>CP092864.1:59294269-59391895 GCA_030710605.1 Cordylochernes scorpioides
AGGCGAATATAAACACAAATATATAAATGATGAAGTCAGCAATAATATGTACAGGATAAAATTCTTAAATCATTATTATTAAATATATTATTATAAATTATTACAAAACCAACAAAGTATTTTAACTTACTATAAATTACTTACAATTTTATAATTTATATTTCTAGCGTCCGCTACAGATATCAAGAAATCGTAGCAGGCTTTATACTGATAATGGTTGTACCATGGTATATGTGAAATCTGTTTTACCAATTTACCAAAAGCGGGTGTCGTGGCGTCTTAATTGATCTGAAACTTTACGCTCTGTGATCGAAGGTAAAATAACCAAAATTGCGTTATTTTAATAGAAAAACGTCATTTATAATAGAATCGACTATAAAAAAGGCGTTCTGATTATAAAACACAAATATCCATGGGTATCTAGTAAACAAAGATAATTAATGGGAAGACATCTGGCATCCGAGGGTTTCTTTTAAAAATATATGACTTTAATGGGCGCTGAGTTTGTTGTTGACACACATTAAATATGTTATAATATCTTGATAAAGGTTGGCGTTCAGCCAACTGAAAATATTGGTAAAATAAATGATATTTTGATCCAATATATGCCTTTTTAACACAAAGCAATAATGCGCCATCTATACATATAAAATAAAAGGATTTAAAAGCACGAATGTTTCTTTTATACATAAAACGAACTTCCACTGTCCTTACTGCGATGAAAAAATATATTGGGAGGGCTTGGCTCATCAGTGGTGAACTGATCCATCAATGGTGGATTAAATTGGCGAAACCGCTGGGAGGGTTCACCACTGATGAGCCAAGCCCTCCCAATATATTTTTTCATCGCAGTAAGGACAGTGGAAGTTCGTTTTATGTATAAAAGAAACATTCGTGCTTTTAAATCCTTTTATTTTATATGCCTTTTTAATTGAATATTTATTTATGGATTGTTCTATTTTCAAAATATATATGACTGTAGCTGTTTCAGGCCTGACTATTTAAAAAAAAAAAGAAAAAATTCCCACAAACCGGATGTTTTCGCCTCAATATTTGATGCGGGAATTGATTCAATAAATTGAAAACAAAACTAAAAAGAACTGAAAAAATATATGACAAGATAATCTTTTTAACCTTGTAGTAAGTCATTTATATAATTGCTTTCAACATGGCATATCCCGCGATTGACAGATTTTCAAAGATGTCTTCAAATTAAGTATAAATTGAAGCTTTAAACTCAAATTATATGAACGATATGAACTCAGTTTAAATTCTTAATAAATATAAAATAATAAGAAATAAAAAAATGAACATAAAAAGATAAAATTACAAAGCATTTATATATAAAGTCAAAAATATAGTAGCAATAAGTTTCTTTTTTGAAGATAATGCTTCATCCACTTGCAAGAAGAGGTTGTTCTATTACGAAAGATCTAAAATCTTATACATCGAATTTTTCATACAATGATCATAGACTTGCCGCACACATTTCAACAGTACCACAGTTAAATCAACTAAAGAAGGTCTAAACCTTTAGGGAGTCGGTGGACTTCCAACCTCCCAATAGCCCTCTATTGTGAATAATTGAGTAAATGGTTTCACTCATGGATAAGGGGGTCGGTGGAAGGGTGGTCTAAACCTTTGGGTTTCGACCGCTACGACCCGGGTTCGATTCCCACATTGGGCACTTTTTTCTGATTAAAAAATAAAAAATGCTCCAATGGCCCCCGATTCTTGCAAAAGTCCAACCCCAACAGCAAGTGCAAGTAACCAAATGGGGCTCTGGCACATTTTTAAGTGCAAAGTCGAACTGCTTTTCACATGTGTAGACATGTGGTGCACTTACAGTAAAAACAGTCGCCTTCTTCTACCCACCATGATTATCATGGCCTGTACCACGTGTACTAAGAATAAGCAAAAAATAAAAAATAAAATAAACAAAAACACCGAATTATTATCGAAAATTAAACTTATCGTTAAAATTTAATTAATACATCACATAGGTTGTTAGTTTTCAGTTTTTTCCGGCATGTTAATGAAATCTTGCATCCTTCACTCAAGACAACTATTTAAGGCAATTAAATACAATACACACTAAATCATTTTATTCCGATCGAACGTTGTGGCCCATTGTACGTATTACATTCCAAACACGATGCGACGCCAGCCATCTTTGTCTTGAGCTCGATGTACCATCTATACAATGCACACACAAAGCTTTTATATCAATAAAAAAAAAAAAATGAAAAGTGAGAAATATTATATTTTTAACTGTTTTTTTTTTAATTATTTTTTATTTTAGACCTTCTCGTCGCGATAAAATGCTTAAAGCGCTGTGTACACATCGTCGATTGAGAATGGTCAAGACGCATCAGCTTTGTAAGCAAGTAACTGAGAAGAGTCAATATTATTTCCTTGAAGAATTAATCGCAGTGAAGAAAACACCATTTTGGGCTTATAATTCAATCTTATCTTGATGGAAGCTCATCTTGAACGATCTCTATGCACACGGTCAGCAAGGAAGTCCGAGGAGTGGTTTGGTCATTTGTCATTCCAAGCAGATGGTGCGGTTCTTTGTTTAGTGGCCTTGCAGATCCCAATCTTGTCTTTGTCTAATTTAAAAATTATATGGCGTGGAAGTGGGGCTTGTTGCTTGGAGGTCAGGCATTCCGTCTGCTTTGACGACAATTCTGCATGTGTTAGCTGGATGACGAATATAGTTAACCTCAGAGAACCTTATTACCTTAAAGGTCATTGCAACAATCCAGAATATTAATAAATCCCGTAAAAAAAGCTTTCATAAGGTCAATATTTCCAGACTTTGGTGCATTGGACTTTGAATTAAAAAACTTTTGAAGTACGAATTAATGGCTGCTCTTAATATAGCAATCTTGAGTCTTTATTCCTGCCAACTAAACATTTAGTGCTGCTATAATGTAATGAATTTAATGGATAAGGAAGTTATCACCCTGTAAGTAGAACACATGTACGCACATATGTTACAATTAATTCGAATTTGAATTTTCATGGTGAGAAAAGAGATATCATTTGATTATTATATATATTTTCAGATTTACACACGCAATTATCTTAATTGTGGATATGGAGTGTCTTTGCAACTGTTAAATAAATAAATAAATTATTATATATGTGTGAAAAAATAATAAAAATATATAAAATAATAAAAAAGGTCAGGTGTTTGGTATTAAAATCAATTAAGGCCCGATGCCAACAAGAATGGAAATCTATTGAAGCACTGAAAAGCAGAAAATGACAAGCCTCAATTCTGTCCTCTTAAAGGAAAAGCAGTCCTTGACTTAAGTCTGATCATCTACGAACAACGACCTTCCAGAATAGTTTTCTCACTATGTACTAAGTGCAATTCTCAACCGTTCACTCCAAACCACATCATTGATCATCACATCCATTGATGGCTTCTACTCATCCCCAGCAGACACCATAAAATCTCAAGTTCCACAGACTTGATACCTATATATAATTGAATAGAGATAAGAAAGAAGAAGAGAAAGATTGAAGTTATGTGGAGATTTTCCTTTCCCGGTTGTAAGACTACTCGCACAAGTTAGAATACTTTCAAGTTTTTTTTAGAGAAAACCACACCAAGATGCTCTGCGGTGAGGACCCGACTTGTACCTTCTGTAATTCAAAACTAAAAAATGAAATCACTCACTATATTTTTGATTGCTCTGCTCTGAAAGAAGAAAGAAGAACCCTTATGCTCAAAACTGGGCAACTCTGTGCTTCACTTCCATCAATAATTGACAATATGACCCAGAATAAGTATATTGCTACGGCGTTTTATGGTTTCCACAAGTCCATATCTCAGAAGAAGGCCAAGTGATACTCACTCCTCACTTTCTTACTGCTACTCTTTTTGTGTTGATTTCTTGCTTCCCTCTTTCTTTTTTTTCTTTTTTCTTTTCTTGTTTTTTTTTTAATTTTTCTTCTTACTCTGTATATATCGTTATTTCCTTTGTCTCACTGCTTTGTTCTTATGCATACCTCTGGTGAATCCTGTATAGGATCAGTGACCCTAAATAAAGGCTTTTTTGTTGTTGTTGTTGTTGTTGTTGTAGATTGAAGTTATGTAATAATCGTAAAAATTAATATATTTATAAAAGTTTCTTCAATGCGGGACTATGGTTAGATGTAGGAGTAACTCCATCCAAGAGTTTCTACAACCACGATATTATATCTGGTCGGTAGGTTGGTCGAGGTGCCATTTTCACAGGCAACAGGACCTGACCTCAAAACTCGCCTTGAAGCATTTTCGAATGGGGCCCTTATCTAATGGCCTTTTATTCTTGCACATGATCCATATGGTCTTGACAATTTGTGGGGGGTAAAGTCGCACTGATTCTACACTGTAGACATGTAGTGCACTTTCACTATAGCCATCCGAAAAGCTTTTAGCCACCATGGTTATTATGGTCTCTACTATGTGTACTTAGGATCGCAATAAAAAATATTAAACCAGCGTGAAATGTCACATGAGCATTAAAAACCCGTAAAAAAGATGGCTTAGATGAGGCAATAAAGACACTTATTGATGTCAGAAAGAAATATGACTTTGACCTTGAATTTATAAATGGTTCCGATGACTGCGGTTAAATCGGTCAGTCTTGCTGGGGAACTTGCCATTCACTCCGACAACTGCGGGAATCACAACGCCATTGGTATTCATTCCTGCACTATTCAACTACTCGAGACACCATTAAATTTAAAACATCGAAAAACACAAACTTTTCGTAAGTTTCCACCAAAATGTAAAAACTGTCCCACTTTTTTTAAATCAACCTGTGACACGATCGTTTGACGTTTGGACCTCAGCATTCTGAAGACGTTGACAATTCTTAAAAAGTATTTTTTTTTTGCCTGACGTCCAGCAACCACGTAAGTTCCATAAAAGTTCAAGGAGTCGCCTATCTCGCCACTTGCTATTCTTCCCGGCACTTTGGGCATAAAACTCTCTTGGTGACAAAGGACTTCCAAACGTCAGTCATAAGTCATCCTCTAAAGTGGCCTTTTAAGCCCAAGTCTTCTTCACGCGGTAGTTTCCTCTATAAAACTGTTTTCAGAATCCCATGACTTACGCATGTTGTTGATACTAGTGATCCTTTGTATGAATACGGTTTAGGCAAGTAGAAGTTCTGTTCTAATATCGGGTTCAAGCAATTTAAAAATCGCCTCAACATTTGCCGAATCATGCGCAAGTACAGAGAATCTTCCATTCGATGAGCAATTACATTTATGAGATTATGCATTTTTAAATTCGAAAAACATTACACTAATTGAGCTAAAGCAATCTCAAAAGAGAGATTACCTGCAGGAGAGACCAAGGAAATATTCATGTTTTTATAAAGCGGTCTATCATGGGAGGTTCATCTGAAGAAACTTATTTGTGACTTCACAAATATCCAAACTCTGGTACCCTGCAAATACAAAATCCAAACTTCTTCTACAAGTGAAGACATGTACTTACAGTATAAGAGCAGTCATTAACACTCTACCCATCAAGATTAACATGGTCTGTACCATGTGTGCTTGCTTGGGCTAGATAATAACACCCTTATAGCAATGTACACATGTGAATCTTAGATGTAAGGAATTAGAACGCCATCTGTGATTTATAATTCAAACTATTTTAGCAAGAAATATTATTTTCAAAATTAGACAGCTTCCTTCTGTCCTTACTTGGAAGAGATTAGTGCTCCCAGAGTTTGATGGCTGGAGAGACAATATGGCAATTAAACCACGTCAAGCTTCATCAGCCCATGGCTGATCACATTGCTCGATTCTTCTTTCTCTTTCTCTCTGGATGATGTCCTCTTCCTTCCTTGTCCTCTCTTCCTCTTATCCTGGAATATGACATCTATATTGCATTTTCACCCAGCTATATGCTACCCAGTCCAAGATTTTCAATTGAAAATATCAAATAAACATATAGTTTTTGAAATCATAAAAGTTTTCAACTGAAAGTCAAAAACTTGGTTCAAATGTAGTGGACCCTTTCAATGACTTCGCCAATTTAATCCGCTAGATTTATTAAACTATTATATTGGTAAATAAAACTATAAAGCAAAAATGCTTTTTTAAAATTGTCTTTACTACAATGAAAAATAGTGGAAGGGCTTGGCTCATCAGTGAGGAACCCTCCTAATGGCCTGCCAATTTAATCCTCAAGACCGCTTTTAGAGCTCTAATACTGTATCGAACGATTCTGCTTATATAGGCAACACTGAAGGGTGGAATCTTAGTTATAAGCCTATCATGAGCATAAGCCTTTTTCAGGACAGTAGAGAGAGAATTATATTTTTATTGAAATATTTATATTGTCGCGTATAAGGCCTCAAAATGACTACAACCTCCGCCAATAGATGGCGCTTTCGCCTGTTTCCATCTGAAACTGGTGTGGGAATCGCCGACTGCTGTGATCCTGTTTCCTGGGGAAAATGTATGTAAATAGATGTTCATATTGGCCCTAGGAGGTGGCGTAATGTAAATACCCGTTTGATATTATTTTAGTTATATGTAATTTGTAGTAAAAATGACAATAAAAAGAGTAGTAGTGTTTGAAGTCTCCGTGCCGCCTGCTGTTGTTCCTCTCGCCATCGCCACATTGCTGCTGCTACTCTTCTGGTAAGTCTCTCGTGTCCCCCCACCAGTGGTAAGGCCGAAGAGATACTGCCAGAGGAAGGGAGTTCCACTTGAGCGGTGGTTCTCGGACGTCCTTGGGTGCTCTGCAGGGTCCAGCTGCAGAGGGAGAGCCCGGGTAGATGATCCACGGAGGAAGAAGCGGCGTCGTCGCGAAGAACCGCGGAGGGTCAAGCCGCGACAATATAATAAAATTAATTTTCAAAATCTTTGGCTAAATTCTCTTTGTGTCATTCGTGACTTTTAGATTGTTTGTCAATATGTGGGCCGATACTTTGGTTGTTTTAGTTAGAAGTTTCCAGAATATCTCTCAATTACATCTTATTTCGGGTGTGTTGAATATTCAAAGCAACAATACGACAGCTAGAGATAGCTATAGTGATAAAAAAATGGATATATTGCATGTGATTATTTCAAATCGATCTCTATACAAAGAAAGTTGGGTTGGGCAAGAAGGACATCTCTAATTACCCAACTCTCAGCTGGAGACGTCTTCGAATTAAAATGTAGGCTAATGCCAGCATTCTCTCAAGTTTTACGATGGGATGATTCCTCGTAAGGACGTCAAACAATGCCGCTGGGGTCTCAGTGTTTTCTCTCCAATAAAATTTGACGAAATGCTTTCAACAAAACGTTTTGTTTGTGAGTTCTATACGTTGGTTGTTTGCGTTTACTGTTATGACTGCTATAATGGATCCTATTATGATACATTAGCGCGCCATCTGTTATGAAAATTGGAAACTATTATAGACGCGTATAATTCTTTTTAAAATTAAATAATTTCCACTGCCCTTACTGCAATGGAAAAATTAATGGGACGGCCTGGCTCATCAGTGGTGAACCCTCGCAGCTGTTTTGCCAGTTTAATCTACCATACCGCTGTTATATTGCATTTTTCGATCTTCCATTTATAGTGATACCGATTCTAGACTCTTGGAATGGGTATTTTAGATGAACTATGGACATAAGCTTTGATGACAGTAGAAGCTTATGTCCATAGTTTATCTAAAATACCCATTCCAAGAGTATAGAATCGGTATCACTATAAAAGGAAGATCGAAAAATGCAATATAACAGCGGTATGGTAGATTAAACTGGCGAAACCGCTGGGAGGGTTCATTACTGATGAGCCAGGCCCTCCCATTAATTTTTCCATCGCAGTAAGGGCAGTGGAAATTATTTAATTTTAAAAAAGAATATAACGCGTCTATAATTGTTTCCAATTTTCACAATTGATTCTGTCAGATCTTATTGATGTTTTATGTGTGGTGTGTAGTAATTTTAGTTTGTTTTATGCTATCATATTTCTAAAGTGGAGGTTATATTGGGTTCTATCTAATGATCCCTAACTGAACTGGTCAGATCAGCTTTATAAGTTTCATGTTGAGATTTGACGTGTTGAGCATGTACCTTGTTTATCACTCTACCTGCTTATCCCTCTTCTTACCTTTTTTATATGTTTAAAACATTAAAATATGGGATATCAAGAATAATCTACACGAAAGTATTTCTTATGAAAAAGGCATCTCCTTATAGTGCAACTTAAAGTTGCTGATGGCTTGCTCCATCTATCGGAATAAATATCAACTATTCTCGTTGATTTCTAATTATTCCAGAATTGGCCAAATACCCATTTTTGATTAATCAAGAAAAGCTAACCACGTACGCGTTTCGGGCTGTTGGCCCTCATCAGCGTGGTGCAAGCTGTAGCTCAACGATCAAAAAACTGGTCCTTCAGGTTTCTCGAAAAATCATGAAACGGGTAGTTAAGGCCAGAATTGCGTGAGACCGCGACACAATGTGAAAAAATAGTACAAATGTAATATTGTACTGGGATAAGGTGCATAAATTATGAAAAAGGCATCTCCTTATCGTGCAACCTTATCAAATAAGCTCTTCTCAAATTATTTAATTGCAATACTCCGGGTGTAATGATCTTCCAGCGCTATAAAATATTGAATTCTCCAGTCGTATGTCATCTTACTGACTGTGATGTTACATGTTCAACCCTACATCATAATACATTGTCTCTAGCTTCTCTTAACATACTTTGATTTCTTCTAGAGATTTTAAATACGTGTCAAGATAGAAAATAATGAATAATCATTCTCCGTTACCTACTGGAAGATATGGAGGCGAACCGAGAAAAAGTTTCATTGTAATGATGGCTTCCCAGATATAGTGGCTGAGTATTTTAAATTATGTTTGAGTTGTATTAATATAATTTTAATTAGTTTTATGCATTATGTTTACATTTAATTGATTTTTTACCAACGTGTAAGTGGTCACGTGTGTAAATAAAGCTGGCCATTGTTTTGTTAGTTGGTAAATTACGTTGAGTAACCAAATATTGGCTGAATTTGTATCTCAAACATTGATTAATCTTATGTAAATTAATTTGTATATACTTTTTTTGTATATATATTTTTTCGCCTTTTAATTTTCTTTTAAAAAATATTTTAGTTTTAAAAAAAGAATATAAGTCTTGTTTTATTGTTATCCAATTGATGTAAATTTAATACTTTACATTTATTATTATAGTTTATATAAAATATTGAAATATATAGCAGGTATATATGACAAATTTATTAAGGAGTATAAAATAGAGGGCCTCTATTCAAATAGGGAGATTTTTGAAGTGTTTTAGATAGTTCATGGTGGTGAATCTTAAAGCTCTCATTGTTACATATTCACATATACAAATCATCTCTCTGAAATAGAATTTCTGAAATTGTCTTCAGGGAATCAGCGAAGTCGGTACTTACCTTGCGATTTTGAGTGAGAAATAGAAAAAGATAAATATAAAAATTTTCAAAACGTTATTTTCAAATTTGATGCCTATATATTAGAACAGTAAATGAAAACATTAAGAACGCGAATATTTCTTTCACACATAAATCAAATTTCTACTGTCCTTACTGCGATGAAAAAATATTGGGAGGGCTTGGCTTATCAGTGGTGAACCCTCCCAGCGGTTTCGCCAATTTAATCCACCAGGCCGTCTCTTTTAGTATTGGATCATTCTGCTTTTATATGCCAGACTGAAGGGTGTTTTCTTAGAAATTGTATTTAAGCAAACCATGGACATAGGTTTTGGGACAGTAGAATTACATTTAAATATTTGCATCGAGAAATGCTTTTCCTCAAACAATAAGGACAAGGCCAGTTTGACATAAATTAATATTAAGCTATAACGCGTCAACTATATACAGCAAATGGAAACTTTAGGACGCGAATTTTTCTTTCACACTTCAATCAAACTTCTATATTTGAAGTTTAACCATGTAGTTTGTTTACACAGAGTATATGTATGTAAGATAATAATAAATAGGCGAACACCGAAAGAAGAGTGAAGAAGTTTTTTGTTGTTTAGAGTTGTTATAGGTTATTCTTTTATTTGTTTTTTATTATTGTAACTTCTTAATAAAGTAAGGTTTATAATACAATATAATGTGGCTTATGATTATAGTACGAAATTTGACAATTGTACCACAAATGTATCTTTTGAACGAAAAATCGAAAATTATTTTAAGGAGAAATAACGATTATTTCTAACCATAGGGATGAAGTATGATAGGATGAACTGTAATGATAATGTAAGTGAGTAATGATAATGAGTAATGATAAACGGAAAAATAAAGTGTCCAGGGATGGGAATCGAACCCGCAGTGTTCTACTTACCGGGCAGATGCCATGTGTTTAATGTTTACAATGTTTAATCTATTGTAGAATTGATACTCCCTTCCTTTCTGTAAGACAAGCTATCCGAGAGAGAGAGAGAGAGAGAGCTCTTCGGGTTGCATCTGCGAGCGTCTCGTGTCGCTTTGTTTAGAAATTCTTGTAATAAACCATACCGTACTAAGCTGTATCCACAACGAACCCATATTGTTTTCTTACAAACCTTGTACGTAAACATCGACGGCTAAGAAGCGTCGTAACACTATCTTCTGAGAATCAGTTTTATTAAGAACTCTAAGAAATATCAACAAAATTGGTAAAAAATATACGAGTATACGCACTGGTAAAAAAATTGAGCGCGTGGATTCCAAAACCGATATACCTTTACTCTTTAATATTTATTACACACCGAATAAATAGAAGATCTGAAATCACTAAAGTTGTGAACAATTTGATTGTGTAAGTCATTTTGAAGAATGTATTAAGAAACAATATATATATATAAATATATAGATAAATAAAAAATGTTTTTTTTTTATAAACAACAACAACAAAACTTTTTACCGTCCTTACTGCGATGAAAAATATCTTGGTTCAGCAGTGATGAACCCTTTCAGTGGTTTCACCAATTCAATTCACCAGACCGCTTTTAAAAAACTCTAATACTGTACGATTCTGCTTATATAGAGTAAGGACAGTATGGAGAGTATATTTTGTTTGTAAAATAAACATTCTTGCGTTTTGTGGTTCTATTTCTTATGATGTCGCCGGGCGTCTCTTTTTTTTTTTTTTTTTTTGAAGACAGGAAATTTTAGTTATTTTGGAAAACTTGGTTATCTCGTGTGTCATCAATAAAAGTCACTGTAATATCTTTCAGAGTTATTGTCTGAATCCCGATACACATGCTGAAAGGTATACAGCTTCCTTAAGTTTTGTTCATGAGTGGATATAGATAGTGCATTATCGTGATTTAAAATTAAGAAAAAATGTGCAATAGTTTAGCATCAGGCAGCGTTTTATTCGTTTATTTATGTTCTCCTGTAGAAGGACAGAGATGCCAGAAAACTTTTAGACAACGTCAATAAAATGAAAAGAAACTCATCTCCAGAAACCAGTGGTATTGTTTAAAATATATTTTTTTACCGATGTCCACTCAACAATAAAGTATAGAATGATACAGGTAGTGTTCTATAAGATAAACCATATAGAAAGTAGAACAAAATGTGTTACAGCAACAACAATATTTCAGCACTTATTTTATTCTTGATTTACAAGCTCTCAGGGGACTCCCCTCTTCTCATGTAGAGTGGAGCTGAGATTGCATGATACTACATCTACCTGTTTTTCATCTTCACTTGATAAAGGGGAATTCCCGAAAGCTTATTACTCTGGAATAAAACTAAACCATCATTATAAAAGCATTGTTATAACTTAGTTGATATACGATTATAATATAATTTGTCACAGATTTAGAGAGAAATTAGAAAAAACGTATCAATCGATCAATCCCAACTATTTAAAGAATTAGATTGTATGTATGGGGGTCAGTGGAAGGATGGTATGAACCGTTATTTTTCGACCGCTACGACCCGGGATTGAATCCCACATTGGGAACTTTTTCCTGATTTAAAAAAATGCTCCAATGGCTCTCGATTCTTGCAAAAGTCCAACCCCACCAGCGACTGCATGTAACCAAACGGGCTCTGACACACTTGTAAGTGCAAAGCCGAACTGCTTTTCACATGTGTAGACATGTGGTGCACTTACAGTAAAAGCAGTCGCCTACTTCTACCCACGATGTTTATCATGGCCTGTACTACGTGTACTAGGGATAAGCAAAAAAAAAAATGTTTGTATAAATACTTTTTTTTTTGGCAATGTGTTTATTTTCAACAATATCATCAAATATTATTAAAAAGAAACACTTACTACCTTACAGTAAGGTCTGTAGAGATAATATTTGATGATATTATTGAAAAGAAAGACATTGCCAGTAAATTTATATGGTACAAATTATATCGATAGATGGCAATTGAATTTATAAAATTAGATTGTTTGCTCTAAAGTGTTAGAATGGCTGAAACATGGCAATTCTTATGTGTGATTGAACAGCTTCATTAACCTCATTATCTAATAATTACCGCGATCCTGGAGCAATTAGCTCAGACGATTGGGGTCGTCGAGTAATACCCTTCCGGGAGTCCGTCCACACGGTTGCATAAGGAAGACGCTCCAAGGCGAATCATGCATATGGAATAAGAAGAAGGAAGAAGAAGCTAGCCCTGACCTGCTCTCGGTGAGAGCGAGTTTACTCATTTCCCTACAATCTCTCTAAACCTGACATCTTCCTTCAGTTGTACGATGTGTATATTGTATGGTAAATTAGAAAGAAGGAATCATATATCGCCGCAACTCTTTTTATTATTATAGAGGTTAAGGAAGCTTTCGGGCAAGCCCTTCTTCAGCTAATTATATTGTACAATTAAAGAGAGATTATATATCGTTTTTAATATAAATCAAAATAAACGAAAATAATTTTACCACGCCCCTATCGCCCTCGTTTCAATAGCACCGCGTGGCCACGTTATGTCTGATCCTAACTTCAAATGTAATATGGTACAAAAATATCTTGAAAGAAAGTTACGTAATTGAATAAATATAAAGAATCAACTATAAACAGTTCAAAGGATTTAGTGGAGATTTTTAGGATAGAAGGGGAACGTACTGTGATGGCAACTGTATACTTTTGTTTAATGGTTTAGGGTGCTTCATGGTTTCTATTGCTTCAAGAATGAGTCTTTGGGTTTTAGTTTTGGCATTTGTATGGAGGATTCTGGTATTATTGAAGTCTGTAGTGTGTCCGGTTTCTCTGACGTGGTCAACAATTAAGGAGTTTGGGTTTAGTTTAGAGATGTTTCTTTGGTGTTCTTTGATTCTGATTGAAAGATCTCTTGATGTCTCACCGATGTAGACACTATTGCAGTTGAGGCAGGGAATTTGGTAAACTAAATCTTTTTTCTGTTTCTGGTCGGTGCTTTTGGTGATTGGGTTTCTTAGAATCGAGCCCATGGAAGGTGAACCTCTGAAGATGGTTTTTATGCCAAAACTTTTGAGTTTGCGAGCTATTGTAATTGTAGATTCTGTATATGGTAAGTAACAGGTGGAGATGTACTGATTGGAGTTATTTCTGGGAGTCCCTGGTTTATATCTATTTCTTTTAATGAAAGGAAGCGGGTATCCAGATTTAAGAAGCTGGTTTTCGATAGATTTAAGTTCCTTATTGTATTCTATTTTTGAAGAACAGTGGGTGAAAGCTCTTTTCGTCAAGGTACGTACAACTGTTATTTTGTGGGAGATGGGAGAATTGGAGGCAAAGTGTAGGTACTGCGTTGGGGAGGTAGGTTTTCTATAAACTTTTGTTATAAAACCGGTTCTATTTCTGGTAAATAAAATGTCAAGGAATGGCAGGCTTCCGTTATTTTCTTTTTCTATTGTAAATTGAATAGATGAGTTGAAGCTATTGAGGGTTTCTAGGATGTGATTTTCACTGTTTTCTGTGATTATGCAAAAAATATCAGTGAAAATCACATCCTAGAAACCCTCAATAGCTTCAACTCATCTATTCAATTTACAATAGAAAAAGAAAATAACGGAAGCCTGCCATTCCTTGACATTTTATTTACCAGAAATAGAACCGGTTTTATAACAAAAGTTTATAGAAAACCTACCTCCCCAACGCAGTACCTACACTTTGCCTCCAATTCTCCCATCTCCCACAAAATAACAGTTGTACGTACCTTGACGAAAAGAGCTTTCACCCACTGTTCTTCAAAAATAGAATACAATAAGGAACTTAAATCTATCGAAAACCAGCTTCTTAAATCTGGATACCCGCTTCCTTTCATTAAAAGAAATAGATATAAACCAGGGACTCCCAGAAATAACTCCAATCAGTACATCTCCACCTGTTACTTACCATATACAGAATCTACAATTACAATAGCTCGCAAACTCAAAAGTTTTGGCATAAAAACCATCTTCAGAGGTTCACCTTCCATGGGCTCGATTCTAAGAAACCCAATCACCAAAAGCACCGACCAGAAACAGAAAAAAGATTTAGTTTACCAAATTCCCTGCCTCAACTGCAATAGTGTCTACATCGGTGAGACATCAAGAGATCTTTCAATCAGAATCAAAGAACACCAAAGAAACATCTCTAAACTAAACCCAAACTCCTTAATTGTTGACCACGTCAGAGAAACCGGACACACTACAGACTTCAATAATACCAGAATCCTCCATACAAATGCCAAAACTAAAACCCAAAGACTCATTCTTGAAGCAATAGAAACCATGAAGCACCCTAAACCATTAAACAAAAGTATACAGTTGCCATCACAGTACGTTCCCCTTCTATCCTAAAAATCTCCACTAAATCCTTTGAACTGTTTATAGTTGATTCTTTATATTTATTCAATTACGTAACTTTCTTTCAAGATATTTTTGTACCATATTACATTTGAAGTTAGGATCAGACATAACGTGGCCACGCGGTGCTATTGAAACGAGGGCGATAGGGGCGTGGTAAAATTATTTTCGTTTATTTTGATTTATATTAAAAACGATATATAATCTCTCTTTAATTGTACAATATAATTAGCTGAAGAAGGGCTTGCCCGAAAGCTTCCTTAACCTCTATAATAATAAAAAGAGTTGCGGCGATATATGATTCCTTCTTTCTAATTTGTCGAAATCCGCAAACTGTTTACCATGAATTGTATGGTAAGTTGGTAATCTAAGGTCGCGTGTTTAGACCAGAATTCTATCCCATTTATGGAATGTAGATCAAGATGCTGGATTGAATAGAAGAGACAAACGATGTTCTCACCATTATAGAACTGGACATCTCAAACCACTTCTCTTCAAGGATAACATCAAGGACTGCACACACCAAATGCCCATTATAACCAGAAAGCCTTTCCTTATTTATTAAAGGGTTTAGAAATAAGGAAAAATTTCTATATACACCTAACTCTTAGAGGTTGCTGTAAACCGAATTTGCATAATGGAACACCAATGATAATAATAAAAAGATTAATGTCGCTGTGCGTGATAAGGCTGACAGCCCTAGTTGCCCTTAAATCCAGATATCGAGGGACCACTTGGAGACAATTCCAAGCTGTAAAGGATCTTCAGTAAGACGCCGAAACAACCTCACTTCCACTCTGATCTTTATTAATCCAAATTTTTCCTTTTACCCTAACCTATTTTACATATCTATTTTACATATATTTCATACATAACAAAAACAACGAAAAGACAATAAATTTACATAATACCTACAATTTAGGTGAGTCTGATATTAGTAAACAAAGATTCTAATCTTATACAAGACCTTTTGCTTTGTATTATTCAAAAGCTTAATTACTTTTAATTACAGCAATCCAATCACTTCCACAACATAATATATTTGCCTAACATTCTCATTTTCACTACTTTAACCAATCAACGTCTGTACTTCAGTTATCAAATTCAATTTGAACGAACTCATTACCTTTAGAACTTATTTAATCCATATTTAATTCTTTTTTTTTTTCTACCCAATGTTATGTTTCCACGGAATGGTCAGTCAAATATATTTATATATGAAAATTGTAAACATATTTTAACGCTTTTTTTTCTTTTAAAATATAAATAATTAAAAACTACACTCATGGACAAAACTTAAGGAAGTGAAAAGTCATTTATGTTGCCGGTCGTCTGTTTTATTTTTCGAAAGAGACAGAGGCAATTTTTCACACTTGGTTATCTCGTGTATCTTCAATAAAGGTTACTGTGTATCAAATATCTTTTAGAGTTATTGTCTGAATCCTGATATACACGAGAAAAGGTACAACTTCCTCAAGTTTTGTCCATGAATGTATTTCTACAGCCCTTATTTTGCAATTAATAAAATTGAAGGTATGGGTATTCATTGAAGGATTAAGTGCGCTGTAGAAACGGCGATTATGTAAAAAAAATACGAGAATTTGATCAGGGAGGTAAAAATACCTATGCATATTAACGCTACATAAATGGTTGCTGCCATCTATCGAAAAATTATTGATATTTTATTCTTGAATAAACAGTAGCTGACTTCATGGCTAGCCATATCTCAACAAAGAGGCTCTCCACCATCCTTCCGTTTGTTAACGACCCCCATCTTTTCGGAAACATCTTTGCGTTATTCTATATAACCATGGTAGTTATGAAGCTATTCTCTCTAGCTGTTAATAAAACAATAAAGTTAAAATGGAAGAGGCAATGAGAAAGTCCAATAATGGATTTGACCTCCCTTCGACCTGATATTAAGGTTCTTTTTTCATTATTTTGGGAAGACAAATATATCGCGGATTATTCAAATTTCACATCTCGGGTCTACCTTGAAATGAGGGCCATCTCCTGTCTTTGTCCCGCAGCCATCGACTGGTGCTGCACTCATGGACAAAACTTGGGGAAGTGGAGAGTCTTTGATGAAGTCGATTGTCTGTTTTTTGGAGACAGAGGCAATTTTGTTCACACTTGGTTATCTTGTGTGTCTTCAATAAAGGTCACCGTGTATCAAATATATTTCAGAGTTTTTTCTGAATCCCGATATACATGATAAAATCTATAAATTCCTTAAGTTTTGTCCATGAGTGTACGTCACACTTCGAGAGACATTTATCTTCTGAAAAGAGTAGAAGAGAGAGAAATAAGAATAACCCAGGCCCCTGGTGCATAAAAAAAAAAAAAAAAAACGCCAACTGACCGGGCTGTCCAGCAACTAGTAGAAACCAGTTACTAGCGATTATATTTACACAGAGCCAATTGCAGAGCCGAACCAGCTGGTCAGGAAGTTCCATGTCTGCAGAGAATCCGGGAGTCCAGCCATCGAGAATGGGTCGAATTAGGTTTTTCCAAGCAGCAAGGCTGTCTGCATTCTATTACGCATGAAAGCAGGGCATCTGAATAGAAGGTGGTCCACAGTCTGTTGTTTCTTCATACAATGTGAGAAAGATGGGTTTTCCCCAGGATGCCAGAGAACCAAGTCAAGCCCGAACATGGCCATGTCCTGTAAGTAAGTTGGTGGGAGAAGACGACTATTCCATAGGTTTTAAAATTTCTATAAACGCAAATATGTAAAATTTATTTTCATTTAAAGCTCTTTTGAGATATATTTTTAATCATATTATAGCTTTGAAAATGTAGCCTTTTTACCCTTTGGTGCATTTTTATTTATTATATTTCACACACACATTAATGACTTTTATTTAGTCTATATTCTATTCAAAATTTTCCAATTAAAAAGTTTGATAGTTTTCTCTATATACGCATATATTATCTTTATTTAAGTTTTTAAGAGTATGAAAACTGTATTGAGGTTGTGATTCTTTAAAAAATATTACTCTATTTCACTTTGATAATCTCTTAAAAATGTATTTTTCAAATATTTTTAACAGATTATCAAAGATTTTTAAAATATCCTAATGAAATGAATATATCATACATTGATTCACACAACAAACAAAACACATAATATTATTGATAAAAATTCAGACTAGATTGAGGAAGGGATACTCTTGAATTAATGATATTTTCAATCTTACTGCCCTTATCCAATTGACGCTAAATCTAAAAAGGATATAATTGTATGCATTTTCAGTCTTCTATCAGAAAGGCTCTTTTGAAACTGTTCTATATTGTCTTTAATGGCGAAAACTATCCGTTCTCGGATTGAGTAGGTACTTCATCAATCTTATTCAAACCTACTAGAGACAAATGACAGTAATGAAAGCATTAGAGCACTCCCTTACTGCGATGAAAAATATTCTACTGTCCAAAAAGCTTATATCCTTTTTTTCTTGAATACCATTTCTAAGATTCCACCCTTCAGTGTAACATATATAATCAGAATCGTCCAATACAGTATTAGAACTATAAGAAGCGGTCTGGTAGATTAAATTGGCGAAACCGCTAGAAGGGTTCACCATTGATAAGCCAAGCCGTCCCAATATTTTTCATCGCAGTAAGGATAGTAGATTTTTTATGTACAAAATAAACATTCGTGTTTTATTAATTTCATTTCTTATCTATAGATGGCGCGTTATTGCCTTACAATTAAATGATAGTAAGGCTTACAGAATCTATCAGATACAAGCAGGAGTGCTACAAGACTCACATCATACTTATCTTTTTTAATGATCTGGTCTCGATTTTTGATGATCACTGACTTACCAAGAATTTATTTGTCGAACTGTAAACTTACTTATCTACTTCTGGGAGAATCTATGCTCAATATAAAGAAGCAATTTTCTCGAGAAATGCGTTGAAGACAACTGTCTGTTATCAAAACAAATCTAAACTAATAGTGTTTCAAAATATAGGTTATTTGGCTCGATCTGACAAATGGTTTTGGAGAAGACACTGTCTTTATACAAGAATTATACAGGAAATAATAAGATTTTTTAGATGTATAATAACCTTAGTTAAATTTGGTCGTAAATTCACAATACAGCAAAACATTCTTATCTACAATGGTCCGTTATATTCCTTGGATCAATAATGAAAATTGAGATGAAAAATTTCACATTTCTCAACAGTGCCTGATTATTTTTTCGTAACACAAGATTAAATATTTTAATAGTAAAATAAAAGGATAAAAAATAATAGTAGATTTTAGGTCTATCTATAAAATAAAGCATTGTGGAGCAATGCTAATATGGGCAATGGTTAGATTTAAGGCGTTATCAGGAAGGGTAGTTAAGCCTGGTCGATGAAGACCGTTGTCGTAGAGTTGTATTGTATACACTTGTTGTATCTACATAACCCATCGAAATGGTCCTAGAGACATCTTGATCTCTTTCAAAACTCTTGCTGAACGTTGGTTTGGGCGAAATGTCACTTTACCGCTTTCCACCAGGGCAAGGGTAGAATGAATAGCAAGGCAGTTTTACGTAGCCTTCTATGGCAATTATAAGCGACTGATTATATTGCACGTTACCAACATGTTTCCACATTGAGGATTGAATCATTTAATGCTATTTCTTTATAATTATATAGAACGCATTTCTATACATTCACTGAACTGAAGATGTAGGAGATTTTGGATGACTTATCAGTGGCGAAGATTCACAATTTTTTTTATCTACACTTCACTGATATCAGAAATCACACACCTAAGCCTTTACTAAGATATATAGTCTTATACATGTAGTCTGCAAATGAAAAAGAAATAATAAAAAGTAAAATTTAATGGTAATAATGAAATTCATATACAGGAAAATTTAATTAATGAAATCAAGCTCATTAATAGATTAGTCTAGATCAGAGGTCGGCAAACTGCGGCTCGGGAGCTACATGCGGCTCTTTGGATGTGAAGCTGCGGCTCTTTAGTTCCATACGCAAATATTATTTATTTTATAAAAATAAAAAACAGTTCAAATTCGTTCTGAATAATTTACCGAGGACTAGGTACCATCTCTCAGCCACTTGTACTCACCGTGTCGTCACTGTCGTCAGTCCGTCTCTCGGCCGTCGTCAGATGTTTCTATGTAGGGTTTAATTATCTTTCGACGTAAGACACAATTTGGCGTCTTCACCAGTGAAGTATAGTTTGTTGTTTCAAGTAAAATAGTGAGAAGCGAATTATCTTCTCAAAGTTATGTGAGTGCACATATATAATCCCTATATATATAAAAGTCAGTGTATGTATGTATGTATGTGGGTATCTATGTCGGCTATACACGTCCACAATACGTAACTAATCTGACTGAAATTTTAACAGTATATAGAGTAGAATCTGGAAAAACTTATAGTGAAAATTTCAGGTTTCTATCCCGAATATTCTTCGAGTTATTTGCAAATTGCGTTGCAAATTTGCCCTTTCGCTTGCAAGCAGCGCCTCTAGCGGTGAAGATGGGAGGTAATATCAGCTGACCTAATGTACATGTAAAACGTGTTTTGACAGGACATAGAGAAAAATCTATAAAAGATATTTATCGGATTTTTAGCCAATAAAAAATAAAATTGACAGGTTCTGGGCAAAAATAGTTGTTTTTTTTAGTCAGAAAATGATGATGACAATATTGCTGTATCATGTTTGATTATCAGATACAAAATTATATCGGGAAAAATTCCAAAAAGCTGAGACCACGGGTGAAGTCAGTTCATTTTTAGTGTGCAGGAACAAAATTCTAACAGAAAAACATTCATTCGAGCAGAAGACACAAAGCCAGATCATCTCTTTATAAAAATATCGCTTCTCTGACACAAAGTTTGGAGCGGACGTTTCACAAGAGTGACATCCACGGCGCCAATTTATAATTGTAACGAATTATATTTGAATAAAAACATTTAATCGGGTAAAACCTGGGCGTTGCCCGGGTCATTCGGCTAGTATTAAAATAAAAAAAGGCATATCCTGACCAGGAGCACATGTGCTTTTCAGAAGGCAGAGCGCCATCTGGTGGAACAGGAATCAACTATTCATTGATTTAACCTGTTCCCTGATATTTGGCCAACCCAACTTCTTGATAAATCAAGAAAAGCCATCCACGAACACGTTTAGCGCTCGTCAGCGTGGAGTAGGTTGTACCACTGCGACCAAAAATATTTTTGGTCCCAGTGGCTTCCCGAAAAACCAAGAAATTTTCTATTGTTTTTTCATATATAATATTAATATAAAAACATCCGAAGTAAAGGTAAGTAACATAATAAGTATTATATTTTAAAAATACAACAACAACAACAACAACAAAAATCCTTTATTTAGGGTCACTGACCCTATACAGGATTCACCAGAGGTATGCATAAGAACAAAGCAGTGAGACAAAGGAAATAACGATATATACAGAAGAAAAAGAAAAAAAAACAAGAAAGAGAAAGAGGGAAGCAAGAAAAACAACACAAAAAGAGTAGTAGTAAGAAAGTGAGGAGTGAGTGTCACTTGGCCTTCTTCTGAGATATGTACTTGTGGAAACCATAAAACGCCGTAGCAATATACTTATTCTGGGTCATGTTGTCAATTATTGATGGAAGTGAAGCACAGAGCTGCCCAGTTTTGAGCATAAGGGTTCTTCTTTCTTCTTTCAGAGCAGAGCAATCAAAAATATAGTGAGTGATTTCATTTTTTAGTTTTGAATTACAGAAGGTACAAATCGGGTCCTCACCGCAGAGCATCTTGGTGTGGTTTTCTCTAAAAAAACTTGAAAGTATTCTAACTTGTGCGAGTAGTCTTACAACCGGGAAAGGAAAATCCCCTAAAAGGTATCCCTCCGTCATGAAAGATATGTGAATGTTATTTTAAAAATACATATTATACACCTTTTTGTTTCAAATAAGATACTATATATGAATAAATATATGTTTTTTAGGTATGAATAAATAGATTAGTTTTTTTAATAAAAACTTTATTTATTCGAGTACTATTTATTATTAGCATGAAACAAATGTGTGGCTTTTTAAAAACTTTGAAATTTTGTAAATTGTAATTTTTGACTCTTCCGACTCAAAAGGTTGCCGACCTCTGGTATAGGTAAATCCGAAGAAAATAAATTTCACTTATATATGGATATACTACTGAGTCTGCAAGTGGAAATAATAATTTCACAGAAATCTGTCCTCTATATTATTATATAAGAAAGGGCGCTGAGTAATTCTACCACCAGCATATCGAGTGCGCTATGTATTGTTTACTAATGTGAATGCAGAAATAGCTAGGCTTTGATGTTTCTGTGTTTGGATCCTTGCACTAATTAGTTATTTTGTTTAATCCTAGTACACGTGGTACAGGTCATTCTAATCATGGTTGGTAGAAGAAGGCGACTGCTTTTACTGTAAGTGCATCACATATCTACACATGTGAAAAGCAGTTCGAATTTGCACTTACAAATGTGCCAGAACCCCATTTGATTACTTGCACTTGCTGTTGGGGTTGGACTTTTGCAAGAATCGGGAGCCATTGGAGCATTTTTTAACAGAAAAAAAGTGTCCAATGCGAGAATCGAACCCGGGTCGTAGCAGTCGAAAACCAACGGTTTAGACCATCCTTCCACCGACCCCCTCTAGTTAGTGAAGCTGCGCTGTTGCTGCAAGAATCAATGAGCCATTGAGTCAATTTATTATAATTTAAAAAAAGCTACTTAAATGCGGGTTTTTAGAACACGGGTCAGGTTGATGAAAACACCAAACTCCTCTAACTTCTTGCATAAAAGAAGTAAGAGGTGTGGACATAAGGAAAGTTTGATATAAACACCTCCCTCCCCAGCCTCCCCTACAAGGAACCTCTATTAAACCCTACTGTTTCCATTCACGGATTGTGAAACCACCTTGAAGAAATCCAGGGCAGGGAAAGTTCTAAATTCTTGACATGTAGTAGAGAGTCTCCCTCTATGATAGAGTCTGTAGAGGGATTATGTACAGAGGAATAAATCTCTAAACATGATGGTAGAAAAATACTCTCTCTTAAAATGGATGAGTTGACAAGAATTTGGTGTTTGAGTTAATTAATATTTTATATTATCTTTAAAGATCCTCGCGTAACTCGAATTACATTTGTTAGCACTATATCAATAGTAAACAGGTTTGTTGAGTCAAAGTTTGAAATTTTGCGCTTCATTTCAATGTAAACACTTTATAGTGCGTGAATACTGAAAGGTAAAAAACTATTGTAGGGCCAGCTTCCTCTGTGGGGAACATACTTCAAGAAGTTTCGTCAACCGCTACATATATAGTGGGTTTTTATATTCTGTATTTGAAGAAAACATACTTCTTAGGTGTTTTAGAGGTGATGTATGCAATAATCATATCTGATATGATGAATAGTAATATATTTAAATGCGGTATCTTTCCAAGCATTGCATTTTGTTTTTGCAAAATGAGATACAGTAACGATAAAAAAGTAGAATTTTATTGTTTAAATTTCGTAAAGGAATTTTGATGTTCCATTCAAATAGATATTCTTGATGTTTAATGGCTGATGCAGTTCCTTTATTATTCCATTGTGTCGGACAAGACTAAAAACTTTTCAGAGATGTTATGTCTAGTACAAGAAATAAAAAACACGATAGTTAGGGAGTTGTGACTGTTTATACACTATAAGCCCACCATATCTACACATTCAAAAGACAATTTGAAGTTGCATTTACCAGGTACCGTCCTCATATTGGCTGTTTGTGCTCACTGGTCTATTTGACGTATACAAGAATAAAAGCCTATGTTCATAGTTTTCTTGAATACCATTTCTAAGATTCCACCCTTCATTGCAGAATCGTCCAATACAGTATTAGAGTTCTAAGAAGCGGTCTGGTAGATTAAATTGGCGAAACCGTTGGGAGGGTTCACCACTGATGAGCCAAGCCCTCCCAATATTTTTCATCGCAGTAGGGACAGTAGAAGTTTGCTTTATAATTGAAAGCAACGTTCGTGCTTAAACGCTCCCATTTCTTGTATACAAGGACCTTGACAATTTTATGAATATGTTCCTTCAATGTGGGCTTGAAGTCAGATCTCTACGAAGTTAGACCATTGACATGCCAGTAACTGAAGAAGGAAGTGAAGCACACTTAATACAAAGCGTGTTTTAATTATAACATATTAATGCCGCCAGATCCGCAGAGATGGAGATCTGCAACATCATGCAAATAGCCTCATCAACGCATTGCACCAACCACTCGAGGAAGTGCGGCCTGAATCATTTCCTGGCCTCAATCCCTACTGGGATTCTCAAATCCCTTTCTCCCCCAACAGGAAAGTGTCTTTTGCATTTAACAACGAGGGTCGAGGTGTCACCAGGGGATGTCTCGTTGATTTGGCAAGCTAAATCTCTAATTCTATAATGATCTCAGTAGAGCTCTTCGCGTAGTATTTTTAGTAGTTTGAATTTCTTTAGCGACTTCTTACGTCAATCATATATCATCTATGCAAGCAAAAGTTACCCACAAATTATTCGAATAAGGAAAACTAGATTTTTGGGTAAAGAGTCTCGTTTGAACTCAAAGAAATTCTTCGCCCAAAAGCTAGTATTCCTTATATATATTCGAAAATATCATATATATATAATTATTATATGTATGTGAAATTATATTTAACTTTTTCTTTTGAATTTTGAGATGAATTCCTATATACTATGTATTAATGAATACTCTATGTTATGTTCCACTAAAAATATTATAAAATACGCTACGTCTTAGACGATGTACGAGAATCATTCAAATCAAAACAGTTCTTTAGTAATATTCATTGGATTTGTGTTTTTTACTTCTATTTTTATTACTATCTGAAAAATTACCCATAATCTACCTATTTACAAAATAATTATACATTTCATTTTGAATTCATCCATATTATTTGCTTATACAAAATGGTGTCTCCTCTCCAGAATATTACATCAAGTATGATATGCAATCTCTGTCATCATATTTCTTAATACCTTGAAGTTGAACCAGTTCAAGTAAAAAGTAGAAGAAAGCAGGTTTATGATCTAAATGTTTTAGTTGAAGGAACATTCAAAAATAGGTCGAAAAGTCTGAAAAATGGTTTCGTACGAATTGATGGTTCTTCTCTTCCTGGTGATGTGTAGAGAAAGAGATTTCGCGACCGGAGCTATTGAGGAGCTCGTTGAAGATAATATCAATTTATGACTACGACCCGAATAAGTGATTTAATTAAACGTTAAGGTCTAATAAGGTTTGATCAAAGTGGCTCCTACACTTTCTAATTGATAAAAAAGAGAGGAAGTGATACATAAATACTTGAGGGGCTCCCAAACATATTTTTAATGGCAAATGTTTAAAGGTGGAGTAGAGGGAGGAGGTACTATGGGGGAAAAAAAAAACATTTGAAATTTGTTTTTGAATAAAAATAGTGTAATCTCACAAAAGTATTGTTTTTCATTTGAATAACTCTTTTATATGAAAATATGATTTTATTTTTCACTAGTAGTTTTTACTCATATTTGTTTCTTACCTTAAGCTTTAGTCGTCATATTAACGGCTTTTAAACAAGTTCAAAATATTTTAAAGATGAGAAGAAGAAAATAATGAGGGTTATAATAGAATGTAAGAATAGAGAGAGAGAACTTGTTATTTAAAGAAAGGCTGACTATGAAAAATGACAAAATCAACCGATAGTTGGTATATTTTCGATGGCAGAATATTTAGATATGAGAAACATTCAGTTGCATAATAAGGTGATGTCCTTTTTATGATAATATAGGATTTTTAAATAGTTATTTCAATTCAGAAAATTCAAGAATGGGGACTTTCAAACAAGTTTAGAACATTTAGGGATTTATAGATGTCCTCTAACGGCTTTGTCTCATCAGAGGTCATATTGTGGTAACAGGTAGCAACATCTGAATGTAAGAGAGTGAAAATAAAAATGATCTAATATTTATGTGAAAAAGTAAAAATAAATATCAGTTAAAAAGTTTCTTTTAATTTAAATTTGAAAGCTTTCGAGCAAATATACTGCTCTTCAACGGGCTGATATTCTTTGTATACTCTCTAAATAATATTTATACAGAATAATTGAAAACTTTTGTTATTGGCATGTGCTCTCGCGGGCGTGCATCAGACTGTTTCTAGCTAAAGTAATAGATACTGGGATTAATAATATATACACACCATACATACATACTTTAGCTAGAAACAGTCTGATGCACGCCCGCGAGAGCACATGCCAATAACAAAAGTTTTCAATTATTCTGTATAAATATTATTTAGAGATTGTACATAGAGAGAGAGAGAGAGAATATCAGCCCGTTGAAGAGCAGTATATTTGCTCGAAAGCTTGCAAATTTAAATTAAAAGAAACTTTTTACCTGATATTGATTTTTACTTTTTCACATAATTTTTGGGTAACTATTGCTCACATAATATTTATGTGTGTGTGAACTTTTTGATTAAAGAGAGGGAATAGAAGTAAGGGAAGAATAGTCTTTTTCTATATAGTTTTCTTTCTTTCTCTCTCTCTCTCTCTTCGCGACCAGTTAAGCCATTACATCCTATGATTGCTTTTGATTCAGAAAACTTTCATTAAGAGGACACCTATAATAAACTTCTGGTATTTAACAACTTGAGCAATATATAGCTTGGAGAATCTCAGGCGTCACATGGAAATAGAGATTCATAACAAGAAAACAAGAGTATTCTCTCTCTCTCTCTTTCCCGCGGTGGACGCCACCAATGAAGACCTTGTATATATATTTATATATATATGTATATTTATCAATTATTTTATGTATTTATATCTATTTATTTATTTATTTATTTATCATTATATAATCTTATATGGACATTGAAATAAAGTAGTTTCAATCTCAATCTCTCTCTGTTGATTAGAATAAGTAATAATAATAAAATAAGAGTGATCAGGGATTAAATTCTAGCTAGGAGATAGGAACTATAGTGTGTAGAAGTTATTCTTGATCCAGTTCATGTAGTAGGCCACGCGGGTGTAGACTCCGGGGAAGTCTGTGGAGCCACTTTCTCTTTCTCCTTTTCTTTTCTAAATTTCTTTGCCTATACCTGGATATATGGATATATATATAAATTTATTCTCTTCCTTTCTATTCAATATTTTCTCTCTAATTCTCTTTTTCTATTTGAATATTTGAAAGTATAGGTAGGAATTGTATATAGGGAATAAATGCATATTGGGGTAATGCTTATCAGAAAAAAAAACCCACTTAATAGTCAAATATATTGGATTATAAAGAAAGTTACTTTCGGTTTTTGTATCCTTTTGTTTCATAAAGTTTTTTTTTTGTGTCATACTGTAAAGTATATAATACAAAACTTACCATGGTATACAATACAACACATGTACATTACAAAACATTTGGAGAAAAAAATATTTTTTTTCACGAACTTAAGAATGACTGCGTTTGTAAATGATGTCGTGCACCTGCTTCTCTGAGATATATCCTATATTTTCTAGCCGGGAATCACTCTTCGCTGCTGTTGGGAGTTGATAGAAATAACGAGTGGTTGCTATTTAATACATAGTATTGTTTATTGAATATATGCAAACACACAGTAACTGAAGGAGAGAATCCTGAAGATAGAGGTTGTCTGGCCGGCTTCATATTTCTGTGAAAAAATAGACACTTCGTCCAGTTAGAGTTTTTTTTTTTTTTCTCAGCGTTTCAACAAAAATCTTTTGTCTTCGTCAGGAGAAATGAATAAAAATAAAGCATTTGGTAAGACGTTAAAAATTTAAAATTTAACAATTTTTAACGCCTTGCCAAATGCTTTATTTTTATTTATTTCTCCTGACGAAGACAAAATATTTTTGTTGAAACGTTGAGAAAATAAAAAACTCTAACTGACCGAATGGTTTATTTTTCACAGAAAGAGAGAGAGAGAAGTTAAGTAAGCATCATGGTTTCTAAGATTATCTAAATATATTCTGTTACAACAGTTGTCTAACTAAGAAGACTAAGAAAGAAAGAAACATCTCCTTATCGTGCAAATGAAAGTTGCTGAAAGATGGTGCAGGCCATCAGTAACTTTCAGTTGCACGATAAGGAGATGCCTTTTTTTCTTTCTTAATTTAATAACCTTATCCCAGTACAATATCACATTTGAACTATTTTCTCACACACACACACACACACACACACACATTAAGAATACAAAGTAATTTCAATCTGATGCTTTCTTATCATGTAAATAAAGTATATATATATATATATATGTTATAGATTAGAAAATTTTTGTGTGTTTGATTGTTGAAAAGAGGTGCAGTCGTGGAAAAATAAAAATAATTATTTAACTTTCAAGCAGATTTTTATTTTGAATCTCTTGAAGTAAAAATATACATAAAATTATTTATATCACAGGAATATAGAATTTATATAATGAATTCTATAATCGTGGATAAAAGATAGGTAGGGTTAAATATACATATTTACAACAATAATAATTAAAAGTGATATTTTTTTGAATATATGGTCAAAAATGCAGAACAGTCAATGAATGAAAAAATAAAATATATGTTTTTAAAAAAAATAAAATATTTGTATTTTAGATTATATAATATATATATATATAAATTATGGAATCGGTGAAAAATATGACGAATATATGTAGAAATAAGAATATTTTACACTACTGTATGAAAGAAAATATTCTCTCTTGTAAAATCAAAAAGGTGTTTTTCTTTTTTTAAATCGAAGGAGGAGCAGTGAGGAGGGACGCCATATTAAGGCGTGCAGGTGGAGAAGCTCCAAAGCTGGCAAATGCTCGTCCAATATTTACCGACCTCAATCTGGAAGAATGAAGTGGTTGGACATCTTGACAGTAGGTCGGGGTGCTAGCTTACTGTGGATACATTGTCACCAAACAAACCTTTCAAAACATCGACTTTGAATGGTGACAAATTCATGGAGGCAAAATCTATTGAAGTTTCATATTTTGATGTTCCCGATCATGTTTTTTTTTTATATATATATTTTTAACTAGGCAGAGACAATTTTGTTTACACTTGGTTATCTCGTGTGTATTCAATAAAGGTTACTGCGTATCAAATATTTTTCAGAGTTATTGTCTGAATCCCGATATAGTATATGCTAAAAGGTACAGCTTCCTTTAGTTTTGTCAATATATTCAAATATGTTTTTATCAAGCATGCTTTAACCTCTTTCAGATATAGACACTTTATTTTGAAACTTGAAAAATATAAATAAAAGTAGAATACATTTTTGCTAATACTGTTGGTATTTGGCGGAGGAAGAAACAAAAACATCTATATATTTCATTTTTGTATGAAAGATTTAAAGCTTGGATAAAAAGCATTGAAATTAAAACGGAAGGGAAATTAGAAGTCACCTACCGGGATAAAAGAATAAAATGATAACTCTCACTTCACACAATGATCTAACTTGAATATAAATTGACCTATCTTTACACGAGCTTTGGCTATACCAATCAAAAAAGTTACTATACTATCATAGAGATACAAATTAACAACGCATACAATAATGGTCAATAAACAAACCACAGCTTAACCACTAAACAGAGATATTCAGGAATTGATCATTTTCAAATAATAAATTGATTTATCAAGAAATGGGTTGGCTAAATATAATGGAATAAGCATAAATAAACGTTTAGTTGATTTTTGTTCACACTAGACAATTCAATATATTTTATTGATACTTCTTAGTTAATTGTTACAAAAATCAAAGATAAATTAAACAAAGATAAATGTGATTATTTACAATTTGGTGATAAAAATATATGAAAAACTTCTCAGGAAGGAAGGCTCCTCCACCTTGAGAGAGTCCTCCTCCAGACAAGGAAAGAAACAATTTGAATAGCTCTCAGTTCAATGTTTATATAATGCTTATAGAGACGCGCTTAGATGGCGCTCTGCAATCTAAAAATACTCACATGAGTGGTCAGGATATGCCTATTTTGTTTTTAATATGTAAATATAGCAATAAATATAATATTATATCAATATTGGACAGAATCATATTGGTGAACAGAAAGCAACTCATTATGCCTAGTTTATACCATCATAAAATTTAGTAAAATATACCTTAGAGACATATATAATTAATATTTAATCAATAAAATTATAAAAGAGCAAGTTTAATGGTCGTAAAACTGAATTATGTTGTTTGACTTCATGCCATCTATCGGCTAAAATATCAACCTAACACCTTGATTTTTTGTTTATTTCTGAAAATTGATTAATACTCTTTTCATCCCTTGTCAACCGAGACAAGCAATTGCTGTTCTTTTACCTTCTTCAACTTGCGATAACCACGTACATTAGATTGACAATACCACCCTTTCTATTATCTTTTCCTCCCCCTTACATAATCTCCTCAAACTCTATTTAAGTTTCTTAATTTCTGACACTAACGTTAATTGTGTAGATTGTAAATCTACAGAATTATAAACTACAGGCGCAGAAGTACTCTGTGTGAATATCTATTTCAACCTATTCCTCTACCATGTCCATCCTCAGCAAGCTCCAGTAATCCCAGGAAGTCTGAAGGAAGATTCCCTACACCAGGAAATGGGAAGTGGGTGTTTCCCCGTCGATTGGGATGGATCCTGGTGTTTGTGTTATATCACAGGGTGGGGTGAGGACATTTCCATAATTTCCTGAGGCCGAGTGGATCTCTATCTAATGTCTAAATTGACTGGATACCTCGCCAGACCAGAGGACGAAGGTATTTCTCTCTCAAGGCTGCACCTTGAGTTATGTGTAAATAGAACTTTCGGAATGTAACTCTAATACTTATACGTTTTTTTTTCACGACAGAATGGTGCTTCAATACATTATTGCTTCTTGAATTTTAGGTGCTTCAATACAATATATTACTTCTTGGACTTTATGTTAAGAATCTCTTCTAAAACTGGCAAATTCTGATAACCTGAACCCAGGATCAAAACCCGCTTTGAGCAGTTTTTTCTTACAAAATGCTTCAAAGACACCTGAATATTACTCAAGTCTATCCCCACCAGTAACTAAAGGGAGATTTAAGTGAAAAAGTTGAATGGATTCCTATCCATTTGACATGTGAAGTGCTGTTGCAATTCGAGCAGTCGTAAATCCTCTTAACCACCTTAATTATTAAGCCTGTTCCATGTGTATTTGGAATACGTTTTAAAATCTTTAAAGCTTTTAAAGTATTTCCAGCTGTGAATAAAGAAACACATTTGACTGATTTTATTATATAGTATGTATTTATTAAGGAACATATACAAGGAAAAACTGTCAAAGGAAATTATGGACATTTTCTGCTATTGTGTAATGGCCAGGATCTCATTGTATAACCGTTTCTGGAGGGGTATTGGATGAACTTTGCCGTCTAGTCTATTTTACTTCAATCTTATTGTGTATGTATGTGTGTCTGTGCATGTACGTGTACATCTATTGGTAGCTAAGATTTGCAACGATATTTCCTCATTATTATCTACTAGGCACTGTAATTAAAATTTACATAACTCTTCTAAAAAGTTCAAACAAAACTAAAATATATATTTCAAAACTCTAAAAAAATATTGCGCATGGAATTTTTTTTTTTAGGTTAGCATTGAATCTTTCCTTTTTTTTTTTCTTTTCAGCTTAGCTTTGTCTAATTATACTACTGGTTTCACAATTCGGCAGAAAAGCTGAGAATGTCGTTAGAAAATGAAAAAAAAAAGAAGAATAAAAGACACGCAGTTTTTGTTATGTCTCTTCCCCAAGACAACCAGTTACAACAATAACAAAGTGAACGGTCTTTTGGGATGATCTTTTAATTTGGCTTTAGAATTAATTACCGATTTTTGACACGTATGCCGCTGATACTATACTGGCCGCGTGGCTTTGAATTATTTGCCTTTATGGCCGTGTTTTTATATATGAATATCGACAATCATACTAGGACATATGTCTATGGTTATCAGCAAACTTGATCTCTTTCATCCCAAAGTGTTGTCCAGAATCAAGAATGAATCGTAACCCAACCTAGCTGGGCCACCTGATGTCTTGATGGGGATCCTTCCCCCCATCCTTCTATTACATTACTGGAAGATTTGTGTTCCATGTTCGGGAGGTTACATTGCCAAGACATCAGTGATCCTATTCTTGACCCATGAAGATCCACCTTATATACATGAAGACTTTGCTTCCTCCATTGCTTCATCCTATGCTTCGTTACAACAACCCCTCAAGATCATAATCTTGCTGAGGCTTCTTGGGAAGAAATATGATCGTGAAGAAAGAATGTCCCATTTTAAGCTCTTTTTACTTCAGGATGCTCGCTCAGATCTAAGTAAGTCACGAATCAAAACCAAATTTGATCTAGCCATTTTCCCCTAATACATCACTCTGTCTGAACATGACCATGAGAATTTACGTGAGATCCTAGATTCACTCATGTAGGATTGAAACGGTGGTTTAGCTATTCATAGGAATTGCATTGAATAATCTCTATATGAAACTCTTTCGAACGAAAACTCATTCTATGAAACGAAATAGCATTCAATGTAATCTTTGGGATTCTTGTGATCTTTTATTCTGAGATAAGAAAACATGAGAGTTAACCGATTAGGATACAGACGCTTTAAGAAGGAATAGCTTGCTTCTAGATGTTAGAGCAGGTATGGTGGCCAGTCGAAGATGAAAAGAAAGGAGAAAAATTCAAATAATTTCCATGATAAAGAATAATTCGACATATTGATAATTAATAAAACAACTATAGAACAATATATTAAAAGAATAGAGACTTTTGCCAATGTTTACAGAGAAACTGCTTTCAGTAGAATACCAAAGAACCTAACCCTATATAGCGACAAATATTCTCGAGCCTTTCAACTAGATGAATTGCGGAGTGAGATATATAATGTGATATAACGTGGGTGGGAGGGAGATGGGATCTAGACGGAAGAAGTTTCACCTGTCATTGACTTGTGATAGGATCGGTAGTTAGAGGAGTGGGGAGCTATCTTGTGACTGTGCTATAAGATACCACTTGATGGATATAATCACAGAGAGCCTATCACAAGAATAGTCGATCAACACAGAAGATGGAAATTTCAGGAGGAATACTGAGAGGAATATGTTAGATATAGCTTGGTAATTTGTGCGTTTGTTACATATTCCGAATACATCTGGTACGGGGGTCGGTGGAAGGATGGTCTAAACCGTTGGTTTTCGACCGCTACGACCCGGGTTCGATTCCCGCATTGGACACCTTTTTTTCTGATTAAAAAAAAAATACTCCAATGGCCCCGATTCTTGCAAAAGTCCAACCCCACCAGCGAGTGAAAGTAACCAAACGAGGCTCTGGCAAATTTGCAAGTGCAAAGTCGAACTGCTTTTCACATGTGTAGACATGTGGTGCACTTACAGTAAAAGCAGTCGCCTACTTCTACCCACCATGATTATCATGGCCTGCACCACGTGTACTAGGATAAGCAAAAAAAAAAACCACCTGGTACAGGTCTTTTTATTAATGGTAGGTAGTTAGAAACTGCTTTTACTGTAAGTGCACCAAATGTCTACACACAGTTAAACTTGTACTTACAAATGTGCCGTATATTCTCCTGTTTGATTACTTACACTCACTAGTGGGTTGGAATTCTACAAAAATCGAGGGGCCATTGAAGCAATTTTATATTTCAGAAAAGTCTCCAATGCAGGATCGTATCCCGAATCGTGACTGTTGAAAAGTGATGGTTTATGCCACTCCACCGACCCCCGATTTGTAATTTGTGTGTATGTGTGTGAAGACAACAAGACATTATGAATAAAGCAAGAAATAAATAAATTGATAATTCAAACGGGATTTAAATTTTGGGTGATTTTTAGATTGGAATTTTGAATTCAAGCTTTCGGATCAAAACATTTATGTAAAAAACAATTTCACACAATAATCTCATTCGCCACCATTATATCTCAACAACTTCCACAATAACTATCTTATTGAAATGCACTCATATGTGTAACAAGGGGAACACACTAAAAATACTTTACAAGAATGCATTATCTCTCTCCTTTCTGCCCAAAGCAAATATTTAAGTCGTTGAATATTGTCATTTTTTAATTAACAGAGTATCATTTTTTATGTTTATATTTTGCTACTCTATAAACTTCCCTCATTTGCTTATATTTTGTTTATCATTCATAGTTTGTTCTTGCCTAAAATAAATTGCTGTGTCATCCTGAAGTTTGTCTTTTTATTGGGGCTCAAAAATCACTCATTCTGGTTAGCAGCCCCGTAGATAAAGATATTTCCGAAGTTTGTCCTTCCTAATTTTCCACGTGGAAATATGCTACAACACTAGTTTTGGGCCAATTTGAACCAAAGATAACCTTTCCACCATAGTTATAAATGCCATGACTCTAATCAGTATAGGGATGTTATTTTATGTATTAGTTTAAATGAAAGATGTGGCCCTCTTTTTGCCCATGATTGCTATCCTCCTACAAGATACCATTAGAAAGATATAATGTGTATATATTGAAATACAACGGTGTAAATAACATAGCGATAAACATTGCTAAAACACGCCATTTTCAATGAAAAGTACAAACACTTTTCTATACTGAAGTGATATATAGAATTTGTATATTTAAGTCAAGTGTCATTACCGAGGTAAGATAATTGTCTAGCAGTGTGTCTAGAAGTTTATGCTTTATATCTTTCAACGTGTTCAATAAATTAAAAACCTTTTATAAGTTTCTTTTTGTTTGTTATGATATTTTTGTCTTATTTTAAAACATATTCAATGTATATATGTAAATATGTAATGATGTAGAACGGCATTTGAAATACTATCCCGCATGTGTTCCTTTTCAACTAAAAATCAAAATTTATTTCAAGGAGAAAAACCGATTATTTCTAACCTTTTGGATGAGGTACGAAAAGATGAATTGTGAAGAGTAATGATAAACGGAAAAATAAAAGTGTCCAGGGATGGGGATGTAATGATATATATTATACACAGCTATATATTTACATTTCAGAATTTTCTAAATTTGGTTTAAAATTTTATCCGACGAGGTCGAAATATATTTCGAAATGAAACGTTTATAAAATAGTTTTTGGCCAAAGTGCCATCTCGGTCGAAATATTCCTAAAGTTTTCAATGTTTTTTTTTTTCTGAGAAAGAGGTTTTAACTAGTTAGAATAGCAATATATTAGTCTAATATTTTTGAAGAAGGTAAATAATAAAACCCTTCGAAGAAAAATCCTCAAGAGATGTAAAACTTGGAGAAAAAAAAAAAAAAAGGCGGAACGCTCTCTATTTATTTTCAGTGTTATCTCCAGAAACCAAATCTCTCATCGCTTCCTCCATCCCTAGAACTTCCTTGGGGACTGGCTCTTCCTGGTTGGCCCGAACTTCTGATTTGCATAAGGCGATCACGATTCCAAACGTTTAAGAATGTTACAAACGTTGAGATTGCATTACAGTCATCCTCTCTGACAGAAATACATATACGGAATGGGATGCGCGCCCTAGGCATATATAAAATTATATTTAAAAATTTATATATTTTTGCAATAAGTTTCTTTTATTAAATTTAACCGCCAGCTTTCGCTCTTAAACGGGCAAAAAGATTAGAACGTGGTGATAGTCACTATTGCTTTTTATACGATTAAATATATGATTATTTAAATTTCAATTCAAAGCGCTATGTCCCCCTAGGGACACTTGCGCTGTCATACATGTATGCCTTTACATTTGTGTATACATATATATACAATAATTTTAGGTCGTGACTAGAATAGTCATATGATGTTAACAATGAGAAAGAGAGGGAAAAAACGAGAACAGCGAATTGTGTACAAAAGAAAGAAGTGTCTGGCAATATGTACAATCAAGATAATATAAATTATCAGTTTCTCTCTCTTAAAAGATATTTGTTGTTATATAATTTAAAATATATCTACAAAAGGTATACGATTAAATATATTATTGAATATTGCAAAAAAATCCTGGGACCAAACAAAATTAAAAGAGTAATCTATTTACCAAAATTATAGAATGTAATTGATCTAATGAGTAGGTCTGTTAAGTACGGAAATGATATTTCCAAATAACTTTGATAAGTTGCCGAGGAAAGACTTGGTAAAAAATGGTGACGATATGTGTGAGTTTAATTCCATTTTTGGTTTAAAGAGAAGAAAATTGAGATATTTTAATTATATCTCTATAGAGCGTAAATAAATTCAAATATAACATGCGTCAGAAATATATTCAAAATCCAAATTTACAATCAGAAACTCTAGAAAAAAAAAAAGTTTATCCTTTTTTTTTTAACGGAATCTCGAGAATCCTTTTCCGTTACTAATAATTCCATTGACGAGAACCAGAAAAAAAAAACACCAACAAAACACAAATTTCTTTGTAAAAACAATGTAAAATTATCTCTCTAATTGATTTATTCGTTTACTTATAAAAGAGAGAAAATTAGATCTTTGAGAGATGTATACATATATAAATATGTTCTTTCTTATCTCCATTCAATCATATTAGGGTATCAAGCTTGTAGAGCTTGTTGATGGTGTCTGCTGGAGATGAGTAGAGTTCATCAATGGATGAGTCAATACAATCAATAATGTGTTTTGGGGTTGCAGGTTGAGAATTGCACCTAGCACTAAGTGGTATACATGTTATAAAGGTTATAAATAAACCGATGCATTTTGAAAAAAGTTTTAAAAATAAATATAGGTTTCTTTAAAGTATTTATACTCACCGAAAACACAATAAAATTTTAATGAGCAAAATATGTAGAGGGGATAAATCACTTAGTGACACTAATCAATCCAGTGCTGATATTATAAACTGGGATTATAGCAATCGTTGCTTTATTTAGATATCTCACCATGGTCAAAGTAAATGGTTGTGGATATTCTAAAGCTTTGGTAATACTGACATCGCCTTATCCTCTATTCTTCTCATCTTACTGCTTCTTGCTTGACCATATCAACATGAACAAATAACATAAAAGCTTTTGGTCCTAGAGGCTTCTTGAGAAATCAAGAAATAGGTAGTTAAGGCCAAACTTGCTTTAATACGCTTAACATGTGAAAAAAATAAATTGAAAATAAAAAGGTCAGATGTTGTTATTAAAAACAAATAAGGTATATCCTGAACACTAACATAAACGTTTTCTATATGGCAGAGCTTCATCTAGAAAACGCACATGTTAGTGGTATTTTGACAATAGAGCAATCCATAAATATATCTTTAAATAAAAAGGCATATATTGGATCAAAAAATCATTTATTTTACCAATATTTCAGTTGGCTGAACGCCAACCTTTATCAAGGTATCAAGGTATGTTGTTGACACACATTAAAATGTTATAATATCTTGATAAAGGTTGGCGTTTAGCCAACTGAAATATTGGTAAAATAAATAATATTTTGATCCAATATATGTCTTTTTATTTAAACATAAATATAATATTCTTTTTAGCTAGGTACAAAAAACATACAAGGAAGCATTTTTATTCTCTAGCATATACAACGTAAATAACGTAGTCTGTAGAGTTAATGGGCCGTTCTTCAGACATCCCGTACCTACCTAGTACATGTCTGGAGATGGGTCGTTTAGCTCGAACACTTGGATCGATTTGAAGTTTATGCTTTAATAAAAATATTTTTTGTAAGGTTCCAATTAAAAAGAACGAGTAAGAATTAACACGAGGAGATCTATGACATTAGAAAACCCAACTTTATTACTCTCTTGACCTATATATCGATATAGCGCTTCACGCGGACATGCAAATATACAAGTAAAAATATACAAAACAAATCAATATCATGCAAATGTCGCGAGGTATGCGACAGACTCCCCCTCCATGACCTCTCATCACTCCTGTGATGGGACTCCTGGTGGTCTATGATGAAATTTAATGATGTTGGTGATGTGGGCACTCTGGGTTCCTCGTTCTGATTCATAAAGGACATATTTAACACAGCCGTCCACCATCTTTACATCAGTAACGACATGAGGTCCAGTCTGCAGTCGCTGTTTACCTGTGTATTGGTGTTTCACCAGAATCGAATCTCCAGGTTTGACATCAGCAGGTCTTCTTCGATTTCGGTTGTAATAATATTAAGTGCGCAGACGGTATTTATGGCGCTGTTTGTCATTATTCTCCGTTTCAATTCTAAGGAGTTGTAAGCCCAATTCCTCGTCAGCAGGCACTACCGGCACTGTTCCCTTCCATTTTTACCATGGAGAGCATCCCAGATAGGTATTATGATGTCGATTGTGATAATGGACGGCTGCCTCCAAGCAACATTTCCATCCTTTAGGGAACTGTGGGTAGCATTCCATGAAGGTCTTAATTTCTTGAATCACTCTCTCGGCCAGACCATTTCCCGCAGGGTGATAAGGACTGGTATGAAGAAACCCGATTCCCTTCTCCTGCGTCCAGTTGTAAAATTCCCCTCGAGTAAAGGAGGTACCTCTATCGGAAATAATTTTCCTTACATTTTTAAGAATGGGATGGTCCGCAAAGTATTCCTTTAGGGCTTTACCCGACTGTTTCATACTTTTAGCGTATACAATCCGAGTGGCTTCATCAATCACTACTAAGAATGACTGGGTAGAGGCATTGGATTCTGATTTCTTTTTGAGTTCTGCGAAGTCAACATGAACCGTATGAAAGGGAACATGAGATTGAACAGGCAAACTCATCTGGTCAGAGGTAGATCTATATTTGGCCTTTACCTTCTGACAGGTGGAACACGATTGGACATAACGTCGAATGTCCCCCTTCATATTTCGCCACCAAAATCGATTCTTAATTGTATAATAAGTCCTCCAGAATCCCGAGTGGCCACCGGATTTCGGATCATCATGAAACAAGCCGAGAATGCTAGGAACCTGTTCAGGAGTCACCAAATAAGACTTTCTCTGTTCGTCGTATTCCAGCTCTAAAGCTTTATGCTTCAACCAGAACGTCTGTTCATCAGACTTGTCTGGGACGCTTACACACAATCGTGACAACGCGTCGGCGTCCCTCAGTTCCTTTCCCGACCGATGATTTATTATGATATTAAAGGAGCGTAGGAATAACTGCCACCTGGCTAAACGGTCTCTAAGTTCTCCACAACTTAAAAGTTGAGTTAAGGCTCTGTGATCAGTATGTACCACAAAAGGGCGACTCTCCAAGTAGGAACGAAAATGTTTCACAGCCTTTAATACCGCCAAGCACTCTTTCTCGGTAACGGAATAATTTTGTTCGGCTTTTGTTAAGGTGTAGGAGTAATAGCTAATTACCCGAAGTTGTTTACATCTTTTTTCTTGGAGGTCCCTTTGATATAAAATGGCTCCAGTTCCATAGTAGCTGGCATCCGTTGATAGCTCGAATGGCAATCTCCCATCAGGAACCCTAAGAATTGGTTCCTCAGTAATAAGTGAGATAAGTTTTTGGTAGGCCGTCTCGCATTCAGAATCCCATTCGAAGGTTACATCTTTTCCTTTTAATTTGTCCAATGGTCTTACTATGTGAGCATAATCTTTTATAAAGGCGCGGAAATGATTAGTCAATCCGGTGAAACACTGTAAGGACCTCAAATTGTATGGACGTTTCATATTTCGAACCTTTTCGGTAACTTCAGACCTTATTTTCTTTGTGTCTCCATCAATAACTCTCCCTAATAAGTCTATGCGAGGGACGCAAAATTGACATTTATCAAGATTTAGCACTAGGCCCGCAGTGTTCAGTCGTTCAAGAATTCTATGCGTCAAAATGGAGCAATCCTCCTGATTGTAGCCACCACAACAGATGTCATCGATATAAGCTACTACCTTATCACCCAGTAGGTCTCCTAGAATTGTAGTCATTATTCTCTGGAACTTAGCTGGAGAATTCTTCCATCCAAACGGAAGCTTTAGAAACTCGTAATGACCAGATGGAGTTACGAAGGCAGTGTATTTTCGAGTATTTTCTGATATGCCAAGTTGCCAGAATCCATCCTTCAAGTCGAGCTTTGAGAAAAAACGACATCCTCCGAACACATTAATAATGTCGTCTATTCGAGGAAAGGGAAAAGGATCCAAAAGTGTTTCATCGTTAATCCTTCGATAGTCGACACATAATCGATAGTCTCCATTCTTTTTTGGAATTACTATGCATGGAGATGCAAATGCCGAATTTGATGGTCTAATTATTCCTTCGCTTAGCATCGATCTAATTTTCACATTTAACCAGTTTCTTTTGGTATTCTCCAATTGATATGGCTTTGCACTGACAACTCGAAAATTTTCTTGCAGTCCAAAGTCAACTTCAAATTTTGAAATTATTGGAGAAGTCCTTTTGCAAAGGCTGGGGTATTTGGCCTCGACATCTCTCCTGGTAACGAGGTTCGGGCCAGTTTCAGAAAAGAAACTGATCTGATCTGTAAAGAAGTCCCACTTCACTTTCAGGGATTTTAACGTAGGCTTACCAATTAACAGATCAAAGGGCATATCTGGGAGGACAATGGCCTGGATTTCGATTGACTGTTCCCCAGCCTTCAAAACCAGATCACTGGCCTCGGTAGCAGTGAATTTACTATGGTTGATTGTGTTTATTAAAATCTTCGTAGGGTATGTTTTCCACCTGTTTTTCTGCACTAAATTTCTATGTATCAGGTTGAGAGAAGAACCGCTGTCCAGATAGGCCTTTACCAAGTGAGAGTTTATAGTCACATCAATGAAGGAATGGGGAGAATCGCAGATTGAAAAAATGGTCGATTCTGACCATGGGACCGGCGAACCCATACTCGTCAGTTTTTTCGACAAGAACGAGACATTTCTATCATTCGCCGCCTGGAGTAACCCCGTGTCACTAGACTCAGTAAAATGATCTGGTTTCTCGACTGTGCCAAGAGTTCTTGCAGATGGCCTGGAGTCAGAATAATTCTTTTCCGATATAGGCCTGATGTTCTTCAGGAGCTTGAGTAGATCCAGCTTGCATTCAACACCTGCCGTGGCCAGTTGCTCCTGCATATACTGGGGAAGTCCTTGGATTATCCCAATAATCAATAATTCCTCGCTAAGGCCCGGCATACCAAGTCGCATCTTTCCTTGCTTCTGGTAAAAATATTCCATAAAGGATCTTCCTCGATATCTCCAATTAAAAGCACGGTCGTAACTCACAATGGGATTTTCGTTAAAGAACAAATGAATTCCTGCTTCCAATCCTTCCAACTATATTCCTCTTCATCCTGGAATTTGTTGTCGAACCATAACAAAGCCGTTCCTGTCAGATAGGATCGCATCCCATTGATTCTAGCCTCGTCTCCAACCCATCCATTGTTCCCACAAATGTCTTCATATACTTTTATCCAAATCTTAGGATCAGCATTTCTTCCATCAAAGGTAGCCACATTCATTTTAACTGGCCTACCTACCCTGATTCCACTCTCATTTCTAAGAAGAAAGTCCATCATTAAGCGCTGCTGATTCGCCATCGCCCTTATGAGGCTCTCCATGGTCGAATCCTTCACTCCGTCGCCCTTAGGCTTTGCTTCAGAATCATTTACTCCGTCGCTCTTAGGCTTCGCTTCAGAATCCTTCATTTCTTCATCCTGCATGTCTTCAATATCATCCATTTCGTTTTTTAGGTTTTCATACTTAACAGCTTCTTCCTTTATTTTTCAATGTTCATTTCAATTTTCTTTTGACTGTTCCTTATTCATGCTCTGATATATTTTCACTTAATAGATTATCCATAACCTTCCTTACTTAAGGAATCCTGCCGGCTGCGCCATGTTGTAAGGTTCCAATTAAAAAGAACGAGTAAGAATTAACACGAGGAGATCTATGACATTAGAAAACCCAACTTTATTACTCTCTTGACCTATATATCGATATCGCGCTTCACGCGGACATGCAAATATACAAGTAAAAATATACAAAACAAATCAATATCATGCAAATGTCGCGAGGTATGCGACATTTTTTATTAGTTAATTTTGTCTTTTTTACAGTACATTGTTGCAACAAAGCAATTGAAGAATATGAATAAAGAAACAAGAGGATCGTGAGAGGATATAAGACCTGAACTATGAGAGACAAGGGTTGTGGGAGGATAGAAGAACCGAAAAATAAGAGACAAGGGTTATGAAAGGATAGAAGGCCTGATCTTGAGTAGAGACAAGGGTTATGAAAGGATAGAAGACCTGATCTTGAGTAGAGACAAGGGTTATGAAAGGATAGAAGACCTGATCTTGAGTAGAGACAAGGGTTATGAAAGGATAGAAGACCTGATCTTGAGTAGAGACAAGGGTTATGAAAGGATAGAAGACCTGATCTTGAGCAGAGACAGGTTTATGAAAGGATAGTAGACCTGATCTTGAGTAGAGACAGGTTTATGAAAGGATAGAAGACCTGATCTTGAGTAGAGACAAGGGTTATGAAAGGATAGAAGACCTGATCTTGAGTAGAGACAAGGGTTATGAAAGGATAGAAGACCTGATCTTGAGCAGAGACAGGTTTATGAAAGGATAGTAGACCTGATCTTGAGTAGAGACAGGTTTATGAAAGGATAGAAGACCTGATCTTGAGTAGAGACAAGGGTTATGAAAGGATAGAAGACCTGATCTTGAGTAGAGACAAGGGTTATGAAAGGATAGAAGGCCTGATCTTGAGTAGAGACAAGGGTTATGAAAGGATAGAAGACCTGATCTTGAGTAGAGACAAGGGTTATGAAAGGATAGAAGACCTGATCTTGAGTAGAGACAAGGGTTATGAAAGGATAGAAGACCTGATCTTGAGCAGAGACAGGTTTATGAAAGGATAGTAGACCTGATCTTGAGTAGAGACAGGTTTATGAAAGGATAGAAGACCTGATCTTGAGTAGAGACAAGGGTTATGAAAGGATAGAAGACCTGATCTTGAGTAGAGACAAGGGTTATGAAAGGATAGAAGACCTGATCTTGAGTAGAGACAAGGGTTATGAAAGGATAGAAGACCTGATCTTGAGTAGAGACAAGGATGTTGTGAGAGGATAGAAGACCTGATCTTGAGTAGAGGCAAGGATGTTGTGAGAGGATAGAAGACCTGATCTTGAGTAGAGGCAATGTTGTGAGAGGATAGAAGACCTGATCTTGAGTAGAGGCAAGGATGTTGTGAAAAGATAGAAGACCTGATCTTGAGAAGAGGCAAGGATGTTGTGAGAAGATAAAAGACCTGATCTTGAGTAGAGGCAAGGATGTTGTGAGAAGATAGAAAACCTGATCTTGAGTAGAGGCAAGGATGTTGTGAGAAGATAAAAGACCTGATCTTGAGTAGAGGCAAGGATGTTGTGAGAAGATAGAAGACCTGATCTTGAGTAGAGGCAAGGATGTTGTGAGAAGATAGAATACCTGATCTTGAGTAGAGGCAAGGATGTTGTGAGAGGATAGAAGACCTGATCTTGAGTAGAGGCAAAGATGTTGTGAGAAGATAGAAGACATAGCCATGAGAGAGACTAGGGTGTCGTGAGAGGATATGCGACTTGACCCTGAGAGAGACAAGGGTGTCGTTAAATGATAGATGACATGACCATGAGACAAGGGTGTCGTGAGAAGAAGAAGGGAGGGGAGACGTTCTAGCGGGATGATTTAATCTAATCTAATAATGATCATGATGTCCACCACCTAGGTCGTTCCTCCGAAGCGGAGGAAAATGAAGGCCACAGACTTCGGCGAAGAGCCATTACGTCCGTTGCATAAATTCAAATAAGGCCCCTTCACACTTAATCAGCCGTTTGGTTAGTTGCGGCGTTTCTTTGAGCTTTCTCTAGCATCAAGTTGCCTAGGGAGCATTCAATTTTATCTTTGAGGATTGTTTACTCCGTTTGACACTAATCATTTTCCTCATCCTTAATTGAAATGAACTTTCAGAGGAAATAGCCATTTAACACAAGAACTTTCGCTCTTAAATGCACCCAGTATTATGCTGAACAGTCTTTCTTCTATGGTTATCAATAGGCTTATGTATTCATTATGCAAAAATCGAATACCAGAGCTCAGTTTTCCTTTGGTGCATATACCAAGGAAGCGTTGTCATCTTTAGCATGCTGCTGCTTGACGCTTTAGAGTTCCTTTACTGCGAATACGCATTAATTTTCCTTCTATTTGCCCTTATCAACTCTCAGGACAATTGAGTTGTGTTTTATATTTTAGAGTGACTTTCCGGCCTAACAAAGACCCTGTTTGGGAGGCTATGGATTACAGGAGAAAGTGACTTCCCGGCCTAACAAAGACCCTGTTTGGGAGGCTATGGATTACAGGAGAAAGTGACTTCCCGGCCCAACAAAGCCCATGTTTGGGAGGCTATGGATTACAGGATAAAGTGACTTAACGGACTAACAAAGACCATGTTTGGGAGGCTATGGATTACAGGAGAAAGTGACTTCCCGTTCTAACAAAGACCATGTTTGGGAGGCTATGGATTACGGGAGAAAGTGACTTCCCGGCCTAACAAGGACCATGTTTGGGAGGCTATGGATTACAGGAGAAAGTGACTTCCCGGCCTAAATAAGACCATGTTTGGGAGGCTATGGATTACAGGAGAAAGTGACTTCCCGGCTTAACAAAGACCATGTTTGGGAGGCTATGGATTACAGGAGAAAGTGACTTCCCGGCTTAACAAAGACCATGTTTGGGAGGCTATGGATTACAGGAGAAAGTGACTTCCCGGCTTAACAAAACCATGTTTGGGAGGCTATGGATTACAGGAGAAAGTGACTTCCCGGCTTAACAAAGACCATGTTTGGGAGGCTATGGATTACAGGATAAAGTGACATAACGGATTAACAATGACCATGTTTGGGAGGCTATGGATTACATGAAAAAGTGACTTCCCGGCCTAACAAAGACCATGTTTGGTAGGCTATGGATTACAGGAGAAAGTGACTTCCCGGCCTAACAAAGACCATGTTTGGGAGGCTATGGATTACAGGAGAAAGTGACTTCCCGGCTTAAAAAAGACCATGTTTGGGAGGCTATGGATTACAGGAGAAAGTGATTTCCCGGCCTAACAAAGACCATGTTTGGGAGGCTATGGGTTACAGGAGAAAGTGACTTCTCGGCCTAACAAAGACCATGTTTGGGAGGCTATGGATTACAGGAGAAAGTGACTTCCCGGTCTAACAAAGATCATGTTTGGGAGACTATGGATTACGGGAGAAAGTTACTTTCCGGTTTAACAAAGACCATGTTTGGGAGGCTATGGATTACAGGAAAAGTGACTTCCCGGCCTAAAAAAGACCATGTTTGGGAGCCTATGGGTTACAGGAGAAAGTGACTTCCCGGCTTAACAAAGACCGTGTTTGGGAGACTATGGATTACAGGAGAAAGTGACTTGCCGTTCTAACAAAGACCATGTTTGGGAGGCTATAGATTACAGGAGAAAGTGACTTCCCGGCCTAACAAAGACCATGTTTGGGAGGCTATAGATTACAGGAGAAAGTGACTTCCCGGCCTAACAAAGACCATGTTTGGGAGGCTATGGATTACAGGAGAAAGTGACTTGCCGGCCTAACAAAGGCCATGTTTGGGAGGCTATAGATTACAGGAGAAAGTGACTTCCCGTTCTAACAAAGACCATGTTTGGGAGGCTATGGATTACAGGAGAAAGTGAATTCCCGGCCTAACAAAGACCATGTTTAGGAGGTTATAGATTACGGGAGAAAGTGACTTCCCGGTTTAACAAAGACCATGTTTGGGAGGTTATGGATTACAGGAGAAAGTGACTTCCCGGCCTAACAAAGACCATGTTTGGGAGGTTATGGATTTACGGGAGAAAGTAACTTCCCGGTTTAACAAAGACCATGTTTGGGAGGCTATAAATTACGGGAGAAAGTTACTTTCCGGTTTAACAAAGACCATGTTTATGGAGGCTATGGATTACAGGAGAAAGTGACATAACGGATTAACAATGACCATGTTTGGGAGGCTATGGATTACATGAAAAAGTGACTTCCCGGCCTAACAAAGACCATGTTTGGTAGGCTATGGATTACAGGAGAAAGTGACTTCCCGGCCTAACAAAGACCATGTTTGGGAGGCTATGGGTTACAGGAGAAAGTGACTTCTCGGCCTAACAAAGACCATGTTTGGGAGGCTATGGATTACAGGAGAAAGTGACTTCCCGGTCTAACAAAGATCATGTTTGGGAGGCTATGGATTACGGGAGAAAGTTACTTTCCGGTTTAACAAAGACCATGTTTGGGAGGCTATGGATTACAGGAAAAGTGACTTCCCGGCCTAAAAAAGACTATGTTTGGGAGCCTATGGGTTACAGGAGAAAGTGACTTCCCGGCTTAACAAAGACCGTTTTTGGGAGACTATGGATTACAGGAGAAAGTGACTTGCCGGCCTAACAAAGGCCATGTTTGGGAGGCTATAGATTAGAGGAGAAAGTGACTTCCCGTTCTAACAAAGACCATGTTTGGGAGGCTATGGATTACGGGAGAAAGTGACTTCCCGGTCTAACAAGGACCATGTTTGGGAGGCTATGGATTACAGGAGAAAGTGACTTCCCGGCCTAAAAAAGACCATGTTTGGGAGGCTATGGATTACAGGAGAAAGTGACTTGCCGGCCTAACAAAGGCCATGTTTGGAAGGCTATAGATTACAGGAGAAAGTGACTTCCCGTTCTAACAAAGACCATGTTTGGGAGGCTATGGATTACAGGAGAAAGTGACTTCCCGGCCTAACAAAGACCATGTTTAGGAGGTTATGGATTACGGGAGAAAGTGACTTCCCGGTTTAACAAAGACCATGTTTGGGAGACTATGGATTACAGGAGAAAGTGACTTCCCGGCCTAACAAAGACCATGTTTGGGAGGTTATGGATTACGGGAGAAAGTGACTTCCCGGCTTAACAAAGGCCATGTTTGGAAGGCTATGGATTACGGGAGAAAGTAACTTCCCGGTTTAACAAAGACCATGTTTGGGAGGCTATGAATTACGGGAGAAAGTTACTTTCCGGTTTAACAAAGACCATGTTTATGGAGGCTATGGATTACAGGAGAAAGTGACTTCCGGTCTAACAAAGACCATGTTTGGGAGGCTATGGATTACAGGAGAAAGTGACTTCCCGGCCTAACAAAGACCATGTTTGGGAGGCTATAGATTACAGGAGAAAGTGACTTCCCGGCCTAACAAAGACCATGTTTGGGAGGCTATAGATTACAGGAGAAAGTGACTTTCCGGTCTAACAAAGACCATGTTAGGGAGGCTATAGATTACAGGAGAAAGTGACTTCCCGGCCTAACAAAGACCATGTTTGGGAGGCTATGGATTACAGGAGAAAGTGACTTCCCGGCCTAACAAAGACCATGTTTGGGAGGCTATGGATTACAGGAGAAAGTGACTTCCCGGCCTAACAAAGACCATGTTTGGGAGGCTATGGATTACAGGAGAAAGTGACTTCCCGGCCTAACAAAGACCATGTTTGGGAGGCTATGGATTACAGGAGAAAGTGACTTCCCGGCCTAACAAAGACCATGTTTGGGAGGCTATAGATTACAGGAGAAAGTGACTTCCCGGCCTAACAAAGACCATGTTTGGGAGGCTATAGATTACAGGAGAAAGTGACTTCCCGGCCTAACAAAGACCATGTTTGGGAGGCTATAGATTACAGGAGAAAGTGACTTCCCGGCCTAACAAAGACCATGTTTGGGAGGCTATAGATTACAGGAGAAAGTGACTTCCCGGCCTAACAAAGACCATGTTTGGGAGGCTATAGATTACAGGAGAAAGTGACTTCCCGGCCTAACAAAGACCATGTTTGGGAGGCTATAGATTACAGGAGAAAGTGACTTCCCGGCCTAACAAAGACCATGTTTGGGAGGCTATAGATTACAGGAGAAAGTGACTTCCCGGCCTAACAAAGACCATGTTTGGGAGGCTATAGATTACAGGAGAAAGTGACTTCCCGGCCTAACAAAGACCATGTTTGGGAGGCTATGGATTACAGGAGAAAGTGACTTCCCGGCCTAACAAAGACCATGTTTGGGAGGCAATGGATTACAGGAGAAAGTGACTTCCCGGCCTAACAAAGGCCATGTTTGGGAGGCTATGGATTACAGGAGAAAGTGACTTCCCGGCCTAACAAAGACCATGTTTGGGAGGCTATAGATTACAGGAGAAAGTGACTTCCCGGCCTAACAAAGACCATGTTTGGGAGGCTATAGATTACAGGAGAAAGTGACTTCCCGGCCTAACAAAGACCATGTTTGGGAGGCTATAGATTACAGGAGAAAGTGACTTCCCGGCCTAACAAAGACCATGTTTGGGAGGCTATAGATTACAGGAGAAAGTGACTTCCCGGCCTAACAAAGACCATGTTTGGGAGGCTATAGATTACAGGAGAAAGTGACTTCCCGGCCTAACAAAGACCATGTTTGGGAGGCTATGGATTACAGGAGAAAGTTACTTCCCGGCCTAACAAAGACCATGTTTGGGAGGCTATGGATTACAGGAGAAAGTGACTTCCCGGCCTAACAAAGACCATGTTTGGGAGGCTATGGATTACAGGAGAAAGTGACTTCCCGGCCTAACAAAGACCATGTTTGGGAGGCTATGGATTACAGGAGAAAGTGACTTCCCGGCCTAACAAAGACCATGTTTGGGAGGCTATAGATTACAGGAGAAAGTGACTTCCCGGCCTAACAAAGACCATGTTTGGCAGGCTATGGATTACAGGAGAAAGTGACTTCCCGGCCTAAGAAAGACCATGTTTGGGAGGCTATGGATTACAGGAGAAAGTGACTTCCCGGCCTAACAAAGACCATGTTTGGGAGGCTATGGATTACAGGAGAAAGTGACTTCCCGGCCTAACAAAGACCATGTTTGGGAGGCTATAGATTACAGGAGAAAGTGACTTTCCGGTCTAACAAAGACCATGTTTGGGAGGCTATGGATTACAGGAGAAAGTGACTTCCCGGCCTAACAAAGACCATGTTTGGGAGGCTATGGATTACAGGAGAAAGTGACTTCCCGGCCTAACAAAGACCATGTTTGGGAGGCTATGGATTACAGGAGAAAGTGACTTCCCGGCCTAACAAAGACCATGTTTGGGAGGTTATGGATTACAGGAGAAAGTGACTTCCCGGCCTAACAAAGACCATGTTTGGGAGGCTATGGAAGGGAAGATCCAGGTCAAGGAGCACCAGGCAGCTTGTAAAAGTGACAGCACCGCTTTTACCCGTGACCTCTCCTTCGGCGTAAAAAAAGAATATCAAGAAATTTAAAAGAATTCACAATAAATTCAACAATTGTTTTGTTGCTTGGCATTCTAGAGAGCTTTCAGTTTATTTTTGAATTTTTTTATTGCAATGAATAATTCCATACATATTACATTAGCCTACACAAGTAATTATTATACAGCTCTACTCGAAGGACTTCACACAACTTAATAAATTTTTCTTCCTCCACCATAAAGGATGGTACTTTTTTTTAAGGCGACTCATATATAAGCCATTTGAGGTAATTATATTTTATTTGTGTAAAAATATGTATAAAAGTACGATTCATATTGAAATGAAGACACAAAACATTTTTACAATTAAAATCGTTTATTTATACTTAAGTACGCGAGCTTGAAAATATATTATCAGAATTCAAATGAAAAATAAAACAAACTTCTGCTATACTTTCTGTGATGAAAAATATTAGGAGAGACTGGCTCATCAAGTGGTGAATTCCAGCGGATTGGCCAATTTAATCCACACGATCGCTTTTAGAGCTCTAATACTGTATTGGACAATTCTGATTATATATGCGACAATGATGGAAAGAATCTCAGTTATAATATTTTAGCAAACTATGTAAATAGGCTTTAAGGACAGTAGAATTACATATAATGCTCTTCCGTGAACAATAAGGGGCCCGTTAAGCATAAATTAAAAATAAGGCAATAAAGCAACATCAATACATAAGAAATACAATTATTAAGCACAAAAAAATGTTTTTTTTTTAAATAAAGCAATTATCTGCTGTCCTTACTGCGTTGGAAAAATATTGAGACAACATGGCGCATTTCAGCATGACATATGCTCTTGTAGATGGCTAACAGGCTAAAACTCTGTCATTAGGTCACACAAATGTCAGGAAATTGTGACACGAAATTGCTTTAAGGGAGATAACCCCCGCAATTATTTTTTACAAGTAGCTGGCAGGATGATTGGTCTGTCACATTGTCGCTTATTAGATTTGGTTAGGAGCTCTAGAGATATGATAAAGAACTCTTAGAGTATCCGTCCACACACTGGATCTTGTATATATTAGGGAAGTTAAATATAATGAGACGATATAAAGTGTGAAAGCATACTAATCACAAATTAAATTGTTTTGAAAATAGAGCAATCCATATTTAATTCATTAGATAATAAAAATGCATATATTGGATTTAATAAAATATTTATTTTGCCAATATTTCGGCTGGATGAATGCCAACCTTTATCGAGGCATTACACTTTTGTATACACAAACTCAGCGCCGTATAGTGTTATAATGAGTTTGTGTATACAAAAATGTAATGCCTCGATAAAGGTTGGCGTTCAGCCAGCCAAAATATTGGCAAAATAAATCTTTTATTAAATCCAATATATGCCTTTTTATTATATAACAAATTAAATTGTAACCATGTTTTCTATTGAAACTGAAAAATCTATTTTGTCAATGAATGTGTAAGGCAATAACGCGCCATCTACGAGACGCGAATATTTTCATTTTCTATATATAAATGGCGCGTTATTACCTAATATATATTTATGCCTAACTGGCCTTGTTCTTATTTCTTGCGGAAGAGCCTTTCTCGATGCAAAAATTCTATGTAATTCTACTTTCCTTAAAAGCTTACGTGAAAGAAACATTCGCGTCTTAATGTTTTCATTATCTGTATTTTGTCAACTTCACACATGCGCCATTTGATAAATGAAATAATTATCTAGATATTTGTTTCCATACATCCCATGTTGTTATTTAACTTCCACCAAATTTTACATTCACCCATTATACCCGAACACACATCGATATGAACACACTTTTATTTTATTACAATTTGATGGCTTTCCTTCAAAATTTGACAACGATGTATAACAACCCACTAACCAATACTAAGTATCTCTAGACAATTACTATAAAATTCCCTAGAAACCTTGAAGTGTCTTAATTTTTAAAGGTCACAGCCACGATAGACAAATTCCCGTTGCACTCTGCGAATACTTAAAGTTCCAGATCTTTTGGTCCTACTGCGTCAATCTATCTACATACTTGGCTGTATTGATGAGGAATGCGTGAAGGTATTGTGTTTAATTATTGCACAGCATTCAAGGCCTTGTCTAACAATGTTGGCAAACTCCGTCTAGATGAGAAGCCTTGGCATCGTAATCCTGGATTTTTTTAACAATAATGAAATATAGTAAGTTACAGCAATCGGTATGATAAAATTGACATAATATGAAACAAGGAAAGTATTATATTCTCAGGTTTTAACATAAGTAATAAATACGCATATACTTACACTCATGGACAACACTTAAGGACGTTGTGCATTTTAGCATGTACATCGGAATACAGACAATAACTCTAAAATATATTTTCTACACAGTGACCTCTATTAAAGACACACGAGATAACCAAGTGTGAAAAAAATTGTCTCTGTCACCTTCAAAATAAATAAATAAACAGACGAACAGCGACTACAAAAAGACTCTTTTCACTTTCTTAAATTTCGCCCATGAGTGTAGATTATTACATCTGCATATTATCACTATTAAACGTCTTCAAAAAGCATGTTTTAAAATATGTATTTGATGCCTTTTGTTATAATGTAAAATGTGAAAGGTATAAGTATGTATCGTTTATAGTTTTTATATTTGATGCATTGTAGGTGTGGTCTTTTTACATTCATCTCAAAGTATATAGTAGATTTCGAAGATCACATATAATGTCACAATTTCTTAATCAATAGTAACCTGTCAAAACATCACGCGCAAAGGCCTACATTTCTATTGTAAAATTAATAAAGCAAAATATAAATATAAGCCAGAAGGTTGTTATTTATCACATTGACGCACGCCAAGATAACCATGGTGAGTAGATGGTTATTCAGAGACTGACTTTACTGTAGATGAACCATGTTCACAATGGTAGAAGCATTTCAATTTTGAATTTACGATGTCCAATTGGTTAACTGTATTTAACGAAGGAATTCTATTTATACAAATATATAGAGCCATTAAGACAATTTTTAAAATTTAAAAAATGTTCAATTTGAAACATGATTCAGAGTTTAGTTGTCCTAATTGGAAAGTTATAAAACCATGCTTCCATGTACCCGAAGAATGACCCAGTACACCTGCCGTAATACCACCGCATAAAGAGGAATCAGTCAAAGATGTACATGACCTCAGAGTCGTAAAGTTGATTAATAAAAATAGAGGTGAAGCTATCTGCCAACTTACCACTAGCAATAACAATGAATATTCTAGGACTGAATTTGAGTAACAGGTACAATTTTATATTCGCGAAAATAATATAATAATACACTATTTTTACATGCATATTGAATTTTTTCTAAATAGAATAGGTGAGCAAGAGCTACCTAGAAATTATTTGAAAAAGGAACAATAAAATTCAGGTAAAATAATTTCTTTTAATTTTTTTTTTTTGCAAGTTATCGAGCAAATTTTCTGCTCTTCAACGGACAAATACTTCAATGTACAATATCAAGATGATATTTATAAAAATGAATATATATATATATAATATGAGGATGTTTGCTCCTAATATTTGAACATATTTATATTATTTTATTTATTACCAGTTGCAAATAAGACACGCTCTATCCGACCTTGATAATTGCGCGTGAAACTATTTATAATAATTCATATTGTAGTAGAGTAGGTAACAGAATTATCAAAAAGAAAATAAACAATTAAGAAAAAGAGCATTGAATAAACATATACGTTAATCAAATAAGCAACAACATAAGCAGATAGAAGAAATCGCAAGTTAGTTACATATTTATACACTAGTGATGATATTTTTCTACCAAGAATAGAGATATACTGTCCTTTCCTGGCTTAGACGCTTCATCGGCGAGCAGCCATCCGCCGTGGAAAATCTTCGGGGTTTAAAAATACCCGGACGTTACGGCCTGATTGGTGGAAGTCTGGTGGATACCTTGACATGGACCTTCACAGGGGACACCAACACGTCTCTATGCAACAAACCTTCTGTGTACGCGGGTATTATTACCGCACTAACACGATCTACACGGCCTCCGTGCTAAGACTGCCTCTACACAGCGTACACGGTGCCCCCACGGAAAATAAATAATACTTTCAAATATATATTTAAGCTATATATATATATATATATAATAACTGAAATGGTCATGTGCTTGCATGCAACTAAACACAAATACACTTTTTAAAATATATATTTCAAGATATTACTTCCCCTGGGGGCAAAGTCTGACTGCCATGTGGTAGATAGCCAACCAACGATAGCAGCTCTTTATACCCATCATGGAGACTTATGGTACTCCTTCTTTTTTAGTTTTAAATGCTTACAAGCAATTGTTATAACAAAATTATATTGTCACAGTTATTTCTTGTGTCAACGGGTATTCGGATTAGCGCTTTAAAAAAAAAACAATTAGGCGAGCTGCTGTTTTCTCTATATACTTTTTGACCTTTCATTCCAAAAATTTACATACAAGATTGTTAAAAGAAATTTACCTAACAAAACTTGGAAAATAGATTTTATAAAATTAAAACTATGCAAATTTTATACAGTGACAATATATTATGCATATATTTGTAGGCTATGAAAACTAAATATAATTGGAAAAAAGGGGAAAGTCCCTTGAAATAATTTTTAAAATTTATCTTCAATTAATGTTTGAATCCTTGCATCTGCCCATTTCAATTTTAAAATTCAGTGAATGATATAACTAACCCTAACTATATATTGAGACATCTTCAATAATCACAAGGTATTTATTTCTACATTTACTTGCAACAGATGTCTATAGTTTTATTAAAACCTCCACAACACCATCATTCACTTTTAATACAAATATATTATCTCTACAATCCAAGTTAATACTGTATTTAGAATATAACGGTTTCGAAATAGACATACTCCTCTATTATTTATTATAGAAAAACTAACAATCATAAATAATCCAGAAGGTTTCTAGAGATAAGTTTCTTTTGATTTTTTTTATTGCATTCTCAAGCATTCGGGCATTTCCGTCCTTTTGTAGGAATACAAAATTAACAATATTTCATTATTGCTCATCTTGTATTCCTATAGAAGAGCGGAAATGCCCGAATGCTTGAGAATGCAATAAAAAATAATATTAAAAAACCTCATCTCCAGAAACCTGTTACATTATTTAATTAATATCTAGAAGATAGCGGCCTCCTGACCTTTGAAAGGCTGGGTCCACGGGGCGAGGTCTGGATGATGACACCCTGGCCATCCTGGTGTCTGCTAAGACGTGCATCTATAAGTGCTTCTTCGGTGTGGAACTGAGGAGTGTTCAAGAAGACCTCCTTTTATCTGGAGGAGAACTCTCTCAAGGTGGGGAAGCCTCCCTTGCTGAATAAATTTGTACACATATACAACTATATATATTCCATACATTTTATCTACACGTTATTTAATCTAGAAGATTAATATCTAAAGAAGTATCAATACCACCAACTCTGCCTTTGCCGGACCTAAGCCCGGACGAAAAAGGAGGAGAGGGAGCAGTAACAAGCTCACTAAAAAACCTGGGCTCAGCTGGCCCGGCTGATAGTACCCTGTAAGGGCTCCTGATCCAGGGATACAGGATGAGCCGCGTTTGTACTCCTCATGTCAGAGGCGGCCATTTATTTCGGAACTAAATCGGCCTGCCACTGAGTAGTGCTCCCAGTCTTAATGACAAAGGCAGACGTATTCTACTTCACCCAGTCATGATGGTTGTCAAACAGACACCATCAAACGTCTAAATCTCTACAAGCTTGATACCCTAATACAAGTGTATGATTGAGTGGAGATAAGAAAGAGAAGAAGATCAATACCACCAAATAAAATTTAGACAAAGCTTTGTACAGACTTCAAACATCAAGGATTTTTTTTTTTGCTTCAAGAGATATATTGACTTTCACTAAACCATCCAGCCGTCTGTCAGCAAGATTGTTCCGGAACACTGACATCCTCTTCATCCTTCTTTTTATCTTCATCAGGCTTCGATAACTTGGACAGCTGATCAGCCAAGGATGCACTTCCGACTTCCACTTAGCTGGGGAGGAAGTCTCCACACCCCCTCAGTTACTTTAGGTTTCTATCTAAAACAAACACACACCAAACCTATTGTTGGCTCGATAGACAAGGCCACAGCCTAGTTTTTTGTTTCTTGTTGGTTATTCACCCTGAACGTTCTTTAAAATCCTATAAAAATGTCAGGTCATTACGGTCTTTATTTTATTAATGTGGAGAAAGAGACTACAAAATAGATAATTCAGGAGCGAACAACTTCAAATTGAAAATAATTCTATCGCGAATATAGAAGTTGCGCCTGGCCGACATTCATAGTTCTTAAAATTAAAGATACTTCGGCCAGTAAATCTTTCTATTATCCCGACGTTTCGACAAAAATCCTTTGTCCTCGTCAGGAGCAAATAAAAATTAAATCATTTAGCAAGAGAATAATTTTAACGCCTTGCCAAATGCTTTAATTTCATTTGCTCCTGAGGGGGACAAAAGATTTTTGTCGAAACACGTCGAGATAATAGAAAAATTTACTGGGCGAAGTAGCTTTAATTCTAAGAAATAATTCTTTAACATATGGTTCTTTGTATCTCTTTCACTACTCGTATACTTTATAAACTGACCATACCGCTAAATATCAGAATGGTGAACGGTGTTTTCATCTATAGTTATGAATTTACCTTGAGCTTACCATTCTATAAGAGATTTATTCTATCTTAGGTATACTACATATTGGAATAGCTTTCAGGTAAGGGCTGGATGCGTCTGCCAAGGCATTCAGGGTTTTGCTGGATCTTGAGATGATGGAAGTACATGAGAACCCATTAATTGTCTGGAATAGGAGTCATCATCGCTAGGTTACAGGGAGGTTCTACTGTGCATATAATTAACTCAGGTTCCTGGAGCTTTCAAAATAGGTTTCTAAATACCTTGAATGTCATTCAGACTTTAATGTTTTGGTTTTAGATACAATAGCGGCCAAAGTAAAAGTTAATAAATACCGCTAAACAGATTTATTTCTAGGAAAAATTTGCAGATATGTGCAAAATTAAGGTTTTAGAAATCTGAGAAGATAAATAGGAGATTATACACTATTTGATTTTCATTCTAGCAGTGGAGGGAAATCGGGTCCTTTTCAAATTTTTGCTAAGTATGCCTGTACGTTGCCATGGCCAATTATGATTATTACAATTATTTTATTTCCAAAGCGCTATATCCCGCAAGGGATACTTGCGCCAAACAAGGAGAAAAGTCTATTTACATGAGTTATTTACATTATTCAACGAATAAAAACATTAGAGATCCAGATTTTGTAGAAATTTTAGAATGTATTTACAAAATGAATTGAACTTTAGATATGATTTTTTATTGGAAATCAAATCGTTTAATTCATAAACAACTAGTTCATTCTTCATTCTATAATCTTGAAATGCTGGGCAGTCGATCAGTAGATGTCTTGAGGTTTGTTCCTCCATACCACAAAAGCAACTTGAATCCTCCACTGCCTTTATTCTATTTAAAAAACTTTTGAAATTTCCGTGGTTTGTAACAAATTGAGTATTATAAAAATTTGAACGAAAGTATTTAGGGATTTCTTGGGGAAAAAAGCTTAAGAAAGTATTATTTGCTTCGTTTTTCAGAACATTCATTCATGATTTGAGAAAGGTATCTATAATTCCTGGAATAAATGGGTCATAAATTTGTTGATCATCTGTGGATAAGTTTCTCAGATCACACACAGATATCATGATTCTGGATTCGATAAAGTCTGAGATCAGAGGAATGTTGGCCAAACTATGAACACAGCTATATGATGTGGATTTATAGGCTTGTATACACCATGTCAGTATTTGATATTGGGTTGAATTTAATTTTTCTAAACATTTTTTATTTAAATATTTGAACCAAATTTCGGCTCCATATGTAAGTATTGGTCTAAAAATGGATTTATATAAAGTTAGCCTTTTCTGGGTGCTTAGACCCCAAGATTTCCCGCAAATTGAGAAGAGATAATTTTTAAAACGTTTTGTACGATTTACTATTTCTTCTATGTGGTATGTAAAATTTATTTTGTTTCTTCTTCTGTGATTTGCAATTATTATTCCTAAAATTTTGGTTTACAGAGTTGGTATGATTATTTCATTATTAAATTTGATTGGGATTTTTTCTTTGTTATGTAAATAAAGTATATTAGTTTTTTCTAGACTTATTTCAAGTTTGTTACTCTTACACCATACATCAATCGTATTTAATGCCTGTTCTATAACTAATTTCAGGTCTTTGCAATTGTTGTGCCAGCATATAATTGAAACATCATCCGCATAACATACCACTTCACTATTAGGAACTTGATATTTGATCAAAAGATCGTTTAGTAATATTATCCATAGTAGTGGAGATAGCGGGCCACCCTGCGGACATCCCTTTGTAATTTGTTTATTTATTGTTAAGTTCTCATATGTAAATTTCGTTTTCCTCGATTTGAAATATGATTGAATAGTCCTTATTAAACTTTCCGGCAAATTATCTTCATCTATTATTTTTAAAATCGCAGGCCACCATGCGTTATCAAAGGCTCCCGCAATATCTATTGTGACCAGAGCTGTCAGTTCTTTGGTTTTGTGTTCCATTATTATATCGATTATATTATTCAAGGCTGTAATAGTAGATTTTGACTTGATGAATCCATGCTGTTTGGGACTTAATAAATTGTTTTGCATATAATATTCATAAATTTTCTTTTAATAACTTTTTCGTAGATCTGGTTGTTGAAGTACATTCATATTAGATTCTTGGTAGCATGGAGATCAAAATTTTTGGCGTCGTTATAAATATTCTTATAAAATTTGTAGCAAATAAATTTTACTTTCAATGTGTTTCTTTTCAATAATATCATTAAATATTATCTCTACAAACCTTACTGCAATGATATAAGTTATTGAAAAAGAAACACATTGTCAGTAAATTTATTTGTTACAAATTTGATTGATAGATAGTAATTGAATTTATAAATATTCTTATATTACTGATTGAGTAATCTATAATGTATTGGTTTGTCTGTAGATTCTGTATGAGCCGAGTTCAGTTTATTGCGAGCAACGCTTTATCGAAAGTTTGTGAAAAGACAGCAAGTAACAGATGCCTTTAAAATTTAGTCTTCTGGATATAATGGCAGCTATATATATATGGAGTATAGGAATCACCAATAGAAAGAAGTAACTTTCAATTTTTTAAATGTCTAATTGTCCACAAATCTTACACTAAAATTTTTATATACTTCTCAGTAATATAAGAATATTTATAAATTCAATTGCCATCTATTGATAAAATTTGTAACAAATAAATTTACTGGCAATATGTTTCTTTTCAATAACTTATATCATTGCAGTAAGGTCTGTAGAGATAATATTTAATGAAATTATTAAAAAGAAACACATTGCCAGTAAATTGATTTGTTAGAAATTATATAATGTCATTGTTAAAAAATATATACTCATCGGGGGCCGCGAAGAATTTCATGTCCGTTCAACTTGGCCGCCTAGCGGAGAATCTTACAAAGCACCCCGAAGGCTAAAATTTGTTACACTTGTTCACATCTGATGACAATGTAAGTTGACAACGTTTTAGATTTCTGTGCGGACGGGAATTGACTAATTTCTATTTTTACTTTTAAATACTGTGGTTGAGTTTTAATATACTATTAGGACATCTAGAAGCCTTAATTTGGTGCACATGTTCAATACTGATGACATTTACTGTGCTTCACTTCCATCAATAATTGACAATATGACCCAGAATAAGTATATTGCTACGGCGTTTTATGGTTTCCACAAGTCCATATCTCAGAAGAAGGCCAAGTGATACTCACTCCTCACTTTCTTACTGCTACTCTTTTTGTGTTGATTTCTTGCTTCCCTCTTTCTTATTATTATTATTTTTTTTCCTTTTCTTGTTTTTTTTTTCTTTCTCTTTTTACTCTGTATATATCGCTATTTCCGTTGTCTCACTGCTTTGTTCTTATGCATACCTCTGGTGAATCCTGTATAGGGTCAGTGACCCTAAATAAAGGCTTTTTTGTTGTTGTTGTTTTTTTGATGACATTTAAAGTTGACAAAATATCAGACTTGTGGTCAGGATGGTCGGAAATTAACTAATTTTAATTATTAAATTTAATATATATCAAATTTTGTCTAAAATGTCTAAAATTTTGTTGACTCGCTCAAAACAGCTAACAATGCAAGTTGACAAAATTCTAGGTGGTCGGGGTGTCCACGATGGCCTGGAATAGAAATGAATCAGTTTATATCAAAAGGAGAAAATAAGCGTAACCATTTATGGCGTAATCAACGGCAGGTCTTCCATAAAAATAATAAGTAAATAAAAATACATTAAAAAAAATACTTTTATTCAAATTCCCTGAAAAAAATAAAATAAAATATTGTATCTTCTATCATTGAGCAATTAGATGTAAAATAAAAATAAATTGTTCATTTCTGGTCATTCCGACCACCCAAGAAGTCTGAAAATTTGTACACTTGCATTGTTCATTGGACTGAGTGAGTGTTAAAAGTTTCATACTTCTATGTTATTTGGAAGTAAATTAAAATTAATTTACAAAATTTGAAAGGAAATTTGGAAATTTGTCCATTTCCGGCCACCCTGACAACCCAGAAGTCTGAAAATTTGTCAAATTGCATTGTCAACGGGTTCTGAAAAGTGTACCAAATTTCAGATTCCTACGTGCTCTAAAAGTATATTAAAAATCGATTACAAGATTTGTGGACAGACAGACAGACAGACGGACGGAAGGACAGACAGGGAAGCAAGGTAAATAAAATCTTTTAATGAATAGGTAGTATGATCTATAACCATAAATAATTATGAGGATATTGTGTGTCAGAAATATATAACAATCATAATCACAGGGAGTTGACGTGGGAGCATAATAAATGATATCTCTCTCTCTCTCTCGAAGTGGATGGTCATGTAATTCCATATTGGAACACTAATTCCAACCTGAAATGACAACTTTTTCACTTATAGTCATAACTTCTGCTCGACTTATTGACATATTTTCAAAAAAAGCTACACTCATGAACAACACTTATAGAATTTAATATTTTGATATCCAGGTCGTTTATTTATTCTTTTTTTTTGAAGAAGAAGAAGAAGAAGACAGGCAATTCGGTTCACACTTGATCATCTCAGTGTCTCCAATAAAGGTCACTGTGTATCAAATATCTTTCAGAGTTATTGTCTGAATCCCGATATACATGATAAAAGGTACAATTTCCTTAAGATTTGTCCATGAGTGTATATTAGATCTTGAAAATATACGCTATCCTCTTTCTTTCTTCCAACGCTAAGTTCTAAGCATCAGGGATTCTTTGACTATTGTCTTAAATCTAGGCAATAGAATTTCTATTTAAGATGGTATCTAAGAGAGAGAGAGAGAGAGAGAGAGAGAGAGAGGCAGTAGAAGGAGACCATATTCTGTATCCCAAGAATAATATAGTAGAATCTCTCTCGCCTGCCAAACTAAAACCATTCCACTGAGGGATTGATATTGAAGACCAATAGAGTAAATTTTTAAACTCTTATTTTTTACTGATTTTTTTCAATGAAAGTATACTAAACTCTTTATATATACTAGAATAGCTTATATTTACGGCTCCATATATTGTCAATGATTCACGATTTTGTATTTATTTCTTAAGAAAATTCCATTCCGATTTTTCTGCCCTTCCTATCGTAGCAGTTGTACTAACGAACAGGTAACATAGAGACATGTGGATTTTATCTGTAGTTTTCATATTGTTACGTAGAAAATTAGTAAAGACAAACTTCAGGATGACAGAGAATTTTTTTAAGTCAAGAAAAAATTCAAATATATAAAATAAAAGAAAAGCAGTGAAGGAAGTTTGTAGGGTAGGAGAATATAAATATAAAAAATTATAATATATTGATAAAATAAAAATAAAATACTTTGCTACAATATTATAAAAGTTGTACCACATTATCAGTATCACACAGGGGCCAAACTAATTTTAGCTGTATCTTTCTATTGTAGTAGTTGTACAACAATATTTCAGGGACCATGTTTATTTATATATAGTGCTCATCAACTGTGCCACCGTGAAATTACTAAAGGAACCATGCTAATCTTCTCCGTATTGTCCTTATGCAACCGCCGATCCAGTCAACACATTGCGAGCAAAGAACCAATCCGTTAATTAACCGGGTCTTAATGTGGTTTGGAACGACACAAGGACCCGGTACGGAAGCGGAAGCCTAACGAGCAGGACCATTAACGGACCTCACATCGGTCCGGTGCGTCCACGACATGGCCCGATCAGATCGGAGGTAATTGGTGCAGCAAAATTTCTGACACCTTGCCGAGCAAACCTCTCAAATGTACTAAGCCAAATGTTACAAATATATTTGAGAACGTTTGTTAATATTTAAATTTATATAATTATAAATAAAGCAATAGGTTTCCACTTGAATATTTTTATCCCTTATTCCAGCCCAAAGAGATCATTGACTCTGCCATTGCATCCGATGAGCATAGTGGTGTATTGTAAGTTATACTAGACGTGCTGCACAATTTTCAAAAGTCTGTGGTGGTGGTGGTGTCTTGTCCATGAAACAGATAAGATCGGTCCATGCACCCTGATCACAATACCGGCCAACTGAGGTGCCTTTTACGTATAGATGCCCTCTTCTGGATTGATGTCTGCCATATAGAGGGCTGCAAGGATGGCCGGGCAACTATATATATGGTCCGGAGTGAGTTGGGTGTTGTAATAGTTATTGCAATTCATGTAGGATCTAGTCATGTCTGGGTTTATCTTCATTCATTTAAATTGTCCTGTTCTGATTCTTGAAATCGTTGTTGTTAAATCTCTGTTAAAGTTGAGGTTGAATATAGGCTGGGGGTAACAGACTGTAATGCGAATACAATACTTGTATACGTATTACAGCCTGTTGAAGGACCTTATTGTCCGACAGCTCGCCAAGCTTCAATCTTCTCAATAAAGAAACTTGTCGCCGTTTTATCTCTTCTTAGAATATCCATTCATTTACAAAAACAAAATTAGACCTTGTGAAAGTCCAATATCTCGGGATAGATTTCAATTAGGGGAACCAAATTTCTTAAGAGAATAAAATTTACTTATCGAGTAAAAATAAACATTAATTGATCCTTTGTTCAATCTAGAGCATATTCAGGAAGGTGACAAATTTCCATATATATTTCTGCTATTGAATTTTTTATACACTTTTGCAACTAAATACCTTTTTGATAAATTATGAAGAATTAATCAAACTTTTGTAAATCTTATTAAATCAAAGCACGCCCTAGACTAACATGGGTCATAGATCTAAACCATGGTCTCTATATGGATGTTCTAAATTTTCTCTAAGGGTGGTGTTATGGTTAGGTCACTGATCAGAGTCCGCTAGATTGCGAGTAGCCAGCCGTCAATCAATTGCACACGGTTTTGTGCCTACTTTGACTGTCTCTTTTTAAAATCAATTCCTCCCCCCGTGAATTTTCATCTATAAACCTCAAATCAAGGAACCAATTAACAAACCTAGTAGAGAAAAATAAGACTCAATAAATTCATTGATCAACAAAAAGTCAGTTGAAAAGAAATAAGAAATTAAGCATTCCTAAACCAGGATAATATGACCCGTATTTAATACCTCATAACTTATGTTAAACTAACTTTAATGCACATAGAACTCAAGATTCTAAGAAACTGCGAAAGCATCATATTATGTGTTAGAAATAAGAACTTTTTTTTCACATAAAACATTCGCATTTCAGAGAGATTATCAAGAAGAAACAGCTTTGCTGTAAAAATCACAAAATATTTTATATACTGCATGCCAGCTTGTGAAAATCAGACGATTGGGCAAGCATGTGCGTGGTTGTTTATTTAACAAATTCAAAGATTTTTCACAAAAAAAAAAAAAAGATCACATTTCAGCAACATGAAGAAACGCAATATTTATGCTGAAAAAATTGGCGAGAATTTCTGCATTTCAGCATGTGTGAATCCCTCTCATCCCAATGTGATCATCTAGATGAGAGCACATGTGTAAAGTGGTTTATTTAGCAGCAAGTTCCCAGGCTTTGTTTTGGTCCACACAATGGCAGCGAGTGGATCATCTTCAAGGTGCAGTCACGACCGGCGGACACAATAGCTCCGGTTATGAAAGAAAGCCGTTCCTCTCCATGAATATTTACAGCATATCTTCTCTAATGATACATTCATTGTCTCACTTTCGACCGGAATGTAGAATGGATAGTCGGATGTTTTATTAAAATCAAGATGCACGGAAGATGTCTCTTGAAGACCTGTTGCAGGATGCCCGAAAGTCACAGCACTAAAGATGGCAGAATTTTGGCAATGGCTACCAAACACAATAGAGGGGTATCACGCAGAATGCTTGTTTCTGAGCTTGAATCAGTCTCTGGAAGAAACGTAGAAAGTTGAATATGAGAATCAATTAGCAGTTATATGAAACAAATTAAATTTTAAAATATGATCCAACAATTAAATTATACACCCTTCATATCAATGTTTAAAAAAAAAAACTACTCAAAAGCTACTTCTACAGGCCTTACAAGCCTCATCTAATTTTTTTATCATCCAGTAAGGTCTGGAGAGGAAGTTTTGATGATTTTTTAAATTAAAAAAAAAAAGAAGAATTGATATAAAAAGAGCGTAAAACTTATTAGCAGTTATTAAAAAAAAAAAAAAAAAAACAGCTGTTCTCAAGAGAGATGATCGGAATAACCTAAAGTAGCTAGATAATTTGGATCACCAATGAGAATAAAAATAAGAATTTTTCTTTTAAAATAACAGAAACATTTCCTCAAGTACGTAATTGTTAGAAACATTGTACCATTCAATATTTGAAAATTAACGTTAGGCTATGAACATGTAAATAAGAAATCACTTTAAAATACTAGATTTTTCTTATCCTAGAAGTTTGATGAACGCAATGTAACAAGTGTTTTCATTAGAGAGTTTTGTAAATACTAAGTTCAGGAGTTGTATTTAAAGAGGGACTGCGCGAGCGTAGAAAATTTTAAGATTAACACACACATTAAGAACAAACTTATGTCATTTGTGAAATTTCTGAAATCATTGTCGCAATTTGCAGTGTTCTGAAGTTGATGAAGTGTCTCGATAAGATGGAGAAATTTATGGGACAATTTCATAAACATTTTTTTTTTAAACAGCAGCCCTTAAGATATATCATTTTAATTTGCGAAGTTGTCTTGAAAAGTCATTGTCACAACTTATAGACTCTCCTATAACGCGAGTTTTTACAACACGATTTCGTACAACGCGATAAAAAAAATTGCGACAAATTTATTTATACAACGCGAATTTTCGTATAACGCGTTATAAAATAAAATGCGGAAATTTCCATATTGACAATTGTACAATACATTTAATTTTTATGCACACGCGTTTTTCAATTTTTTGTTTGTTTTTGAACGAAGTAGTGTTGTATACTTTGTCAATTTAATTGCACATGTGTTTCTGTAAGTAAATTTTTTTAAATAGTGTTAAATTGAGTTTTAAAGCTTAAAATAATATTTTTAACGCATATAAGGTATTAAATTAGAATTCACATGTAAATATTTTGCAAATATAAAAAATTACGAAACTTTCTCCCCAGGCATGATGAATAAAGTTGGAAAAAAGAAAAATTGAAAAGGAGATATACGTACTGTATCATGTAAAAATGTATTGTATAAAATGATGTATATAGGAAAAATAAATATATACTAAAACAAAACTAAATGTTATATTATTTTATATTATGTATATAAAATAATATAACATTTAGTTTTGTTTTAGTATATAATATGTTTCCTATATTATGTATATAAAATAATATAACATTTAGTTTTGTTTTAGTATATAATTATTTTTCCTATATACATCATTTTATACAATACATTTTTACATGACATTTGTCACAAACAATTTACCCTACGCGATATACAAGTTTTATTTCGTACAACGCGAATTCCTATAACGCGATTTCATACAACACGGAACACATTAATCGCGTTATAGGAGAGTTTACTGTATTATGAAGTTTTGGGAATTTATGCAAACTGTAGTGGATATCTGTGGGAGTTTCTTTTTAAAAAAAAACGAGATGACACATCTTAGACACCAACCTTCTGTAATTGGGGAAAATAAATGAACTCATTGTTTTAAAAATAGGGATTTTTTAGAATTGTCGAAAAATTATCTGAGAAGTTGTGCCTACTTATCTGCTGGATGTATAAAATGTATGATATGGCCTATGAAGACAAAATTTTGTCATTTGAGAAGTTCTCTGAAGCCATTACTACAAATGGAAGTATTCAAATATCTACATGCTAAGTTATTGATACGCGGGTGAAAGAGAATCCAAAGAGTTAGCGTGAAAAAATCTTAATTCTTACTGTAATCAAAGCTTATGTTCATAGTTTCGTTGCACTCTCAGCAAGGATTCCTCTAAAGAACCGGATACATAGACAGTGAATACTCCAATACAATATAACAGCGGTTTTGGAAGATTAGACTGAGAAAATCTATGAGAGGGTTCACTACGGATGAGCCAGATCCTCTCAATAATTTTCCATGTTTGTTATCGTGTTCAAAATAATTTTTCATCGTAGAAAAGAAAGGAATGCAGTTTTTTTTTTTTTGCAAAAGGAACATTTCGCATTGAATGGCTTCACATCATAGATTCAGTATCATTTAAACTATGGATAATAATAATAGAGGAACACAAATTTTTAAATTACTATTCAAATTCCTATGTTCGAGGTGTTGAAAAGGCGCGAGAAGCCACTGCGAGAACCGGTTCGATCCACGGAGATTACAATGATGTGCGTCCGTCCCAGATTTCAGGAGAGTGGTGGGTGTGGAGGTGGAACCAGCAAAATGAAAGATTGTCAAATGTATTTACCTTCCCAACCTAAATTTAACTTTCCACGCCACGTGTTCCAAAACAACCTCGTGGCCCTCAAACTACGACTAATCACTTTCAGCATTTCAATTTCAAAGAAGGAAGAAGAAGGAACCCATCTCTAATACCTCACGTGTGATCTTCTTTAAAACAAGCCTTCCTGACTATTCATTTGTTTCACTGATCAGTAAGCTTAAAGTTCAGTGAATACTTGTAGAGAATATGATTGCGTTCTTTAAATTGTAATTCAACCTAACACTATAAATAGATATGTAGTTATCCTGCATGTTGGAAAACTTGTGTATAAGCCTGCATACATTTTCAAGTTTATTCTAAAGTGAGTTTTTGTCTTATTTTTCTTTATAAAAAAATAGTGTAGAAAAAAAATCGTTTCAGATAAAGTTGTCAAAATCATTCGCACAAAATTTTAATAGGAAAATTGATAGATCACAGACTTTGACTCCAGCCATGTATGATTTTGGATTGGGGAAGTACTCGAATAAGCGGGGACAAACTGTACAGAAGGCATTTATACGTTTTTTTTTTTGTTTTTTTTTTTTTTTGTTTTTGATATCTAATATATTCCATTAAGTATTTGGTTTTACGATGAAAGCAAATTATTTGGTACCATATGCCGAAAGAGAGAAAAAAGAGGTATCTATTTGACCGTTTCCCATATTTTAAATGAAAAAAATATTTAGCCTTCTTAATATGTAACAATTTTACGTACTCATATTTTGCTTGTATATTCAGAAGAACGGATATTTTTAAAATAAATTTTGTGGTTTTTGCTTCTATGACTTTATTTTGGAAGGCACCTCGATCTAATTCGTTAGATCATCTTAGGTATTTATTTTAACAACTTCAACAAAGAACTTTTTTATTTCCTTATGTGAATAATAGCGCAGCAAGAAAGAATAATCTAGGGCCGTGACCAGGCTGTGAAGGTTGGGAAAGCCACAACTGGTTCGATCGTTGCCTTGGATCGGAAAATAAAGGCAAGGCCGCGGATCCACCCCCCATCTGGTTGACCAGCCCTTCCGAGTCGTCTTTCTGCTTTGACATTTATCACCAATATCTCGGTCCACTTGACAGTCTTGGATAATAACGACCGACATCTCGGTCGCCTCTACAGTCTTGGATACTTACGGCCAGCACATCGGTCTCCTCCACAGTCTTTGTTACTTACAGCCAACATCTCGGACTCCTCCACAGACTTCGATACTTAAGGCCAGCACCTCGGTCTCCTCGACAGTCTTCGATACTTACGGCCAACATCTCGGTCCATTTGAAAGTCTCAGCTTCTAACACCAAAAATCTCGGCCCATCTGACTGTCTTAGCTACTAACGGCCAAAATCTCGGTCCATCTGACTGTCTTAGCTACTAACGGCCAAAATATCGGTCCATCTGACTGTCTTAGCTACTTACGGCCAACATCTCGGTCCATTTGACTGTCTGAGATACTTTGTGTGTGTGTTGTGGCCATCCATTATTCAGTCAATTTTATAGTCTTGGATACTTACGCCCAACATCCAGGTCTATTCGACAGCCTTAGCTACCCTTGTCCAACATTGTTTTTGCTTTTTTAATCAATGTTATTCATCAAAATACCATCCACCATGGATTGTTTTTATATATAAATAATGGGGATTTCGAAATGGCTTTGATTCATGCAGATCTATCAAGGAGAAATTTCTTAATATTAAAAATATATTTTACAAATTTAAATTGACAAGGATTATATATTGAACATATATATCTCTATGCATCTACTCTTAGACCCTTGTACTATGTCGCCTATATAGGTATTTATACAGTATGGGACTTTATTTGTCTATATGAATTATTATTTTATTATTGCATATTATGTATAGACAGACAATTGGATAAATTTTATTGACACATAATATGTATAGATCATCACACCGGTTCTGTCCTCCCAAGAGAACAACAGTCTTTGATTTCCAGACTCAAGTCTGGTCATCTACGGACAATGACTTTTCAGAATGGTTGCAAGGTTTTCCCACTATGTACTAAGTGAAATTCTCAACCTGCAACCCCAAAACACATTATTGACTGTATTGACTCATCCATTGATGAGCTATACTCTTCCCCGTCAGACACCATCAAAAGTCTCAAGCTTTACAAGCTTGATACCTTAATATGATTGAGTGGAGATTAAGAAAGAAGAAGAAGTTTAGATCATAGATATGTATGATCAAATTCTGAACTAAAGTGGTTCTGTGGATAACGACAACAACCTGACCATATTCTGTTCATCTAGCTAAGCCCGTTGTTTTATTCAATGATATGGCTGACTATTGGTGATCATAATAATTATTTTAATTCTATTTCTTCTCATGTCTTACTTCTTTCGGGGATAAGTCATCTAAAATATTCTCAATTCAATTCAAATAATTCAGATTGTGCACTTTGACTTGTATTGACAAGATGTCAATAAAAAGTATTTTAATTGTAAACAAATATATATTTTTTCAATAGAACTCAAGGATTTTAACTGATATTTTAATATCTATGATTCAAGGTAAAATTGTGAAAGGCGTTTATAACATTACGAAGATTTTTCTCACAACGAGTTTTATCGAATTCTCAATTCAATATTGAGACCTAAAATGAAAAAGTCTCCATAGTCGAAGAATAGTTAGAGGATTCTAGAAATGTCACGGTGTCGTCTGAAGCTACCACCAACTTCAGTCACATCCTGTCGTTGTTGCATCACCGGGACATAAAACACCAAGAGAAATAAAACTTACAACCTTATTTAACATTCCATACATTAACTGGGAACTTTGGACATGTCCATTCTATTAATGCTACAATATGGCATGTTCACATTTGTATCGAAATCTAATCAATGGCTCTACATAGTTCTATGTTACCAATTGCTCGATCATAAAGATACAGTTCAAGGTAACAACTAGAAGATAACTTACTAATAGATTTTAATTATTTTCGTATTATAATCATCATCTTCATCATTATCGTAAAGATAGAGGCTGCCTGGCCGGAATTCATAGTTCTTTAAATTAAAGATACTTCGGCCAGTAAATCTTTTTATTGCCTCGACGTTTCGACAAAAATATTTTGTCCTCGTCAAAAAACAATCTTCATAATTGTTTATTTCTCATCATAACTTAAATAATGCAGACTGTGCACTTTTACTTGTATTGACAAGATGTCAATAAAAGTATATTAATTATAAAAAATATATATTCAATAGTACTCAAGGATTTTAATTAATATTTTAATATCTATGATTCAAGGTAAAATTGTGAAAGACGTTTAACATTACGAAGATCTCTTACAACGAGTTTTTTTTAATGCTAGCTTTCAAACTACGTATAATCACTCTACAACAGTCTTAATTAAAAATTTTAGTTGTAAATATATATATTTATATAACACGCTATTCGCGAATATATTTGCAAACACTTCTTATAAGAAATAGTCGAAGTTTTTTTAATTAATCCCGTTGGAGAGTGATTATAGCTTGAAAAAGCTAGCATTTTAAAATATAAAAAAGAAACTCATTGTGAGCTATATAATCTATACCCACAGTAATTAGAGAAAAACAAATTTTGATAACTGAGATTAATCTATCGTTATATGAAAAATACTAAGAGAAGCGTTTCATTTATTTATCAGTCATTTATCACAAAAACTTTCCCTTCTCAATTTAGTATTACATATTGTAGAAGATTATTGTATGATAAAAGAGCAATCTACCTAACGTGTTGTGAGTATACAGAAATGTAAAATATTTTCGACGTATATGATTCTTTTTGAATACAATCATACGTAATAGTTTGCATTTCTTATAGCAGATGGCGCGCTAATGCATCATATATTAATATTATATTTATCTATATTTTAAGGTAATGTTGAGTAGAAATATCAGGCCTCCAGGAAAAGTATCTTTTCAAAAACCCTTTTTTTTTTTTAAATATATATATATCTAGGTTTCGGGCACGAACGCCCTTCTGCAGTATAATATAACACAAAGCAATAACGCGCCATCTATACATATAAAATGAAAGAATTTAAAAGCACGAATGGTTCTTTTATACATAATACAAACTTCTACTGCCCTTACTGCGATGAAAAATATGTATTGGGAGGGCTTGGCTCATCAGTGGTGAACCCTCCCAGCGGTTGAATTGGCGAAACCGCTGGGAGGGTTCACCACTGATGAGCCAAGCCCTCCCAATACATATTTTTCATCGCAGTATGGGCAGTAGAAGTTTGTATTATGTATAAAAGAACCATTCGTGCTTTTAAATTCTTTCATTTTACAGTATAATATATGTTATACCATGTTTTCTTCTGTAGAAGGGCGTCGGTACCCGAAAGCTAGAGATAAAAAAAAAAAAGTTTTGAAAAAATATTTTTTCCTGGAAGCCTGATATTTTTACCTAATATTGATACAAGGGATTATTTTTATTGAATTTTGAGATGTGTGTGTGTAAAATGGTAAAGAAGACATTGAGAAATTATGAAAGATATTTTCCACAATGAATATTTTAGTTCTAAGCACTTACACGTGCAAACAATCCTATTTAGCAAATTGGCATCCTTTTAAAAAATATTATTAGTCCCTGTTGAAAATTGATTATCGTTTGAAAGTTTGCACACCATTTTAAATAAAAAGATTGTGAAAAAATGTTAGAATTTTATATTTTTATATATCTCTTTCATTTCGTTATTATCTATAATAATATAATAATAAATACACATAATAAATTATGTGTAAATATTTGAATATCAGAAAAAATAATTTATTAACATTTTTGAGATTTTCCCATTCATACACACAGCACAACTTGCAAGAAAAATGTATGTGTGTATATTATTATCACTTAAAATATATATAATAATAATACTTGTGGTGTCAATTAGATTTTTTTGGAGAACTTTTTTTTTCTTCTTATTAGGTGATTTCGTGATTTTAGACCAATCTTTATAACCCTTGCGCGCTGGGTATATGAACTAAATATGAACAATTACTATATTTATTGCTCACAACATTGATATAAAGGTTTTTAATCTGTTGATAAAGTAATTTGTAACATGAATCTTACTATTGTTTTGATATAAAGGGTGGATATAATGGCTGTTATATAGTTTTATAAAGTTACTTCAGCCTTGGAGATAAATGTAGGTTTGGAAGAATATCAAGTTAGAAGCTAAAAATTGTTCAGTATGTGTGAAAGAATATCAGACTTGTTACAGATGCAAATTGTGCTGCTTTATATAAGTAACTAGTATACAAATTAAAAGGAATTATCTAGATAAAATGTGTATTAAGAACAACAAACATTCAAAAAGATGGTCTTCACTTCCGTTAAAATGAAGAGTAAGGTCTAGGTACCATTTATTAATAACTCTACAATTACTCATGCCCTTAGATGAAATGGCACACAACAAATTATGAAAGTCCACTTGATGATCATAGTTTCGGTCTGAGTTAGCTCAGAGTGGCTTCAACATCTCAACAATCCGCATACAGAAAAAAACTGTGAAATCTTTCGAATTCTCCAAAGAAGTAATTTGTTGTCGAAGTGGCCAGGTTAATTTCTTAGCAAAGACAATTTTGACAATTAACATAATTGACATATTGTCAATACATGCAAAAGTGCACAGTCTGCATTATTATTTTAAAATAATCAAATATATACAGCTATGTGAAAAAAAACTTAAATTAACAGGTCAGGTATGCCTATTTTTTCAAATATAATTATGTACAATCTCCAGAGACACCACGTATTTCGCGATCTACGACGAAAAGGTAGATCGCGTGCTGCTCCTCTGAGGAAATGGCGTGGTCCTCGAGACTAACCGGAAAGATCCAGAACTGTAGGTCCGGTGGCCGGAGGAAATATACTAATCCTTGATCACCGTGTGCAATGAAATAAGTAGCTTAAAAACGTGAACACATGTTCTGCAACATCAAACTGTTGCACTCAATACGAAAAATAGTTCTGATGCACAACAATTACTGGAGTGAAATGAAATCTGTGTAATTCTCAGGAAGTTGAAAACACATCTGATCTCTATAAAATCGTATTTTACCGGCAATACTTCCGAAATTGCCCACAGATGCTGCTTGTTATTCAGGCCGAACATGTGACAATTCTACCAGCTTGGATACTTGAGAACATGAAATCTTCTTAAATTGAAGGTTTTATCATTAACCTGTTCGACTCGTGTGAGTTTCCATCGGCAAATAATGGCCAAGATATGAATGTAATAACACTACTCAAGCTCTTATGTCTAAATGCAGATCCTTTAGGGAATATGAAAAATTATTTTCGAAACCTTTCTACCTACGTGGATAATTAAACTAGAGACTTAACCATTTTATTCTATTACTATTCTTTACTATTATATTACTATTCTAAGTCCGAAGCGAAGAAAGGTTACTTTAACGCAATATGTTTTTTTTTATATATGTAAAATGTATAAACTATAACGTAAGCCTACGAGCTTTTCCGCAGAGGTTTTGATAAGTTCCAACCCTGACTACACGCTTGTTCGGTGGCACATACAGGTATACTTGTATACTAAAATAGGAACGATACAGAGAAGATTAGCGTGGCCCCTGCGGAAGAATGACACGCAAAATCGTGAAGCGTTCCAACCCTGACTAGATCTCACTACAAAATTTGTCCAAAATGACTATTAAATAGAAATGAAGAAACACGTCACACACACGTCTCTTCCAACAATGGTATCCTACGATTCCTCCTATTGTAATATAGAAATATGTTAATTTTATTCTTTGTTAAAATAAATTTTACGAATATGATGATTAACATACTTACTTAAGGAAGTGTAATGTGGAAAGGGAAAGTCTTTGATATCATCGGTCGTCATGTTTTTTTTTTTTTTTTTTGGAGACAGAAGCAATTTTGTTCACAATTGGCTATCTCGTGTATCTTCAATAAATATCACTGTGTATCAAATATCTTTCAGAGTTATTGTCTGAATCCCAATATGCATGCTAAAAGGTACAACTTCCTTAAATTTTGTTCATTAGTGTATTTTTTAAAGGGTATTTTTTTAGTAAAATATTAATAATAATTTTGTGTGTAATATATAATTAATATTGCTAATATATTCAGTGCTACATGGAAGTGTTTTTCAACAATTATTCAGTATCAGTTGTATCGATAAAAACACAATATTATATGGAAAACAGAATGAAAGAGAAGCTGTGAGTGGAATCAGGAAATCAGAAGAACAAAAAAAGTATCTCCTGATCGTGCAACTGGGCGTTGCTGATGGTTTGCGCCATCTATCCGAATAAATATCAATTAATCGTTAATTTTTTTTTATTCCCAAGAAAAAAAAAAACGTTCCTTGATTTATCAGGAAGTTTCTAGGACCAGCTTTTTTTTGGTCGTTGAGGTACGGCCTGCACCACGCTGATGAGAGCCAACAGCCTGATACACGTACGTGGTTGGCTTTTTTTATATTTATCAAGAAAAGGGGTATTTGTGATCAATATTCTTGAATGAATAATCAACGATTAGTTTATATTTATTCCGATAGATGGCGCAAACTATCAGCAACTTTCCCTAACACGATTAGTTAGTGATTTTTTAATTCACTATAATATAAGATTTGGGGAAAAATCTTGGGTCAAATTTGAAAAGTTTTATCTTTAAATTAATTTTCTCAAATAAATTGACATATGAATTTAATAAAATTTTATATAATTCCCATAATATACACCTTATAACAAAAATCGGACCTTCTTGAAGGAGTTGTTCAATTTATATGTAAATACGTATTCAAAAACGTTTCGACCAAACATGCAAATGATTGAAATTTGGTGGCCGATTTATGCAAAGCAAGAACTCCGTGTATCTGAACTGCGCATCCATCACGAGTATTCTAGGCTCAATATTCGGCGCGGCACGAGCTGATTTCCTAAATTTACGGTTTTTTTTACAGTAAGCCTATTTCTACTGTATTAACGCCTCGCCGAAAGATTCGTGCTCATTAAGAATATATGTCAGAGTTTGAAAGAGGTCGTGCCATTGGATTGAAAGAGGCTGGATGGTCAAATCGACTAATCGCGCGGCTTCTGTGTCAAAATGATGCGGCTATTAGACGATGTTGGCAAAAGTGGGTCAACAACGGAAGAATACAACGTCAGGATGGCAGCGGTCGACTAAGGACACAACAGAACGGGAGGACAAAACAATTGTCAGAACGGCTGTCACAGCACCGGATTCGATTATCTGCCATCCAACGTGTGACCGGCACACAAGTGTCCAAAATGATCATCAACAAACGACTGAGAGAGAGGAATCTAAGCGCACGTCAACCGTTACCATGCCTACCCCTCACACCCGTACACCGACAAGTCCGACTATAGTGGTGTCGGGAACTTGGAAGCGAACTTGGAACTGTGCTGACTGGGGACGTATAGTCTTTAATGACCAGTCCCGTTTCTTACTGCGTCCTGACGACCGTCGTAAACGTTTCTGGAGACGTCCTGGGCAGCGTGTGGATCCTGGCCTTACTTTAGAACACCACACAGGTCCACAACAGGCCGTTATGGTCTGGGGTGCCATTTCATTTGATAGGAGCACCCATTGGTAGTCATTACTGGCACCCTGACAGCACAACGGTACGTAGATGACATTCTACGGCCTGTTTTGTTGCCGTTCCTCTCATATTATCTCAGACTTAATTTTCAACAAGATAATACCCGGCCACACACGGCACGTGTTGCTATGGATTGTCTTCAATGTTGATTAATACTTCCGTGGCCAGCAAGGTCGCCTGATCTCTCACCCATAAAGCACATCTGGGACGTAATGAGAAGGCAATTGCAACCATTCCGGAATGTTGACTATTTAGCCCGACAGTTGGAGACAATTTGGCAAGAAATACCGCAGCACACCATCCGGAATCTTCATCAGTCCATGACATGGCGGGTGGCAGCCTGCATTCAGGCCAGTGGGGGTCCAACGACATATTGACTTTCTCAATTTGTGACGATCAAAAACACCGGAATAAAACAATCAATTGTTCTAAAATTTTAATTGTTCTTTCTCCAATACAGGTTCTTCACATACACTGATTTTTGTTACAATCTGTCAACTATTTTTTAGTGCGTCGTTTTTTTTTTAATAGAGTGTATTTTATTAAACTTCGATTTTAGGAGTTAATATTCCTTTATGAATTTAAGCATATGCTTTATAAAATATAATCACAAGTTATTTCACAACTGTCAATATGTTTGAGAAGTTCGAAAATGAAAGAGAAAGTCCAATGAAATAACCTAAGCGAAAGTCTGTAAGAGATTTTTTTTTTGTCGTTGGTTGTTGATAATCTATAAAACGACGGCATTTGAAAGTGTGTGTGACATCGGGCAAAATTTTATCTTTTCGGTTAATCTAAACCGGTAAAAGCGATTGATACAACGAGTCAAATTTCCCCCATCAGTTCCTCATCAGAATAAGTTTAGAAGGAAGGTTATACTGTGTGCATTTTTTGGTTGAAACTTCGAAGGAATTTTGTATCTTGAACTTATATGACAAGTTCATCGATGCAGAACTTTACTGTCACCAACTAGATAGAGTCTAAGATGTGCTGAAGTACTTGGTTCATCGAAAGAGATATTTCTTTTTTGGTTGAAACTTCGGAGGAATTTTGTATCTTGAACTTATATGACGAGTTCATCGATGCAGAACTTTACTGTCACCAGCTAGATAGAGTCTAAGATGTGCTGAAGTACTTGGTTCATCGAAAGAGATATTTCTTTTTTGGTTGAAACTTCGAAGGAATTTTGTATCTTGAACTTATATGACAAGTTCATCGATGCAGAACTTTACTGTCACCAGCTAGATAGAGTCTAAGATGTGCTGAAGTACTTGGTTCATCGAAAGAGATATTTCTTTTTTGGTTGAAACTTCGGAGGAATTTTGTATCTTGAACTTATATGACGAGTTCATCGATGCAGAACTTTACTGTCACCAGCTAGATAGAGTCTAAGATGTGCTGAAGTACTTGGTTCATCGAAAGAGATATTTCTTTTTTGGTTGAAACTTCGGAGGAATTTTGTATCTTGAACTTATATGACGAGTTCATCGATGCAGAACTTTACTGTCACCAGCTAGATAGAGTCTAAGATGTGCTGAAGTACTTGGTTCATCGAAAGAGATATTTCTTTTTTGGTTGAAACTTCGGAGGAATTTTGTATCTTGAACTTATATGACAAGTTCATCGATGCAGAACTTTACTGTCACCAGCTAGATAGAGTCTAAGATGTGCTGAAGTACTTGGTTCATCGAAAGAGATATTTCTTTTTTGGTTGAAACTTCGGAGGAATTTTGTATCTTGAACTTATATGACAAGTTCATCGATGCAGAACTTTACTGTCACCAGCTAGATAGAGTCTAAGATGTGCTGAAGTACTTGGTTCATCGAAAGAGATATTTCTTTCATTAAGGAAATGCTTAAGGCAATTCTAGAATGACTAAGCAGAAATTTGAAGATCAAAACCTGTGTGGGATTGAGATTCGACCTCATCCTTCTACAGTCCTGATACTGCTACATCTGATTGTGTTTTTTTTTTCTTTCGATCAATGGAGCACTTTTTTCGAAGTTCTAAACTTGGAACATTTAATAAGATTGAGGTTTGTATCGAGTTATTCAATACAAAAGCTATAAAAGGTTTTTTAAAGCTAATTCAATTATCCAATTGTCAGTGAATCGCTGTCAGAATTTTGTTAAAAATTTTCACATTCAGAAGATTAATTTTCGGTATTTTCTTACCAAATATTATTGTTTTCTCAGTTCAATAATGGAAAAAACTTGAAAATTTTAAAAGATGGCTCAAAACTTTCCTCAACCATGTATTATATAATCATTTTTAAAAATAGTTTCAAATTTATTTATAAAAGTGAAGTAATAAAATATAATGAGGTACTATGGGGATAAATGGTGAAAATTAATTGAGGTAAAAATCGGTCTTTAAGATTGAATCTTCCGTATGGCCATTATAAACATTGGTTAATTCTATTTATTCAATACATTGTCATCTGGTTTGTAGTAGTGCAGCACCAGACCAACACCCACAGTAGATTTCTCCAGAGTTAAAAATATATATTAATATTTTGAATTCAAATGATTGAAATTGAAACCATGTATTCAGGTAAATAGGTTTCGATTAAAATAGCTATTTTCAGAGAAAAAATAATTGTTTTTTTTAAATGAGAAAAATAGGCTCTTCTCTCTCCAAGTCAGGATATCCCCGACTGACTTTCACTCTCGCCACTTGACCCGGAGAGATTCCCGCCGCTGGAGAAAGTCGCGGCGCCACCAAATGGGTCAGGACACTCTCACTCTCCGCCACTCGGCCGTGCGGGATGCTGGTAGTGGCTGCTGATAAGGACTGACCGCTAGGTAGGTCTTCCTTTCTATCTACATCATAACATAGTGTTCCCCTATTGTAGCTACATCTCTAGGTAGGGATTCCTTTTTATCTACATCATAACATAGTGTTTCCCTATTGTAGCTACATCTCTAGGTAGGGATTCCTTTCTATCTACATCATAACATTGGCTTCCTTTACTGTAGCTACATCTCTAGGTAGGGATTCCTTTCTAACTACATCATAACATTGGCTTCCTCTACTGTAGCTACATCTCTAGGTAGGTCTTCCTTTGTATCTCTACATCATAACATTGGCTTCCTTTACTGTAGTTACATCTCTAGGTAGGTCTTCCTTTCTATCTACATCATAACATAGTCTTCTTCTACTGTAGTTACATCGCTAGGTAGGTCTTCCTTTGTATCTACATCATAACATTGGCTTCCTCTACTGTAGCTACATCTCTAGGTAGGTCTTCCTCTCTATATACATCTTACCGTATGTCTTCCTCTACTATATATACATCTCTAGGTAGGTCTTCCTTTGTATCTACATCTTAACGTAGGTCTTCCTATGCTGTAGCTGCATCTCTAGGTAGGTCCTCCTTTCTATCTACATCATAACGTGGGTTTTCCCTCCGCTGTAGCTACATCTTAACGTAGGTCTTCTTTAGCTGTAGCTGCATCTCTAGGTAGGTCTTCCTTTCTATCTACATCATAACGTAGGTCTCTCTCTTCTGTTGTAGCTACATCTCTAGGACATCGTTAGATAGGTCTTCCTTTGCTTTTACATTGCTAGGCAGGTCTTCTTTTGTATCTACATAGTTAGATAGGTCTTCTTTAGTAGCTTAATCGCTAGGTAGATGCTTTCACTTTATGCCTCTCCTTTCTTTGTATGTACACTGTTAGGTAAGTATTCTTTTCCCTTTTTATCTACACTTTAAGGGAAATTATCTATATATATAAACTGCAGGCAGGTCTTTTCTTACTTTGTGTGTATCTATAAGCTCCTAGTTTATTTCCATTCTTTTGTATCTTTACTTCTTAGTAGTTTTTCTTTAGCCTCCTTTGTATCTACGCTGCTCAGTCGATGACTTTCTTCTCAAAATGAAAACCCTTGTATACCTCTACACTTCTCTGGGTTGATATATTTCAATTTCCCTTATTTTAATCTACCTACACTCCTGAGTAGATGTGCCCACCCTCTCAAAGTAAACTCCTATTTTTCTTCAGCTCTAAACCGCTAAGTAGATGCTTTCTCTACCTTAATTTGTATCTACACTCTTGAGTAGATAGATGCCCATCTTCTCTCTTAAAGTGCACTTATCTTTCTTTAGGTCTAAATCACTAGTTAGGTATTGTCCTTTTATTTGTATCTACACTCCTGTGTAATTAGATGTCCATCTCCTCTTTCAAAGTGCACTTCTCTTTAGCTCTGAACCGCTAGTTAGGTATTGTTCTTTTTTCTTTAGCGTTACATCGCCAGGTATGTTGTTACTATGTAGCTAGGTAGGTTCCTGTACACTGGTATAGAGATACTCTCTCTCTCTCTCTGCCTTCAAGTTTATCTACTTTAACTAAATTCTCGACTCACTCTATAGAATTTTTGAGCCGTTATCTCTTTCCCCATGATTTTTCCTAATATCTTCTTCATTCACAAAGATTTCTTATATTCGCACACAATTCTTTTTTTCTTCATTTCAATTTATATATACCATCCTTTTATTTTAAAATGGTAATATTGAATTTCAAATGTTTTTCTTCTAACTTATATACATATAAAACGTATATGCAAAATATTTTTAAAGATACAGTGAAAGTTTTAAAAGTGCAATTATGACCAATTTTCTTTTTCGGTATAGAGAGTGTTTTGGTATAAAGAGTTTTCAAAATATTTGTTCTTTCACTTTCCCTTTTTAGCGAGCTATTTAACTCTAATGGGTATGCAACTCGTATTATATGAGTAAATATGTGTATATAATGCGTAATAAGTAAAATAATATAAATGTTTCCTTGTATTTTTGTTTCTTAGGCTACAAGGATAGCTTATGTATTGTGCCATCGCTATTCATTTAACTGCTCTCTCACTTGGTATCTTTTTTACCTCATACATTCTGTTCGTTCACACTTCTTTAGCGGATCATTTAAATATTTCATCGTAATTCATTGGTTGTTGAGAGGGTAAAAACGCAAAAGAGATCTCAATAAAACTATTTTAAAAGTTGCGGTTATTTATTTGAAACCTTTTTTTCCCTTCTAAAAATATATTTACGAGATTCATCTATGTTTTTCTATTGATATATTTATTTTAATATCTTTATATTTCTATTACATTTGATCCCTATAACTATTAATATTGAAATATTTTCAAAGATTAGTTTTTTTCTATGATTATGGGGAAAGTGAAATGGCGCTAAAGTCTCTGTGGGTCTGGACAAAATTGAAATATTCTATTCGAACCAATATTTTATTCCTTTTTCAATGATTAATATATTTTATTTCACATGAGGCTCTTTTGGATTTTGACGAATTTTTATCAGGACTTTTTGATAAGCGGCAGGCTGATCTTTAAAAAGAAAGCTATTTTGCTTTGAGACAAAGCTGTTGGATGTATATATATGTATATATATTTATAGAAAATAAATGTAAGCATGCGTGTATATATATTGATTTGTATTAAATATGGGCCCTGTCTCTCTCTATAAAAAAATAAATCAACATATACAATATTTTAGATGAAATTTAGGTGTTTAACGAGAACTGAAATGTGTGGTTTTAAAAATATTTTGAAGAGCAATAACATTTTGAATAAATGTAATTTTTTTTGCAGATATGATTCTGAGGAACTAAGCTAAGTGTAGATTTCCAGCTTATCGATTTTTTTTTCTGTTGATTTCACCCTCATCTGCCGAACTCTAGCTCTCTTGGAATTATCCCGAATGCTTGCTTTGAGGTCTCTATTTACTATGGTTGCATAGCGCGCGTTCTTAGACATAACTAAGGATGGCACAATTTCACGTGGTCCTGAAAGTCCTACTGTATGAAAAAGTGAAAGTTGTATAATCTTATGATTTTGCTTTATTTAAAAAATGAATAGATGTTGGTTCCATATGCTTGAATTGAATATTACACTTTATTTCTATATATTTTATTGCTTAAAAAGGAACACAACAAAACAAAAAAGAAACTATAATTCCAATAATTTGATAACTAACTAAGAAAAAAAAAATAAAAATAATGATGATAAAAAAATTGAATATGTCTGCCAGAAAAATGCTTCTATGAATTAAAAAAAAAAGAATAATTACAAACTTAACATATAAACTTCAAACACCTACCATCAATAAATGATCGAGTTATAAATGAGCCACTTCAACCTTTCTTTATACTTTCTTCGACGCATTTTCTCCATTTTCAAGGAAACATTTTTATAATATCACCTTAATAAAGTATACGAAAAAGGCTGAAATGACTCAATTATAAATTCAACCTACAAAAGTGTTTGTTTTTTTCATCAAGTAATGATAATTCTTAGGTTTTCGTGCTATTCTTATTTGCAGGGGGTTAAAGCTTATTTAAATCTCTCTCTTACATGCTACATTTGTGCATAGGCTCAAATATGCTTTATATCTTTCTATATTTTATTCTGCGTCTTTGCACAGGGGTTTAAATATTCTTTACCTATTTTTATTATATTAGGCTGTGATAGAGATGCATGGAGACTTCTGAGGCTCTTTATTTGACAGGAAAACAATAAGAACATCTTTCTATTATATCCTAAATCTGTGCATAGGTTTAAAATATTCTTTACATCTCTCTCTTATATCCCGAGAGAGAAATCTGCGCATAGGTTTGAATATTCTATATATTTTTCTACTATATCCTTCATACTCGCAATTCAAAAGGGCCATGAAAATGTAACAATAACTCAACATGTTTAGTTTTTAATGACATGTCGCAAGGATGTTATCCGCATACTTATAAGTAAATGAAAAGCAAATTTTACAATTGAGCTTAATTAAGCTATCGTTCTTGTATATATATTTTACATGTTAATTATGCTTCATAATTAAAAGCATTAATTAATTATGTAGATGTTTGCATATACTCAGAATTTTCTCCTACCTAGATTTTGATTTAATAAATTGTGTGTTGCTTCACGCTTTGTTACTTTTTAAATTGTGAAAAGCGTTTTAAATTTCGTTCTATTTAATCCTATTCTTCTTTAAGGTTTGCAAATAGGAAATTTTCACATTAAATAAAAAAAAATAGAAGTCGTGGAGATGCCTTTCTTTTAGATTATCAACCAGATCCGAGTGAAATTTCACTTTTGTACTATTTATTTTTCATTTTGTAATAGATATATAAATGAATGTTTTACAAAACGCATATATGTGCCTCTGACTCAAATATCACAACAAGAAAACATACGATCTCTCTATGTGACACATTTTCTATAACAAATACTATTGGACACAGTATCTTCGGCTATCTCACAGAAAAAAAGTTATTTGGGGAAATAAGTTTTTGTTTACGTAACTGATTAGATTTGAAGTAATCTTATTATATAAGAAAAACAAGAACACCTTCTTCCTCATTGATACCAGCTCATTTGTGTTCTAGAGTTTTGATTTGATTACGAAGAGAATAATGTGTGTCAAAGAAAAAAAGTTTCCTATTGATCCACACAATACGCTTTATTTATTAAAATTATGATCTTTCTCTAAAAATACGATATTTATTTTAAGAAAGTTTATTGTTTCTATTTTATTTTTAAAAAAGCAATTATATTTTCATTATTAATATTTTAAGCTTTAGTTTTATTAATAAATTTGACTGTTTGGTGAAAAAGTGGAATTAGATCGGTGATATGAATCCAAATTACTTTTCCAAATCACCGTGTTGAGGAATTATGATTGCGCTAATGGTTAGTAAATTTCGCTGATATAAATAGTCTAGGTTGACTGATGAGTGTAAAACTATGGTGTTGGCTCATCTAAAATGGAGAAGGAAAAATATCATTATTTTCTCTTGATGAAGTAATAATGAAAGAAATATTGCGGACTCGGAGATTTTACTGGATATTTACTCTTATACAAAGTCTTAATGTATAATACCATATAAGGTTAATTTACAATACAATATAATGCGTCTATGATTATAGAACGACATTTAACAAGTTTTACCGAAAATGTTTCTTTTTACAGAACGAAAAATCGTTAATGTCCGTTTTATTCGTGTTCTGTTGTTGTTGTTTCTTATCCCCTTGTGTAAAGATTACACGAATTCCATGAGTTCATGCTCCTCAATTCGTATTCTAATTGGCTGTACACTGTCACGTGCTAATCAGCGTGTAGTGTTTCTTTAGCTCAGATGAATGCGAAACTCTATATTAAATATGAGATCGTAGTTTCGATTCTAAAATCCTTTCTATCATTCTTCTTTTTTTTAAATGATAATTACTTCAAAGTAATATTTATTCTTTATCTTAATATTAGGCTTATTTAGTCTTTGTATTCTAGGGACCTGAAGCTTGATCTTTCTATTCTGCATAGGCAAATTCTGAAAGCGTTAGAATAGTTTGGGTTTATTACAACAATACTCTTTAAGTTTAATTATACTAGAAATATTTTGTGTCCAATGAGTAACTGTAGGCTAAAGCTCTAGTTTAATCCTAAAGCGGCTTGTTGATAAACAAACCCTCCCTACTGAAATATATCCCGTGATGGCAGTCAACAACAAAACAAACAAACAATGTGTTGAGCCGAGGAATCTGACGCGTTATTGTGCCATCGTTAACTGGGATTTCACAAGAGTCCCCCTCTCGCGGCCATTGTTCTCTCTCAGGGTTCACGTCCGCCGCTCAAAACATTGCACATCATTGTGGGTTCAATATTTATTTTGCGAATATTTAACACAAGCTCAAGTATGTAAATTTGATGTCTTACGACTTTTGTTTCTTTTATCAGATTGATATAATGACCTATGTTTTTTGTTATCGGTATTCTTTCAATGGTATACATCTAGTTTTTCTTCTTCTTAATTTTCTCTTTGCTATGCAGAATTCCACATCAGATCGTCACAGCTGGACCTAAAATAGAGATTGTGCAAAGGCAGTGAACAAGCACATAGCCCAGGCTTGTTTAAAAACTCTGGACCTTGGGAACAAGTACAAACCCCGTTGTTGACAAGTGAGTTAAGATGCAATTAGCCAAGTGATTAGTTTAAGTTTACTGGTTCTCACTGATGACTCCACACACGCGAACAATGCTGGATTATGTCTTTGAAGTGTTAATTTAATCCTTGATACATCAATTATTATCCAGGACTATCCATTTCTGAGCTGTCAGAGAGAGCTGAAGTAAAACCTCCAAATAGAAGCCACACATTGAAAAGAAGTAAAAGAAATATTATTAATAAATACTTCCAATTCCAAATAACTTTATTAGGTGCCGCTCAAAAAGAGCAACCTAGATCATTTTATTCACAATATACTGTGGGGGTAGGTTATGTACAGGGGTTCATTTACAATTATAATTTATATTGATGTCATTGGGTCCGGATTCTCAGGTCCTTTGGAATATTGTTCTTGAGAAGGTTTTGTCTGGCTTGTTTGATATTCAAGGTGGGTTTATTTTTCCTTTTTTTTTAAATAAAATAAATTAATTCACGAAAACCAAAGAAAATTCTAAAAAGCAGCTAAATGGTCGCCCTTTATAAGAAAGTCTATCTACATAATTTATAAGCATCCTTATAACAATAGATTGACAGATACTATAATGAAGCGCTAAAATTTTTTAAAAAAAGTTTGTATTTAAAAATTGTGTGACTATATATCCTTATAAGTTCAAAATATTTATCTGCAACATGGGAATTCAGGGAAACAAAAATGTTATATAGGACCGGTGTACAACAGAATAAAACTAAGGCAAAAAAAACTATCGTGCGAAAAGTTCGAAGATAGAAATCTCTTGTTATACAGTGAAAGGATTAACAGACACACTTGTAAGTAGAGAAAGTGATTATATGTGTATGGAAGAAAATGGTATTGTGCAACAAGTTTCGTTTTCAGGCCAGGTATAGATGTTGAGGCTGGGGTAGCCACCAAATCTAAATATTGAACTGAGGTGGTTATGCTTTAGGGAGGCATATCAAACTGTTTAAAGAGGTTGTGTTTTGGGAGGCAGATCCAACTATAAGTAAATATATTGCCACGTGGAAAATTAGGAAAGACAAAACCTTCAGGAGGAGACAACAATTTATTTCAGGCAAGGACAAAACTATCAATGGTAAACAAAAAATAAGCAAAAGAGGGAATTGTACAGAGTAGCAAAATATAAAATAAAAAATGATACTCTGGTAATAAAATAATAATTACTTTGTTACATAGCTCCTTCCCTATGGGAGCTGTGATACACAGCTAGCAATTATTGTAGTTACTGACATGGATCTGACGTGCTTCTGCCAAGGATTCCATCGAAGTCTTGGAACTTTGTCCCTAGTACCTTTGCGTCCTTTTTCTTGCGGCATGAAGAGCGGCTTCGGCGTCGTATCGTCTATAGGGACATCGTCATCTTGGAGGGAAGTCTTGGCTTTAACACGGCGGTGGAATCCTGGAGCCAGTCTCCGAGAATGTAGATCACAGCATCCATGGCCTCTAGATCTTTTCGGCGATCTTTAGTTTGTCTTCTCTAATTTACCCAGCATCTCCGCCAAAATGCCACGTGGAAAATTAGGGAAGACAAAAACTTCAGGAGGAGACAACAAATTATTTCAGGCAAAGACAAAACTATCAATGGTAAACAAAAAATAAGCAAAAGAGGGAAGTGTGCAGAGTATAGCAAAATATAAACATAAAAAATGATACTCTGGTAATAAAATAATAATTACTTTATTACAATATAAAGCGCGCCATCTATATATAGAAAATTAAAATATTAAGCACGAATTTTTATTTTTTAAATAAAACAAAATTTGAGAGGGCTTGACACATCAGTGGTAAACCCTCCCAGTGGTTTCGCCGATTTAATCCACCAGACCAACTATTGAGACTAAAGTAGTTGTATTTTGGGGCAGATCTAAGTGTTTGAAGAGATTATGTATTGGGGGGAGGATCCAGCGGTTTAAAGAGGTTGTATTTTGCGCTCCGATGGCAGTTTCCACACTGCCGGAAGCGGCCGTACGTCTCGGTTACGTCACCTGCACCAGCGCAACCATCGACCCCCTTTTTATAGCCCTGGCGTGTGGGGAAAGTACTGAACTGCTCCAGAGGAGAGAGAAAGTCGCCATGAGTTATGACAGCGCAATGATGCAAGGTAGTTAGTTCTCCGATATATTGACCAACTCTTTAAATTGATAAATACCCCATTGATATGATGGATACTGGGGGTATATATAGCTCGCTCTCTCCTTCTCTCTCCACAGCAAGATTCCTTTTTTTTTGCAACAACAATGTACAGCACCATCTGTAGTTTATATATATAAGTTAGATAATAAAAAGGCATATATTGGATTTAATAAAAAATTATTTTACCAATATTTCGGCTGGCTGAACGCCAACCTTTATCGAGGCATTACATCTTTGTATACACAAACTCAGCGCCGCATAGTGATACAAAGATGTAATGCCTCGATAAAGGTTGGCGTTCAGCCAGCCGAAATTTGGCAAAATAAATATTTTATTAAATCCAATATATGTCTTTTTATTATTTAATGAATTAAATATGGATTGCTCTATTTTCAAAACAATATATATAAGTGAAACTAAGTAAAACTATTTCAACTCTGTTTATATATACTATTGGAAATAGATTGTGTTACATACAGAGGGATTGAAGAAACAATATGGAATGTTGCTCAAATTAAATTATTATGGCGTGTAGTGTGAATAGAATGATTGAATGTAGAGTGATTCAATTTTGAATGAAAAACGTCTAATAAATAATTAAATGAGGGAACATTTCTATTTGGCTTATATGATAATAATCTGAGCATTGATGACCAATTTCATGTTATTCCATCAGTTACTTCTAGTTTCGCTTGTTAACTTATCTTAGATTGTGAAATAATTGCAAAGGATTTAAAAACCATATATCAATGGAAATAATTGCAAATTTTTCTTTATTCAATAAAAATGACAAGCTTTCAAGCGTTGCTCATCATCAGGCCTTACTTATATTTAAGACAAATCATTTATACAAAAACAGATCGGAAAATGTAACAGGATTGGAACAATTATTAAATTACACTAAAACCTCTATCTCCATTATTCCACTAAACTCCAGAGTGAACTTTCAAACACTGATTCACACAGATGGAAACATCAAGGTAAACAAATTCAGTCGTTTATTCAACTTTCTTCACACAGGCAGGAGAGAAGGAGAACTGACACTTCATCTCTCCGTTGGACAATACCGGTCACCAACTTATGCAAATTACAGTCCTCTGACGGATTATTTAATGTCCGTCCAACCAAGGCCGTCGTCTAATGTCGATGATATAACCAACGGTTGAATGTAATAGGTGGACCACTTAGTGAGGCGGTTCACACTCTGATTTTATCACAATGTTAACAAAAGATAGATAATATAGTGTTACGATGCTTTTCAGCTGTCTTTGTTTGAGTACAAGGCTTCTGAATAACAAGGGGGGGTTCTATGTAGATACAGCTTAGCACGGCTTACTTTATTACCAGTATCTGCTATAATGGGATTAAGAATTAGATACACTTGCCTACAATGGCTATCACCAGAAGTATGTTCATGCCTACAGCAGGCTCCCGTCCAAGTCGGGCAAACATCTCTGGCACCCTCTTCCAGGATCATTCACACGGAATCACTCTCGGCGACAACTTGCTGCTTCCTCTCGCACCGTCGATGCCACCAGACTGTCTGTTCTTCTCCGTCTGTCTCTTAGCCAGCTGACTCCTTTTTTTCCATGGTCCCCCGGTACTAGTCGTACTTTCTTGTCTACGACCCACGTCGTCTTGACTCTTGTAAAGGGGTAAACCAGATGTCACAATCGAAGAGAATCTGGTCTCTCCTGGAGATATAGAGGCCCATTTGAGGTTAGATTATATCAGGTCTAGGCATTTCTTCTATTCTAAAAAATGGCCCATCAGGGAGTTGATCTATCATTAGAGGGACCTTCAATGGAAGGTTGTACTTGATTACCATTAAAACGAATTTTGCTGATAAAAATAGCCTTTGAAATACCCTTACATATTTTCAAAACCCTCTCCTATCGGTGTGCAAATATGCAGATGTGACGCAAATGGTAAAAATAATTATAACTATGACAAAAAATAAGAGAAGTGTTCTCAATTCCACCAGCCTAGCGTTATGTCATCGTTATTTAAAAGGAAGTCAGTGTATATCGCGCTCGTTAAAAACGTTTGGAATTCTTGTGCAACCGGTAGTTAGAGAGAGAGGTGTTGGACGCAATACAAGAACAATCTGGGAGAAATTAGACCGTTTATTCTACAGTTACATTCAACACGGTAGTGGGGTAGTAAACATAACATTTAAAACTTAGAATTGAGAATTAGTTCAAGAGAATTTTTAAATAGTACTTTTTATCATCACAAACACATAGGTTTTTATTATTTAATTTTTCAAATACACTCATGGACAAAACTTAAAGAAGTGTAAAGTATTTTATGTCGCCGGTCGTCTGTTTTTTGAAGACAGAACAATCTTGTTTACATTAGGTTATCTCTTGTTTCTTCAATAAAGGTCACTGTGTATCAAATATATTTCAGAGTTATTATCTGAATCCTGATATACATGCTAAAAGATACAATTTCCTTATGTTTTGTTCATGAGCGTATATCAGGGGTAATATAGGTAAATATCGAAAGATTAACAAAATCATGAGACGAACAATCGAGGAGATAATATACTGTCCTGGGTGATTTATTTAACTTATAAATATTAGAAACACAGATACAATTAGAAAATTATACAATATCAAAAGTAAACATAAGACAAAAATACAATTAAACTGGCGAAACCGCTGGGAGGGTTCACCACTGATGAGCCAGGCCCTCCCTTTAATTTTTCCATCGCAGTAAGGACAGTAGAAATTGTTTTATTTTAAAAAGAATATTACGCCTCTAAAATAGTTTTATAATTTGACAAAAATACTTCGTTAAAGATTATACTTAAGAATAAACCAATCTATTTAAATGTCCTAGATTAAATTTTCCAGTATTTATAATCTCTGCATTATATTATTATTAAATGTAAAAGCTTTTACTTTTTATTCTTCACCTTTTTAGACTACGTAGTGAATCCATGCATAAGACTCTATATCTTAACCTTCGTATGTGGTGTATTTAAGATTACGCTAAAAGAGGTAAATAAAACACTTCAAGAAGTAGATGACTGAAGCGAGGTGAACGAAAGTTAAAGCAGATTGTGAACTTGAAGAAATAAAATCCGAATATTTAGAAAGAACAAGATTTATTTATGAAAAATTCATAAACATATGGTAAAACAGCAATATTGTAGTAATAATTCATCTATAATGATATGCGTTAAAGTTTCACGACCGTATGGTCAGATTATCACGTTAGTGTCATAGGTAGTGTAATATAAACGTGACAATATGGACAATCCATTGTTGGAAAACATTGTGTTGTCCTTGGAAAAACTCACTTCTTTTGGGAAGGGCCATGTTACCTTGGGATGGTAGCCTTGCGTCTGGGAATTAATTTGGTGTTCCGCCCAGAGCATCTTCTTAACTTCCCATGTTGGCATAGGATTCCCATGGCTGCTATATTCGGGAGGCTACCTCTGTGAGGATTCTCTTCTTCACTGATTTGTCTCTCAAACCATGGATCACACCATCGCAGAATTCCTCTTTCTCAGATGGACTTTAGAATTTGATCGAGAAAGGAGATTGATTCTCTGGAAAAAAATCTCTCCAACCCAATATATTATTGCGAATAGTAAAAAGCATAATTTCACTGCACGTGGCTTCAGTTATACCTTTTAAACAAATCTTATGAACTTAAAAAGTCTGCCTATTCATTTGGTGACTGGTCAATAAATTTTACTTACAAAACGGCGTGTCAATCGTTTGGATTTACCTTCTACCTTTTTTTATTCCAGAAACAATAATTTATAAAGAAAACTGTTCCTTCTTATAATTGTGTCCTAATATAAATGTTTAATATTCTTCTCGTCCTTATTGCTTTAGTAATTTTTGTTTTCATAATCTACAATCTAACAATAAATGCTTAAAACCCTTGTGAGATTTTATGATGAAATCGTTAGCGAAATATCTTCAGAAGTATCGTCGAAATAATCTATTAAAAATTTGGGATGTGTTGAATCTCTGACTGTGGAACTTCTCCAAACCTTTCCCCTTCAGCAGGAAAGAGATTCCTTCCTTAGATTGACCAACTAGAGCTGAGAACTAGAATATACTCCTGAAGTCATGTTCAAAAAAGACAATACAGATACTAAGAGTTGAATATAGAAACAAAGAATTAATACTAGGATCAATTTCACATCTATCAACGTTTTCTTTATTTTACCTTCCAATGTTTGCGGTGCCTCCATGCCAATGGCCATGCTAATGGATATATCTCCTGAGATCTACCTCGATAAGTTTGCAGGAAATTACCGAAACCCAGGTTATAAAAGACCTTAAATATAAAGGAGCGATGGTTAATTGATGTCCTTTTATTATATCAAACATATCATAAAGAATTGTTTACTCTTGATAGCTTTACCTTTGATCGAATACCAATAGATATTCCTTAAGTAGAGAATACTTAGGATCCCCCCTCTAAGTGAATGATGCTACTTATATTCTCTAATAGTTTCTTGTAAATAAAGCTGCGTGGTCACGTCCCTTGATGCGGCCTCCCATTAGCCTCCTCCCCTTGACTTTTGCCCATTCGTGACGCGGACGCCCTCGGTGTTGGGAAAGTTTTTCTCGCACTGCCCAAGGTGGAGGTGGATGTCGTGGTTTACGGCTTGAGCATCATCGCTTCACTTAGCACATAGTTTCACATTGTTGCCTCAGTCTGGATGGAAATATGGAAATTAAAGGAGGGATGAAGGCATGGAGGTAGAGACTGTCTGTTGTCGGCTACCAAGCCATAAGGTCGAATCCCATATTAGCACTTTTTTGAATTGGCAAATACTCAAATGATTCAAGTTCTACCTTGTACGTGAAAGTCGAATTACTTCCTAAATGGGTATAAATGTGGTAAACTTACAGAAAAGGCAATTACAAGTCCCTAACCACTAAATACCATGTTGCAGAAATCATTAACTGGTTGAGGGTTTGATTTAAAAGAAAATATGGACACATTAACTGCTCTTAAGTTGAAAAATAGTACAAAAGTGAAATTGTACTAAGATGAGGTGAATAAGTTAAGAAAAAGACATCTCCTGATCGTGCAACTAAAGGTTTCTGATGACTTGCGCCATCTGTCTGAATAAATATCAACTAATCGTATTAATTTGGCAAATTCTGGAATAATTAAAAATTCACGATTAGTTGATGATTATTCAGAAAGATGGTGCAAGCTATCAGCAACTTTTAGTTGAACGATTAGAAGATTCCTTGTTTTTGATTTGTTTATTTCTCGATCTATCGGCCACTCACTGTTATCCACCCTAGGGGCATATCTCAAGAACGGTTGATGTGATTCTGTATTCTTTTAAAATTATCATTGGTACACACACTGGTGGGATAAGGAACAAATGAATAAGTTTTAGAAATATCAAAATATTGAAAGCCTTTTCTGTAGAGATTTTTTTCATGGGAAAATTATAAAATATATTGAGAGGGCACATGGTTCATCGGTGGTTAACCCTCGCAGCGGTTTCCCCAGTTTAATACACGTACGCATACCAGACAGCTCTTGTTTTTGGCATTCAGCTAACAAACAATTCTAAGATATTCTTGGTGAAGACATTCTGATAAACTATCTTCATAATATCTTATGGGGGGGGCGGTGTAAATAGATGTCTATTCTTAGAAAGTACATCTAGTTGAGCATATATAATCCGCATAATGAGCATAAAAATGAAGTTTTTAAACAACGCGCTAAACATTCTTCACTTTTTAATAGCTTCCGGGATCTCCTTTATGAATAGTTGTGTGTGTTTAACCGTCCTGCAGACTTGAGACGTTTATGTCTGACATACGTATTAATCATTTGAGCTTTTAAATGCGATTCTTGAAGTGAATAAAAGCAGGAAAGATTTTCAGGCTGTTTTCGAGATTTATGTTTATTGTACACCTGTATGTACCTGCATAGTTACGACTATAATGTTGAAAATTATATTTGAAAAATACTTTTGACATCAAACTAAAGTTGTGGCGTTGATATTCTGACAGCTAGAAACCCTCGTTGTCCACTACACACAAGCTAGAAGGTTGAGTTCGTAGTCTAACAAATGGAATTTGATGAGACAGTTCAAATAATATACAAAAAAAAAAAAGAGTGTACACGGATCTGTTAAAAAAAACAAACAATTTTTCTCAAAATATTTCGAGAGATTGCTCCCTCTTTATCAATTTATTGCATAGTAAACTTAATTTACAAATTCTTGTAGATCACATGGAAACAACTTTGCTTTAAAGTAATAGTTGGTAGAGGTTTGAAAAGAATGTTGGCTGAACAGATCTATATGTCATGTTCTAAGAGCTGAAGAACAATCCTCAAAGCGCTAAACATGCTTATAATTTCTTCAATCCTAAAAGGTTATCTCTCCTTGGTTATTAACACCAATTCTATGAGGAATCCTTCAACTACCGCCTCTAAATAAATCTATTCCCGTATATATAATGTATGAAGATAACAGCAAAATTATACAAATCTCTGAAATATTTATCATTGAAATTGTATCTGGCAAAAAATATTATTTCAAATATGACTTCACTCATGTACAAAACTCAAGTAATTTAAGTCTTTGACCGCCTGTTGTCATGTTTTTTTTCTTCTCTTTTGGAATGAGAGACAAAGGCAATTTTGTTTAAACTTGGTTATCTCGTTTATCTTCAATAGAGGTCACTATGTATCAAATATCTTTCAGAGTTATTGTGTGAATCCCGATATACATGCTGAAAGGTACAAATTCTCTAAGTTTTGTCCATGAGTTTAGTTTGAGGAATGTAAATATACGGAGTAAATCAAAGAGAGCCGTTTTTTCCCTACAGATTTCTATCTAAGAATAAAGAGGTGAAGGAGGTAACGGAGAAGAAGACCTCACGCCGCACGTGCCAACACAGTTCTGACAGCTCTATTAAGGATGAGTAAATATTTTGGTTTTCTCAACTTCTCCTTGGTGTTTCTCAATACCTCCGTTACTTACATGAGAACGTGAGGTTTGCCTGTGTCGACTATTACAAATTACATTTCTCAAACATTCTTTTATATATTTGAGAAGTTGACCTTAAAACCATTTGCTGAAATTAGATACACTCATGGACAAAATGTAAGGAAGTTTCATATTTTGATGTCACCAGTCGTCTGTTTTTCTTTTTGAAAAAGACAGAGGAAATTTTGTTCATACTTGGTTATCTCGTGTGTCTTCAATAAAAGTCACTGTGTATCAAATATCTTTCAGAGTTATTGTCTGAATCCCGATATATATGTTGAAAGGTACAAATTCCTTAAGTTTTGTCCATGAGTGTATTTAGCATCGTTATTGGTAAAATTGGAATCTAAAATTAAAGGGTTTCTTCTTCTCATATTTATAAATAAGAAATTTTGCAAATATTTAGCACAAATTTCAGTTACATTAATTAGGAAGGGCTAGCCAAAGGAATTCTAACAATGTAAAGCAAAGTTCTCTATAATACACAGTTAGAACTTTTTGAAACTCAAAATTTATGTTTGTGGAGATTAGTGCGAAGAACAAACACACAATCCACAAAGCGTTTAAGGCAATTATAAAAATTTCATTTGATAAAATTGTTAAAGACATTTTTTTATTGTTTAAGTAATAAATTCGAACAACTTTAAAAAAAGGCTATAATATCAATTAAGTACATGTTATAAGCGCGTTACACCTGTATTCAACATTATAAACAAAAACACACACATCAGTTGTGAACACTTGTTTATTGTATATTAATATATTGTGTATATTTTATTTGACTGTATAGCCGGTACTAATGGAAAATTCTTCATAAAATTGAAAATTATTCTTTAATTCCGGTGGCTATACACAGGCAAACCAGCCAAATATAATATAAGAAGCGGTATGGTAGATTACACTGGCGAAACCTTGGAAGGGTTCCCCATTGATGAGCCAGGCCGTCCAAATATTTTATGATTGCAGTAAAAAAATTAGAGAATAATCTATTTTAAAGAAAGAAACCTTCACGCATAAATAATTTTATAATTTTGAATATAATATAAAGGAACTCTAACTATAGCAGATTCTGAAAAAAATCAAGAGGGTATTCAAATTACATAACTTTAAAAAATCAAGGTTCAATATTAAAGTAATATTTTAAATTGAATTTGTGAACCATGTTTTATTTGGAAAAAAAAACACACAAGTCAGTAGTAAAATGAAGACAGTTCTCTAACTCGGCTTGGCTTCCTTTAAAAAACCATAAATCAGCCTTCAAGCAAATTTCAAATATATTCAATTCAAGAAATGCTAGTCATAAACTATTTTTAGTAAAATAATAATTTTCTTTAGGTCAATTTCTATTCAACAACAACAACAAAAAGCTTTATTAAGACCTTTTAATCTTATAAAGATTCTCCAAGCAGAAATGTAGGATATATGCAGGAAAAAGTAATAGTACCTTAATGATAATTTCTATTCACTTTTCGATATATAAAACACCAAAAGCCAACACATTCAAGCAAATTTCAAATATTTCAATTCAAGAAATGCTAGTCTTTATTGTATATAAAATGAATTGTATATATGTTGCTAGAGTATATTGAGGCACAAGTATCCCAAGCTGGGATATCGCGTCCGATATGTCAAATAAAATTTAAAAAATAGAATATTTTAATAAAATGAATAATTTTATTCTAGCTCAATTTCTATTCTTATTTTTCTAAATATTTAAAACTAAAAACCAACATTCAAGAAAATTTCAATGTTTCAATTCAAGAAACGTTATAGAAAATTCTGGTTTCTTCAGTTCGCACAATTTGCATTCCAGAGTTGCACCAAGTCGAGGAGCCATTATGGCGCCATTCCAAGACAGAAAAAAAAGAGGTAGAAGAAGAAGCAGCAGCGAGGAAGACCAGCGTGTGAACAGCCCTGACCTCGATGGAACAAGATTTACGGCCAGCATCTACTCCCACATAAAACTGCACATTTAAAACCAAAGCTTTAACAAAATTCCCAATAAATCATCTATATCAATTTGGTGTTCGTTTATAGCTCCCAAATAACGTATATTTAGTAATAGCGTAGACACATTAACTATCTTTTTATATAACACGATATGCTGGCACGTTTACATTGCTTTCACGCAATTTCCAGTGAATTTACTTTCTATCAAATATAACTTTCCAAGTATCATAAATCTAACTCTACTTGTTAGGTTATAACATGAAGATGTAAAATTCAATATGGTTTTCTTTTTAAATAAGAAACATTCAACTTTTCAATAATAAAATTTAAAAGTAAATAACAAAATCTTTCTATATATTCCTATTGAAAACATAATACTTAGACTATATAAAAATTACAGGTAAAATTATCGATTTTTAGCATTAAAAAAGCGATTTTAGTAAAAACACAATAAAAAGTATTTAAATTTGATTCATTTGAATTTAAGGAGTGAATCAAAATTGATGACTGGCAGTCATATTCTTCTGACCTAAGTCTTTATTTATAATGTCAGCAATGGCACATGTGGTGACACTAGTCAAATCTTGAAAGAGCCGCTACGTATGCCGATCTTAGGTTATGAGTTCTAAAAAAGCTGAGCATCAAGAATTTTTAGCATTGGAAAAGTGATCGGATAAAGTGGAAATGGTCCAAATTTTGGTTTTCATCTTGGTTGTGGAGACAATCATGAACACATATACAGCCCAAAGAATGCAAACACTGTTACCCCCCCCCCCCCCCTCTCTCCAAACTTTTGGGTTATGAAAGGAAGACGAAAAAATTCCGATAGATGGCAGAATGTAATCAGCAAGGTTAAGTCGTACGATCAGGATTTCTTATTTTGATATTATACTTCTTATTCTTTCTTAAAACAACAAATAAAATGTTAGAAAATTTGCAGGAATCCGAGTAAAATGGTTTAAACCCATCAATCACAAATACTTCGATGTGACAAAAGAAAAATTTGAAGGAAGTATCAACAACGAAAAGTCTTAGTTCCACGTGTACGCATTAGTTCCATTAAGTATATAAAAAAGAAGACATGTGGACAAACAGAGGGCTACTACCTAAATGGCGTATCAATATTTTGGCAAGGACGTGACGGGGAATGGAATCCGGTGCAGGAAGGAAGATTGAGATCGTTTGGTATTAAACGCACAAAAAGGAAGCTTCGATGATCTCGCAGGTTTTCCGTCCGATGGTATCTCAGGCGCTCGAAATTGTTTTGTACGCCCCTGAGAGCATTCTTACAGAGTACCATTCATTGGTATTTAGAGTGAACAAGTTGCCAAGAATCGTGGTCGTCAAATTGTGGGGAAAAAATCATCAGGATAAAAATTGTAAAATTATTTATAAAACTTTTTCATCGCAGAAAGGATCGTAGGAAATTATTTTATTTAGTAAAAATAAAATTTAGCGTTAAAAAAAAAAAAGTTTCAAATTTCAAATACAGATGGTGCTTTAACATCCTGTTTTTATAATTGTTAAATTGTCTCAAGTAAATTGGTAATAAAACTTTTCATTTCAAAATAAATCGTAATTTACATATAGTTGAGAGCGTTTGGGGAAGCTAATAAACGCCGATGGTGAATCAGGAATTCAAAATTCTACGTCATACATTATTTATAAGTTTAAAGTCTTTTAAAATTTTGATAAGTTTCAGTTAGTTTTCAATTTATTTATTTTGAAGTGCAATGCTCCGAGTTGTATTCTTTGTGAGAGTTTGGAGATGATCATTCACCATGATTGATGCTATGTCTGAGCAGATGTTCTATATGGATATGAAACACAGGAGCTCAAGAAGGAAACGAGGAATGAGCTAAGAGCCGCGGAGATAGGCTTCTACAAGGGGATGGTGAATAACTTTTGTGGAAGGAAATAATTGCATACTGCGAAGGCTTTAATTGATGTCGAGAATTTCCCACAATTGCATATGTGTCTTCCTACTTATTGTCCGACCGCTTCTATATCTTCTACGGAGCAGAGGACGCGTGGAAGAGGACAGTTCAGTAAAGATAGGAGATATAAAAGAATGAATGGATTTTGACAATAATTCTTCGACAAATGTCAAGATCGAGCACAATGGCACAAAGGTACGTCTATATCCATTTAGGATAAGGCACGAAAAAATCAGAATGATTATAATAGATGATAATTATCATCAATGTTGTGATTTATTTTGAGTTCTAAAAGAGATCAACCGGGAAATTTTACCAGATATGTGCGAAGTCATCAGAAAAAGTTCGATTCCGCGTGAACGACGCACATTTCAACAAGTCTCAAACATGTTTTCGCATTATCAAGCATTTCTGTGTCCACATAATCGAATAAAGATACAAAATTTTAAGGCGATCAAATAGAAAATTGGCCGAGCTGTCTTCAGCAGTACGGAAAAACCACATCTCTCACACAACGGTCTTTCATAAAAAAAATCTTATAAAAACCTTTCTCCTGTAAAATCATTGAAAATTATCAAAATATACAGATATCAATAAAAATTTAAAGATCATTGATAGTGGGAATAAAAATTATTTTCATAATTTGTGCAAGCTAAAAACTTGATATTTTCGATCTTCCATCAAATGTAGGTCAAACTTGCGATAATATTGGCTGTGGAGAATTCTAAACTTCGTTTGATCAACAACACATGTTCCTCTTGACCCGATGATATTTTGTTGCTGACCTTGTGAGGGTTTTTGACAAGGGCAAATTTATGGCACATTCAGATGCATAACAATTATAAGAGCATGGGAAGGAATATGGATATTTCATAACACGTCAAAATACTCTACAAT
>CP092864.1:59391995-59448919 GCA_030710605.1 Cordylochernes scorpioides
CCTGGTCTGGAACTTTCACGAGATTGTCATAATAATATCGTGCGTAAAAAGGCACAAAATTGACCCTGATTAGAATGAATCATCATTATACAGTGAGGTTTCTAAAGTTAAAAATTCATTTTCATTAATTTCCAGTCTCAAAATTCATGTAATTATAAGATGTTGATACTCCATGGAGTTGAAGAGATACTTTAAGTTCCGAATACCGGAACATTCCTTGCACAGAACATGGGCATCTTAGCTTGGGGGATTTACGGTGTTACAGCGCTAGAATGGATATCGGAACATTCCTGGCACAGAGCATGGGTATGTCTAGAGCCTTAGCTTGGTTTATTGATTGCGTTACAGTTCTAGAAAGGATACCGGAAAATTTCTTTGCACAGAACACGGGCATGTATAGAATCTTAGCTTGGCGTATTTAGCGTGTCACAGCGTTTTAAAGAAGCTAAAACGTTGAAATTTCCATTCGTTCCAAGACCGCGGTGGCATGTTGCAGTTTTAGAAATTCAACCTGATTACCTTTTTATCCGCATTACTTTCAAATTTGCATACATTATTACTTCTCCTCTTTCTTTTAAAAACCAGATTTTTGCCGTCTCTGATAAAAAAAATTAATATAAACTCTAACTAAAGAAAACAGATGAATTGCAAAAGTACTAGAGAAAGTTTTTTTTATTTGTATATTTGATGCATTTATGTGTATTTTATATTATTATGTTTACCGATTTTACACATGTATATATGCAATAGTTTTACATATGAAATGAGTAAGCATTTAACTCAGAAAAATTTGCATATACTGGCATCGGGAAGCTCTTAGAAGTGTGAATTGATATCTTTGAATATTTGAGAATGCCTAAGCATGTGCGTCAAATAATTTTTCGATATTTTTACCATGTGCAGTTACCCAATATTTACATATAAGAATTCATGTTTCTCTGATAAACTACATCATTATAAATAGATGATATATTATAATAAACACCTAATAAGTTCAGATGCATATACATATGTAACCATTTGCATATAGTAAATGTGTTAAAAGAAGTCGTTTCTAACTTCAAATTCTTTTCTATTTCGCATATTTAATTTGTTGAACCAGTTTATTTTTTATTGAGATCCACTGTGTAAGGATTTGGAGGAATGACAAACAGAAATCCCCCCATTTCATATACTCGCTTTTTCAATATATTGGTTCTTAATTCATTTTTATCTCTTCTATATAAAGATATAAAGTATTACATATTTTTCTTTATTCCTAAAAGTGATATTACATGATATCTTGACATATTGACGAATTTCCATCAAGACATCGCTGACAAACTAGAATATTTGTGGTGAAATCAGAATGTTCGGTCAATACACTTAAGCTAAGACTCTATATATACTTATGTTCTGTGTCAGGAATGTTCCGAGATCCATTCTAGCGCTGTACACGGTCAATACACCTAGCTAAGGCTCTAAACATACCCATGTTCTGTGCAAGAAATGTTCCGGGATTCATTCTAGCGTTGTGACACGGTAAATACGCCAATATTCTATACATACCCATGTTCTGTGCAAGAAATGTTCCGGGATCCATTCTAGCTCTTTAACACGGTCAATACGCCAAGCTAAGACTCTAGACATAGCCATGTTCTGTGCAAGAAATGTTCCGGGATTCGTTCTTGCGTTGTGACACGGTAAATACGCCAAGATTCTATACATACCCATGTTCTGTGCAAGAAATGTTCCGGGATCCATTCTAGCTCTTTAACACAGTCAATACGCCAAGCAAGACTCTAGACATAGCCATGTTCTGTGCAAGAAATGTTCCGGGATTCATTCTAGCGCTGTGACACGGTAAATACGTCAAGATAATATTCTATACATACCCATGTTCTGTGAAAGGAATGTCCCGGGATCCATTATAGATCTGTAACACAGTCAATACACCAAGCTAAAGATCTAGACATGCTCTGTGCCAGGAATGTTGCAAGCTCCATTCTAGCACAGTCCTTCCACGCCTAGAAAAGGCTCTAGACCTACCCATATTCCGTGCCAGGGATGTGGCAAGACCGGCCTCATTAACCTCCTGCGCAGAGATGAGCCCATAAGAATAGGGAATTAGCCTCTCCCATGGAAGAGGAAGGACTTTATTGCCCATTTTGTGCTCTCCGGGACTCTTTTGTAATAAAGCAATTTCCTGTGGGTGGCATTTGAATACTTATTTCTAACACTAACTACCTCTTCTTTAAAATGTTCTCTCCAACCATTTTGAAAAGCTTTTAAAAATTTACTTTTGCCATATATATAGTAGCACCATATTCAAAGTTTTTTCCTTTTCATATTGAATATTCACAACTGTTTACTCCCACACATGGCCACATAAACATAAACACAAACATAATACTTCTCTATAAAAATAGGAAAAAACTGCATATTTTCTCTTCCATTTAGATACAAAACTACGCTGCAATCAGTTTTATTTGAATTACCCTGAAGGCCTTCGTCTTAAATATTTGCCGTCGAATTACCAATTATATGATCGTATATTTTATCTACATGGAAACAAAGATTTCAGAAAATTTCCATCCAAAACATTGCAACATTAGCTTGAATATCATATAGCTCTATAAGTTATTCTATGAATAAAAACACGTTATATTTAACTGGTTCTTGTTTTAAACGCAAAATATAAAAAGTAATTCTATAGGAAATAAAGTATTTCGATGAATTATCAAACAAGAATTCTCAAACCAAAATAATTTTTCATTGTTTCATTTGTAGAAGAGGTTTTCTACAAAGATTATTAAGTCAATATATTAAAATAAAAACATTAAGCCTCCAGGGAAAAGATTCTTTTAAAAGATTTTTTTCCCTGGAGGCTTAATGTTTTTATTTTAATATTGATTCAAGGGATTATTTTATAAAACAATAAGTCAATATAGTTTAAATTTCGCAGTTTTCGCTAACACGTTTCATATAGCGCGTACCAACAGGTTACACCAAAGTACAAAGGTTCCACTTTAGCTGTATAGATGTTGGATCCGAAGACCATTCTATTCTCGTCAAGGGAAAGTGCTGACACTATGTGTGTTCAGTCTAAACGAGGATGTCAAGGATAAATGTTAATTGTTTATGTGTTGGGCGCTGTGACCATTCCATTCTTGCCACAAGGGAAGTGTTAACACGATCTCCTTCATTTCAAGATAAAGGAACGGACTGGTAGAACTGCTCTCTTCAGTTCCTGATCCCTTGTGGGCGGAAGACCGATCACATCTCTCCATGTATCCTCCACTTCCCGCATAGATCCTACTTCCTCCGATCCCCACTAGATCTCCATCATTACATAACGACTTCTTGTACACTACGTAATTGGCAGCGTGTTGCGTTGGAAGAATTTGGCAGGGTTTACTCGCCGTGAAGAAAGTCGTAAACATATTCATAAGTAGCATCGTTTGCCTAACTATGTTCGAAAACTACGAAAACATATTTTAATGAAAAGCGAATTGATACCTTCTATATATACAACCGTAAAAAGTATTGGATTATAACTTCAGTCCTACTTTTACAGCACAGGAACTCATTTGATACTAATCCTATATTTATAATTTTTTATTTCAAATCTCTTTGGGAAATGGACAGAGTATCATCTCTCCTTCCAAAGTACTGTACGGTTTTCTGTCTATATTCCACGCCTTATAGCATTAGCTAAGGCTTTATTCAATACCGTATAATTATCTAAATATCGTATACAAAGTGCTCTCTATTAATGCATTGAAAATATGCTTGACAGAGATTTGATTCATTATATATTTTTTAAAATACACCATTGCAATGAAAAGATATTGCACACTATTGAGAAACTAAACAACCTAATACAATAGTAGAGAAGTCTGTAGTTGAAAAAAAACCCGGAAAAACCGTTGGTAGGGCTTACCACTGATAGGCCTTCTCATTAGAAAGGTCTGTAAGAAAATAGTTCTCGTTTCAAAAATAAGCATCGGTGTTAAAATCCATTTTATATTATTCGTCAATGTAATTATTACTTTTTCAATTGTTAAGTACAAAATATAATTCCAGTCATGAGAAAGCGTGCGTCACTTTGAGACAAAAATCTGTGTAGATATCACAAATAATTACCATCAACCTTTTTTTATTTATTTAGCAGACTTGTTTGATTTTATTTTAAATTTATTTCGGCAGAAGATATGATGGTATTTTTTTTAGATAGTTACAATTTGAAAAGATTCTTTGGATGTGTCTCACGATGTGAAGACAAATGTAAATATGAACAGGCAGATGTTTTACCCCAAGAGTGCTTTCAGGAAGCAGCGCCAGAGGCTGTTTAATAATTTGTTACATTGTTACATAGTTACACAATCTGAAGATTCCATGGATGTCATTAAATTAATAAGAATGTAGATATGAACAGGTAGATTTTCTATCCCACGAATCTATTCTGGAAGCAGCACAAAGAGCTGCTACATAATTTGTGACATATTTACAATTTTAATATTCTCTGGATGTGTCGTGATGTGAAGAAGATATTTTCCCCAAAGAGTTGTCCATTCATTCGAGAAGCAGCACTAGGATTTGTTTTATATAGTTACAATTTGAATATTCTATGAATGTCGTGATGTTAAGAAGATGTTCTCCTCACCCCCCCCCCAAAGGTTTTCCGTCCATTCAGGAAAAAGCACTAAGACCTGTTACATAGTTGCAATTTGAACATTCTATGGATGTTGTGATGTAAAGAAGATGTTTTCTCCCCCCATAAGTTATCCATCCATTCAGGAAGAGCACTAGGAGCTGTAACATAGTCTGTTACATAGTTACAATTTGAAATTCTATGGATGTCGTGATGTAAAGAAGATGTTTTCTCCCCCAAAAGTTGTCCATCCGTTCAAAAAGCAGCACTAGGAGCTCTCACATAGTTACAATTTGAATATCCTATGGATGTCGTGATGTGAAGATGTTCTCCCCCAAGAGTTGTCCATCCATCCAGGAAGCAGCACTAGGAGCTGTCACATAGTTACAATTTGACATTCTCTGAATGTCGTGATGTAAATAAGAAGTTTTCTCCCCCAAAAGTCGTCCATCCATTCAGGAAGCAGCACTAGGAGCTGTTACATAGTTACAATTTGAACATTCTCTGAATGCCGTGATGTAAATAAGATGTTCTCTCCCCCCAAAAGTTGTCCATCCATTCAGGAAGCACCACCAAGGGCTGGGACAATTACCACCCGATGGAGGTTACTTTGGGAACAATTATTTCCACCAGCCATTTATTTTGAGACCCCGCCGTTCCCGTAATTAAATTCCTTTTTTAAACAAACACATTTTCCTTCTCTCCCACTGTTTATTTTATCTCAATTGGGCGCCATCGCAAGATAGAAGCCGCTTTGTCAAAACACACGCATTTCGCTAGCTTTCTAAGTATCCCACAGGGAAATGCTCTAAAGATGTATTCACCAACCATATTTAGCATATTCTAAATTGGAAGAGGACCTCTTTTGGTTTCATTATTTTTGGCACAAGGGCAAAGAAATCTTTTGATCGCTCAACTATATATCACAAAATAAGATTGATTACAGTAAATCAATATATGCTGTCTCTCTAATACTTTTTATTAGAAATGTGGAATGGTATAAAATCAATTCAGATAAAAATAGTTGCATTCAGTCAGAAAAGATGTATATAAACATTTATATTTAATATTAACCTGATGTGCTAAGATAACAATTCTGCTAATAAATAAAATTATATTAGAAGATATCATCTGTTTTATCATTGTTATTAGAAACACCTATCAAACTCAATTATTGATAATTCGGGGTAAATATCAAATACATATCCATTTATACTCGTAGGCTCAATCCCAATAGATTTGCCAACATTTCACCAACACCTGATCTTCTACCATCACTTTATTCCCCACATTCTTTGTATATGCTTTTATAAAAAGAAATTATTTTCAAAGCCATTTTACACTCGCAGAATCCACATAAACTACAGACTTCTGAAAGGATTATTTATATAATTAAAAAAGCACATATTTTACTTCCTAACAGAAGAGGTTACAATTTGAACATTCTATGGATGTCGCGATGTAAAGAAGATGTGTTCTCCCCCCAAAAGTTGTCCATCCATTCAAAAAGCAGCACTAGGAGCTCTCACATATTTACAATTTGAATATACTATGGATGTCGTGATGTGAAGATGTTCTCCCCCAAGAGTTGTCCATCCATCCAGGAAGCAGCACTAGGAGCTCTCACATAGTTACAATTTGAATATTCTATAGATGTCGTGATGTGAAGATGTTCTCCCCCAAGAGAGTTGTCCATCCATCCAGGAAGCAGCACTAGGAGCTGTTACATAGTTACAATTTGACATTTTCTGAAATAAAATGACATTCTCTGAAAATAAATCGAGGCAAATATTTTTTTATTATTTATAACCCCAGTACATAACCTATTGTTGGTGAAATGAATGTTCAACAACATCAGTTTTGGCCAATTCAGATAAAGCTAACCTGTATAACATAGGTTCTGATTATGGCCTTCATCAGTACAGGAATGTCTTCGATTCCCCAACATTCTACAAGATTTTTCATGAAATTGTTTGAATTTGCCAAAAAAAAAAGGTTTTATTGTAATGATGAGACCATATCCCGATACCATAGTATACAGATTGGCTTTTGTTTGAATTTGACTAAACTGGTTCTGTGGCTTATTCTTTATCACCAACAGTTCGTTCTGTACTGGGGTAGTTAAAATGTATAGTTTTATTGTATTTTAAAGAGAAAGGTGCCTATTTTGATGCATAAACACAATCTCGCAACTTTATATAATAATAAAGTTTGTGATTAATTCATTCATATATTATGAACACATTCCCAATAACCAAACTTGAAATGTTTTTCTTTTTAAATTGAGAACTTTTTGGCAAGAAGGAGAATTTATATAGGATATCTAGCACTGCTATACTAACTAACCAAACAAAGTGTCATAAGTTTAATTCTCGTGTGCTTTAAATATCGATAAAGATTAGGGATTCATTCTTCTTGATGAAAACGGGCTGTGAAGCCATTAAAAGTGGAAACTGTTCGTTATAGAGAAAGCTAGTGTAAAATACATAGACTGTGTTAAGTGGGCAACTTTTGTTTTTTTCTACAATGAAAATAAGGAGGCAACTTATTTAATATTAAGTTTTATTTGGCCACGAAAATAAGAAAGCGGGAAAATTGATTTTCGGAATTTACGTACGGTTAGGCAATCCAACACACACTAGCTATAAAGATGCAAAACTTGAGTTTACTCAACGTAATTACTAACTAACGAAGAGCGAGAGAGAACAATGGCCAGATTTATTTACACACGCGACCACTTTCACGTTGGTCAAAAGTAATCAATGTAATAAAAAAAAAAACATATATAGAATAAATTAAATTAAACTGATTATTAAAATTAATTAATAATAAACACATACATAAAATTATATAAAAATAAACTAAAATTATTAATTCTCTATCTAAACAGCGCAGCAATCAAATCGTACATACCTCTCGTGAGAGACCATAGGCCAAAACATTGATACTTCTGATATTTCCTGGAAGTGGTCTTTTATTAGAGGTTAAGTCCGATTATGTTTCTTTTTTATTTTACTAAAATGGTTGTTCAAGGAGTTTGTCAATCATCATAGGGGTCGCTTATGTTTTATTGTACAGTGCTATACTACTGTATAGATCAGGGGTCGGAAAACTGAGGCTCGCGAGACATGCGGCTCTTTGTATGTGAAGCTGCGGCTCTTTAGTTCCATACGAAAATACTTATTTATGCGAGAATATACTATTTATTGTTGGCAATAAAAACATTTTGTGGCTCTTTAAAAAAATGAAATTTTTTAAATTGTAATTTTTGACTCTTCCGATTGGCCACACCTGGTATAGACACATCTATCCAGTACATTGTATAGGTAAAGGACACTGAGCTATTTTGTGGACCGTGCTGTGAGGTTTGGACGTACGCAGGCAGAATGCTGAGTCACGGAGGAAGTGATGCCATCCCACGCTAGACACCATATACACGTCCTACTTTCTGACTAACGTGCAAAATAAACATTGGTATCAAAGTGAAAGTTTCTCAACGAATTGACTCTTAAAGATAAAGGGAAAATATATAGGCCATACCTGGATGCTCCGCATTTTCGCTTTAATTAGATACAAGATATTGTAATGTGTGTGTGGGAAAAACATTATATAATCAACCCTCTATAACGATAATTATTCATTATAAATATTATTTAGATTTTCTCTTTCTACTATATATAACGAGAATTTAATATTTTGTTGCTAGTCTTCGGCGACGGTCAATAGATGGCGTCTAAGTTTAACATCAATTTTGACTAGACCTTTGCTTTTATAATATATGTTTTTCGTGTATGAGAGATATATACCAAAAGATTGTCGATGTGTTCGTCTCTAGCTTTGGCCATAACACGCTCTCCATATTTCTCACCAAGTGAAAACAACTGGTCCATGGATGCTGAGAAACTGGCAATGCCACCCCAACCAGTTCGATTAATGAACTATGGCAGAGAGTTGAAGCCGCATGGATTTCTGTACATGAAACTGCCATTAAAACTATGTTCGAACTCTATGACCAGAAAATTAGAGTTGTTATTGCTAAGGAAGAAGATACTTTAGTTAAAAGAAACGAGTTTTTCTTTATTGAAGAGGTATGAGCTTGGCAAATTTTCAGACAATAACGTTCTTGAACAGGCTGTAATGCGAATACAGTCTTGAATTTTATTGTCCGGAAGCTCGCCAAGCTCATACATCTTCAATACAAAACTCGTCACCTTTACCTCTGGTCTCTTCCTAGCATTGATATCCGGTGATATATCTAATTGTAAAGAGTTGTTATTACAAGCTAAAGATAGGTATTCTGCGTGCTGGTTTCTGGTCACATTGAATCAAAATTTACTTCCAAATTAAATCAATTACTTCCACCTATTATACACATGTTCAATAAATACGATACTGATATTTGTATTTTCTCTCTGTAAATAGCAATTTTAATGGCCAGCAATGTATATACACTAAATATCATTTTTGACCTAATAACTTAGTTGACAGCTCTAATAACTTCTCACTAATATTAAAATAAATGATAGTCTTTTAACCCCAATGATTAATGACACAATTTCTCTAATTAATTTGTGGGAGAATTGATCATTAATCTATTAGTTGTCCGAGAATAGATCTTTTTGAACTTTATATAGCAATGCCACGCGTCGAGCTCTTTTTATATGGTAGAGATTTCTCACGGAATTGAGATTTCAGAGCTCTTTTAACCACGAAAACAAAACTTTACAAATAGTATTAAAATTCATAACAAGGGAAATATTGCATATAATCTCATATTCAATAATTCACGTTCTCCGCTAAATGTGTATTCATTAAATTACAAAATAGCAAACTATCGAGAAATATCGCCTTTCTACAGACATACTCCACATTTGGCTTTAACTAGATATGAAATATTTATATACATTTACAAAGCTTTTGCACACGTCAATCCATTAAAACAATGCATTTAGCTTCATCACCCAGTACAAAACGTAATATAGGTAATAATGATCCAAAACTGATGTTGTGGCTCAAATTTTATTACCACCATTACGTTTTGTATACTGGAATGATAAATCGTCTTTTGGAAATTGCAGAAAATATTTTTGCGGAGTACTTTTTTTTATTTGACATATCGGATGCGATATCCCAGCTAGGGATACTTGCGCCTAAATACATTTTATCAACCTATATACAATTCATTATATACACTTCAATAACCGGAATAAAAACAAAATCAAAACTGAAACGTTGTTTTTTTTTCAAACAGAAAAAAAAAAATCTAAAATGATTAAATTGATAAGTATTAAAATTTATATTCATTTACATTTACAGATAACATAAGAAGACATGAAGAATTTTAGTTAGAAAACAGTTTTCCCACATCCAGTTTAAAATGTACGGCTTTTTCCCAAGCTATTGAGGCTTTTTAGAAAGGTACTAAAAATAAAGAAGTAACAGGGCGTGACCGACCTGACTTGCTGGCAGTCTGAGCTGCTATGTGGGAGCTGAAACATCTTTGGCATTTATAACTTTATTGATTAAATAAGGCAACAGGTTTCTGGAGTTGAGTCTCTTTTCTTTTTTTATTGCAATCTCAAGCTTTCGGGCCTCACCGCCCTTCTACAGGAGTACAAAAATGAACATTAATGTGAAACGCCGTTAGATACCAACTAAATTTATATATATATGTTATATTAAAATATTATTCTATTTATATTTATATTTCATAGACCCAAATACTCTTGTTAAATCGACCTCCAGAGGTCATGCTTCCCCTATAAAACTCGTTGTTGTTCTTCCCCGATGGCATTTGGCTCAAAAATCATAACTTTTGGTTAGTAGCCCGTAAAACCATATTCTCTCTTCCCCGATGGCTGGCTCAAAACATTTGTACATTATGTAAATAAGCTCTTCATTTTTTTATTCTTACGCCTTAAGCCAGGCAGTACTTTTACCATATTATGTCTTTTATACATTCATTAGCTCAATTAAAGCAACCTCTGATCAAAACCATTATTATTTTTATTTCAATATTTTTAACCACGACTGCATTACCATAGCATAATCTCAACAATTCTAAAATACAACAGAAATCTCATTCATCTTTATTTATAATATATATATATTTAAAAAAGATGCATATATTGGATTTATAATTATTGTTCCAATATTTCGAGGGGCAACTCACCTCTCTTTATCGAGAATTATTGCGTTTTTTTACTAAAACATGCGAGCACGCGTACACCACTCTCGTTCTACAAGGCCAATGAAAGAATTGTATCTTTGATTTAAATATTGCATTCAGTATATATACAGCTAATAATTATATTTAATATTATAGATTGTTATTTTATCTATCAAAGAGAGAGATTTATATACAACAGTGTAATTGTAAATAATTGTATGTATACATATTAATTCTAAATTAGTGATAACATTTTGAAAGCAAAATAAATGGGTAAATTAAAAGTATATACATAGTTATTTACAGATAATTGAGATATGAATTCTTTATAAATTTGTGGAAAATATAATACATATTAAATAATAAAAAGGCATATATTGGATTGAATAAAAGATTTATTTGCCAATATTTCGGTTGGCTGAACGTTAACCTTTATCAAGGGATTACATTTTTATACTAACAAACTCAGCGCCGCATAGTGTTATACATAAATATATTTTGGTTGTATTTTGCATATTACTTGATGTTAAATTATTTTATTGCATTAATTTGTATATCAATTATTTTATTTCCAAAGCGTTATATCCCGCAAGGGATACTTGCGCCAAACAAGGAGAAAAGTTTATTTACATAAGTTATTTACAATATTAAACGCATGAAAACATTAGAGATCCAGATTTTGTAGAAAGTTTAGAATGTATTTACAAAATGAATTGAACTTTAAATATATGATTTTTTTTATTGGAAATCAAATCGTTAAGTTCACAAACAACTAGTTCATTCTTTATTCTATAATCTTGAAATGCTGGGCAATCGATCAGTAGATGTCTTAAGGTTTGTTCCTATTAATTATAATTATATATATATTATATATATATATTATAATTATATAAATATTAATTTGTATATGTAAAATACACTTGTAAACTTATTTAACATCAAGTAATATGAAAAAACCAGCCAGAATATATGCATGTGTATATATAAATTTTGTTAGTTATCTAACGGCGTGTCATTATTGTTCCTTTTTGTACTCCTGTAGAAGGGCGGCAATACCAGAAAGCTTGAGATTGGAATAAAAATAAACAAGAAACTCACCTTCAGAAACCTGTTGCTTTATGTAATTCCTATCCAGGAGATTCATGTCTATTACATTAATACCTTTGTAACATATCACCTATGATGGGTGTTCTCGAGACGAGCTGATTGATATTTTACACCGGTTCAAAATCACTTTATTAGGTACCGCTCAACAAGATCAACCTAGTTTATGATAATTGAAACAATATGTGTAGGTTATTCACATATTAAACAAAATGTTAACGCGGGATTCAATCCCGGTTCATGACTGTCGGGAATCGAGGGTGTTACCCACTCGTCCACCGACTTTTTTATTATTAATATTTTAAACTGGTTCAAATCACATTAATAGGTACCGCTCAGCAAGAGCAACCTAGTTTATGATAATTGAACAATGAATAATATGTGAAGGTTATTCACATATTAAACAAATTTTAACGCGGGATTTAATCCCTGTTCATGACTGTCGGGAATCGAGCGTGTTACCCACTCGTCCACCGACTTATTTAATAATATTTTACAATTCGAGTATTAGGTATATTGTATTAAATGTACTATATTAAAATTGTATCTAAGAGTAAGTATGAAATTAAGGAGATAAAATTCGAATAGTTAAAAAAGATTCGAGAGTGTTTAGAATTCCTTTTTCTACTTCTGAGCATCGTTGTACAAGAGTTAGTCCAAGATACTTTTTAAAATAAAGAAATTTGTGGAATCTAAGCGCTTGTTTTCTACTCAATAGTTTGTATTGAGGAAACTGATTTTCTCAAATTATCAAATATTCAGGATAACATCGCAATAATTGGATACCCCTATGGCAGAGAGGACAACACTCGAAGGCCAAATTTGGTTTATTGTTTTCCTTCCACAATGTCTTCATTTACTTCCTACTCAATGTAATCGTCGGAGAATATTGACACTGGCTAGTCTGGGTGCCAGTGATCTCAGCCGTTTTCTTTATTGGCCTGTCTGTTCCACAGTCTCACCATCTACACAACGGCTTCAGGATTACACTTTCCCAGACATTTCTTTCATTATGGAAGGCAACATTTATGAGCTGACAGTAATATCCTTATGAGATTCAAAAAAGAGCTATTCCGAGATTTCCTTAGAAGTTTCTTGATGTAAAATCTATCTATAATAATGTTTATTCAACACGTTATAAGGTCGACGCTTTTCAAACTCAATTCTTTATTCATTTTTGCACATTCATAGAGGGAATTACAGTAATGCATTCAATAAAAATATTTCTTTGTCGCTTAAAATAACACTTAGGTTATCACCCATAACAACAACTTCCACAGGACCTGCGGTGAGTAGAACATTCATAGATGATTAATCCAATCTACCTTTGTGTCCTAATCCCTATTTTAGGCGTTATGAAAGAATCACACAATATTATTGATATACTGTATGTAATACAAAGATAAAAACTTGTAAAGAGAGAAAGAAAGAGATAACATTTTTATACGTAATACTTTTCTAGTAGGGCAAACATGTTTTTAATATTAAAAAATCATAATGAATATACAATATTTTCTGAAGAGAAAATATAGGTGTTTATATGGTTATTAAAATTGCAAATCTAAGTTTTTCAAAATCACCGATTTGCACATTAAAAGACAAATGTTTATGAATACGTAATTAAATGAATGCATCATACTTTTAGAGGAAAAAACATTTGAAAATAAACTCTGAAAGTCTCGGGTGTAATCATCATCCATTTAAAAACATCTTTATTATAAAAACAGTCAGGATTTCTTGAAAACATGTTGATGATGGAAAACTCGGTCCATCGCTGCGTACCTTGTGTACATTACCTGAGTGGTTCTCTCTGGGGAACTACACATGTGACGCATCACGTAAATTTTCCTAATTTTGTGTGTTTATCAAAATATTACAATATCCAAGTTTATAGATAGTTTTGAATTAAAATTCTGTATGAATTTACATTTTAACAGAAACATGTCAACACTTTACATGTAAATATTCAAAGTTGTATTTATAATATATTATAATGATAAACATTATTAAGATATAAATCTTTTACATTGAACCAAACAAAAATATGAAAGCGATCATTTTTACATAAAGCCATGCAATTTGAACAGGAAAATATCATCGCATGTGAGGTAAGCAATTATTGGTTTATTATAAGAAAATTACAAGGAATTTTCGAATTCTTCAAATTACACACATATCCCTACGTTACATAATTTGTCATTAAATTTTGTGAGCCTCTTCAATTTTATACTGAGCCAACAAAATTCTTATTTTTATCTATTATATTGTAGCAAAGTATTTATTATTTTATTAACAAATTATTATTTTGATGTTTATATATTTTATTACTCTGAGTAAACTTCCCTCATTAATTCTATTATATTTTATCAATTATAGTTTTGTGTCTTAAATAAATTGCTGTGTCATTCTGAAGTATAATAATAATATCTTATATCTATATATATAAAATGAATGTTTATTTATTTATTTATTTCAACACACAAACGCGATATCCCGGCTAGGGATAATTGCGTCGATTTACATATGTTTGTATGTTTGTTTTTATGTCCGGTATACAAATTCGCAGTAGTTCACTAATTCAAACCAAAATTTCCATACATAGGTAAAAGAATACGGGGAAGACGATAGGCTATTTTAAAAAAAATTATAAATCAATTATTAAAACTATATAATTTTAGTCAGAAAATGTGATGATGACGATATTGCTGTATCATGTTTGATTATCAGATACAAAATTATATCGGGAAAAATTCCAAAAAGCAGAGACCACCAGTGAAACCAGTTCATTATTTTGTACGCAGGAACAAAATTCTAACAGATAAACATTCATTCGAGCAGAAAACAAAAGCCAGATCATCTTTCTATAAAAATATCGCTTCTCAGACACAAAGTTTGGAGCGGGACGTTTCACAAGAGTGACATCCACGGCGCCAATTTATAATTGTAACGAATAGTATTTGAAAATCAAAATGATATAATTTTCAAATATTGTTGTGAAAATTTACATATTTATTTCATATTTTAAAAACACACAAAGTTTGGAGCGGGACGTTTCACAAGAGTGACATCCACGGAGCCAATTTATAATTGTAACGAATAGTATTTGAATAGGGTACATTTAATAGGGTAAAACCCGGGCGTTGCCCGGGTCATTCGTCTAGTTTAGTTATAAAACAATCTATCTCTATATAAGAAATAAAACTATTAAGTACGGATTTTTGTGTAAAACTAACTTTCTACTTTATATGTTTTTCTATGAAAAATAGACACTTCGGCCAGTTAGAGTTTTTTTATTTTCTCAACGTTTCGACAAAAATCTTTTATCTTCGTCAGGTGAAGTAAATAAAAATAAAGCATTTGGCAATGCGTTAAAAATTGTTCTGAGGTTGCAAGGGCGTTATTTTTCATAGAACTATGAATGCCGGCCAGGCAGCCTCTATCTTCACGATACTTTATATTCTGAATATAGAGCAATCCATAATACATTTATATTTCAAAATAAGGCCTATTTTGGATTTTAATACGATTATTTGTTTTACCTGGGGCACGTGACCTGCTGCGTGCTTCACAGCAAAACACCTTGTAAAAGATGGAAGATCGATCCATCGAAATATCGGTTTAATAAATAATCGTATTAAAATCCAAAATAGGCCTTATTTTAAAATATAAGATACTTTATATGTATTACTACTTTCCTAGAAATCTTATTTCTATAGTTTTTTCAAATACCATAATCAATATTCTAATCTGCATTGTCACATATATAAGCAGAATCGTCCAAAACAGTAATAGAGCTATATAAAAAAGCGGTATGATGGATTAAAAAAATTGACAAAACCTATGGTAAGGTTCACCACTAATGAGCCATATTTTCTCAATATTTTATACCGCAGTATGGACAGTAGAGAGCTTGTTTTATTTATGAAAGAAAAAATTAGTGCTTAATATATATACACTCATGGAGACAGAACTTAAAGAAATTGTACCTTCTAGCATGTATATCGGGATTCAGACAATAACTCTGAAAGATATTTGATATACAGTGACCTTTATTTATGACACACGACATAACCAAGTGTGAACAAAATTGTCTCTGTCTCTCCTTAACAAAAATATATATGAGGTCTATATCAAAAACTTTCCACATCCTTAAGATTTGTCTATAAGTATATATATAGGCTTAATTTGTTTTATATATAGTAATAGCTTCAAAACCTTTATGGAAATGGTTTAGAATTTCCAGAAAGATATTTCAAGCCTTTCTCAACGATAAATGAATGTGTGCCGTAACAGATGATTACATAAGCGTCAGGAAATAGAATTTAAAAAGTTAATGTATTTCAATATTCAATTTAAAATAACCTCTGCAACAATGTTTTTTCAATACTTTAAAAGTTTTAAAGTTTAGAATTTCCTGAAGATATTTCAAAAGCATTTCTCTGCGATGAATGATTCCTGAGTGTTATATCTATGTATTCTCTCTTATTGGTTGTACAGAACACTTCCCATGAACTATCTTTGTCAAAATAAAAAAATGGTTAAACTGAGTTAAACCAACCGCCATTATGAAATTATTTGCATGAGCGATTTTACTCATGTTTTATGGAGATCTTTCAAAAGATATTCTACCATATATTTAGTGAATTTTTTTATTTTTGAATTGAATACAAACGCTAATACTTTTTATATCTAAAGAGAGAGAGAGAGAGAGAGAGAATATAGATAATATTGTAGCGTAGAGAGAGAGAGAGAAGAAATCAAGTCTTTGTATATCGGGGGATGTGAAAGTATTTATTGATGACGTCACCACGACCAGTCGACAAATAATAACCAATTAACCAAACTATCCACACCTAGAGAATCTTGAACAAGCAAGCGAAGAAATATTCTTAAAATGATTTTATAAATACAGAGTATTATATATTTTTATAATATGTTGAATATTTTCATTGAATAATATTAAATTAAATAATAAATTATTTCTTTGCCACAATATATATTTAAATATTAAAATTGACAACACGCAGAGATACAAAGAATGACGTCGAAGATAATTCGAATTTTCCAGTATAGTTACACACACACAGGACCATATAAATATATACTCTTGGCAACATTCCTCGGTATTCCTGCAATAACATACGAGGGATGTCGAGAGGAGAAACTAACTATAGATCTGAGTGAAATTCCTGTAAGAAATTGCTTATTGCTTCTCTTAAAGATTCCAGTTAAAAAAAAAAACGCGAGCTGTCTATATTTAAGAATATTTTACCCGAGTTGACAACAAGGAAGAAAGACCAAATCTATCTAAGAAGGATGTTCCACCAACTATGATAGAGATTTCCAAGAACCAAAATTCCATTGCCAAAGACAGAACTTATATTATGCAACTACCTAATTTTAAATTGATTTAAGTATCACTAACTGTTTAGGTATTCAGCTAAGTCGGTGGTTTCTACGTGGAAGGCAAAAAAAGAGAAATTGACGGTCAGGGGGCGACACCAAGTGAAAAGGAAAGGAAGAAAACAGGTCGTTCAACCGCTCTGAAGGGAAACCACTGAACGCTTCAATGGTTCCAGCTGGTCTTTCCGCCGTCTTTGGCCAGCCATATGCCTCGCTTTTATAGACAAGTGACAATTTAAAATTCTTTATTGTCGTCCCACTTAGACCCAACGGTTGAATAATAAATGATAATAATAATAGATTGATATTGATGATAATAATAGATTGATATTGATGATAACATAGGCAATGTGATGTTGAAACATATTTTAGTCAGCCAGGAAGGCTTCCCTACCTTGAGACAATCCTCTTACATACAGTGAGAGGTCTTCTTGAACACTCCTCAGTTCTACGCTGAGTTAAAACATGTAGATATACGCCTTTGAGAAAAGTAGACACAGTGCAATAGATTTATACAAATTTTGTGAGAAGGCGAAAAGGATGAGAAACAGGTGTAAATAGTTTTTTTTTCTTTCTTTTTTTGGGCTCATGTTAATACCGAATTGTATATAGTACTTGATTTATGTTCAATTAAAACCATTGCTATATTGGGAGAATCCTGTATGGGGCTTGATCCTTAATAAAGATTTTTGTGTGTGTGTGTGTGTGTGTGATACACGCCTTTCTAGACGATGGCCAGGATGGCTTTAATTGATACAGGAATGTAGAAAGTCTCTCATTAATCCTATATTCAACATATAACTGTGAAATAAAATAAAATTCTATTTATCGATATACCCCATTTAATGATAGTTTTCATCAGTCCAGACAAATATATTAAAATGAAGTTTTTTTTTTTTGGGCATTTGAGAATCCTTTTAGTTTTCCGATTGGTTCGAAACGATATCTTTTGGAATGTTATTATCACATTTTCACGCAAAGTGATTATTCTAGTGATTGAGAGGTTAATATTCCTTATATATTTTTTAGATTTGTTCATAGTTAAATTAAAACATAACAGTCCATGTGTCTGGATTAAGATCAACACATTGCAACAAATAGTAATAGGTAGAAAGAAGTCTTCATTTGCATTTATAATATTATTAATGTACTATGTATTATATTATGTATTATTAATGTATTATGTTATGTATTATTAATACATTTTATGCTATAAAGGTATTTCATATTTAACACTTATCTTATTTTTGTGTTAAATTGGAAAAAATATGAATTTCTTTAATTGAAAATTTGGAAAATATAAATGGGACTCAGTTGTTTTTTCTGATTAAGAAGTCAATCGCCATTGTACATTCTCGAAGCCGACAACCAAAATATATGCATAGATGTATTTGAAAATAGAACAATTCACTGTTAAATCTATAGATAATAAAAAGGCATATATTAGATTGGATAATAAACCGAAATATTGACAAATAAATATTTTATTCAATCAAATATATGCGTTTTTAAAATATATATATGCATTCAATTAAAAAGGCATATATTGGATTAAAATATAATTTATTTTACCAATATTTCAGTTGGCTGAACGCCAAACTTTTTCAAGGTATTATAATATATTAATGTGTGTGTAGAAAACAAACTTAGCGCCACATAACGTCAATAGAATTAAGTTTTAAAATATTTTTTGCCTATATTCAATGGGGAGACAAAAATATTTATATGAATATATATGGACAAAATAAATTTTGTAAAATAAGGGTGTTACTATTTTGAATATTAACAATTACGCATATTTTATATTTACAATTATTTGTATTATGTAAATTATATGTATATGTGGTTGAAATAGGTGGAAATATTTATATTGGTTTGAAATTGAGGGAAATATGAGAGAGAATGAATTGAGTGAAAGATGCGGGAAACTTTTTTAAAAAACGTCTAAAAATGGCTGCTATATCTGATAAGGATTTTTCTTCCGACTGGAGTTCCTGGGATACCCGCTGTGCACGTAATTATTCATATTGTTGTTGTTAGGTTGATGGTACAAAAGTTCTAGATAGAAGTAAATCACCATATACTTTAAAGTTTAAATTAATGACATTACGTTCTTTATATAAAGCTATTTCAATTACTTTAGGTTATTTAAAACCAAAGAAGATGTATCTATTCATAGTAAGATGGTTCAAATCAGTTTCTTGCTATGTTATACTAGATAATTTTTCATATAAATGACTCGCCGAATATAGTTAAAACACGAGAACTCAAAGCGATTCGCCTCCTTATTTCAATAACACTGATAACACATGATATTAATAATAACACATGGTAACATATCTTGAATTTTTTTTTTTTTTTGTAATATACTCTTACAACTATCTCAATATTACCAAACCCGTGGTTGGCTGCAATCTCGACAAACACACCGTGAGATTTATCGCAATTATTTTTGTCGATTTTTTGAAAATACTCTATGTTCTTTAAAAAATTTCGAAGGCTTGCTGGGATGTGTTTCCTTTTTTCAAAACCGAGCTTAGAAACCTACTCAAAACTTGTTATTGTTTACAAATGATTTTCTATTATCTTGGAATAATAGAAAATGTTGGGAAATATTGGTTTACAATTAACTGTCTATGGTGTTGAGTAAACTTAAATTGTGGACTGGTATGACCGACGTACAAGTTGTCACGATGTGTATGACTGTAGAACGCCATCCACTCCAGCCAGATCAGCAAGGAAGCAGCAGCTAGCCACTTCCTACTCCCGGCAAACAATACAGTCCTCTAATGGCCTGTTTAAGCGCCCAAATTTAATAACGCTCCATTGAGTCATCTTGAGATGACTTTTTAATGATATGCCAACATCATTGTTGCCCGCTTCACCCTCTCATCTAACAATGGCTATGATCTGGGTGGCGATTTACCTCGAAACCCATTTGTTTGTTCCATAGGAACGAATCACCTGTGTGGTGTGGTGATATGTTGTTGGGTGGGTCGGTCCACTGGCTGCGGTGGCGTTAGATCCTAGCCTAACATGCCATCTTACCTCATAAACACAACATTCCAACTACGCACCTACACCTCCCCATGTTTAAAAGACCCTATAAAACCATTGCGTAAGACGCAGAAAATAACATTTGGGTAACCCAGACTCTGAAGTAGTAAGAGCATCCTTGGCTCACTCGTAAAAACAAAGTCAGGCACTTTCTACATATGTAGCCATGTGGAAGAAGTATATCTCCAACAATCCTTACCCGCCATGTTTTTTTAGGAATATATTCTGAATGTAAATAAAATACGCGGATGGAGCATACTTCATAGGAATTTATAGCATTCGCATGATACCTATTATTAAGATTTGAAGTAAAATTTAGAAGCATCTGTAATATGAATTTTTATTATTTTATAAATTAATTCAAGAGCTTTCTTATATTTTTCTATCCTACAGGTCAAAATGAGAAGAATTTGTTTGAAATAGATTCCATTTAAACAACCTATTGTAAGCATTACTTTGAATGGGCTTTGGAATGTACGAAATATGCTGAAAAATCTCCGCAATATCTCCGAAGTTGTTTCTCTTTTCTGTAGAGCTCTACTCTCTCTCTCTGTATTCTGACTCTTGTTCTGTGGTTTTTGTATAAACAATAGAGTTTTGTTCTTCTATAATTACTGCAGGCACAATTCAATAATCTTTATACCATACCATTCCGTTCATTTTCATAACAACAATGAAAGCATTTCATTAATACCCTTCGACTTGCATAGAGTCGTCCTGAAGTCCTGTTGCTAGATATCAATAATGACATTTAAAAAAAGAACGAGGAAGGATAGCGGCAGTATTGTTATCCATTCCTTTAACTGACGGCTTTCAGCCAAAGGTTCGTCAACAGATCTGTATGTCATTTATAGACAGCAGGGCAGTGGAAGAACATCGCTTCTATCCTTTCTGTTATCCCACATTGTTATCTAATTTATCGATTATATCCTGGTTTCCTAACGATTATCTGCCGTATCTCCTTAAATCCGTGAGGCGAGAGAGAGAGAGGGTTTCCCCATCAGGATCGATGTTGACACGGTGTGTGACGAGACGGACCAACAAAAACGAAGCCAGTAAACGACACCGTCAACATCTCGGGAAAATTGTTTCTTTCGGGGGAATCAGACCGGCGCAGGCGGGGTTCCGCCCCCACTTCCCTTCTCCCATAGCTCTCTCCCCCGGTGTTGTCCTTCTTTACATAATTGTTCATTCAAAATATATTATTTATAAAGGCATTTAAAATTTAACAGAACTCTAAATATTTTAATTATAAATGGATCTTTCAATAATCTCCCAAGCTCTGTTAGCTCGAGCTATGTATTCCTTTATGAGCAAAAAGATTTGACGCTAATAATATTTAACTGGATTTACATATAAAATGTACCGAGCGCAATTTAGAAAAAAAAATTGATCATTTTAATAACTTTCTTAATTTTATTTCAAATCTTCTTCTTCTTTCTTATCTCCACTCAATCATATTAGGGTATCAATTTGTGACCCATGATGGTGTCTGTTGGACAACCATCATGACTGGGTGAAGTAATATGCGTCTGCCTTTGTCATTAAAACTGAGGGCACTATTCAGTGGCAGGCCTACTTAGCTCCAAAAGAAATGGCCGCCTCTGACATGAGAAACAGACGCCATATTCAGCCGCTCCTAACATGGAGTACAAACGCTGCTCATCCTGTATCCCTGGATCAGGAGCCCTTACAAGGTACTATCAGCCGGGCCAGCTGAACCCAGTTTTTTTAGCGAACTTGTTACTGTTCCCCCTCCTCTTTTTTCATCCGGGCTTGGGACCGGAAAAGGCGGAGTTATTTCAAATCTGAATTATAGTTGTGGTAGATTTATAGTGAAGATAAAAATGGAGTAGTTCAATTGGTCTGAGCTGCCTGGTTGCGCGCTGTATTTGCATACGCATCTACTCTATACACACTGGATGGAAATATAGATGCTATATGTATATCCGTGTTGGCTATATGTAAACGACGTGTATATCCACACGTCACATATATACCGTGTTCATGTTTATACACATTATGTCAAAATACGGCTGATATATACAGTTAAACCTGTCTATAGCGCCCCTTCTAAATAGCGCCATCATCTCTATAGCGCCCAATTTTAAACATTAAAATGTAAACATTTTACATTAAAAGTGACCTGTCTATAGCACATCCTCTATATAGCATCCTATTTTGGTGTGTCCCAAGAGGGGGTGCTATAGGCAGGTGTAACTGTATGTATACTCGTCAAGTATATGAATTCGTCACGTATATACATACTTGATGTATATGCACACAGCATGTAACACATACAATTCACATATATGCCCACACTTTGTGTATTCACGCACAAGTGTTAAATACTGTAAAATATACGTTAAATACACAAATACGTCAGTTTAATCCACGGGTGTATATATACTTGTACACGGCGTATGATCTTTGCTACAAGAAGTGTTGATTATACCAAAGGTTCACAATATAACATTAGTTTATTAAACATATTTTAAAAATAAATTGAAAGCTTCCTATTTTCACTTTGACTCAATTAAAATATCAATAATTTATGTGTAAGTAAGGAGTTCTGTTTCAAAATAACTTTATTAGGTACCACTCAAAAAGAGCAACCTAGCTTATGGTATTTATAATCAGTGCTGTAGTGGAGGGTATACGGCGTATACCCCCGTATACCCTATGCTTTTAAAATTTAGATAGCGTATACCTAGTGGTTTTACTTAAAAATAGCGTATACCCTATGATTTTGTTCAAATTTTTTATTAAAAATTTATTATTTTCTTTCTTTGTAATAGTAAAAAAAAAATGATAAAAATTGTACTGAAAAATTGCAAAAAATTTTCAAATTAACAATTCACACAAAATATTTCATTCATTTAGTAAAAATTTCTTGGGAAAAATATATCAACTATATTCAAATTAATAATCAAACAAGCCTCCTTTAACGAAAAACGGAAAACGAATATAACCGAACCTTTAATTTTTGAAAATGGTAATTTTGTTTAAAAAAAAAAAAACCACAATGAAATTAAAACTTTAAACTTTCCTAATATTTAAAAGTTATTATGTTTGCTTAATAGAAAATATGTTGAAAAATTAAAGTTTAAATAAAAATAAAGTTATATTTTCTGATGTTAAAATCATTTACAAAAAAAAAGTAAAAACGACTTCTTCAAGATAGATGTTCTCTTATTACCAACTAGACGAATGGCCCGGGCAACGCCCGGGTTTACCCGAGTGCGCATATATTTTTAAAACGTTTTAATTCAAATATTATTCGTTACAATTATAAATTGGCGCCATGGATGTCACTCTTGTGAAACGTCCCGTTCCAAACTGTGTGTTTTTAAAATGTTTCAATTAAAATACTATTTGTTACAATTATAAATTGGCGCCGTGGATGTCTCTCTTGTGAAACGTCCCGCCCCAAACTGTGTGTGTCTTGAAAATATAAAAATAAAAATGTGAATTTTCATAAATATTTCATCATGTCGATTTTCTTTTTGCATTTCACCTACTAAATCGATAGAGATAATTACATTTGCAACATGAACTTAGGTATATTGACTAAATAGAAAACTGCATAGTAATAAAGATCATTTTTTAAAGGCACCATATCGTTTTTTTTTCAATAAAATCGAAACAAAAATTAACGATAAATAACGACAATTGCCTTAAAAAGAAATTGCCTTAAAAAAAGAAACATTCGCGGTGATTTTGTCTTGCATTCGTCTATACAATTATTATATACGAATGACCCGGGCAACGCCCGGGTTTTACCCGATTAAATGCTTTTATTCAAATACTATTCGTTACAATTATAAATTGGCGCCGTGGATGTCATTCTTGTATAATATATAAATGAGTTTTAAAAATTGTAAAAAAAAAAAAAAAAAAATGCATCGGCCGGGAATCGAACCCGGGCCGCCCGCGTGGCAGGCGAGCATTCTACCACTGAACCACCGATGGTTATGAAAATCCCATCCGTGAGCTTCAAACAGACAAACAGACAAACAGACAGAATAAGGCAAATATATATATATATATATATGCTGTATTTATCCAGTAGTGATGTAAACTAATACATAAACAATTTGGTTTTCGATTTAAAACGATTTTCTTCTAATTCTATACAATTGAAAATATATTTGAATTTTATCAAATACTCTTCTTTAACTAAAGTTGCTATGGTAACCATGCTAAACTACGTTATTGTGGACGTTAATTTTGCATATTCTTTGGTTTATTTGAAGTTAGCAAAAGCTGTTCACAAAATAACATTGATTTTCAAAAAAATATAATTTTGAAAACTTCTTTAAGTAAGTTTATTGATACTGGCTTAAAAGCTTATTTAAATTGTTTTTAATTGTTGATGAAAAGTTGGTGTTTGTTTTAAAAAAATAATAATAAAATAAAGATTTTATTCAAAACAAATCGATTAAGTAAGTATCTAAATTTTGTTAATGTTAAAATAAGTGGAATTTAAATTTTCTGTACTTATACTAGCTTTCGAAAATAACTCTTCTGTTTAATTATGGACCGCTGGTTGAAGACAGGAAATTTATGTACTAAAAGAAGTTTGGAGGTAGAAGAAGATGCAGAAAAGAATGAACTAGAAGAAGCTGTTAAAAGAAATAAAAACACTGTTGGTACATCAAATGCAAGTACTATCTCAAAAAGAGCTGATATATTGATCAATAGTTTACCAGAGAAAATGAATGACCAGGATTCCAAATTTGAAGTTTGGAATGATTCCCAATATATTCAATTTAAGGAAAAGTATCCATGGCTTTCAATTTCCAAAGGTAGACTCGGATGTAACATTTGCGCAAGTGTTAAAACTTTAGGGGCTGCAAAAAGTGAAAGAATTCATATTTCACCAGAATGGAGTAACTACCTAATAGAAGCAGCAGGAAAAGATCGGGCAAGCAAATTATCAAACATTCGAATGAAAATTAAAAAGCATTGTGAGTCTGAAGCTCATAAAATAGCTGAGAATATTAAGAAAGACAGAAAAAAAAATAAATTAGAAGAATATGCATACAATATGAACATTGAAGTAGAAAATGAAAATATTAAGCTTTTTAGAACTGCTTATAATATCGCTAAAACAAATAGACCATATTCTGATGATGAAAATCATATCACGTTACAAACATTAAATGGCATTAAATTAGGATCGACTCTTCACTCCAGATATTCTGCTACACAAATAATAAACCATATAGCCTGCGAAATGCGGAAAATGCTTGTTGCGAAGATTTTGTCAACAAATTCAAAAATTGCTATACTAATTGATGAATCAACAACCTTAAGTAATAAATCAACTTTGGTCATCTTCTTGAAAGCATATTTAGGAGGAGAAAGTATTGATTATATTTTCTTTGATTTGTGTGAATTACAATGCCAATACTCAGAAAATATTGAAAAAGAGCTTTTGAATACTTTGTATAAACATGGGTTGAACGAAGAATATTTAAAATAAAATTGGATAGCAATTGCGACTGATGGGGCAAGTGTCATGGTAGGAAGACATTCGGGAGTCGTAACTGCTAATATCAAATGTTTCGAACTTAATGTTCATAAATTCAAATGGACCACCAATCGAAATGTTTCAGCCGAAAAAATACGTTCAATCATGGCTTTTACATCATAGATCATCTACTGACACTAGATCAAGAGTTTGTGCCAGAAAAAATACAGATGCATCTCGGCAGTCATTATGGGACATTTTTATGTAAAAGTTGTATGTAATATTTTACGTCTTTTTTTCAAATAAAAATATAATTAAAAATAACCTTGTTTATTTTTACCAAAAATTTATATTCTCAAGCGTATACCCTATGCTAATTTTACGATTACAGCACTGTTTATAATGAATAATAAGAACAGAGAGGTTCTTCACAGAAAAAAAAGTGTACAATGCGGGATTCGATCCCGGTTCATGGCTGTCGGAAACCGCCGGTTTATACCGCCGGCTTTCTCTTGTAAATAAGATGTGTTAAGTTGATTAATCACCTAGAGCAGGGGCCGGCAAAATTTTGAGTCGGAAGAGTCAAAAATGGCAATTTACAAAATTTCAATATTTTTAAAGAGCTACAAAATGTTTTCCTTGCCAAAAATAAATAGTACTAGCATAAATAATATTTGCATATGGAACTATATAAAGAGTTTCACATCCAAAGAGCCCCATGTGACTCGCGGGTTTGCCGACCCCTGCTCTAGAGCAGTAAATTATCAAAAGGACAAAATCGTTAGGAGAAGAGTTTCTTGTAAGGTTTTTTTATTTATTTAGCCGAGCTTCCGAACATTTCTGACCTTCTACAGGAGATTTCATTTTCACTCCTGTAGAAGATCAGAAATGCTCGAGCATTTCTACCCTTCTACAGGAGCTTTCATTTTTACTCCTGTAGAAGATCAGAAATGCTCGAGCATTTCTACCCTTCTACAGGAGCTTTCATTTTTACTCCTGTAGAAGATCAGAAATGCTCGAGCATTTCTACCCTTCTACAGGAGATTTCATTTTCACTCCTGTAGGAGATCAGAAATGCTCGAGCATTTCTACCCTTCTACAGGAGCTTTCATTTTTACTCCTGTAGAAGATCAGAATTGCTCGAAAGCTTAGCTAAATTAAAAAAAAAACTTACTAGAAACTCTTTGCATGACGATTTTATAGTTTTGATAATATAGTAATGTAAAATGACATTTGAAAACTATCCCGCATGAGTTTCTTTTCAACGAAAAATCAAATTTTATTTTAAGGATAAATAACGATTATTTCCCATCCCTGGACACTTTTATTTTTCCGTTTATCATTACTCTTCATAATTCATCCTTTCATACCTCATCCCTAAGGTTAGAAATAATCGTTATTTCTCCTTAAAATAAATTTTGATTTTTCGTTGAAAAGAAACTCATGCGGGATAGTTTTCAAATGTCGTTTTACAATCATAAGCCGCATTATATTATATTGTAATATAGTAATGTGTTATATAATATTTTTGTTATATTCTGATTACGTTTTGAGGATGATTATTCTTCTTCAGTTCATATAAAGTGATACAGATATTCTTTTCTCTTTCGATTTGTGTTTCTTGGTCCCTGATGTTGTCTCCACTCATTTCTTATTCCTTAGCCAGGCGTTCTGTGCATGGTCATCCTATGGTACAATGGAACATTCTGGGTCAATGGAAGCACGTGTCTGTAGGGATCCCAAGTTCTGCTCCAGTACCTTGAGGTCGGTGACCCTCCTGCCGTTTTGTTCCTAGAGCTTCTTTGATAACTCTTCCTTTGGCTACCGAAGGCCGCACTTTCTAATTATTGGACACATTGCCTTGACATGTCTTCTTTATTTAATCTACAGGAAGGAGAATTGAAAATTTATTTTGCTATTTCCTCGAGAAAATTAAGTGACTTTCTCTCTTGATAAAAATTGTTTCACATTTGACTTTATTTATTTAAAATTTAAAAACAAATTGTTATATTCTCCAGTTTTTCTCTAGTGTTTTGAGATAATTAAATTTTGTGGGTAAGTGTAAAATGTCTTAACATTATATTATGTTAAGAAAAAGGCATCTCCTTATCGTGCAACTGAAAGTTGCTGATGGCTTGCGCCATCTGTCGGAATAAATAGTAACTATTCTGTTGATTTTTAGTTCTTAAAATTAAAGATACTTCGACCAGTAAATTTTAACGCCTTGCCAAATGTATATTGACATAGCCTTACCTATTTCAAAAACAAAAGTGTATTTGCAAGCTTCGAATCAGTTGAGGTGTTATGCACATCCCATCACAATGCTTTGATGTCCAAACCCATATTTATTCAGGTCTCCTGCAAACTCTCGATTTTGCAAAAGGACACGAGGTGACACCTGTGTCCGTCATGGCCCTGGCATTGTGACAAACTACAATAGCTTGCATCAAAACGTGCCACTATTGTGAGAGGATTGCGTCCGTTGCCTCGTTTGGCCCACTAAAAGAGCGATGGGACGGGCAAAAACAATAATTTTGGATTTCTTAGAATAAAGACATTATGGGGTTAACTCACGTGTGTACATCTTTGATGATCATCTATGAACCCTAACACCCTTATTCTCCCGTACGATTCTAAACAAATTTGTTCTACAACCGCAGTCTATTCGTTGCCAAAGTCCAGATAACTTACATCATCTTAAGCTCGATTCCAACTCTTCGCGGTAAACCTTATCTTACTGTCTTTACTGCGATGAAAAAAAAAAAAATGGAAAGGCCCTGGCTCATCGGTGGTGAACTTTCCTAACGGTTTTCCTAGTTTAATCTACCATACCCGCCTAATATTTTATTGGGCTATTCTGTTTATAGAAGGAAATTACAAGCCGATGAGAAGCGTTTCTTTCATAACACTTCTCCCCGTGATTTTTATTTTATTAACGTATAGGAAGATTGTCATTTTCTGTTTGCATATTCGACAGTTTAGATAAATACTTGGATGAATTATTTAACCTATCCTTAACTTTCTATCATTGTTGTTAAAGGAATACTGAAACGTACATGTTCAAATTAAATAAAACAAGCCACTAATTTCCGTTGAATATAGCACGTTGATGATAATATATTTCAAAAAAATGAAACAATTAAAAAAAATCTACTTCTCTTACTGCAACGATAAAAATATTGGGAAAGCCTGAAGCCTGGCTCACACACCCATCAGTATCTCCCACACCGCAGAGTTCACCAATCCAGGCCCTCTCAATATTCTATAATCGTAGTATAGGCAGTGTACAATTTTTAAATTCGGTTTATCAAAATAAAAACGATAGCATGACAAATATTTCATATTTTCAAATACAGAAGACGTGTTATGAATCACGTTCAAATGTATCAACGTTATAGATGCATTTCTGTATTAATAAAATCATGCAACCAGAGAGGGTATACAGATTTTTTTTTTTCAGAATGTGCTAAAACCTAATGTTACAACCAAATTAATGAAGGCATTTATAGAAGTTGGTAGACTTGAGTTCACGTCACTCATATGCTGTTTGCGTTTTTGCAGATTTTCCAAGAGCTCCATGAAGCTCTTGCTATTCTTCTGCCTAGGCCTTTACAGCCTGGAGGCCTGGGCTTCCGAAAGACCTCCCCGGAAGGTAAGATGCTCGGAAATACAAATAAGGAGGTTGTTGGCCTTGGGTGGAAACTGTTGAATTCAAACTACCAGAACTCCCGGATTTTAGATCCCACCGGTATATTTCAACCCCATCAGTGTCTTTAAGTTGCCAAACTGATCACTGACAGCTTGTAAAAAAAAAGTGCAAAGGTAGAATTTCTGTTTATCTATACAGTATATAATATTCGAAACTATTACTTCTCCTGACGAAGACAAAATATTTTTGTCGAAACGTTGAGAAAAATAAAAAACTCTAACTGGCCGAAGTGTCAATTTTTCATAGAAATATTATAGACGCGTATGATTCTTTTAAAAATTAAACAATTTTCTACTGCCCTTACTGCAATGAAAAATAAATACGCGTCTATAATAGTTTCCAATTCTCATTACAGATGGCTCGCGAATGTAGCATAGCACATAATATGTTTTAGAATAATTTTATTTCAGATTAAATACGATAATTTATGTTTGAGACAATGTTCAGTTTCAATTTTATTGTTAGAGATCAAAGATAATACCTTCATGGTTTATTGACAATGTTCAAAAAGCTTTTTCAGGATCATACTAGAAACAATACTGTCATGTTTGACAATGTTCTGTTATGATTTCAATGCTCTCTCTATGTTAGAGACAATATCTTCACGTTTGACAATGTTCGAGAAGCTTTTCAGTGTCATAACAGAGACAATATCTTCATGCTTGAAAATATTCTGTTATAATTTTTCAATGCTATCTTAGGGACAAAATATTCATGTTTAACAATGTTCAGATAGATATTCAATGTCACACCAGAGAGACAATACCTTCATGTTTGACAATGTTCTGTTATAAATTTTCAATAATATCTTAGGGAAAAAATCTTCTTGTTTGACAATCTTCGGGAAGCTTTTCAGTGTCATTAAAGATACAATATATTTATGTTTGACAATGTTCTGTTATAATTTTTCAATGATATCTTAGGGGGACAATATCTTAATATTTGACAATGTTCGGGAAGCTATTCAGTGTCATATACCAGCGACAATACCATCATGTTTGACAATGTTCCATGGGGTAGTCGATGTCAGATTAGGGACAATCCATGAATGGCCATTCGAGACCAGCAGCCTGTGACCCGGGAACTGTCCTGATGAAACAGGATGCCTTTTGTCAAATTCTCACAACACTTCCGCCCAAATTTCTCTCATAGTTCTCACAATACGTTAGGTAAGTTTTTTCTTTTGTGTAAAACAATTCAATGATGGGAAATGGAGCTAAAATACCGTAAGATAAAAACAGTTTTGGTCATCACAGTTCAACTTGAAGACATCTTCCAGCCCGCAATTTTACTTTACATATGTATGTATTTTATAACTAGAACACGGATATTAATTATAAAATTGTTAAGATGCCTTTTTAATCATCTTCGTATTAGAAAGATGGCCAATGCATACTTTACCCCCAAAAAAATTCTTCGAATTTCTTTAACCGGGCCTAAATGTTCTCACGTCAAAATATATGCTCAGAAAATACTAATAAGGAGGTTGTTGGTCCTTTTTGGGTAAAAACTGTAGATCTTAGATTATCAGAACACGGTTTCACACCCCGTATTTAGACCCCACCAGCATCTTCAAGTTGCCAAACTGATTACTGACACCTTGTAAAAAAGTGCAAAAGTCTAAATGCTGTTTACCTCTAAAAACATGTAATGCACTTACAGTCATAAAACTCTACCCACTATGATTATCATGTCCTCTACATTTGTAATTTTTATAAGAAAACATATAATATAGTAAAGCTAGAGGCTGTCTGGCCGGCATTAATATTTATTTCAAAAATAGACACTTCGGCCAGTTAAAGTTTTATTTTTTCAACGTTTCAACAAAAATCTTTTGTCTTCGTCAGGAGAAATAAATAAAGCATTTGGCAAGGCGAAGACAAACGAATTTTCGATAAAATAATCCCTTGAATCAATATTAAAATAAAAACATTAAGTCTCCAGGGAAAACTTTCTTTTTAAAATATTTTTTATTAAAAATATTATTTTATTGGCGTTTTAATGATGCAAATATTTTCTCCCGTAGAAGGGCTTTCTTGCCCGAAAGCTTGAGAGATTTAAAAAAAAAAAAATAAAAAAAAAAACTTTTCCCTGGAGAGGCTTAATGTTTTTATTTTAATTTTAACAAAAGATTTTTGTTGAAACCTTGAGAAAACTTTAACTGGCCGAAGTGTCTATTTTTTAAAGAAATAAACATATCTTTGTAATAACTCATGATACATCCCTATGTTTGGAGAACAGGTTTGAGATGTTTCATTAATCACACAATTTGTGCTCTAGTAACCTTTTCCTATCTAAACATCCACTATTTCTCAGCATTTCTTTAGCATTTCTCAGAGAGAATTTTTAAACTTTTTTCCTTTTTTTCAAGTGTAAATATGCAAAAATACCTACCACACCTCTATATATATTGTAGAAATTTGCGAAATAATTGGCCTGATGATGAGCTAACGCTAGAAAGCTTGCCGTTTTATTTTTTTAATAAAGAAACGTTTTGCAATTAATTTTATTGGTGTATACCTTTTAAAACATCCACTATGTTGTGCGTGAAGCGATAGAACGAATATTACTTCAAAATATTCACCACTATATATTTGAATCTATCTACAATAAGGAAGTCGACCATCACAGTTCTTTGAACCTTCAAGTAATGCAATTTTCCAGAATATGACTTAGCGGCTGATATTGTCTGCCTAATGGGCCACTGGAAAAATATTGCGACAATCAAATAGAGGTACACAGAGCTATCTTAGCAGATTTTCAAATTACAAAACTATTTTAGACGCGTAATATTCTTTTTAAAATAAAACAATTTCTACTGCCCTTACTGCAATGGAAAAATTAAAGGGAGGGCCTGGCTCATCAGTGGTGAACCCTTCCAGCGGTTTCGCCAGTTTAATCTACCATACCGCTGTTATATTGCATTTTTGGAACTTCCTTTTATAGTGATACTGATGCTTGACTCTTCGAATGGGTATTTTAGATTAACTATGGCCATAAGCTTTTAGGACAGCAGAATTACATATAATTATAAATATATAATATGCTTCGAGCAATCGCTCTTCCGCAAATATCAAATCGTGTCTTTTATTCGAACAATTATATTACGATGCACTAGCGCGCCATTAATTATTATTATATTAAAGCACGAAGTGAACGATGTCTTCCTCACAACAATCTAAAGAACAAATATCCAGTTACAGAATATACATTTCCTATATAACATCAAACTATTAACTTATTTACATATTCAATAATAAACAATCATTTTGATTTTATTCTAAATCTTTCCCGACCATATAAATGTTTAATCAAAGTTGTCTCTTTTAGATAATTTTTGCTATTCATAATAATTCCTCTATGAATATTGTACATCTGCTACCTGTTTATTCCAGGCTTTAGTCTTCATTGATAAAAAACGATCATTACCAATTAACGGGATTATACATATGAATAATTAATAAACTTGTCTGAGCATTACATAGTTTTTTTTTGCTAGGCATAATAGCTCAATAAAAATAGATTGAATGATGCTGAATATAACGAGCTACAAACGGAATAAATTAAATCCTTAATGTGTACGGTATGGCGTTTGAAAGTGACTGGAATCTTTTATAAATCAAACAATCTTTAATAAAATGCACCATTGCTTAACTTCATCTTATTTGATTATCTTTTCGCAAAAGGAATCGAGCTTGAACGATTTCAATGAATAATGTCTTCTCCGTATGATTTCTGGACATGGCAGAAAGTTGGCAAGAGTACGTGGGTGTATAAATATGAAGAAGAAAATTAAAGGTCCTAAAAAGATCGTGTTAGGAAGTTCTGTGAGCCCATCATCATACCCATGATCAAATATTTGAATATCGGGGAAGATTTTAACATTAAAAAAATGACAGGGTGTATGTGCATAGGTCTAAGGAAGTTCCTTGATCTCTCCAAGGATCCGCTGCGGTCATTAAATTGTGACATTTATAGTTTGATGAGGAGACTTTTATGTTGGGGTTTAATCGCACTCCATTTCTATGGAAAAAAGGGGTGAGAGTAAATACTGGAAATATAAAAGGAGGATATCCTTTTTCTCAAGGTGAATCAGTTGACCAATACGTTCATCAAAGACAAACATTGGATATATCAACGGGAATCAGCTCCCTCCTTTCAGTATTCAGCTTTACAAGCTTGATACCCTAATATGATCGAGTAGAGATAGTAAAACGACATTCAGCAATCATCCTGCATATGTTTCTTTTGAATGAAAAATCGAAATTTATTTTAAAGGAGAAATAACGATTATTTCTAACTTTAGGGATGAAGTATGAAAGAATGAATTGTGAAGAGTAATGATAAACCGAAGAATAAAGTGTCCAGGGATGGGAATTATGAAGAGTAATGATACGAATGAAGATAAGAAAGAAGAAGAAGAAGCTTCCTCCCATAAGACAAAAATCACACATTAGTGGCTTTCAAAATGCCAGAATTGGTTGATTATGGTGAATAAACTTCTAGAAGTTATGATATTTAAATACTATAAACTACGACCTTTAGTTACGTTCAGAGGTCATGAAGTAGACTTGACCTCAATATCAATTTCCTGAAACGTGCTGCATGCAGTAGGAAATAAACTTTTGTTTATAAGGTGCGTGTGACACTTGGCGATTGGTCTAAACGATTTTGTATCTGCGGGTGAGGCCATTTTGAATTAATCTTGATGTCATTTTAAAACAATAATAAATATGCAGAATGAATTCAAGTATATCAATAAGTTGGCTTTTATAAAACATCAAAATATTCGAAATTTCTCTTTCTTATTTGTATGCAATTTATGTCTAGAATGGAGAGGTGTATGTTAAATTAAAGTATTAAACGTCTTCAATACAAAGAATTGACCTTTCAGAAAAAAATGTTTAAAATATTATTAATTTAATGCATTTTAATTTCATTTAAATGTTAAATTTATGAATATGAGTAACTGAGAGAAAATATCTTTTTCAATTGATCTTGTTAAACATAGCATTATTATTTTAGCACTCATTATAAAATTTCATAATTAGGAATCACAAACAAGTTTTATTATTTTTGCCTTAAACAGGTGAGAGTGAAATGGCTCCAAGAAAAACGAACTAGAGATTGGTTGGTTTCCCAGCTGTACGTAAGGCAGCAAGCATTTGTTAAGACGTCAGGCGCCTCTGAATATGCGTCCATCGCCCGCCCAAGTCTCAGTGAAGACTTTTCCGGGCACACGGTATCCAAAAAGCAGGTCGTGTCGGTGGACGCCAAGGCGGACGCCTGGAGTCCAGGTGGAAGAGGGCCCAGGGGCAGTGAAGGCTTAGACAAGGACCGTAACCCCCCAAGAAGTTGATTAAATGAGGTTAAATAAGACGTCAGGCGCCGATAAAAACAAATAGTGGTATTTAAAGCCATCAGATTAGGGGACTTCCTTCCCCATAATTTGAATGATTACGTAAGGTCCGGGGACCATTCAATTTTACGGGGGAGCGGACATTAGGGTTATCTGTCCGTCCAGTTTCCGCTCGGCGCTTATCGGCAGCGCAAACAATTTGTACGGCAGACCTGGTCAGCTGTATCGTTTAGGTTAGTGGGTGTATCGACACTTCTTTCTTTAATCTATAGCACGGTCTAGATGGTCTCCGTGCCCACTTGGTGGATGTATCGACACTTCTTATATCTATAGCACGGTCTAGATGGTCTCCGTGCCCACTTGGTCGGTGTATCGACACTTCTTATATCTATAGCACGGTCTAGATGGTCTCCGTACCCACTTGGTGGGTGTATTGACACTTCTTATATCTATAGCACGGTCTAGATGGTCTCCGTGCCCACTTGGTCGGTGTTTCGAAACTTCTTTCTTATATCTATAGCACGGTCTAGATGGTCTCCGTGCCCACTTGGTCGGTGTATCGACACTTCTTATATCTATAGCACGGTCTAGATGGTCTCCGTGCCCACTTGGTGGATGTATCGACACTTCTTATATCTATAGCACGGTCTAGATGGTCTCCGTGCCCACTTGGTCGGTGTATCGACACTTCTTATATCTATAGCACGGTCTAGATGGTCTCCGTGCCCACTTGGTCGGTGTATCGACACTTCTTATATCTATAGCACGGTCTAGATGGTCTCCGTGCCCACTTGGTCGGTGTATCGACACTTCTTATATCTATAGCACGGTCTAGATGGTCTCCGTACCCACTTGGTGGGTGTATTGACACTTCTTATATCTATAGCACGGTCTAGATGGTCTCCGTACCCACTTGGTGGGTGTATTGACACTTCTTATATCTATAGCACGGTCTAGATGGTCTCCGTGCCCACTTGGTCGGTGTATCGACACTTCTTATATCTATAGCACGGTCTAGATGGTCTCCGTGCCCACTTGGTGGGTGTATCGACACTTCTTATATCTATAGCACGGTCTAGATGGTCTCCGTACCCACTTGGTGGGTGTATTGACACTTCTTATATCTATAGCACGGTCTAGATGGTCTCCGTGCCCACTTGGTCGGTGTATCGACACTTCTTATATCTATAGCACGGTCTAGATGGTCTCCGTGCCCACTTGGTGGGTGTATTGACACTTCTTATATCTATAGCACGGTCTAGATGGTCTCCGTGCCCACTTGGTGGGTGTATCGACACTTCTTATATCTATAGCACGGTCTAGATGGTCTCCGTGCCCACTTGGTGGGTGTATTGACACTTCTTATATCTATAGCACGGTCTAGATGGTCTCCGTGCCCACTTGGTCGGTGTATCGACACTTCTTATATCTATAGCACGGTCTAGATGGTCTCCGTGCCCACTTGGTCGGTGTATCGACACTTCTTTCTTATATCTATAGCACGGTCTAGATGGTCTCCGTGCCCACTTGGTGGGTGTATCGACACTTCTTTCTTATATCTATAGCACGGTCTAGATGGTCTCCCTGCCCACTTGGTGGGTATATCGACACTTCTTTCTTATATCTATAGCACGGTCTAGATGGTCTCCCTGCCCACTTGGTGGGTGTATCGACACTTCTTTCTTATATCTATAGCACGGTCTAGATGGTGTCCGTGCCTACTTGGTGGGTATATCGACACTTCTTTCTTATATCTATAGCACGGTCTAGATGGTCTCCGTACCCACTTGGTGGGTGTATTGACACTTCTTATATCTATAGCACGGTCTAGATGGTCTCCCTGCCCACTTGGTGGGTATATCGACACTTCTTTCTTATATCTATAGCACGGTCTAGATGGTGTCCGTGCCTACTTGGTGGGTATATCGACACTTCTTTCTTATATCTATAGCACGGTCTAGATGGTGTCCGTGCCTACTTGGTGGGTATATCGACACTTCTTTCTTATATCTATAGCACGGTCTAGATGGTGTCCGTGCCTACTTGGTGGGTATATCGACACTTCTTTCTTATATCTATAGCACGGTCTAGATGGTGTCCGTGCCTACTTGGTGGGTATATCGACACTTCTTTCTTATATCTATAGCACGGTCTAGATGGTGTCCGTGCCTACTTGGTGGGTATATCGACACTTCTTTCTTATATCTATAGCACGGTCTAGATGGTCTCCGTACCCACTTGGTGGGTGTATTGACACTTCTTATATCTATAGCACGGTCTAGATGGTCTCCCTGCCCACTTGGTGGGTATATCGACACTTCTTTCTTATATCTATAGCACGGTCTAGATGGTGTCCGTGCCTACTTGGTGGGTATATCGACACTTCTTTCTTGTATCTATAGCACGGTCTAGATGGTCTCCCTGCCCACTTGGTGGGTATATCGACACTTCTTTCTTATATCTATAGCACGGTCTAGATGGTGTCCGTGCCTACTTGGTGGGTATATCAACACTTCTTTCTTATATCTATAGCACGGTCTAGATAGTCTCCGTGCCCACTTGGTGGGTGTGTCGACACTTCTTATATCTATAGCACAGTCTAGATGGTCTTCTTGCCCAATGAAATGGATCACATGGAATTGAAACCACACTGAATTGAAGAGAACCATAATTTGAAAAAAATGAACTCTAATTGGGCATTCTGCATTTTTAATAGCTTATGCTGTGTCTTTGTCCACGACCCGATTCTGCTATAGCTCAGAGATGGTCAATAAATGGCGCGTACACTTTGCGTTTTTTACTAGGTTTGCTTTTTCTCCTTACTATAAAATGAAAAATATAAATGCATTTATACCTGGTCAGAATTTTAATTAATTGGGAAGGAACAGATTTTTGTGGATACCAAATGTCTATTAGTAAGAAAAATTCAGATGAGATAACCTCTCAAGCTACTATGTATGTTAAAAGATAGTAAATTACTCTTCGGCAATACAATATTCCAAACTGAAGCAAAGGTCGATTTCTCTTGATAACTCAGGACCTTTCTAACCATGTCATTATTCGCCTACGCATATACCAATATTCCCCAATCCCCCCCCAAAAAAATGATCATTCTTTGACAATATTTATTGACTACCTATTTTACAAGAGGGCATGTACGATTTGGATTTGTTTGTATTGACGTTTTCCTTCCTTAATTCCTGTTATTAGGCCAGTTTCCGACAAAGAAGTTCTATTTTTACATTTACACACAAAATAAGAACTACCACCGCCTCCCACCGAACTTTATTTTAACACGTGTTTGCGCTCGAGGTGGGCCGCTGGGGCGTTGGCTTTCCTTTTGTCCAGTACCACCTCATCACAACTTGATTCACGCTATAAAATAACAAGTCTATATAAAGCTGTCTTGTGAAAATGGAAAGTAATCTGAAGAGAGCGTGAAAGGCGATAGATAAAGAATAAAAGACGATAAATATAATCCCAGAGATTGTATTTGACAGACCAATTTTTTTCCACTATGGAATTCTGATCAATCAATATTTCATGACATGTAGCTTTCTCTAAATGATTGACAGTGAAATCTCCTATATTCTAAATATATATTTTCTGATTGATTGCCTATTATAGAATAAATAGTTTATTTTTCTGAAGTAAACTATATTTTATAAGAAACTAGCCGAATGACCCGGGCAACGCCCGGGTTTTACCCGATTAAATGTTTTTATTCAAATACTATTCGTTACAATTATAAATTGGCGCCGTGGATGTCACTCTTGTGAAACGTCCCGCTCCAAACTTTGTGTCTGAGAAGCGATATTTTTATAGAAAGATGATCTAGCTTTTGTTTTCTGCTCGAATGAATGTTTTTCTGTTAGAATTTTGTTCCTGCGTACAATATAATGTACTGGTTTCACCCGTGGTCTCTGCTTTTTGGAATTTTTCCCGATATAATTTTGTATCTGATAATCAAACATGATACAGCAATATCGTCATCATCATTTTCTGAATAAAAATATATAGTTTTAATAATTGATTTATATATTTTTTAAAATATCCTATCGTCTTCCCCGTATTTTTTTACCTATGTATGGAAATTTTGGTTTGAATTAGTGAACTACTGCGAATTTGTATACCGGACATACAGACATACAAACATTCATTTTTATATATATAGAGATATTGCCACGTGGAAAATTAGGGAAGACAAACTTCGAGGTGACACAGCAATTTATTTCAGGAAAGAACAAACTAAGAATGGTAAACAAAAGATAAGCCACGAGGGAAATTTACAGAGTAGCAAAATATAAACTTAAAAATGACCACTCTGTTAATAAAAATAATAAAATTAATAAATACTCTGTTGCAATATATAAACCAATGTTTGTACATCGTCATACTCAAAGATATCTTATCTCTCTCTCTAGTTTCTATAACAATTCAGATAATTTAGACGGCAATGTTAGACCAATGTATAGACCATACTAGACTGACCACCCAGTTGAAGGTTGGGTTGTAATATATGGATGAATATAGGTTATAGTGAGATTGTGTGTGTTGATTGAAGAATTTGACGTTAGATTTTATAAGTAGAGATAATATAGAGAGAGAAATTGGAAAAACGTGAATATTTTTTTATAAAAAAAGTCTAAATAAACAAATGTGAAAATTAACCCACACATAAACACATACGTAGTGTAAAATAATAACGATTTAAAAAGTATTAAACGTATATATATTATATAATCTAAAAATTCAAATATTTCTACATTTAAAAATATATATATTTTATTTTATTCATTGATAATTTTACTTTTGTTATGATCGTTTTTAGAATGGCTTTCAGTTTTGTTGTACAGTTTTGTTGTAAATATGCGTAGTTAACATATCTATCTTTTTGAATCACTAATATAGGATTAACTTTATAAATTCTATATAATGTGAAAATAATTAATGTGTAATATTTCCTCAACTACATAATTGAAAATAAAAGCTACTTGACGGTAAATAATTATCTTTTTCTTATCACGACTGCACCTTCAACCCTTTATCTTATCGATCCTTTGTCTTATCAACCCTTTCTCTAACAACAAACAAATTATTCATAACATATATATATATATATTTATACTGTTTTAAATAATATGAATTCTTGCTTACAGCCAAACTGCTACTTATATTTATTACCACATATTTGAACTACCTGACGAAATATATTTCTCAAGGTCTCTCTAGGCGGATCTTATGATATCAACCCCCGCCATGGACTGATTAAGGACCAAACCATAGTATCTAAGTGGGCTTTCTGAATTCTTTCTCCAAAGCTACTGTCAAATTTACTGACCCGAATCTACCAGCTTGCAGAGACGAGATGGTGCAAGTTCTTCTCTCTACGCGTCGTCTATTTTAACGACGTCACCCTTATACAACGAAATATAGATGTTATCAAAATCTCTTCGTTTGATATTTGTTTCAATCTCAGCGAAGAGATTCTAGTGTAGTTCACCGGATATAAGGCAAATTTTCCGGTCATATGTAGAGTGATATTCGAATGTATATATTTTTTAATTAAGCACAATTTGAGTGATGATCTAATGTAATTTCTGTTAATGCACAGTATCGAGTTTTGATTAGGAATAATGAATTACTAAATATACTTTAGAATGTTCATAACGGACATGTACTATAGCTTTATCAAGGTAAGATATAGCTTTGTTATATCTGTTCGAAAAACTGCTTGTTAGAATACTAGATTTTAATTTTTGGCAAAGGCGGGATATACTATGTTAAGATAAATGATATAAATAGCATACCAAGGTTTTAAAATATATTATTTATTTTCCGCTTCCGTATATTGCTTATTCTCAACTTTTAGTTAAATGAGAATTGGTACGGTTAGTCATTTATATACTTTTTTTTTCAATCAGAATATTAAATAGTAGAATCTTAAATGTCACTTATTCTGCTGAAAATTTTGAGGATTTTAAACCGAGTTGCTAAGTGGTTTGAAGTGTTTTTTTTTTATGAAAACTATCTTAGAAAATAAAGAGAATACTTGAGGTTTAAATTAGGAGACGGGCAATGGGCGTGGGGTTATATGGGAATAAAAATCACACCATATTAAGCAGTGGTTATGACAGTTATTCTAAGTGCTCTTTCAAGATATAAGCCATGTTTAGCATTCTCCATAACCTACATAACATTCTACATCAATTTCAAAGCCACCATATTGTCAAGTAGAAATTAGGAAAGACAGACTTCAGGATGAGACACGGCAATTTATTTAAGGCAAGAACAAATACAAATTTATAAAATACCAGAAAGCCATTTCGTGGTTTCAACAGCTATTTCACGACGTAATATTTGATATTTCATCGAAGTATAAACATGTGAGTCTGAACCTTCACTTGGATCAAAATCAGTATCAAGTGTATATTGAACATCTTAGATTCATATATTATCAATAAATGTACTCTAATATTATCACCCAATTTTGCAAGTGGGTGCATTAACAAAAATCAAAATTCTGTATGAAAATGCATTTCCAGTACAAGAGTCTACCACACAGCCGCTTTGCAATTCTCATAAGGAATAATTCGAAAAACATTTCAGCAAATCCTAAATTAGTGTAGAGATTCAAAGATTTTGGAAAGTTCTAGACATATAAGTCGGTGGACGAGTGAGTAACACCTTCGATTCCCGACAGTCATGAACTGGGATCGAATCCCGTATTGGACACTTTTTTTAATATGTAAATAACCATCACATATTATTCATTGTTGCAATATCATAAAATAGGTTGCTCTTTTTGAGCGGTACCTAATAAAGTGATTTTGGAAAGTTCTAGATAATTGATAGTGGTTAAAAAATTACTTGCTGGTTGAATAAATCCTGTAGAGGAAAGGAATGTTACATCAGCTGAATTCTATTTTTTTTATCATCCATCCAACATCCAACAACCTTCTGTAGCGCTCTTTCATCTTCATCTAAAGAAGTCTTTAAAGAATTCAGAACTATATTTCTTTTGATAAGAATGACAGAGAAACTCGACGTATAAAATTAAAAAGAATAAAAAAAGATGTTGCATATTATACCTTTCAAGATAAAATTGTGAAAAGCGTTTTAAAACTAAAATTCTTTCTTTAATTCTGCTTTTATATATGGAATTAAAATTACAAAAGTTTGCTATTCCATATTTACTCGTTTACAAATTGAAGTAAGTGATATTCGTGATTTGAGAATGCATTCTTTTATTTATTGTTATATCGCTTGTCTCAACACTATCTCAATTCCGATATTTTGAATTTTTGTAATATATTACATTTTAAAGATGTTAAAGGCAAGAAATTTAGTATATAGGTATTAGTGAAGAATTGAAGTAAAATTTTATAAAAGAAATATTCAAAGCAGGTCTGATGGGCTTGAGTCCAGTCGCGCATAATGGGGCTGTGTACAAATATTTATTTTTAATGTATGTATATATTTGGATGAAATACCCGTTGACGAGTTCTTACACTCGAAAAGCTTGCTGATTATAATACATTTTGAAAGAAACCTTTTGCGGAGTAGTAGATTAAATATTTAAAATATTTTTCTGCAATTTCCAACACGATAGAATTTAATTTTATATAAATTGGCCCTTCAAGAACTGTTTGATCGAAAGTTCAACTTGGTTTACGGAGAAATAAAATAAACGTCGATTGTCAACTAAATATTTTTGATCCTAATCCATTTTAGCTATTAACTACGTATTTGCTTATAAAGATGAAGCATATATTTCTAATAGAAAATATAAACTAAGCAGTTTTGATATCAATTGTAAAATTTTCAGCTATTCATAGAGGTATAAATAACATTCTAAATAAGGCCATTAAAGACTAATACGGGAAGTGAATTCAGTATTAATTTGCTGATCACCCCATTTCAAATTGATGGGCTACAGGGTATTTTAGTAAGAGGTTAAAACGTTTAGTTCTTTTTTAGCTAATTGGACACAGTCATCCTACTAAAACATCACAAAATATCTTTGATGCTCTTTGTACCTTCTAAGGCAAACTTCCACTTTTGAGGATCAACCAAAGCATTCAAAGCTTTTTATTTTTATTTTCTAATAATATTAAAATATTAAATATAAAAATCAGTACTATAATTATACGTTTTGCACTCTCCAATATATATATTTCATCTATGTGGTTGTTCAAAAATACAAAAACAATTATCTGCCTTAAAATTTTATCCAGTTTTTCTCTTGGAATTTGAAACTTGTTCATTAAAATCTGGAGTGGGTCACTTCATTTTCGTTAAATTCCTTTGTTGATAGAAATCTCCGAAATTACGCGAAGAAGCAGTAGGAAGTTGAGAACTCCCTCATTAGCACAAAGGAACTTCCAAAGTAAATATTTTCCTTTTAGACAGAATTCCTTCTTAGTTCCTTTTCCCTGGTCGGGCTAATGGTTGGGCGGGCACAATGGATCATCCGGGCAGAGCTGCAGCAGCCAATAATTGCCCAGAATAGCTCGGGTGAACGACCTCTCCTCCCTCGCTTGCTAATATTAATAGTGTAAGTCAAACAAACAAACCGCCATAGCCTCATTAAGTACCAGGCCAGACCAGAACGAGTTATGGAAATACCGACTGGTTCCTAAGAACATTCGATCGCCCAAATTTTGTCCTTCGCAGAGAGTGTCACTTCAACACAGGATGTTTGCCTCTCTGTTCTTTAGACAAATGAAACAATTTCATTGATTATTTTAATTAATTGTTACAGAAATAAAAAATAAAGGAGTAAATAAAGGGTAGATAGAATGTAGGAAAATATATATAATTGTATATATGTACAAATTTCTTCAGCAAGGGAGGCTTCCCCACCTTGAGAGAGTCCTCCTCCAGACAAGGTATTCTTGAACCCTCCTCAGTTCAATGCCGAGGAAGTACCTATAGATGTGAGACTTGGAAGACACCAGGAGAGAATTAATTACTAAATGTTCTTCGCGAGTGCAAAGATTCCCGGAACTACAAATTCATTTATCTTCCATTTATATAACCCACTCATTTCATTAACCTTTTTTCCATCATTAATTATACATTATTTCATTAACCGTTTTGCATAATTAATTATATAACTTAGTTTTGTTGACAATTTTATGATTCTATATTTTTGCATATTTGTAGGTTTGGCTGATATTTAAACAGAAGATTATGTAGTGTTAATTAACTCGTTAGTTTGAAAGTAACGTATGCTTACAATAAATTTATAATTCTTTTGTAATGTTTCCTCAAAGTTTTCCTTAGTACACCAAGCATAGCAATTTGGGCAGTTTAAGGAACACTTAGAGAAGTTTATATTAATATATAAGCTCCCACCTCCCAACTTTGAACTTTTTTTTTCAAATTCTCGAAAGTCTTCCTTTTTCCATTTTGTCTATTTTAAAGCTTGTTAACTAATATTTAGACCGTTTTACAAGCTGACACTTGAAATATATATATGGAAATGTTAAAAACAAAAGAGGAATATCCTGATTATTGTTTATTATATGTAAATGTATATTCTCGAAGGAGCTGATTTAATGTCAAAAGAATTTTAGTCTCATGGCGCAAAAACATTACATTTGCAATAATTATCTGCTTGAAGTTGGAACCATTAACTTATTCAAAGTCCTTCTCACACGAACGAATATTTCCAGAATACAATCTTTACATTCTTATTTAATCTTATGATTTTTATTGATTTCTGCAATATCCAAATATACTTTGATGGAGTTCACGTTGAGAAAAAAAAAACTTATTAGAAATTAATATTTACTCAGATCATCTCAGATATGGGGACTTATAATAAAAAAAAAAACAAAGTACATAAATATACATAACGTATAGATAATATGTGCAAAATTCAAGTATCTTATAATATTATTATATTATAAATATAAATATTATAAATAAAAGGATACTTATATATAAATACATAGATATATTATAAAATATCAAAAACCTTTCGCAATAAGTTTCTTTTTTATAAACCTTTTAATAAAGTTTTTAATAAAGAAACTTATTGCGAAAGGTTTTTGGTATTTTATAATAGTAAATCGCAATTTCCTATATCTAAACATAGATATATAAAAATATAATCATAGAATATGCAATTATAGATGAATGTAAATATGCAGCTATGTAAAAATATATTTATGTAAGGTAGGCCATATATATTTTTTTTTGAACATAAATAGATATTTACATAGCTGCATATTTAACATTAATCTATATTTGCATATTATATATATAATATGCAAATACCAAATGTTTTATGCAAGTAAAACCATATATGTAAATATCTTAATTATTCAAATATCTATATATATACAAGGGCACATCTCTATAGAAATAAATATCTAACTAAGAGATCAACATCGAGCGTCCAAGGGACAACCAGCTAGAGCCGTGTGCCCGTAGATACTCCTCGACTTCAGCCAAAGTAGAGCAGCCCAACGAGAGCTAAAGAAGGAAGAGTCCGGAATTTTTGTTCGATACAAAAATAGATGGGCTTACACACATTTTATTTATTTATTTTTTACTCGAAGGGGGAACGATGGGTTTCCTGGATGGCCGTTCCGTCCTCCTCTGGCCGATATGTCGGACGGTGGGCATTGTACTGCCAGTTTTACAATCACTACGTTACTATAGCTATCAACAATCGTAGTGAGTTTCACGATCAAAAAATTATTTTCCCACTTCAAGGGCTATTTTTACTGTGGTAGATATTTCCGTACATACCGAACTACTGTTCCAAGAACAAACACCCATCGTGTTTGCAACAACTCAAACCTTGAGAAAGGTGGGGGAGGATTGTAATGGGACAACTTTTTGTTCACCGTTCGTGCTAATTGACCGAGTTTCCATGGCTGAATCGCCCAAGTCGCGCTAATGCCTGACACTTGCCAGCCCCCTTGATGAGCAAAACTGCTACGTTAGCCTCAATTCTAGGCTCAGTTGAGTACTTTAGGTGGAAGTATCACTACTAGTACAGTAGAACCTTCGATATGCAACTCATCTAAGCAACAACCTCTTAACGCGACCATTATTATTTATTTTATTCAAATACATTCAGAAGATTTAAGATATTTGTGGTCCACCGAAATGTGTACTACACAAATCTCATCTAGGGATGTATATATATAATTTAAAGTCAAAGTTAACTTTAAGCAAATAGAAAAAATAAACTTTTTGAAACAATAATGATATTATTTACACTATGTACATTAAAGATATATACAATTAATAACAATTGTATAATTTCTTAGGTTTTAAGAGTTTTATATTTATAATAAATTAGAATACATAAATAAGACTACATCTCTAGAGGAATGTACGGCGTCAAAGTAACACCGTCCAACTTCTCTCTCTTTGAGCAAACGAGGATCTAAGTAGGTAGGTTTCTAGAGTCCAGGGAACTGTGGTTCTTTATACATGAGTTTGTACCTCGAAATCTTACCCCTTTTTCTAAAAAAAAATAACAAACTTTTCGCTCAATGCTTTTTTCAAAAGTATTTTATAATATTTTGCAAATAATAAAGTACATACAAATGTAAAATATGAACTATTTTGCGCAATCCGCTTTTATTAAAAAATACTTTCTACTCCTTACTACTATGGAAAAATATTGGGAAGAGGCGCGCATGGCTCATCAGTGGTTAAAATTCCCAACGGTTTTTGCCAGCGTATTTCAACAGGCAGTTCTAATATTGTTCTACCTTGTTCTGCTTATATAGCCGGATGTTTTCATGAGCTCTGGAAAGCTATTAAGAAAACTATGGCTTTAAGTTATGAGGACGGTATAAATGTGGACAAATACATGTCTCGAACATTGATGTTCCGTAAAATCTTTCACATATTGGTCTGTTTAATCTCAATTAAATACAAGGCAATGGTGTGTCATGTATAAGCTAAAATAGAAACAATTTAGCTTCCATTTTTTAAATGAAACACTTTACTACTGTCATTGCTATGATAGAAAATACAACGGAAGAATACCCGTATTCATTAACATTTCCATTAATGTTAAATTCCAAAACATTTACAAAAGTTTTATATCTCAACCTTATGAGAACCTAAAGGCTTTTAATAACAATAGAGAGAGAGAGAGAGAACGCTTCACGATTTTGCGTGTCATCCTTGCGCAGGGGCCATGCTAATCTTCTCTGTATCGTTCCAATTTTAGTATATGTACCGCCGAACAAGCGTGAGAGAGAGAGAGAGAGGGAAAAAATCAAATATGTTGTGCGTGATCCTGCGTATTTCTATTACAGTAAATTATCATTGTTTCTTTTCACACTGTATCAAAAATGTCAAATTCTAACTTTATCATTACATCAAAATTATCTTTATAAGAGATTATATAGAAATCAAACAATCTCGTATAGATTTCAATATTCTGTCTTCTCCTCAGTGTTAATTTCCGTGATACCATTCTCAACTTGCTACAAAAGAAGAAGTCGTGTTCCTGAATCTCGAGAAGAGTCCCCCAGTAGGTCACAGCTCCCACTCCTCAAACCACATTCAGAAAGACAAAGGCTTGCTGTAATAGCCTCCACTTTTCTCGATGGGGAGATCTCAATAGCTATCAATTACGTGGTGCACCCAGGTAATGGTCAGGTCGGTCAGTCTATCTTCTTGTCATACGTCTCTCATCCAAAGCCTTTTCCGCGTTTTCTCTGTGGAATTATTCAGATTGATATATTCTCCCATGAGAGACCATAGCCTGAAACATGGCTAAACATGGCCTCTTATGGAGGTAGTCCCGTATCATAGACTCTGCCATGTCAAGCCAAGTCATGAGGCGTCTTTCAATCAAAGCAGAATCTATGATGAGAAACATTCTTCAAGAGAGACTAAGTTTACTCAGGATTCTAGGCAGCCTCTCATGGAAGACTCTACTGCACAAACGGTCTTTAACGAAGTAAAACCTGATGTTAAAATTTCGATCTGAATCGAGTTGATACAACTTATTTGGCAGCTGGGGTAAAATACTGTCAAGGTATATATTGGTATTCTTGTATCTGGTAGCTAATCTGCAACATAGAGTTGCATAACCTGCTGCGTTTAATATTCTGTCAAATTAAAATATTGAAATGATAGAGATAGTGTATTAAAATAGTAAACGTTGATGAATATCTCTCCTGGATAGCAAGAGTTTCCATCTTTGTACGTTAAGGCAATTTTCATTAAATGAGGTTATGTGGTGTGTACATTGTTGATTCTCTCCAGACCTCCTAACTATATCCACAAAATCTCATCATCAAAGGAAGGCAGATCTATGCATAAACAATGGACCGACTCTCTGGTATGAGCATAGGATGATGTGATGGAATTATAATTAAAGCTGGATAAGGATTGTAAATTTATATGAATCTTTTACGCAATACGTTTCTTTACTATTATCATTCTTGTAAAATCAAAAGTAGATTAATCCATTAAAATGACACCTTTTGATGATTTAAATTGATATCGCTGATGGCGTATTGCCATGGATTGGTTAAAAAGTGTTTTATTTTACAGAAAATTGATCAAAATCATTCTTGAATTATCAGGAATTCGCGTTTCCGGCCTATGTCAGTGTGATAGAGGATGTACATTGAAGATACGCCAAGGGATATTCACCGTTACTTTTGGGACAAGCTATTGAAGTAGGATGAAACTCTAGGTAACTTGTCAGTAGCCAAATGGTGGGAACGGCTGTTGTGGTCAAGTGTCACGAGGTGATAAACCAGACAGTACAATGGGCTGGATGACAGCCGTAAACTTGGTGACCTGCACGGGTGTCATGGAAGACTCGCGGAAGTTTGTTGAAGATGCGGTTCTACCAGTTTCCGGATTCATTTATTGAGAGATTTCTATCACGTGAGTTCTCTCCATTGACCTGCTTATATTACACAATCGTAGAGCCACTTGTCGACAAAATTACTTAGTAATAAAAAAGTACTCAGAACTAGTCTTCATTTGAAAACTAATTTCTAATGGTCTCTCTCTCTCTCTCTCTCTCTCTCTCCCGAAACATTCTTAATTTTTAAAATATTTCCTCTATCACACGTGAAAATGGATTTTAAATATGGGGCAAAGTCTGAAGCTCGCAGAATACACATTCTTATAGACTTACCATCCACACAAAATACTCAATTACAATATATATTCATATATATTATAATATAAATATTATATGCCTAATTATTTTTCTATAGTGTTTAATATATATATAAATATGTTTCTCAATTTTCCCTTAGGGATAGAACCAAGCGTTAGAGCAACTAGAAATATCATATGATGGGGAACATACAAAAAATAAATTTGAAAAGGTAAAAAAATGATTCACTATAAACTTAAATAATTTTAAAAGAATTTCATATATTGTTAGGCATATTTTATGCATGGGTACTGCAGGAACAAAGAGAATTTGGAATAGGTCCCTTTCTAGTTTTAAAGGAAAGCTCAAATCTATAAATAAATGATAAAAAATAAACTATAGTCGAAATTATGTAATTTATTGGCAGGTTTTTTCCGGTTATGTTTTTGTTGTTTATCGTGAAGAGATCTTGAGCAGCAGATTGTCCTCAACTGAAGTTTCCGTCTGGGCCCCATCAGAAGGTCACGCCAAGGCTGACTCTGCTGACAAATGATGTAAAAAAAACAATATGTAAATAGAAATTAATTGTTTACGTATGACTTTATGCAAATTTCCTTCCGTGTCCATGAAGGCAACAAAGAGGTGAAAGGTCATCAAGCTTTGAGAAGGAATTATCGGATATCTCCAAGTCGTCGGCAAATCTTGTTTCCTTGTCTAACAGGTCGTGATTGCTCTTAGTATCAAGTACAGTTCTTATTTCATTGGAAACCTCTTCGGTAGCAGCTTCCTACATATTTATCGCGACCTTTGACACAGATTCTATTTCCTTAATTTTATTTAGATTTTAGATATATTATACCTATAGCATTATATTACTGTTGAAAGCTTATTTGACTTTCAAAAAGCTTCCAAAATTATGGTGCTTTTCCTTAAGTACATATAGCAAGTACAGGAAATGGTGGTACTGGTGGCTTACAATCACTTACAATGTGAGTACATCACATGTCTGTACATGTAGAAAGCTGTTTGATTTGTTATTATAAGGATTCAGGGTCTAGTTTGGGGGCGTGTGGGTACTAATATGATTGCAATGATGCAAGAATTGAGTATCATTGGATCAATTTATAATTTTTTTAAGATCAAAGTTTCTTAATGTGGGATTCAATTATGTGTTTTGATTGTTTCGCCTTGCTCATTCTCTCCCTCATGTCGCCCTATTCAGAACAACATAAAAATCCTATAGTCCACAATAACGTTTTATATTCTTCAAGATTGGGGGGAAGAGTAGATATAAATGGGGGGGAAAGGGGGGGGGGGTTCTTGAAACTTTGTATCTAGCACAAAATGTCTTTCTCGCGGTGTTAAAATTAATTTATTGGGACAATTTTAATAACTTTTAAGCTGAAATAGATAATATGTAGAGTCTTAAAAGATTTTAAAAACCTTTTTAATTAAAAGAATGTTGAAAATGTGACACGGCAATCTGGTAGAGTAAAACACACCTGGTGAATTAGAAAGAAGTAATGGCTCTGAATCACGCCAGAAGAGGCGTTCTCTTCTTTCCTCCTTTTCTCCCGATCACCACACCTTCTAAACATCATGTAGTTACATCTTATAGTGTGTTACAGTTAGTATTCATATATTTCAATAAACCTAATTCAACTAAAAAACTCATCTAAATTATCTATATTTAGTTCCGTTCTACACAATCAAATTACTAAAATATCAAGGCGTCATTTTTATAAGACCCCTTTGATACAAAATCCTTATAAGGTGTGCATATGAATACCAATCTCATCAATTTCAAATCATAGTCAAAATCAAATATATGATATACACACCAGGTGTGTTTGACTCTACTAGATTACCGTTTCACATTTCAACATTCTTCTAATTGAAAAGATTTTTCAAATCTCTTAAGGTTCTCTACATATTAGATATTTCAGCTTAGAAGCTGTTAGAATTGGCCCAATAAATGAAATTTAACACCGCAAGAAAAACATTCAAATGGTTCACACCTGATAAGAAATATCATGGAAGATTTTAAATGTGGCTTATATAAACGTTATTTCCGAGGTCAAAATGAAGACATGAATATTTTATTTTGTATTCTTTTTGCCTATCTCTAGCAACCAGTTATTTTTATTCGTAAAGGAATCAATGATGCATCAAAATTCAGTCTGCCATATACTCTTCTTTCAGTCAAACAGGTCGAGGCCGTACAAGACTTCTTTTAGAATTCCACATTACATGGAGGTCGTTGGCATTATGGTAGATCCATCTAACGAAGCGTGTGTGAGGTCTTTTGTCCATATTTCCATATGTATATCTTTGTGTAAAATATATCAGGCTTCCAGGGAAAAGTAACTTTCCAAAAACATATTTATTCTCTAGCTTTCGAATAGGAGCGTCCTGCTACAGGAGAAAACCTGGTATAATGATTCGCCAATAGAACACGAGTTAAATATAATCGGATACTATTTTACATAATTTTATAAAAGTTCTATAGATGTAAAAAAAATCAATAATAACTATTATACAAATAGAGACAAAATATTTTAAAATATATTTATAATAAGATGATAAATAAATAAATATAGGCTTCTAAGGCATATAACTAAGGAAGCAAGGAATACATATTAAGCTGTAATTATCATTACTTTTACTCAATATTGATAAAAGGTATTATTTTATTGAATTGTCAACTCATGAATATCCGTGTTAATATATTTTATAACATATAGTTTATAATAAAAGCACTAATTGTTGGCCTATTTGAGATTTAATACCAAAATGTATAAGTACAAGTCTTGCACATCATCATTGTGTGTGTTAAAAATGTATTCACAATTTCTTTCGTATAATGATGCTTATAAACAGGATATGTGATTTAAATAGGAAAATAATTACTGAAATCTTCATCTCTGTGTATCAAAGATAAAAAAAAAGTAATAAAGAATAGAATATTGAAAGAATGAAATGAGTAAATTGGTAAATATTTTAATTACCGATTATACCTAACGATAAAGCAATTATAGTTCTACATAACGAGAGGATAATGATTTAATTAATCGGTTACACACACTCCTCGATAGAACAATGATTTAATTATAGTCGTCGAGAGGGGCGTGAGTACATTTTCCTGTTGTCAAAGCAAATTGAGATCGGAGCGTAGCATGGTGTATTTGGTTTGAGATTACGTCTTTTGTGGACCGGAAAATTGAATCTTTCGTTGAGAAGTCTGCAAATAATGGCGCTCGGGATGTCAGAATTAATTGATAACATCCATGCTCTGCTGCTCTTTTCTTTCACACAAAGAAAGTAAACTAGTACAGACTCTTAGATAATCAGGATGGTGAAAGGATTATGGCTGTTTCTTTTGTATGTTGATTTCACTGCTTACGTTCTACTAGATAGACGATTCAGTGTCTATAATTGGTCTGCCTTTGCTGCTGAGATGGCTGGATTGTAAAAAGAGGTCTGGAGTAGACCAAGAACTCGCGAGAAGTGGCTAAGGAATATACATGTAAATGCACAATATATCTCTTCTTTCTTCTTATTATTTCTTATCTCCACTCCTTCATATTAGGGTATCAAGCCTGTGGAACATTGAGTTAAATATAAAACGTCTTCTTTTGACATCAAGACTGGGGGCACTATACTCTGTAGCAGGCCGACTTAGCTCCGATATGAAATGACCGCCTCTGACATAAGGAACAGACGCCATGTGCAACTACTCCTAACGCGGAATACAGACGCTGCTCATCCTGTATACCAGGATCAGAATCTCTTACAGGGTACTATCAACTTGGCCAGTTAAGCCCATTTTTTTAGCGAGCTTGTTACTGTTCCCCCTACTCCTTGGGACCGGCAAAGACGAAGTTAACATATATATACACATTTAGAGTTAGCTCAACTTTGTCTTTATATTGAACCACAGTCCCGTTCGGTGACTGTACTCACTGTTGAGAAATGCGCTTATTCAAGAATCAGACAGGCAATGGAAGAAATTTTCAAAATATATATTTCATGCGGATTTTAACCTTAGAATTTGTATATCGCAAAAGTATTGGCTACATTTAAATAGAAATTTAAATTATAACAATTTTAGATATTAAATGATTAAATTATATAATATTTTATATCAATATGCTCCTTTATTAATCATAAATGAATAACAAGTTTCTGACCTTATAAGATTTAATTGGCCACCCAGACTAACCCATCAACTTCAGTGACGCTCGTTACCGCAGTTATCGACCTCCAGAAGGGACCATGACAACCAACCGTTGATTACTATAATTCCAAATTATCTGATGGCTTAATTATACCATGTCTTAGAGATAAAACCGTCTAATATTTCTACAATGTATAAGGGTTGATGGTATAGATCCTCTCTGATGGTCCAAATGTACATTCAAATATTCCGAGAAATCAACTTCTCAAATGGTATTGTCCCTCAACAATACGTAGATTAGATTCAATAGTATACTTGTATCCTGCCAAACTGACCCTGTGCGTATGTTTCAGAAACTTCATGAGAAGATGACCCCAGAGCAACTACGCCGTGTTTTCCACGTAACTCACCCAAGTCAAGGTAATGTGTGCTCAAATAGATCGAGCCTGCTGGTGTAAACTTGTAAGCAAATACTTCAACACCTCTCTCCTTGCTGCAAACTATACTTAATTTCTTTTGACTTTCACTTAAAGACCAATGATTATCAAGAAAATAATACCCTAGGTATGAAAAATTACATTTTCATCAATTTATCATTCATCATATTTAATATTAGGATTGAAAAAATAGGTACAAATAGAATGAACCTCTTTTAGGCTATATTTCAATTATTTTGCATTGCTATTTGAAATAAACATGTTGGATAACAACTCCGTAAATAAATCATAATGTTGCTTATTTATGGAACATAAATAAAGAGCGTAAAAACAAAATTCTATGTCCATAAATATATGAAAAGCAAATTTTTAAAATCGAGAGTAATATAAAAGATTATAAAAATTCTTTATATATGGAAAATATGTAGCGAATTGATTTATCAATTCTAAAAATGATTCTACTGCTTTTTATTTTATCTTTGCAAGATTTCATGGAATCTTGATTATCAATCAGGACAAAAAAATCACGATTAATAAGTTAAAGCTAAATTAATCGTCAAACAAATGCCACAGGTCTCTGGAGATGAGTTTATCTTTATTAAACATAATCTCGAGCTTTCAGACATCTCTGCCCTTTTACAGGAGTACATAGAAACATATAAACGCCGTTAAGATGCTAAGTGATTTAAATGTACAGGGTGGTCCATAAGTCCCAAACCCTTTTAACTTTTAATAAAAAATAAAAATTTCGGGACTTATAGGCCACCCTGTATATTTAAATATTAGGATAGATTTGAAATATTGCTTGATAATGGAAGAAGATTGGAAATTATTATTATTTTTTTTGCAACATCAAGCACAATATGCAAAATCTATACTAATGTTTATATCTATATATAAATCAGTTAGCATCTTATAACGGCGTTTATATGCTTTTATGTACTCCTGTAAAAAGGCAGAGATGCCTGAAATCTCGAGATTACGTTTAATAAAGATAAAGAAACACATCTCCAGAAACCTTTAGCATTTGTTTGATTAATATTCAGGAGATTTAAATCAATTGATAAAATAATTGTGTATTTTTACTTGATAAAAGGAATTCTCAGAAAACTTGTAACGTTTAAAAATAGAAGGTATTGGCGTCATAATTATTGTGGTGTTTAAATCATTCTACAAAATATCATAAGAAACCTAAGACACACACGCAACATTGAATAGAAATAGTGGCAAAAATATATTTCATTGTTCTCATTTTAAATTATAAAAGAGAGATTAAGGTACGTGTATAAAAAAGAATCTATGACACAAAAATGATTTAAAATATATCTTTTCTTGCAAAGGGATTTCTTTCTTGAATTGAGCTATTCTAAAATGTATCACACATTGTTATTAATAACTATTTATAATCTAAAATCTCCGTTTTCTTACAATTGAATTGGCATTATGATTGGGTATTTCCTCCAAATCTCATTACCAATTCAAGATATTAGCAAAAGAAGTTATTATTGTTTGGATCATCAACGGCGTTCCTCCTCCTTATATAATCTTGGATACCAAAAAAAAAACTATTTATATTTAGAGATTAAGGGAATTGTGGTTGCAAGGTTACACCGTCAGCACAACAATGGTGCAGCTTTTTATGTAAAAATAAAGGAAGTACTGGTTATATAATTATACGTTGGCTTGTTTTTTCACATAAAAAAGATCAAATTATGTAAATACCATTCTAGAGAAGTTTGTACATGGTTTAATGTCTATATCTATCTGCTACATAGAGATACAGTCTATGTATACACTCGCATCTTTCAATCATGCCAAAATTCAATTCAGTAGAACCTCCAAGAGAAGACACTTGCGCTAGAGGACATCTCTCTACATAGGAAACAGGTTTCATTGCCAAAATTACCATTTTTACTAACTAGAAACTCTCCGTTAAGAGGACACTCTTCTTAAAGAAGCAATGTGCTGTGCAATTAGGTGTCCTTTACAGGGAGGTTCTACTGTATTTGGTATTTGTGTGCTGGTGCAAATATAATCTCCAGCATTCATTAATTCACATATAATCACCCCAGTTATAAAAGCAGAGCCAAGTAATGCAGTGGATGTATTTTTTACCATCCCAAGTACACAAGGTATAGGCCATAATAATTATGGTTGGAGAGGAAATTGCAACTTCGTTTACTGTATGCACATGAAGAAAACAGTTAGACTTTCAATCTACAAGCTATGTTAGAGATCCATTCGGTTACCTACATTCCTTGGGAGGATTGTATTTATGTAAGTAGGAGTCCATTAAAGGAAGTTATTATCCTTAAAATAATGTTTAAACATTCTCGTGAAACAGGATTCAATTCCATATCCGAGTAGTCGATTTTGACCACCATTCTGCCTGCTCTGATACAAAGGCTCCTGAGTTAAACTGATAAAATCTTTTGAAACACTTCACACTCTGATGAATCTCCTTCCAAATACCTTATGTAAAGTAAAAACATCCCATGCAAATAATATGTTTTATATTCTCTTGGAATAATTTACTTGAAGCTTCAAATCTCTAATTAAAATATTTTTAATTAAAAATGATTTTTAACGAGACATTCCAAATTTGAAAAACCTTCACCTTAATTCAATTTTTACCTTTTACAACTCCGCGAAATCAAATGTATAAGGTCATATTCCCTTTTAAATGCCTCCTTCAAAAGATCCCAGATTTTTTCCCCCGCTCATTGGTGTTTATAGCTTAAGACCATTTTACCCGTAGAAACATGCTCCTTGAAACATTTTATCAGTGGTAGTTAGAATGTCTCAAGTTCAATCAGAATGCGAGTACTTGCTCCTTGTTGAAAATCAGAAAATATTCAGTTTGATGGATTTAGCACAGAGCGCGGGCGTTCACTTCAGTAAAGGGTGACAGGTCATGGCTTGTGTCTTCTTCTTCTGATAACACCTTATGTTTCCATCTATTTTAAGAAAAATGATTAAAAATGGTTCAGATTCTCCAAGTGTGAAAATGTAGCGTAATTGGTCGGAATCACCAATTCACTATTTTCTCTGGATCATAAATGCAATATCGGAAATATAATCGAATCCTCTTGAGAGATTTATAAATTATAAGAAGAATACATTTTTAACTATTTTTTCGAATTCGGAAGATAGAATCATCCTGAAATATAAATTCGTCGTATACTCCTGTAGAATGGTTTATGATACCTGAGAGATCGTTCAAACAAAGCAAGAAACTTATCCTCGAGGCAGTGTGCTGTTAAATAAATACAATCTTAAGGAAATTGTTTAAA
>CP092864.1:59449019-59879105 GCA_030710605.1 Cordylochernes scorpioides
GAAGTGGCTTTATATATATTTCATATATGTATTTTATACTTACACACAATTTGACACATCATATAAAAATATTTTAAAATTATATTTATCATCAGAATGTTTCTTTTAAATTAACATAATTACACTCATGGAAAAACAAGGAAGTTGTACCTTTTAGCATGTATATCGGAATTCAGACAACTCTGAAAGATATTTGATAAACAGTGTCCTTTATTAAAGACACACGAGATAACCAAGTGTGAACAAAATTGCCTCTGCTCCCATAAAAAAAAAAAAAACAGCAAACAACTGGATACGTTAAAGAATTTAAACTTCCTTAAGTTTTGTCTATAAAACTATAATTAACCAAATATTGACAGCATTTATTCATGGGAGGATATTCATCATAAAATATACACCCTTGTTCGGCGGTACATATACTAAATTAGGAATGATACAGAGAAGATTAGCATGGCCCCTGCGCAAGGATGACACGCAAAATCGTGAAGCGTTCCATTATAAATTATCACGTAGAAAATGAGGAAAGTCAAATATAAGGATGACAAGTCGATTTTATTTTCCCAAAACAATTATCAACTTCTATAAAATAATTCCTTTCATCAATATTGAGTAAAATTAATCAGGCCTCCAGGGAAAGGGGTATTTTCAAAGAAAATACACTTTTCTCTGGAGTCCTGATTAATTTTACTTAATTATCAACTTATTAACATCAAATACATCAACAAAAAGCTTTATTAAGACCCTTTAGTCTTATACAGATTCTCCAAACAGAAATTTAGGATACATGCAGGAAAAAAGTAATAGTACCTTAATGGTAATATGATATTTATATACAGGAAAAGTTATATAAAGACAATCAAGCTAATAGATTAGTCTGGGTAAATTGGAGGAAAAGTTTTTTTTTTGCTTATCCTTAGTACACGTGGTACAAGCCATGATAATCATGGTGGGTAGTTAGCGACTGCTTTTTTTTTTTACTGTAAGTGCACCACATGTCTACACATGTGAAAGCAGTTCGACTTTGCACTTACAAATGTGCCAGAGCCCCGTTTGGTTACTTGCACTCGCTGGTGGGGTTGGACTTTTGCAAGAATCGGGGGGCCATTGGAGCATTTTTTTTAACAGAAAAAAACGTCCAATGCGGGGATCGAACCCGGGTCGTAGTGGTCGTAAACCAAACGGTTTAACCAGCCTTCCACCGACCCCCGGAGGAAAAGTAAAAACATCAAATAAATATTAGAGAGAGGCAATGAGAGAAATAGGCTGAGTACAAAATATCAAATTTAATAATCTGTTGATTGGAAATTAATTATTCTGTGTTAGAATATTAAGACACAATGCATTTATTTAAATTTGAGAAAATAGTCACATGATTAGGGATATTCAGGACAATTAATTAAATTAATTACAGTTAAATCTGTCTATAGCGCCCGTACACGCTTGTTCGGCGGTACATATACTAAAATTGGAACGATACAGAGAAGAATAGTATGGCCCCTGCGCAAAGATGACACGCAAAATCGTGAAGCGTTCTATAGCGCCCGATTTTAAATACGTAGTACGATGCGATATTTACATTAAAAGTGACCTGTCTATAGCACCCCCTCTCTATAGCACCCTATTTTGGTAAGTCCCAAGAGGGGGCGTTATAGACAGGTTTAACTGTATATATTTTTTAATATTAAAATCTTATCAAATGACTAACTACTGTAAATTAAATCTAATTAAATTTTTGAATGAATCAATATTGAACGTTTTGACCGTTTTATATTCTCCTTAACCTGTCTTTTCTTTAAGGTTGGCGGTTTCCAAGAAGAAGAAACAAGGATGGACTGAAGGAAATCTCGGACAACTATACAAAATCTGCATACGAATCTCTCAGTTGTTTGCCACATGTTTCAACCAATTCTTAGTCAAGTATAATCGTCCACAAGTAAACTTACCAAACACCATAGATTCTTGGAATTGTCGTATGTTGCATGAGTAGGACAAACAGGAAATGTACAAATCAACCAAAGGACACAGTGTCTGTTGCTTCACTGTGCTGTGATGAAGACCACATAACCAAACATACAAGGTTCGGTCAATAAATAATGCACAATTGGTAATAACCTTTTTTTTTTAAATTGAGATTTGAGATTTTAAAATATTTTATTGACATCATACACACAGGTCAATAATGGTATTATAAAATTATATATATAGATGGAAAATTTGCCGGGAGGAAATTAATCCATAGAAGCAATGGGCGCCTCTCCCGTCAAAATAAACGTCAAAACCTGACGCCATCTATTGACCGTCGCCGCAACTAGCGGCCTCGGTTCGGTGACAAAGCCACAACACCAGCTTTGGAAAACTGAGAAGCGTCCACCTAGAGACCATGGTTTCGGGCTAATGGCCCTCGTCAGTCTAGGGCGGACTTTATTCCATGAGATCCACACGGGATCTAGTGGAATCTTTACAATCTACCAAAGAAGTGTTTCGCTGGCAATGTGGCTGGGCCAAATCTATGGCTAGAATATAGATGGAAAATTTGCCGGGAGGAAATTAATCCATAGAAGCAATGGGCGCCTCTCCCGTCAAAATAAACGTCAAAAGGCTGGCTTTGTCACCGACCCGAGGCCGCTAGTTGCGGCGACGGTCAATAGATGGCGTCAGGTTTTGACGTTTATTTTGACGGGAGAGGCGCCCATTGCTTCTATGGATTAATTTCCTCCCGGCAAATTTTCCATCTATATACGTTAAGTTATAGCTGTCTCCAGAGCGCCTCTCGTTAGATAATTATCAGTTCAGCTGGGGATTCTAAATTTGAGGCCTTTTTTCAGAACATCCATTTGGTTATCAGAAAGTTTGGTATCGGTGAGATTTACTATTGAGTTCAATGAATTCTTGAATGGGTAATTCTTGGACCAATGTTGAAATTTACTTTCATGCTTCCTGTTAGTAGAAATATCCTGTTTCTTGACTTCTGTGATGATTCTTATTGTTTAATTTAGTTAGAATATTTATGATTATAGTTAAAGGTTTAATATAATTTTTCTATGATTCTGTAAATATTCATTGAATTTATCATCATCACCTTTTTTGTTGTTTACAATTGTAATATGAAAAATGAAGTAAGGTAAAAGAACGAGATGGTTGCCCTCATGTTTTTACTGATCTAATGTATTAATAATCTAAGGTTTATGATGTAAAAGAAAATTATACATTAGCAGAAGGATTATACATTGGTCAACTCGAGCCCGATTGAACGTAAGTAAAAGCCAAGTTAAAATTAAAAAAAAAAAAAAAAGGCAACTCATAAGTTTTTTGTAGCCATATATTGCAACTAAAGGTATTTAAGAAAAGATTTAATAGCAATTATGGAAGTAGAAACTTTAATTAAAAAATTAAAAAGGATAAAAAAAAACTATAAAAGGCATAGAGGAAAATATCGAATCCATTGTGTCTATGGTAGATGTTAATGCAACGAAATGCAAACTAGATTATGCAAATAATGATTTGATGAAAATGAGTGATATTTTATTGCAGCAACTTGAGGATGATGATTTGAATGACGAAGTGGAAAATTGCATAGATAAGTGTATAAGATTAAAGTGTGAATTGGATTTAAAGCATAATGGGCAAGAAACATCTGAAAAAAAGTTAATTTACATGTTAAAATGCCTAAACTAGAGTTGCCAACTTTTAATGGTAGATTAGAATCATGGCTTTCATTTAAGGATCTATTTTTTCTGCAATTGGTTCTAACTCACAAATACCTGATATTGAAAAGTTACAATATTTGAAAGGCCAACTGAGAGGCGAAGCCCTAAGACTGGTCAACGCATTTCCAATTACAGCCGATAATTATGTTGATGTTTGGCAAACTTTATTAACAAGATATGATAACCCAAAGGATCTAATTTTCACCCAAATAGATAATGCATTAAGATTACCAAAATTAGCCGATGACAACCATAAGTCAATGTTTAAACTTCTAGATAGCTGCAACGAAATAGTAAGAACAGTGAAGGTATTAGGTTACCAAATCGATAGTTTATCTGAGGTATTTTTCGTCAAGATCATACAAGATAAGCTTGATAAAACCACAAGAAAACAATGGGAATTGCAGAACAACCCAAGAGTTGTGCCTTCAATTAAGGATTTAATGGAATTTTTAGAAATTCACGCAAAAAGCTTGCAGAATTTGCCAAATAAAGATTCAAATGTGGAGAAACATTCAATGAAAAAGGAATTACAAAAGGTGAATGCTTATAATTCATATATGATAAAATGTCTTAAATGTGAAGGTGCTCATGCTCTTTCAAGCTGTAATTTATTTTCTAAATTACCTGAGTCAGAGAGAGTGAATTTTGTTAGTTCGGCTAAATTGTGTTTCAGATGTTTAAAGCCAAACCATTTAGCAAAGAATTGTTATTGCAAAAACATTTGTCAAATTTGCAAGAAAAGACACCACACTTTGATTCACCAAGAAACCAAGGTTCAAGAAGTTGATGAAGGGAAATTTGAGTGTGGAAAAGACATCAAAAATACAACTTGTCTTTTAAGTAATGAGAAATATTTTTCAAATGTTATGCTTACAACCGCTAGGATTAAAATCAAGGATAACAATGGTGTGCCTCAGACATGTAGAGCCTTGATAGACTCAGGGTCTCAGGCGAACTTTATATCAGGACAATGTAGAAAAAGACTAGGACTTCATTATGTTACCGTACACTCGCAGATATCGGGAATTTCGGGACATTTTGCGAGTCACTCTTATGGACTTGTGGAGTTTGAATTTACGCCACATTTCAAATCCGATGAACTTTTCAAGGTGAACGCCTTGGTGTTAGATAAGTTGACAAATAATTTGCCAACTCTTACATGTCCAAAGTCAAACTTGGCGCATCTCAAAACCATGCCTCTGGCTGATCCAGATTATAATATTTCTGCTCCCATCGACATATTAATTGGTGCTGAGTTGGCTATGACCCTGTTCACTGGCGAGTCCGTTATCGGCGATGAAGAACAACTAACTGCTACTTCTTCTAAATTAGGATGGCTCCTTTCTGGAAGAGTTTCCTCTAAGGGTAGTAGGAGAAGTGTCAGGAATATCATTCGGTCACATCATGCATGCCTGGAAACCCAAAATATAGTCGAAACATTTTGGAAATTGGAGTCCATTCCTGATGTGACTTCTATATCTAAGGATGAAAATGAAGCTGAAATCCATTTTGTGGAAACACATGGAAGGGATTCCACAGGCAGATATGTTGTACAACTGCCATTTCGGAATGACTGCCATTTAGGAGATTCAAGATCCAATGCGATCAAAAGATTTTGTTCTTTGGAAAGATCTTTGATTCCACGACCTGAAGTTTATGACCAATATAGAAGCTTCATTAAGGAATATCTTGAATTGGGACATATGAGCTTAGTACCAAAGGAAGATATCATTAAGGGAAGGTACTATCTGCCTCATCATCCTGTAATAAAGGAAAAAAGTTGCACCACCAAATTACGAGTAGTATTTGACGCATCAGCAAAGACTGATTCAGGTTTGTCCTTGAATGATGCTTTAATTCCAGGGCCCAAAATTCAACAGGATTTGTTTCACATCATTCTGAGATTCAGAATTCATCCTGTTGCTATAAATGCTGATATCGCCAAGATGTATAGGCAAATTAGAATATCACAAGGCGACTCAGAATTCCAAAGAATTGTATGGCGGAATGATCCTAATGATAAAATAAGGGACTATCGGCTAGAAACTGTCACTTACGGGACTAGTTGTGCACCATTTTTGGCCACTCGTATCATTAAACAGTTGGCTTTGGATGAGCAGAGTAAGTTTCCAAAGGCTAGCAAAATAGCATTGACAGATTTTTATGTTGATGATCTAGTAACTGGAACTTTTTCAGTAGATGAAGGCAAGAATTTGGTGCAAGAACTCTATGGTTCACTAAGTGCAGGAGGCTTCGAACTTCGTAAGTGGACCTCCAATGTTCCTGATGTTCTGTCACTTTTACCAAATCATTTAAGATCCACCAACACAAATATTGGGTTTGAGGATTCCAAGGAATTTGTCAACGTTTTAGGCCTTCAATGGCAACCAAGAACTGATGGTTTCACATTTAAGGGAATAGCTCTGCCACTGAACTCTATGACAAAACGAGGAATACTATCACAGGTTGCTAAAATATTTGATCCATTGGGTTGGATCTCACCATTTACGACCACTATTAAACTGATTTTACAAGAACTTTGGAAGACTGGTTTGGAATGGGATGACCCAATTCCAGAGGAACTAAGAAGGAAGCTGACTTTGATAAACCAGGATCTTTCATCGTTAGAGCACATTCAGATCCCAAGATGCGTGGTACCAGGTAAATTTATGAAGGTAGAATTTCATGGGTTTTGTGATGCATCACAGAAGGCATATGCTGCATCTCTGTATCTAAAGGTGATCCTCTCAAACACAAGCGCTAAGACATTTCTCTTAGTGGCAAAAACAAGAGTCGCACCCATGAAGGTAGTTTCACTTCCAAAGTTAGAATTATGTTCTGCTCTACTCTTGGCAAGATTAGTGAAAACTGTATATGATAACCTTCCTCTTACCATCAATGAAATTTATTTATGGTCTGATTCTACTATAGCCTTATGCTGGATCAATTCCGAGCCGTGCCGATGGAAGACATTTGTGGCAAATCGAGTTGCTGAGATACACCGGCTTGTCTCCGGGGTTTGGTGCCATGTTGATGGAAGGCAGAATCCAGCGGACTGTGCTTCACGTGGAATATTTCCATCCGACTTAGTAGAACATCCACTATGGTGGAATGGGCCACCATGGCTAATTGAACCTGCCCTTGAAATTAAGAAATTCATTAATAGCTCCAAGGAAGAATTTAAGGAAGAAGAAAAAATCAAGACGTATTTTGGTACAATTGAGTGTGAAATTCCATCCATTGTGATAAACTGCTCATCATTAACCAAACTGAAATGTATCATAGCTTGGTGCTTAAGATTTGTCAACAACAGTCGAATGCCTTCACATTCAAGGAACAGGGAGCCCTTAACATTAAGAGAGTTGAATGATGCCCTGTTGACAGTTGTTAAGTGTGTTCAATCTATTGAATTTTCCAAAGAAAAGCATTGCCTGTTAAGCAACAAGCCAATCCCGAATAAGAGTAGAATATACAATCTATGTCCCTTTTTGGAATCAAGAGGAATCATTAGAGTTGTCGGACGATTAAAAAATGTAAATGTTTATGGTGATCGAATTAATCAAATTTTACTTCCAAAAGATCACATCATCTTACCACTCTTATTGTAAACAATGTTCATGTCCATAATCTTCACTCATCAACTCAAGCTACGCTTGCAGCAATAAGAAATATATTCTGGATACCTTCTGGAAGAAATGTTGTACGGAAAATTTTAAGAACATGCATGAAATGTGCTAGATTTCGTAAAGAAGCTCCTTTTCAATTAATGGGAAATCTACCTTTTGCAAGGATCAACAGATCAAGGCCGTTTTTGGTAACTGGAATAGATTTTGAAGGGCCTTTTCTGATTAAACGGAACATGGGACGTACAACTTCAACCATGAATGCTTACGTTGCCTTGTTCATATGTTTCAGCACTCGGGCCATTCATCTAGAATTAATCAGTAGTCTGACCACAGATGCTCTCATATCCACAATAAGAAGGTTCATTGCTCGAAGATGTAAACCAGCAACAATTCATAGTGACAACGCCACTAATTTTGTTGGTGCGCATAAGATTATTGGGAAACTATGTCACAATGCCAGTAAGGTTCTTACGAATTCAGAGGGAATTCAGTGGAAATTTATACCACCATCAGCTCCACATTTTGGTGGACTTTGGGAAGCCGGAGTTAAGTCCATGAAATATCATCTTAGAAGAACAATGGGCAGTGCTTTGCTAAATTTTGAAGAACTAACAACATTGTTAGCACAAATTGAAGCTTGCCTGAATTCGCGACCTCTTTGTCCTCTTTCTGAGGACCCTGAAGATCTACAGGCATTGACTCCTGGTCACTTCTTAATAGGTGGTTGTTTAACAGCGCTTCCCGATGAAGATGACATCATAGCAATGAGTTTGCCAAATAGATGGCAATTAATTCAAAAATCAATGAATCATTTTTGGACAAGATGGTCCCAAGAATATGTGTCACAACTTCAACAAAGATCCAAATGGTGTAAGCCCCAACCCAACATTAAGGAAGGATCCCTGGTGTTGATAAAGAATGAACAACAGCCTCCACTAGCATAAAAGATTGGAAGAATTTCAAAGGTGTTTCCAGGAGATGACGCTAGAATCAGAGTGGTAGAAGTCAAGACTGCTAATGGGACTTACAGAAGACCTATTGTAAAATTATGTTTGTTACCTATATAATGTTTTTTGATGGTCCCCCATCAAGTTGGTGGCGGGAGAATGTTTAATTTAGTTAGAATATTTATGATTATAGTTAAAGGTTTAATATAATTTTTCTATGATTCTGTAAATATTCATTGAATTTATCATCATCACCTTTTTTGTTGTTTACAATTGTTATATGAAAAATAAAGTAAGGTAAAAGAACGAGATGTTTGCCCTCATGTTTTTACTGATCTAATGTATTAATAATCTAAGGTTTATGATGTAAAAGAAAATTATACATTAGCAGAAGGATTATACACTTATAATAAGATCTGTCAAATCGGACATACACCACTTAATAATATATAACCTGAAGGACATACTCTTTATTCCAGATCTGCCTCTCAATGATGAATTTTAAATTTGAATAGTTGAATAGTTATTTGAATACTAGTATTTACATAAAATTAAATTGTTTTGAAAATATAGAGAGAGCAATCCATATTAAAACCATTGGATAATAAAAGGCATATATTTAATTTAATAAAAGATTTATTTGCCAATATTTTGGTTTGGATGAACGCCAAACCTTTATCAAGGCATTGCATTTTTGTGTAACTTAACACTATGCGGTGCTGAGTTTGTTTATACAAAAATATAATGCCTTGATAAACGTTTGGCGTTCAGCCAACCGAAATAAAATTGGCAAATAAATATTTTATTATATAAATCCAATATATACCTTTTTATTATCTAATAAAATTAAATGGTCGTCAATTTGTTATATTGTTTTATTTCATGGCTAAATACAAAATTTTCTAAATTATCTCATCAAGGTATTTTAAATTCAAATCTATTGTTTGAGACCAATGTCTAAATAACTTCAATAATGATTTACGTGGGTAGACCTTCATAACAATTAAGTTATAATAATGATGTGATGGTTGGAAATAGACTTGATGCTTAAATATTTTATTTAACTGGCGCCATATCAAGCCCATTGTTTAGATTCTATACAATTTATACAAAATAAAAAGTAGTAAAAATAAACTCTTAAATCTAATGTTTCCTACAACTTATATATTTTCCTACATTTACCCCTTTATTATATATTACCTCTTTATCATATTTTTTTCTCTAAAAATAGATTAAAAGAGTCAATAAAATTGTTTTAAATTGTTAAAATTGTCTACTGCTTTCTTATTCACTTCATGAGAATGATGAAACATTGTAGGTTTATCGTGCTAGCCGGCACCAAGACTGTAAAGCTGGTGACATGGGTGGCTGTGTTGGAATAAACCTAGCTTTTCCTTCACTGGAACTTGATGGATGATTTTATTGTAAACTGGACAACTTCATCCTATTTATTCTCTATAAAGGCGAAGTGCTAAAAGGATGCTTGTTGCTCTTAAAAAATCATTTTTACTTTCTAATTTAAATTTCTAAATCTATAGGATAGAATTGAATATAGAATCAACTACCTGTTTGCTGTGTTTTCTTACTTTTGGATCTTGTTCGGAGAATCTGTATAAGACTAAGATCTTAATAAAATCTCTATGAATATGCTCAAATATTTGAATATCACCCAAAAATGTTCTTGAAATAACAGACACTTCGACTAGAAGATTTATTTACTCAACAAAAATCCTTTCTGCCATTTTGAACACTTCGAGGCCAAAAATGGTTCTGATTATCTTGAAGATAGAAGTTGCCTGGCCGGAATTCATTATTTTTGAAATAACTTTAATATAATCAAGACCAATTTAGGTCCCAAGGTATTCAAGATGGCACAAATTTTTTTATATTGATAGATAGAAAATTTGCCGGGAGGAAATTGATCTAAAAAGCATTTGACGGGAGTGGAGCCCTATGCTTTTTTTAGATTTTTACATTTTTTTTTTGTCGAAACATCAAAAAAAAAGAAAAGAAAGAAAACCTCTGGCCGAAGTGTCTATAATTTCAAGAACAATTAATATCGGCTAGAAAACCTCTATCTTCAAGATAATATAGTAATGCGTAAACAATTAATCTAACATTGATATATCGAGCCATAACAGGTGATGAGGGGTCCTAGAATAAATGCAGGAAGTGGAGATGTTCAGGGAAAGGAAGGTCATAGAGTTCAGGGCTACAAGGCACTGTCTGATAAGTAGACGTTTGATTAAGTTGTTCGTTTCTGGAGGGTCAACTCTCATCTGAGGCAAGCTTGATTCCTCTTGGAGTGAGAGTTACGTAACCAAACGTTTCGAACAGAAGACAATTGCCAGATATGTAAATTATTTCCATTATTCATATTTCTAACTTGTTATCTTCAATTTATATTTATGTAAATATTTCTAGAATCCAATATGAAGAATTGTGAAATATTCCAGTGTTAAATCTAGGCTAGGAAGGTATTCAGGTTATTCCAACATCGAGGTAATTAATGCTCTACCTCATTATCAAATCTAATTACTTCACGTAAAATCTCTACTCGGCAACGTGGAAGCTGCCAACATCTCTTGATCATATAATATTGCTAACGCCATCTATCGGAATAAATGTTAAACGATGAATTTTATTATAATCTCTAAATTTTGGCTAAAAGATTTTCTAGATAGATAAAGGAAATCCGGAATTGTTGGCCTTCTCATTCATACTAAAGACAAGACTTGAGATAAGACATTTCGGCAAGAAGAGTTTTTTTTCGACGTTTGGACAAAAATCTTTTGTTCTCGCGTTCGTCAGGAAAAAATACAAATAAACAGAAAGGAGAGAAGAATATATATTCTTTTTTATACGTCTTTCTATAATATCTTAATTTTATTTTTTTCCTGACGAGGAGAAAGAATTTTGCCGAAAGAAAGACTTTTCTGGCAGAAGTGTCTGTTATCTTAATAATTATAAATACCGACCAAGTAAACTCTATCTTCAACAACAATATAGGAGTCAAACACAAGGTAATAAGACCAAATAGTGTGTGACGTTTCGGTAACAGCGTTGTTTGTAACGAAAATGATAACAACGCTGTTATCGAAACGTCACACACTATTTATTTGGATTTGGTCTTATTACCTTGTGTTTATAATCCATAATCCCTGCCCAGAAGTCCAACCCCTCCTCTGCGTGGCGGGCGGGAGAAGCAGCAAAAGTAAGGGACTGTTCTGTAGTACGGTGGGGACTTCGTGAACCCCGAGCTGCTACGGTAACCGTGAAGGCCTACAAGGAACTCTGAAATGTGGCTGACTAACGGGGAAATGGAACCTCCCCCATTCCATGGAGCAACTCCACGGACAAAACACCACCACCACCATAATCTATAATCCAAATTGTGCCTAATCAATATAGGAGTTATTGATAAACACTGCGACAAAAATAAAGTTTCCAATTTATTAATACACAAATACACGCTTCCAGACATCGGCCTTCAACACGTACTGGATACAGTTACTGGCTGAAGTTGGAACTTATACACAAAAAGTTGATATTTTGGAATAGCTATTGTTGTTAGCATTTATTATGTTACTATTTACATATCGGCAAATATTTTGTAAATCAATATTTACATACATGGTGAAGTAGGGAAATTAAGCCTTAGCATGTAGCTCGTATATCGGGATACATACAATAACTCTGAAAGATATTACAGTGATCCTTATTGAAGACACACAATTTAACCAAGTATGAACAAAATTGCCTCGTGTGTCTCCTTAAAAAACAGACATTCGATGACATCAAAATTTTCCACTTCTTTAAGTTTTGTCTATGAGTCTATATCACTACTAGTACTTTTCATTTTACAAGATACATTGAAGAACACATTTACCGATAGAAACTTCATTTCTCTACTTAACCGCACATATATGTATGTCAATATCCATCATAGAAATATTATTAGATAGAGTATCATTTTTTGAATGTTAAAAACAAATATTTAAATAAGATATAACTCCTTGTATGAGCGGGCGGTTGGCGTTTCTTACGCTCCAGGGGCTTGGGTTATCCTCATTTCTCTCTCCTTGTATGAGCGGGCGGTTGGCGTTTCTTACGCTCCAGGGGCTTGGGTTATCCTCATTTCTCTCTCCTTGTAGGAGCGGGCGGTTGGCGTTTCTTACGCTCCAGGGCCTTGTATTATCCTTATTTCTCTCTCCTTGTATGAGCGGGCAGTTGGCGTTTCTTACGCTCCAGGGGCTTGGGTTATCCTTATTTCTCTCTCCTTGTATGAGCGGGCGGTTGGCGTTTCTTACGCTCCAGGGGCTTGGGTTATCCTTATTTCTCTCTCCTTGTATGAGCGGGCGGTTGGCGTTTCTTACGCTCCAGGGGCTTGGGTTATCCTCATTTCTCTCTCCTTGTATGAGCGGGCGGTTGGCGTTTCTTACACTCCAGGGGCTTGGGTTATCCTTATTTCTCTCTCCTTGTATAAGCGGGCGGTTGGCGCTTCTTACGCTCCAGGGGCTTGTGTTATCCTTATTTCTCTCTCCTTGTATGAGCGGGCGGTTGGCGTTTCTTACGCTCCAGGGGCTTGGGTTATCCTTATTTCTCTCTCCTTGTATAAGCGGGCGGTTGGCGTTTCTTACGCTCCAGGGGCTTGGGTTATCCTTATTTCTCTCTCCTTGTATGAGCGGGCGGTTGGCGTTTCTTACGCTCCAGGGGCTTGGGTTATCCTCATTTCTCTCTCCTTGTATGAGCGGGCGGTTGGCGTTTCTTACACTCCAGGGGCTTGGGTTATCCTTATTTCTCTCTCCTTGTATAAGCGGGCGGTTGGCGCTTCTTACGCTCCAGGGGCTTGTGTTATCCTTATTTCTCTCTCCTTGTATGAGCGAGCGGTTGGCGTTTCTTACGCTCCAGGGGCTTGGGTTATCCTTATTTCTCTCTCCTTGTATAAGCGGGCGGTTGGCGTTTCTTACGCTCCAGGGGCTTGGGTTATCCTTATTTCTCTCTCCTTGTATGAGCGGGCGGTTGGCGTTTCTTACGCTCCAGGGGCTTGGGTTATCCTCATTTCTCTCTCCTTGTATGAGCGGGCGGTTGGCGTTTCTTACGCTCCAGGGGCTTGGGTTATCCTCATTTCTCTCTCCTTGTATGAGCGGGCGGTTGGCGTTTCTTACGCTCCAGGGGCTTGGGTTATCCTCATTTCTCTCTCCTTGTAGGAGCGGGCGGTTGGCGTTTCTTACGCTCCAGGGCCTTGTATTATCCTTATTTCTCTCTCCTTGTATGAGCGGGCAGTTGGCGTTTCTTACGCTCCAGGGGCTTGGGTTATCCTTATTTCTCTCTCCTTGTATGAGCGGGCGGTTGGCGTTTCTTACGCTCCAGGGGCTTGGGTTATCCTTATTTCTCTCTCCTTGTATGAGCGGGCGGTTGGCGTTTCTTACGCTCCAGGGGCTTGGGTTATCCTCATTTCTCTCTCCTTGTATGAGCGGGCGGTTGGCGTTTCTTACACTCCAGGGGCTTGGGTTATCCTTATTTCTCTCTCCTTGTATAAGCGGGCGGTTGGCGCTTCTTACGCTCCAGGGGCTTGTGTTATCCTTATTTCTCTCTCCTTGTATGAGCGGGCGGTTGGCGTTTCTTACGCTCCAGGGGCTTGGGTTATCCTTATTTCTCTCTCCTTGTATAAGCGGGCGGTTGGCGTTTCTTACGCTCCAGGGGCTTGGGTTATCCTTATTTCTCTCTCCTTGTATGAGCGGGCGGTTGGCGTTTCTTACGCTCCAGGGGCTTGGGTTATCCTCATTTCTCTCTCCTTGTATGAGCGGGCGGTTGGCGTTTCTTACACTCCAGGGGCTTGGGTTATCCTTATTTCTCTCTCCTTGTATAAGCGGGCGGTTGGCGCTTCTTACGCTCCAGGGGCTTGTGTTATCCTTATTTCTCTCTCCTTGTATGAGCGAGCGGTTGGCGTTTCTTACGCTCCAGGGGCTTGGGTTATCCTTATTTCTCTCTCCTTGTATAAGCGGGCGGTTGGCGTTTCTTACGCTCCAGGGGCTTGGGTTATCCTTATTTCTCTCTCCTTGTATGAGCGGGCGGTTGGCGTTTCTTACGCTCCAGGGGCTTGGGTTATCCTCATTTCTCTCTCCTTGTATGAGCGGGCGGTTGGCGTTTCTTACGCTCCAGGGGCTTGGGTTATCCTCATTTCTCTCTCCTTGTATGAGCGGGCGGTTGGCGTTTCTTACGCTCCAGGGGCTTGGGTTATCCTCATTTCTCTCTCCTTGTATGAGCGGGCGGTTGGCGTTTCTTACGCTCCAGGGGCTTGGGTTATCCTCATTTCTCTCTCCTTGTATGAGCGGGCGGTTGGCGTTTCTTACGCTCCAGGGGCTTGGGTTATCCTCATTTCTCTCTCCTTGTATGAGCGGGCGGTTGGCGTTTCTTACGCTCCAGGGGCTTGGGTTATCCTCATTTCTCTCTCCTTGTATGAGCGGGCGGTTGGCGTTTCTTACGCTCCAGGGGCTTGGGTTATCCTCATTTCTCTCTCCTTGTATGAGCGGGCGGTTGGCGTTTCTTACGCTCCAGGGGCTTGGGTTATCCTCATTTCTCTCTCCTTGTATGAGCGGGCGGTTGGCGTTTCTTACGCTCCAGGGGCTTGGGTTATCCTTATTCTCTCTCCTTGTATGAGCGGGCGGTTGGCGTTTCTTACGCTCCAGGGGCTTGGGTTATCCTCATTTCTCTCTCCTTGTATGAGCGGGCGGTTGGCGTTTCTTACGCTCCAGGGGCTTGGGTTATCCTCATTTCTCTCTCCTTGTATGAGCGGGCGGTTGGCGTTTCTTACGCTCCAGGGGCTTGGGTTATCCTCATTTCTCTCTCCTTGTATGAGCGGGCGGTTGGCGTTTCTTACGCTCCAGGGGCTTGGGTTATCCTCATTTCTCTCTCCTTGTATGAGCGGGCGGTTGGCGTTTCTTACGCTCCAGAGGCTTGGGTTATCCTCATTTCTCTCTCCTTGTATGAGCGGGCGGTTGGCGTTTCTTACGCTCCAGGGCTTGGGTTATCCTCATTTCTCTCTCCTTGTATGAGCGGGCGGTTGGCGTTTCTTACGCTCCAGGGGCTTGGGTTATCCTCATTTCTCTCTCCTTGTATGAGCGGGCGGTTGGCGTTTCTTACGCTCCAGGGGCTTGGGTTATCCTTATTTCTCTCTCCTTGTATGAGCGGGCGGTTGGCGTTTCTTACGCTCCAGGGGCTTGGGTTATCCTTATTTCTCTCTCCTTGTATGAGCGGGCGGTTGGCGTTTCTTACGCTCCAGGGGCTTGGGTTATCCTTATTTCTCTCTCCTTGTATGAGCGGGCGGTTGGCGTTTCTTACGCTCCAGGGGCTTGTATTATCCTTATTATTCTCTCCTTGTATGAGCGGGCGGTTGGCGTTTCTTACGCTCCAGGGGCTTGGGTTATCCTTATTTCTCTCTCCTTGTATGAGCGGGCGGTTGGCGTTTCTTACGCTCCAGGGGCTTGGGTTATCCTCATTTCTCTCTCCTTGTATGAGCGGGCGGTTGGCGTTTCTTACGCTCCAGGGGCTTGGGTTATCCTTATTTCTCTCTCCTTGTATGAGCGGGCGGTTGGCGCTTCTTACGCTCCAGGGGCTTGGGTTATCCTTATTTCTCTCTCCTTGTATGAGCGGGCGGTTGGCGTTTCTTACGCTCCAGGGGCTTGGGTTATCCTTATTTCTCTCTCCTTGTATGAGCGGGCGGTTGGCGTTTCTTACGCTCCAGGGGCTTGGGTTATCCTTATTTCTCTCTCCTTGTATGAGCGGGCGGTTGGCGTTTCTTACGCTCCAGGGGCTTGGGTTATCCTCATTTCTCTCTCCTTGTATGAGCGGGCGGTTGGCGTTTCTTACGCTCCAGGGGCTTGGGTTATCCTCATTTCTCTCTCCTTGTATGAGCGGGAGGTTGGCGTTTCTTACGCTCCAGGGGCTTGGGTTATCCTCATTTCTCTCTCCTTGTATGAGCGGGCGGTTGGCGTTTCTTACGCTCCAGGGGCTTGGGTTATCCTCATTTCTCTCTCCTTGTATGAGCGGGCGGTTGGCGTTTCTTACGCTCCAGGGGCTTGGGTTATCCTCATTTCTCTCTCCTTGTATGAGCGGGCGGTAGGCGTTTCTTACGCTCCAGGGGCTTGGGTTATCCTCATATCTCTCTCCTTGTGTGAGCGGGCGGTTGGCGTTTCTTACGCTCCAGGGGCTTGGGTTATCCTCATTTCTCTCTCCTTGTATGAGCGGGCGGTTGGCGTTTCTTACGCTCCAGGGGCTTGGGTTATCCTTATTTCTCTCTCCTTGTATGAGCGGGCGGTTGGCGTTTCTTACGCTCCAGGGGCTTGGGTTATCCTCATTTCTCTCTCCTTGTATGAGCGGGCGGTTGGCGTTTCTTACGCTCCAGGGGCTTGGGTTATCCTCATTTCTCTCTCCTTGTATGAGCGGGCGGTTGGCGTTTCTTACGCTCCAGGGGCTTGGGTTATCCTCATTTCTCTCTCCTTGTATGAGCGGGCGGTTGGCGTTTCTTACGCTCCAGGGGCTTGGGTTATCCTCATTTCTCTCTCCTTGTATGAGCGGGCGGTTGGCGTTTCTTACGCTCCAGGGGCTTGGGTTATCCTCATTTCTCTCTCCTTGTATGAGCGGGCGGTTGGCGTTTCTTACGCTCCAGGGGCTTGGGTTATCCTCATTTCTCTCATCTTGTATGAGCGGGCGGTTGGCGTTTCTTACGCTCCAGGGGCTTGGGTTATCCTTATTTCTCTCTCCTTGTATGAGCGGGCGGTTGGCGTTTCTTACGCTCCAGGGGCTTGGGTTATCCTTATTTCTCTCTCCTTGTATGAGCGGGCGGTTGGCGTTTCTTACGCTCCAGGGGCTTGGGTTATCCTTATTTCTCTCTCCTTGTATGAGCGGGCGGTTGGCGTTTCTTACGCTTCAGGGGCTTGGGTTATCTTTATTTATCTCTCCTTGTATGAGCGGGCGGTTGGCGTTTCTTACACTCCAAGGGCTTGGGTTATCCTTATTTCTCTCTCCTTGTATGAAATTTTATATCATTCAGCAGCTAAAATTGATGATAAAGTATCTGATTAACGAGAAACAAGAAACCTTTTGTGCCGTGTTTGTCAAAAACGTCCATGTTATCATTCTCGAAAATTGTACTTAATAGAATAAAGACTGTACATAGTGGAAACAAAGTAAAAAAGTGAAATTGTACTGGGATCAGGTGGATATATTAAGATTAAAGGCATCTCCTTATCGTGTAACTAAAAGTTTCTGATGGCTTGCGTCATCCGACAGATGACGCAAGCCATCAACAAATTTGAGTTGCACGATCAGAAGATACCTCTGTCTTAATATTTATATCTGTTATATTTACGCAAATTTGGCCTTAAATACACATTTCTTGGTTTCTCAAGAAGCCTCTGGGACCAAAAATATTGTAACAAAGTATTTATTATTTTTATTAACAGAGTGGTCATTTTTATGTTTATATTTTGCTACTCTGTAAATTTCCCTCGTGGCTTATCTTTTGTTTACCATTCATAGTTTGTTCTTGCCTGAAATAAATTGTTGTCACATCCTGAAGTTTGTCTTCCCTAATTTCCCACGTGGCATTTTGGTGGAGATGCTGCGTAATTTAGGGAAGACAATCTGAAGACCGCCGAGAAGACCTTGAAGCCATGGGTGCTGTGATCTACATTTTCGGAGACTGACTCCAGGATTCCACCGCCGTGCTAAAGCCAAGACTTCCCTCGAAGATGACGATGTCCCTATAGACGATACGACGACAAAGCCGCTCTTCACGCCGCAAGAAAAAGGACGCAAAGGTACTAGGGACAAAGTTCCAAGACTTCGATGGAATCCTTGGCAGAAGCACGTCAGATCCATGTCAGTATTTACAATAATTGCTAGCTGTGGGTCGCCGCTTCCATAGGGAAGAAGCTATGTAACAAAGTATTTATTATTTTTATTAACAGAGTGGTCATTTTTATGTTTATATTTTGCTACTCTGTAAATTTCCCTCGTGACTTATCTTTTGTTTAAAATTCATAGTTTGTTCTTGCCTGAAATAAATTGTTGTCACATCCTGAAATTTGTCTTCCCTAATTTTTCACGTGGCAATTTTTTTGGTCGCAGCGGTACAGCCTACTCCCCGCTGACGAGCGCCAACAGCGCGAAACGCGTTCGTGGATGGCTTTTATTAATTTATCAATAAATTGGGTTGGCTAAATATCAGGGAACAGGTTATATTAATGTTTAGTTGATTTCTGTTTCACTAGACGGCGCTCTGCCATCTAAAAAGCACATGTGCTCCTGGTCAGGATATGCTTTCATTATGTTTTCATTTATATCTGGGCGCAAAAAGACACCTCTACCTTTTAATAAATGAATTTCATGCACAAGATCGGCAGAATTAAGTCAAGCCTCAACATCAACTCTAGCAAATTCGAAGCGAGTCTGTATATCATTGTTTTTGACTATGGACCTAATCAACTGGTGTTGAAGCGTCTTCAGTGATGGATATACGCGTTCTGTGCAAAGAAAATCAACGATGCCTTATTTAAGGCCTTTATTTAAAAAAGAAAGATGATTTTTCTAGTAAAATAATAGCAATCTCCCCTGTACTTTCACTATTCATTATGCCGTATAAAGATTTTTATTTCATAGTGATGCTCACGGCTATAGATAACATTCTACAAAATGTTGCTGGGAACCTTAAGTAGAGTTACTATAAAGTTTCGGCTCTCTTTATTAAATGGCAAGGACATATCCCCTGTATTTAAGAAGTAAGAGCTGCTAGGTGAGGATTGGAGAATGGATTTAAAGAACTTCCCTCTATATAAGATACAGTAGGGTCTCCCATGACAAGCCGTCTAAATAAATGGCTTAACTCGGTCTATTCTGGGGAGTGGTCTTTTACCAGAAACTCTGTCATTTTAGGCCATATCATGAGGAATCTTTCAACCGAAACAAGATTCTCTGATGAGAGACTACCTCCAGGAGAGACTGGACTTAGCCACGTTTATAGGCAGTATTTCATTAAGGAACTCTACCATATATTCATATAACAATCTTTTTTTTTTTTGGTCAGGTGCCTTTTGTTTATGTTCTTTTCCAATTTCACACATTTCCTACTATATTGGCTCTTTTACTGGTATATAGTAAGATATTTATATGAAAACTTTAATGAGGGTATATGCATATATTACATATATGGAGAAATTATTATATAAAAAAAATCTTCATATATAGATTTTTTCTTAGTTACTATAATTTCGAAAGACTTTCAACTATTCCTACTGAGATGGAAACATATTGTGTAATGCCTGGCTCATCAGTGGCAAACCCTTCCAATATTTCCCACTCCAGTAAGGACGGTAGAAAGTCGTTTTATTTGTAAAAAAAAAAAAATAGCGCAAACAATTTTCGATTGTAATAGAATCTTGCTTGCTCACTCTGTCATTCTTGTTCTACACAAGCCTCTACCGGATAGAGAGTCTAGCGTTTTACCATTTTCCCACTGCTGAAATTGTTTAGATAGAACAAATTGTTAATGTAGAAAGAGACAGAAACTCTCTCAAAAGAGAGTAGATACAGTATCTGATGACATCTCAGAAAAATCAAAATTGACGTAACATAACCCAACTTCCAATGAAAGACCACTTCCAGGAAAGATCAGAAGAGTTTCTATGGTATCTAAACAGTCTCTCATGAGAATTTCAGCTGATTTCGTGTGCAAACAAAAGGCACCATTGACCCTCCACTAGTCTAATAGGTTTGCCGCCATTATGGCCGACCACCCACGTTACTGACTGCCGGGGAAAGTTCGGCGAAAGTGCGTGGGGCGAGGTGATCGGGGGAGATTGCCTACTCAGAGAGACAATAGTGCGCAGTTACAATCAGTGATAATATATAATTACGGCTAAACTCGCTAAAATCCAATGAAAATTATTGGCGAAGAGACTTACTTTATTATAACACTTAACAGACGAGCACTAGGGGGCTTTCATCTTCGCGCCTAACTATATAAATGCGTCTCTAATTAAGTTGATTACTCAAACGTCTTATGTACTCAACTTAATTTTATAGTTAGGTCCGCAGATGAGCTCACACTGTCAAATGTCATACTGAAGAAAGTCCCCGCCAATAATCCTCGATGGATTAACAACAACACCAATAACAAAAGCCTTTTATTAAAACATCTTATGAATCGCCCAGCGATGTCCAAGAAATTCTCATTATCATATATATTTTAAAACTGTACTATGTAAATTAGTTTTTTTTCCTATTTATCTTATATTTCCCACTTCATTGTATGTATATATAAAAATAAAGAAAGCATATCCTGACCAGTAGCACATGTGCTTTACAGAAGGCAGAGCGCCATCTGGTGGAACAGAAATAAACTAAACATTGATTTAGCTTGCTCCGAGATATTTGGCCAACCCAATTTCTTGATAAATCAAGAAAAGCCGTCCATGAACGCATTTCGCGCTGTTGGCGCTCGTCAGCGTGGAGAAGGCTGTACCACTGCTTCTAAAACTAATTTTGGTCCCAGAGGCTTCCTGAGAAACCAAGAAATGGGTATTTGAGGCCAAATTTGCGTAAATACGCTTAACACATGAAAAAATAATAGAAAATAAGTGGGTCAGGTGTTGATATTAAAAATAAAGAAAGCATATCCTGACCAGGAGTACATGTACTTTACAGAATGCTTTCTTTATTTTTAATATCAACACCTGACCCACTTATTTTTTATTTTTTCTATTGTTCTTTCATATAGGTATATAGATTGGTTTATATTCAGAAAACCTCAGTAACGTAGTTATACCTGTCGAAGGGCTGTTATACCAGAAAGCTTGTATTGCCGTTATATATAGAAAGAAACTCTTTCCTCAGCGAATTGTCTTTTGTTTATAATTTTAATAAATGCTTAGTTGGTACTGAGTTAAAATAGAGAAATAATAAATATAACAAATAATAATGACTTTATAATTCCTGTGCTTAAATGTACTGTACAAGGGACATATTAAAAGATTATCATCCTTTATCCATACAGAGACCAAATCCTGGAGATTGTGCTCATTAAGACAGTTGAGTACCTTCTTCAGTTTCCTTTTTATAATGCTCTTGTTCCTCCCAATACATTTCGGTATATCCTGGGGATGGGCCTTTTTGATTTTGTATTTCGTGTATTTAATAATCGGTTTTATCTCTTACTTATAGATCTTTTTTTTTTTAATTATCCCTAGTACACGTGGTACAGGTCATGATAATCATGGTGGGTAGTTAGCGACTGCTTTTACTGTAAGTGCACCACATGTTTACACATGTGAAAAGCAGTTCGACTTTGCACTTACAAATGTGCCAGAGCCCCGTTTGGTTACTCGCAATCGCTGGTGGGGTTGGACTTTTACAAGAATCGGGGGCCATTGGAGCATTTTTTTTAATCAGAAAAAAGTGTCCAATGCGGGAATCGAACCCATGGTCGTAGTGGTCGAAAACCAAACGGTTTAACCAGCCTTCCACCGACCCCACTTATAGATCAATGGATGTAGATAACCTGATTTCAATATGACAATTCGTTTAGAAAGAAATCAAAACCTTCCGAGAACTCACATTTCAACTCGAGCAAAATTAAATCTAAAAGTGAACACGGGGGGAGGGCGATAATAATATTTTGATAATAAACAACTTATTGCGAAACTTTTGATATCTTTATATTATATCGCAATTTTATTATATGCAATCAATGACTATTCGTATGGATTATTTTCTATTTAGTTGGAGGGTTTACCTATTTGGAATTTTTCGATTTGATACTATGATAACCGAATTATTGAAAATAGATCATTATTTAGTGGAAACTCGGTACAAAGCAACTCCTCTCTACTACTGAAGAGTTTATTTAAAATTGATGAACTGCAGTGACACAGCAGAGCACACACAGAGAGGCAAGTGAAAGATAAAAAATTAGGACAATTCTAAACACATTATTGAATTAGATAAAATAATTATTTGTATCTCAATATTAAGGTGAGAAAAAATATCAGGATTCCAGGAAAAAGTTTCTTTTAAAATTTTAATTGACAAATCTCTCTCTCTCTATAACTTTCGGGCACGAAAGCCCTTCTACGAGAGAAACTTAAAACAAAACTTTTTCCTCTGGAAGTCTGATATTTTTACCTTAACATTATTCAATACAATTTTAAATGAAGATTTTCACTCATGTTCATATCATTAAACATATACTCAAATAATATAAACCATTGTGCTTTCTGATTTTTCCCTTAAAGTCATTAAAGGACGAATTAACTAAATGAAAACTATTTTGGATACATCAAAAGAAAAGTTGATTTGCTAAAGACCATTTCACTAAGAAGATCGAGGGCAGTAGAAGAACTGGATGGCCGGACAATACCAAGGACTCACTTTAATTCTTGCAGGAGATGGCGTGAGGAATTAATGAAGAGAGTTCATGAGGTCACTAGAAACCATATATCCTGATGGTACGTAACTCCGCGCAGATTGGATAATTAAATTTTGACATTGTTCCTGTTTTAGGTAAATTTACTTGAAAAAAGGCGTGTCTTAAAACGGAGGAGAGATTTGGCCTACTGAAGATGAATGAGAAGAACTAGAATGTTTGAACATCTTGACCAACACTTGGAGTGGAGATTGTCGGAAGAATATATGGAAGAAAAACTAGGAGAACAGAGGTCACCAATTCCTAGACAATTTTGGGAGAAGACCCTATGATATCATAAAAAGACTAGTCGTAGAAAGGAAACTTTGAGAGGACAGGAATACTGATCAAACCAACCTATGGGTTTGGAAAAAAAGTTAGAAATTATACTCATGTTAACTTTATCGCTTCTTAGGTAGAAAGATATTCTCAGGTAGGACCTGTAGCGCGCGCCACAATTTGCTACAAGTGACTTAATCACAAGAACATTTTGAACCAGACGTTAATATCTTTTCTATTATCCTGAAGATAGAGGTTGCCTGGCCGGCATTCATATTTCTGTGAAAAATAGACACTTCGGCCAGTTAGAGTTTTTTATTTTTCTCAGAAAAATAAAAAACTCTAACTGGCCGAAGTGTCTATTTTTCACAGAAATCTTTTCTATCAGTTATTCAGACACACAATGTTTCCTTTAACACGATGATTAATATTTTTCATATTTTTATTTATATATATATATTTAAAAATAAAGAAGGCATCTCCTGATCACGAGCACATGTGCTTTTTAGATGGCAGAGCGCCATCTAGTGGAGCAAAAATAAACTAATAAAAAAAATCTATCTAGTGAACAAAACTAATTAAGGTGAAGACATCTGACATCCGAGGGTTTCTTTTAAAAATAATATGACTGTAGCTTTTTCAGACCTGACTATTTAAAAAAAAAAAATTCCCACAAACCGGATGTTTTCGCCTCAATATTTGATGCAGGGATTGATTCAATAAATTGAAAACAAAACTAAAAAGAACTGAAAAAATGTTTGACAAGATAATCTCTTTAACCTTGTAGTTTGTCATTTATATAATTGCCTTCAACATGGCATATCCCGCGATTGACATATTTTCAAAGATGTCCTCAAATTAAATCTATATTGAAGCTTTAAACCACCCAAATTATATGAACGCTATGAACTCAGTTTAAATTATTAATAATATATAATAATAATATATTTTAAAAAAATTGAACATAAAAAACGATAAAATTACAAAGCATTTTCATATAAAGTCAAAAATATAGTAGCAATTATTTTTTGAAGATAATGCTTCATCCACTTGTGAGAAGAAGTTGTTCTATTACGAACGATCTAAAATCTTATGCATCGAATTTTCCATACAATGATCATAGACTTACCGCACACATTTGAACAGTACCACGGTTAAATCAACTAAAGAAGGTCTAAACCTTTAGGGAGTCGGTGGACTTCCAACCTCCCAATAGCCCTCTATTGTGAATAATTGAGTAAATGGTTTCACTCATGGATAAGGGGGTCGGTGGAAGGGTGGTCTAAACCTTTGGGTTTCGACCGCTACGACCCGGGTTCGATTCCCACATTGGGCACTTTTTTCTTATTAAAAAATAAAAAATGCTCTAATGGCCCCCGATTCTTGCAAAAGTCCAACCCCAACAGCAAGTGCAAGTAACCAAATGGGGCTCTGGAACATTTTAAAGTGCAAAGTCGAACTGCTTTTCACATGTGTAGACATGTGGTGCACTTACAGTAAAAACAGTCGCCTTCTTCTACCTACCATGATTATCATGGCCTGTACCACGTGTACTAGGAATAAGCAAAAAGATAATAAACAAAACACCGAATTATTATGCCTGGCTCAAATCACATTAATAGGTACCGCTCAGCAAGAGCAACCTAGTTCATGATAATTGAACAATGAATAATATGTGAAGCACATATTAAACAATTTTTAACGCGGGATTCAATCCCGGTTCATGACTGTCGGGAATCGAGCGTGTTACCCTCTCTTCCACCGACTTTTTATATACGGAATTATTATCTAAAATTAAACTTATCGTTAAAATTTAATTAATACATCACATAGGTTGTTAGTTTTCAGTTTTTTTTCGACATGTTAATGGAATCTTACATCCTTCACTCAAGACAACTATTTAAGGCAATTAAATACAATACACACTAAATCATTTTATTCGCGATCGGACATTGTGGCCCACTGTATGTATTATACATTCCAAACACGATGCGACGCCAGCCATCTCTGTCTTGAGCTCGATGCACCATCTATACAATGCACACACAAAGCTTTTATATCAATAAAAAATAAAATGAAAAGTGAGAAATATCATATTTTTAACTTTTTAAATTTTAGACCTTCTCGTCACACGATAAAATGCTTAAAGCTGTGTACACATCGTCGATTGAGAATGGTCAAGACGCATCAGCTTTGTAAGCAAGTAACTGAGAAGAGTCAATATTATTTCCTTGAAGAATTAATCGCAGTGAAGAAAACACCATTTTGGGCTTACAATTCAATCTTATCTTGATGTAAGCTCATCTTGAACGATCTCTATGCACACGGTCAGCAAGGAAGTCCGAGGAGTGGTTTGGTCATTTGTCATTCCAAGCAGATGGTGCGGTTCTTTGTTTAGTGGCCTTGCAGATCCCAATCTTGTCTTTGTCTAATTTAAAAATTATATGGCGTGGAAGTGGGGCTTGTTGCTTGGAGGTCAGGCATTCCGTCTGCTTTGACGACGATTCTGCATGTGTTAGCTGGATGACGAATATAGTTAGATAACCTTATGATCTCAAAGGTCATTGCAACAATTCAGAATATTAATAAATCCCGTAAAAAAGCTTTCATAAGGTCAATATTTCCAGACTTTGGTGCATCGGACTTTTATTTATTTTTTAAATTTTGAAGTACGAATTAATGGCTACTCTTAATATAGCAATCTTGAGTCTTTATTCCTGACAACTAAACATTTAGTGCTGCTATAATGTAATGAATTTCATGGATAAGGAAGTTATCACCCTGTAAGTAGAACACATGTACGCACATATGTTACAATTAGTTCGAATTTGAATTTTCATGGTGAGAGAAAAGAAATATCATTTGATTATTATATATATTTTCAGATTTACACCCGCAATTATCCTAATTGTGGATATGGAACTTTGCAACTGTTAAATAAATAAATAAATTATTATATATACATATATATGTGTGAAAAAATAATTTAAAAAATAAAATGATAAAAAAAGGTCATGTGTTTGGTATTAAAATCAATTAAGGCACGTTGCCAACAAGAATGGAAATCTATTGAAGCACTGAAAAGCAGAAATGATAAGCCTCAATTCTGTCCTCTTAAAGGAAAAGCAGTCCTTGACTTAAGTCTGATCATCTACGAACAACAACCTTCCAGAATAGTTTTCTCACTATGTACTAAGTGCAATTCTCAACCTTAGACTCCAAATCACATCATTGATCATCACATCCATTGATGGCTTCTACTCATCCCCAGCAGACACCATAAAAATCTCAAGTTCCACAGACTTGATACCTATATATAATTGAATAGAGATAAGAAAGAAGAAGAAGAGAAAGATTGAAGTTATGTAATAATCGTAAAAATTAATATATTTATAAAAGTTTCTTCAATGTGGGACTATGGTTAGATGTAGGAGTAACTCCATCCACGAGTTTCTACAACCACGATATTATATCTGGTCGGTAGGTTGGTCGAGGTACCATTTCACATGCAACAGGACCTGACCTCAAAACTCGCCTTGAAGCATTTTCGAATGGGGCCCTTATCTAATGGCCTTTTATTCTTGCACATGATCCATATGGTCTTGACAATTTGTGGGGGGCAAAGTCGCACTGATTCTACACTGTAGACATGTAGTGCACTTTCAGTATAGCCATCCGAAAAGCTTTTAGCCACCATGGTTATTATGGTCTCTACTATGTGTACTTAGGATCGCAATAAAAAATATTAAACCAGCGTGAAATGTCATATGAGCATTAAAAAACCGTAAAAAAGAGTGCTTAGATGAGGCAATAAAGACACTTATTGATGTCAGAAAGAAATATGACTTTGACCTTGAATTTATAAATGGTTCCGATGACTGCGGTTAAATCGGTCAGTCTTGCTGGGGAACTTGCCATTCACTCCGACAACTGCGGGAATCACCACGCCATTGGTATTCATTCCTGCACTATTCAACTACTCGAGAGACCATTAAATTTAAAACATTGAAAAACACAAACTTTTCGTAAGTTTCCACCAAAATGTAAAAACTGTCCCACTTTTTTTGAACCAACCTGCGACACGATCGCTTGACGTTGGACCTCAGAATTCTGAAGACGTTGACAATTCTTTAAAACGTAATTTTTTTTGCCTGACATCCAGAAACCACGTAAGTTCCATAAAAGTTCAAGGAGTCGCCTATCTCGCCACTTGCTATTCTTCCCGGCACTTCGGGCATAAAACTCTCCTGGTGACAAAGGACTTCCAAACGTCAGTCATAAGTCATCCTCTAAAGTGGCCTTTTAAGCCCAAGTCTTCTTCACGCGGTAGTTTCCTCTATAAAATTGTTTTCAGAATCCCATGACTTACGCATGTTGTTGATACTAGAGATCCTTTGTATGAATACGGTTTAGGCAAGTAGAAGCTATGTTCAAATATCGGATTCAAGCAATTTAAAAATCGCCTCAACATTTGCCGAATCATGCTCAAGTACAGAGAATCTTCCATTCGATGAGCAATTACATTTATGAGATTATGCATTTTTAAAATAAAAAAATTACACTAATTGAGCTAAACCAATCTCAAATGAAAGACCACCTCCAGAAGAGAAAAAAAATCATGCTTTTATAAAGCGGTCTCTCGTGGGAGGATCATCTGAAGAAACTTATAAGTGTCTTCAAATATCCAAACTCTGGTACCCTGCAAATACAAAATCCAAACTTCTTCTACAAGTGAAGACATGTACTTACAGTATAAGAGCAGTCATTAACACTCTACCCATCAAGATTAACATGGTCTGTACCATGTGTGCTTGCTTGGGCTAGATAATAACACCCTTATAGCAATGTACACATGTGAATCTTAGATGTAAGGAATTAGAACGCCATCTGTGATTTATAATTCAAACTATTTTAGCAAGAAATATTATTTTCAAAATTAGACAGCTTCCTTCTGTCCTTACTTGGAAGAGATTAGTGCTCCCAGAGTTTGATGGCTGGAGAGACAATATGGCAATTAAACCACGTCAAGCTTCATCAGCCCATGGCTGATCACATTGCTCGATTCTTCTTTCTCTTTCTCTCTGGATGATGTCCTCTTCCTTCCTTGTCCTCTCTTCCTCTTATCCTGGAATATGACTTGAATATAAAAGTTTTCAATTGAAAGTCAAAAACTTGGTTCAAATGTAGTGGACCCTTTCAATTACTTCGCCAATTCAATCCGCTAGATTTATTAAACTATTATATTGGTAAATAAAACTATAAAGCAAGAATGCTTTTTTAAAATTGTCTTTACTACAATGAAAAATAGTGGAAGGGCTTGGCTCATCAGTGAGGAACCCTCCTAATGGCCTGCCAATTTAATCTTCAAGACCGCTTTTAGAGCTCTAATACTGTATCGAACGATTCTGCTTATATAGGCAACACTGAAGGGTGGAATCTTAGTTATAAGCCTATCATGAGCATAAGCTTTTTTCAGGACAGTAGAGTGAGAATTATATTTTTATTGAAATATTTATATTGTCGCGTATAAGGCCTCAAAATGACTACAACCTCCGCCAATAGATGGCGCTTTCGCCTGTTTCCATCTGAAACTGGTGTGGGAATCGCCGACTGCTGTGATCCTGTTTCCTGGAGAAAATGTATGTAAATAGATGTTCATATTGGCCCCAGGAGGTGGCGTAATATAAATACCCGTTTGATATTATTTTAGTTATATGTAATTTGTAGTAAAAATGACAATAAAAAGAGTAGTAGTGTTTGAAGTCTCCGTGCCGCCTGCTGTTGTTCCTCTCGCCATCGCCTCATTGCTGCTGCTACTCTTCTGGTAAGTCTCTCGTGTCCCCCCACCAGTGGTAAGGCCGAGAGATACTGCCAGAGGAAGGGAGTTCCACTTGAGCGGTGGTTCTCGGACGTCCTTGGGTGCTCTGCAGGGTCCAGCTGCAGAGGGAGAGCCCGGGTAGGTGATCCACGGAGGAAGAAGCGGCGTCGTCGCGAAGAACCGCGGAGGGTCAAGCCGCGACAATATAATCAAATTAATTTTCAAAATCTTTGGCTAAATTCTCTTTGTGTATTTTGCTATTGCTGGTCATCATGTGGGACGACACTTTGGTTGTTTTCGTTAGAAGTTTCTAGAATATCTCTCAATTGCATCTTATTTCGGGTGTGTTGAAAATTCAAAACAACAATGCGACAGCTAGAGATAGCTATAGTGATCAAAAATGGATATATTACATGTGATTATTTCAAATCGATCTCTATACAAAGAATGTTGGGTTGGGCAAGAAGGACATCTCTAATTACCCAACTCTCAGCTGGAGACGTCTTCGAATTAAAATGTAGGCTAATGCCAGCATTCTCTCAAGTTTTACGATGGGATGATTCCTCGTAAGGACGTCAAACAATGCCGCTGAGGTCTCAGTGTTTTCTCTCCAATAAAATTTGACGAAATGCTTTTAACAAAACGTTTTGTTTGTGAGTTCTATACGTTGGTTGTTTGCGTTTACTGTTATGACTGTTATAATGGATCCTATTATGATACATTAGCGCGCCATCTGTTATGAAAATTGGAAACTATTATAGACGCGTATAATTCTTTTTTTTTAATTAAATAATTTCCACTGCCCTTACTGCGATGGAAAAATTAATGGGAGGGCCTTGCTCATCAGTAATGAACCCTCCCAGCGGTTTCGCCAGTTTAATCTACCATACCGCTGTTATATTGCATTTTTCGATCTTCCATTTATAGTGATACCGATTCTAGACTCTTGGAATGGGTATTTTAGATAAACTATGGACATAAGCTTTAAGGATAGTAGAAGCTTATGTCCATAGTTTATCTAAAATACCCATTCCAAGAGTCTAGAATCGGTATCACTATAAATGGAAGATCGAAAAATGCAATATAACAGCGGTATGGTAGATTAAACTGGCAAAACAGCTGGGAGGGTTAACCACTGATGAGCCAGGCCCTCCCATTAATTTTTCCATCGCAGTAAGGGCAGTGGAAATTGTTCAATTAAAAAAAAAGAATCATACGCGTCTATAATAGTTTTTAAATTTCATAATTGATCCTGTCAGATCTTATTGATGTTTTATGTGTGGTGTGTAGTAATTTTAGTTTGTTTTATGCTATCATATTTCTGAAGTGGAGGTTATATTGGGTTCTATCCGATGATCCCCAACTGAACTGGTCAGATAATCTTTAAAAGATTTATGTTGATGTTTGACGTGTTGTGCTTGTTGAGCATGTACCTTGCTTATCACTCAACCTGCTTACCCCTCTTCATACCTCTTGTTTACATGTTTAAAGCATTAAAATATAGGATATTAAGAATAATTTAAACGAAAGTATTTCTCTGAAAATTATCAAAGAAACTCTTCTCATATTTATTAATTCCAATATCCCGGGTGTAATGATTATCCACCGCTATAAAATATGGAATTCTCCAGTCGTATGTCATCTTACTGACTGTGATGATACATGCTCAATACCTTCAATACATCATAATACATTGTCTATAGCTTCTCTTCAGACACTTGATTTCATCTAGAGATTTTAAATACGTTTCAACGAAGAAAATAATGATTAATCATTCTCCGTTACACCTACTGGAAGAGATGGAGGCAAGCCGAAGAAAAGTTTTATTACAATGATGGCTTCCCAGATATTGTGGCTGAATATTTTAAATTATGTTTGAGGTGTAATTAATTTATTTAAATTCGTTTTATGCATTATGTTAACATTTAATTGATTTTACCAACGTGAAAGTAGTCACGTGTGTAAATAAAGCTGGCCATTGTTTTGTTAGTTGGTAATTACGTTGAGTAACCAAATATTGGATAAATTTGTATCTCAAACATTGTTTAATCTTATGTAAATTTATTTGTATATACTTTGCATATATATTTTTCGCCTTTTAATTTTCTTTGTAAAAATATTTTAGTTTTTAAAAAAATAATATAATTCTTGTTTTATTGGTATACAATTGATGTATAAATTTAATACTTTACATTTATTATTATAGTTTATCTAAAATAATCATAAAAATATTGTAGCGTAGAATTCAAGTCTTGGAATATCTTAAGATGCAAAATTATTCATTGATGACGTCAGTACGACTAGTCGACAATTATCAACAAAACTATCCACAGAATATTGAACAAGCAAGCAAAGAAATATTTTTATGATGATTTTACAAATTCAGAGTAATATATAAATATAAAATATGTTGAATATTTTCATTGAATAATTAAATAATAAAATATAAATTATTTTTTCGTCACAATATATAGCAGGTATATATGACAAATTTATTGAGGAGTAGAAAATAGAGGGCCTCTATTCAAATAAGGAGCCAGTTGAAGTATTTTAGATAGTTCATGGTGGTGAATCTTAAAGCTCGCATTTTGCTACATATTCACATATACAAATCATCTCTCTCTCTCTGTAATAGAATTTCTGAAATCGTCTTCAAGTAATTTGCAAAGTCAGCACTTACCTTGTGATTTTGGGTGAGAAATATTTGAACTTGATAAGTCCTGATCAATAAAGATATTCAACTAAATATAAACCTTTTCAAAACGTTCAAATTTGTTGCCTATATATTTTAAGTTTAACCATGTAATTTGTTTACACAGAGTATATGTATGTAAGATTATAAGAAAATAGGCGACCACGGAAGAAGAGTTAAGAAGTTTTTTTTTTGGAGACAGGAAATTTTATTCACACTTGGTTATCTCGTGTGTCTTCAGCAAAGGTCACTGATTATCAAATATCTTTCATAGTTAATGTCTGAATACCGATAGATTTGCTAAAAGGTATAACTTCCTTAAGTGTTGTTCATGAGTGTATATAGACAGTGCGTTATTGAGAATTAAAATAAAGAAACAATGAAATTAAATAAAGTAAATTAAGTAAAAAATATTTTACCGATGTCCACTCAACAATAAAGTATAGAATGATACAGGTAGTGTTCGATAAACCATATAGAAAGTAGAACAAAATGTGTTACAGCAACAATAATATTACAGCACTTATTCTTGATTTACAAGCTCTCAGGGGACTCCCCTCTTCTCATGTAGAGTGGAACTGAGATTGCATGATACTACCTGTTTTTCCTCTTCACTTGATAAAGGGGAATTCCCGAAAGCTTATTATTCTGGAATAAAACTAAACCATCATTATAAAAGCATTGTTATAACTTAGTTGATATACGCTCTTATAATATTGATTTGTCACAGATTAGAGAGAGAGATTAGAAAAAACGTATCAATCGATCAATCCCAACTATTTAAAGAATTAGATTGTATGTATGGTGGTCAGTGGAAGGATGGTATAAACCGTTGTTTTTCGACCGCTGCGACCCGGGATTGAATCCCGCATTTGGAACTTTTTCTCATTTAAAAAAATGCTCCAATGGCTCTCGATTCTTGCAAAAGTCCAACCCCACCAGCGAGTGCAAGTAACTAAAAGGCTCTGGCACATTTGTAAGTGCAAAGCCGAACTGCTTTTCACATGTGTAGACATGTGGTGCACTTACAGTAAAAGTAGTCGCCTACTTCTAAGCACCATGATTATCATGGCGTGTACTACGTGTACTAAGATAAGCAAAAAAAATGTTTGTATCAAATAATTCTTTTTTGGCAATGTGTTTATTTTCAATCATATCATCAAATATATTATTTCTACAGACCTTACTGTAAGGTAGTAAGATCTGTAGAGATAGTATTTGAGGATATTATTGAAAATAAACACTTACTACCTTATAGTAATATCTGTAGAGATAATATTTGATGATATTATTGAAAAGAAACACATTGCTAGTAAATTTATTTGTTACAAATTTTATCGATAGATGGCAATTGAATTTATAAAATTAGATTGTTTGCTATAAAGTGTTAGAATGGCTGAAACATGGCAATTCTTATGTGTGATTGAACAGCTTCATTAACCTCATTATCTAATAATTACCGCGATCCTGGAGCAATTAGCTCAGACGATTGGGGTCGTCGAGTAATACCCTTCCGGGAGTCCGTCCACACGGTTGCATAAGGAAGACGCTCCAAGGCGAATCATGCATATGGAATAAGAAGAAGGAAGAAGAAGCTAGCCCTGACCTGCTCTCGGTGAGAGCGAGTTTACTCATTTCCCTACAATCTCTCTAAACCTGACATCTTCCTTCAGTTGTACGATGTGTATATTGTATGGTAAGTTGGTAATCTAAGGTCGCGTGTTTAGACCACAATTCTATCCCATTTATGGAATGTAGATCAAGATGCTGGATTGAATAGAAGAGACAAACGATGTTCTCACCATTATAGAACTGGACATCTCAAACCACTTCTCTTCAAGGATAACATCAAGGACTGCACACACCAAATGCCCATTATAACCAGAAAGTCTTTCCTTATTTATTAAAGGGTTTAGAAATAAGGAACATTTTCTATATACACCTAACTCTTAGAGGTTGCTGAAAACCGAATTTGCATAATGGAACACCAATGATAATAATAAAAAGATTAATGTCGCTGTGCGTGATAAGGCTGACAGCCCTAGTTGCCCTTAAATTCAGATATCGAGGGACCACTTGGAGACAATTCCAAGCTGTAAAGGAGCTTCAGTAAGACGCAGAGACAACCTCACTTCCACTCTGATCTTTATTAATCCAAATTTTACTTTTACCCTAACCTCTATTTTACATATATTTTATACATTACAAAAACAACGAAAAGACAATAAATTTACATAATACATACAATTTAGGGGTGAGTCTGATATTAGTATACAAAGATAATTATTCTAATCTTATACAAGACCTTTTGCTTTGTATTATCCAAAAGCTCAATTTATTCTCATTACAGCAATCCGATCACTTCCACAACATAATATATTTGCCTAACATTCTCATTTTCACTACTTTAACCAATCAACGTCTGAACTTCAGTTATCAAATCCAATATGAATAATCTCATTACCGTTAAAAATTATTTACATATTTGATTATTTTTCTACCCAATGTTATGTTTCCACGGAATGGCCAGTCGAATATATTTATATATGAAAATTAAAAACCTATTTAACGATACTTTTTTCTTTTAAAATATAAATAATCAAAACTACACTCATGGACAAAACTTATGGTAGTGAAAAGTCCTTTATGCTGCCAGTCGACTTTTTATTTTATGAAGACAGGCAATTTTTTCAGACTTTGGTTACCTCGTGTGTCTTCAATAAAGGTTACTGTGTATCAAATATCTTTCAGAGTTATTGTCTGAATCCCATTATACATGCGGAAAGGTACAACTTCCTCAAGTTTTGTCCATGAATGTATTCAACAGCCCTTATCCTGCGATTAATAAAATTGAAGGTATGGGTATTCATTGAAGGATTAAGTGCGCTGTTGAAATGGCGATTATGTAAAAATAAATACGAGAATTTGATCGGGGGGGGGGGGGGTAAAAATACCTATGCATATTAACGCTACATAAATGGTTGCTGCCATCTATCAAAAATTATTGATATTTTATTCTTGAATAAACAGTAGCTGACTTCATGGCTAGCCATATCTCAACAAAGAGGCTCTCCACCATCCTTCCGTTTGTTGACGACCCCGATCTTTTCGGAAACATCTTGGCCACATTCTATATAACTATGATAGTTATGTAACTATTCTCTCTAGCTGTTAATATAACAATAAAATTAAAATGGAAGAGGCAAGGAGAAAGTCCAATAATGGATTTGACCTCTTAAGGACCTGTAATTAAGGTTCTTTTTTTTATTGGTGAGACAAATATATCGCGGGTTTTCAAATTTCACAACTCGGGTCGTTCCTCGAAATGGGGGCCATCTCCTGTCTTTGTCCCGCAGCCATCGACTGGTGATACACTCATGGACAAAACTTGGGGAAGTAGAGAGTCTTTGATGTTGCCGATTCTGTTTTTTTTTTTTTTAGACAGAGGCAATTTTTTCACACTTGGTTATCTTGTATGTCTTCAATAAAGGTTACTGTGTATCAAATATCTTTCAGAGTTTTTGTCTGAATCCCGATATACATGATAAAATCTATTAATTCCTTAAGTTTTGTCTATGAGTGTACGTCACACCTCGAGAGACATTCATCTTCTGAAAAGAGTAGAAGAGAGAGAAATAAGGATAACCCAGGCCCCTGGAGCATAAAAAAAAAAAAAAAAACGCCAACTGGCTGGGCTGTCCAGCAACTAGTAGAAACCAGTTACTAGCGATTATATTTACACAGAGCCAATTGCAGAGCCGAACCAGCTGGTCAGGAAGTTCCATGTCTGCAGAGAATCCGGGAGTCCAGCCATCGAGAATGGGTCGAAGTAGGTTTTTCCAAGCAGCAAGGCTGTCTGCATTCTATTACGCATGAAAGCAGGGCATCTGAATAGAAGGTGGTCCACAGTCTGTTGTTTCTTCATACAATGTGAGAAAGATGGGTTTTCCCCAGGACGCCAGAGAACCAAGTCAAGCCCGAACATGGCCATGTCCTGTAAGTGAGTTGGTGGGAGAAGACGACTATTCCATAGGTTTTAAAATTTCTATAAACGTAAATATGTAAAATTTATTTTCATTTAAAGATCTTTTGAGATATATTTTTTTCCTATTATTGCTTTGAAAAATGTAGCCTTTTACCCATTGATACATTTTTATTTATTATATTTCACACACACATTAATGACTTTTATTTAGTATATATTCTATTCAATTTTCCAATTAAAAAGTTTGATAGTTTTCTCTATATATGCATATATTATCTTTATTTAAGTTTTTAAGAGTATGAAAACTGTATGGAGGTTGTGATTCTTTAAAAAATATTACTCTATTTCACTTTGATAATCTCTTTAAAATGTTTTTTTTCAAATATTTTTCACAGATTATCAAAGATTTTTAAAATATCCTAATGAAATTAATATATCACACATTGATGCACACAACAAACAACACACATAATATTATTGCTGAAAAATTCAGGCTAGATTGAGGAAGGGATACTCTTGAATTAATGATATTTTCAATCTTACTGCCCTTATCCAATTGACGCTAAATCTAAAAAGGATATAATTGTATGCATTTTTAGTCTTCTATCAGAAAGGCTTTTGAAACTGTTCTATATTGTCTTTAATTGCGAAAACTATCCGTTCTCGGGGATTGAGTAGGTACTTCATCAATCTTATTCAAACCTACTAGAGACAAATGAGAGTAATGAAATCATTAAATCACTCCCTTACTGCGATAAAAAAATATTCTACTGTCCAAAAAGCTTATGTCCTTTTTTTCTTGAATAACATTTCTAAGATTCCATCATTCAGTGTAGCATATATAATCAGAATCGTCCAATACAGTATTAGAGCTCTGAGAGAAGCGGTCTGGTGGATTAAAATGGCGAAATGGCTGGGAGAGTTCACCATTGATTATCCAAGCCCTCCCAATATTTTTCATCGAAGTAAGGATAGTAGATTTTTTTATGTACAAAATAAACATTCGCGTTTTAATGCTTTCATTTCTTATCTATAGATGGCGCGTTATTGCCTTACAATTAAATGATAGTTAAGGCTTACAGAATATATCAGATACAAGCAGGAGTGCTACAAGACTCTCACCATACTTATCTTTTTTTAATGACCTGGTCTCGATTTTTGATGATCACTGACTTACCAAGAATTTATTTGTCGAACTGTAAACTTACTTATCTACTTCTGGGAGAATCTATGCTCAATATAAAGAAGAAATTTTCTCGAGAAATGTTTTGAAGACAACTGTCTGTTATCAAAACAAATCTATACTAATAGTGTTTCAAAATATAGGTTATTTGGCTCGATCTGACAAATGGTTTTGGAGAAGACACTGTCTTTATACAAGAATTATACAAGAATTGATAAGAATTTTTAGATGTATAATAACCTTAGTTGAATTTGGTCGTAAATTCACAATACAGCAAAACATTCTTATCTACAATGGTCCGTTATATTCCTTGGATCAATAATGAAAATTGAGATAAAAAATTCACATTACTCATTAGTGCCTGAATATTTTTTTTTCACAACACAAGATTAATTATTTTAATAGTGAAATAAAGGGATAAAAAAGGATAGTAGATTTTAGGTTTATCTATAAAATAAATGGAAACTTTGTGGATCAATGTTAGTATGGGCAGTGGTTGGATTTAAGGTGTTATCAGGAAGGGTAGTTAAGTTTGGTCGATGAAGACCGTTGTCATATAGTTGTACTGTATACACTTGTTGTATCTACATAACCCATCTAAATGGTCCTAGAGGCATCTTGATCTCTTTCAAAACTCTTTATGAACGTTTGTTTAGGCGAAATGTCACTTTGCCACTCTCCATCAAGCAAGGGTAGAATGAATAACAAGGCAGTTTTACGTAGCTTTCTATGGCAATTATAAGCGACTGCTTTGCAGTCCACCCAACATAGTACCCACCAGTACCAACATATTTACACATTGAGGATTGAATCATTTAATGTTATTTCTTTATAATCATATAGAACGCATTTCTATAATTCACTGAACTGAAGCTGTAGGAGATTTTGGATGACTTATCAGTGGCGAAGATTCTCGATTTTTTTTATCTACACTTCACTGATATCAGAAATCACACACCTAAGCCTTTATTAAGATATATAGTCTTATACATGTAGTCTGCAAATGAAAAAGAAATAATAAAAAGTGAAATTTAATGGTAATAATGAAATTCATATACAGTAAAACTTAATTAATGAAATCAAGCTCATTAATAGATTAGTCTAGATCAGAGGTCGGCAAAACTGCGGCTCGGGAGCTACATGCGGCTATTTTGGATGTGAAGCTACGGCTCTTTAGTTCCATAGGTAAATATTATTCATTTTATTAAAAGAAAACATTTAAAAATCATTCTGAATCGATTAACGAGGACTAGGCACCATCTCTCAGCCATTTGTACTCACTGTGACGTCACTGTCGTCAGTCCGTCTCTCGGCCGTCGTCGGATGTTTCTATGTAGGTTTTAATTATCTTTCGACGTAAGACAATTTGGCGTCTTCACCAGTGACGTATAATTTGTTGTCTCAAGTAAAATAGTGAGAAGCGAATTATCTTCTCAAAGTTATGTGAGTGCACACATATATAATATTTAAAATAAAAAAGGCATATCCTGACCAGGAGCACATGTGCTTTTCAGAAGGCAGAGCGCCATCTGGTGGAACAGGAATCAACTATTCATTGATTTAACCTGTTCCCTGATATTTGGCCAACCCAATTTCTTGATAAATCAAGAAAAGCCATCTACGAACGCGTATCGCGCTGTTGGCGCTCTTCAGCGTGGAGTAGGTTGTACCACTGCGACCAAAAATATTTTTGGTCCCAGTGGCTTCCCGAAAAACCAAGCAATTTTCTGTTGTTTTTTTTCATATATTATATTAATATAAAAACATCCAAAGTAAAGGTAGGTAACGTAAAATAAGTATTATATTTTTAAAATATATTTTATACATTTTTCCAAAGATACTATATATGAATAAATATATGTTTTTCTTATGTATGAATAAATATATTTGTTTTTTTTAAATAAAAACTTTAATCATGCGAGTACTATTTATTGTTGGCAAGAAACAAATGTGTGGCTTTTTAAAAACTTTGATATTTTGTAAATTGTAATTTTTGACTCTTCCGACTCAAAAGGTTGTCAACCCATGGTCTAGGTAAATCCGAAGAAAATAAATTTCTCTTATATATGGATATACCACTGAGTCTGCAAGTGGAAATAATAATTTAAGAAATCTGTCCTCTAGATTATTATATAAGAACGGGCGCTGAGTAATTCTACCATCAGCATATCGAGTGCGCTATGTATTGTTTACTAATGTGAATGCAGAAATAGCTAGGCTTTGATGTTTCGGTGTTTGGATCCTTTTGCTAATTATTTTTTTGCTTAATTCTAGTAGCTCTCCCTAGTACACGTGGTACAGGTCATGCTAATCATGGTGGGTAGAAGAAGGCGACTGCTTTCACTGTAAGTGCACCACTTATCTACACATGTGAAAAGCAGTTCGAATTTGCACTTACAAATGTGCCAGAGCCCAATTTGATTACTTTCACTCGCTGTTGGGGATGGAATTTTGCAAGAATCGGGGGCCATTGGAGCATTTTTTAACAGAAAAAAAGTGTCCAATGCGAGAATCGAACCCGGGTCGTAGCAGTCGAAAACCAACGGTTTAGACCATCCTTCCACCGACCCCCTCTAGTTAGTGAAGCTGCGCTGTTGCTGCAAGAATCAATGAGCCAAAGAGTCAATTTATTATAATTTAAAAAAAGCTACTTAAATGCGGGTTTTTAGAACACGCGGGTCAGGTTAATGAAAACACCAAACTCCTCTAACTTCTTGCATAAAAGAAGTAAGAGGTGTGGACATAAGGAAAGTTTGATATAAACACCTCCCTCCCCAGCCTCCCCTACAAGGAACCTCTATTAAACCCTACTGTTTCCATTCACGGATTGTGAAACCACCTTGAAGAAATCCAGGGCAGGGAAAGTTCTAAATTCTTGACATGTAGTAGAGTCTCCCTCTATGAAAGAATCTGTAGAGGGATTATATATAGAGGAATAAATCTCTAAGCATGATGGTAGAAAACTACTCTCTCTCAAAATGGATATATTGACAAGAATTTAGTGTTTGAGTTAATTTATATTTTATATTATCTTAAACGACCCGTAACTCGAATTACTTTTGTTATCACTATATCAATAGTAAACAGAATCGTTCAGTCAAAGTTTGAATTTTTACGCTTTATTTTATTGTGAAGACTTTATAGTGCGTGAATACTGAAAGGTGAAAAAACTATTGTAGGGCCCGCTTCCTCTGTAGGGAAAATTCTCCCAAAAGTTTCGCCAAATCGCTAAATATAGGAAAAGTGGGTTTTTATATTCTATATTTGAAGAAGACATACTTCTTAGGTGTTTTAAAGGTGATATATACAATAATCTTATGTGATATGTGTTATGTTGTTCGTTTACACTTTAATATTCTTTATAGTCTATGGAAATTTAATAAGACGCAGTAAACAAAACTTATTGTTTATTTCTTAAGTTACATGCAAATTCTGAATGCTATTCAGTGATGATGATAAATAGTTGGCGTTGCCAAACTAAAAGTTTAATATACATTACATGTCCCCTCTTTAACCATCAAAGGTTCAATCTGCGTGGGGGTCGAACCACCCTACCAGATCTGGTGGTGATCAGGTTCCCTGGGGAACCATTGGTACAGCTCTCTGGGGGTCCTGTGGTGGTCACGTTCTCCGGGGATCCAGGAGAAGAGAGTTGTCCAGAAGATGTAGGCTGTGATGGGGATTCCTCCAGGTCCTGCAAATCAGCTTGTTCCTGGTTCAGTTCTAGTGGCTTCTCCCAATCTGTGTGGGTTGTTTCATTCCGTTTATCCTCGCGGATGTGGATACTATTTCTTCTATATTCATTTCCTTCTTGATCTTTCACGTAGAAGGATCGGGGTTCATTGGCTTGGTTTTTTAGCTGGCCTGGGATCCATCTTTTATCTTTTCGAAACCAAACTCTATCCTTGATAGATAATGGGTCTGCCGGTCTAGTGTGTCTATCGTAATAGTTTTTCATTTTAACTTGATTATCAACTAGCTGTTTCTGGATAGCCTCATTGTTAATCATGGAGGGCACGAACTGGGATGTCTTCGAGGGTATTATAGACCTTAATTTCCTTGACATCAGAATTTGTGCAGGTGATGGCAAATTATTGTGTGGTGTGTTTCGTAAGTTGAGAAGAGCTAAGTAGGGGTCTGTACTTTCTTCCCCACATCTCTTTATCAATTTCTTTAAAGTTTGAACTGTTCGTTCTCCCATCCCGTTACTCTGTGCATGGTAAGGACTAGATGTTACATGGACTATATTCCAAGTTCTAGTAAATTTCTGGAACTCTTTTGAAAATAAGGGAGGCCCATTATCACTCACCAAAGTTTCAGGAATTCCAAAATTCGAGAAAGTTCTCTTTAATCTCCTTATTATGGTGTCTGTTGTCATATCTTGGAGTTGATATATTTCTGGGTATTTGCTGAAGTAGTCCACTATTAAGAGATATTTTGAGCTTTCTATTTGAAAATTGTCGATCCCTACCTTTTGCCATGGATATTCAGGTGCTTGGTGTGGAAGCATAGGTTCTTTAAAATTTGCTCTTGATGTTTGTTGACAAATTGAACAGTTATTGATTAATTCTTCAATTTCTTTATTCATTCCAGGCCAGTAAATGAATCCTTTGGCTAATGCAATTGTATTATTTATACCTTGATGTGAAGCATGGAGTATCTTTAAAATATCGTTTCTTTGGGTTTTAGGTATTAGAAGTTTATTACCTCTGCAAATCAAGTTTTGCCATTCATGAAGTTCTTCTTTGAATTCCCAATAAGGTTTGAGGTTGGAAGGCAAGTTCTTTTTGTGTAAGGGCCAACCTGTTAAAATATATTGCTTTAGCAAACAGCATTCTTTATCATTTAACGTATCCTCCTGTAGTCTCGTTAATCTCTGGTCTTTGATCTCAACATTTAAAACAAACGTTTGAGTACATAAGTCTAATTCTTTATCTTCCATTTGTTCCTGGGGCAAGAAATGTCTGGAAAGGGTATCAGCAGGTATCATACTCTTTCCTGGGATGAACTTCAATTCAAATTGATAATTTAATAAATACAATGACAACCTTTGGAGTCTAGGTGACATTTGATCAAAGTTTTTCTTCAATAAAGAAACCAAGGGTTTATGATCTGTATATGCAGCAAATTTTCTACCATAAAGGAAATAATGGAACCTTTTACATCCAAAATATAGAGCCAATAATTCTTTTTCAATTTGGGAGTAATGTTTTTGCGGAGAAGTGAGAGATGCAGATGCATAAGATAAAGGTTTTTCTTTTTGCATTAGTATAGCACCCAACCCATCTGGGCTTGCATCAGCAAAAAGTTCTAGTGGTTCATTAGGATCAAAGTGTCTCAATACTGGTGGACTAGTTAGGAGAGTTTTGATAAAATTCAGCTCTTGATCTGCTGCACAATATTCCAATTCCAGATTATATCCTTTTTAAGCAGGTTTCTCATATTAGAAGTATTTGATGATAAGTCCGGTATGAATTGGGCTAGATAAGTTACGGTCCCAAGAATCCTTTGCAATTCTAGCTTATTTTTAGGTATTTGCATATTTTTAATGGCTCTAACTTTATCTTGATCAGGTAAAATTCCTTCCTGTGAGATGGTATGACCTAAAAATTTAACTACCCCTGTGGCCATTTGGAGTTTATTTAATGTAAGCTTCAGTCTACTTTCTCTGGCCAAATCCAAAACCTTTTTTAGAGTAGAGTTATGATCTTCACAATTGAATTACCCCATATTAGAAGATCATCTATATAGCAGACCACATTAGGGATATCACAAAAAATCTTGTGCATACTTTTTTGAAAAATTTCAGGTGCACTGGAAATTCCAAAAGGTAGCCTCAAGAATCGATAACGCCCAAATGGTGTACTCATCACCAAATATTTAGATGTATTTTCACTTAGCGGCACTTGCCAAAATGCAGATTTCGCATCTAATACAGAATAAAATTTAGCCTTAGGTATTTCTGCCTGATAAATAGTTGGCGTTGCCAAACTAAAATTGTTTTTGCGATACCTCAGCCGCCTGACCTTGATTAATAGCCAATGACAGTGTCAAATCGGGGTTCTGTAAATATTTTTCTCTAAGTGTTGTATCCCTACAACCCAGAACACTTCTGTCTCTAATAAGAGAATCTTTAATATTTTCGAATTCACAGTCTTCAGCCTTACTTTTAATTTCTGTGACAAAATCGTCAAAAGTTTGATTTAGCTTTTGTTCACAAGTAAAGAAAATGTATCTTTTATATATGGTGTTTTTAAATGGTCTAAAATATTGATCATATTTATCTAGAATATCTTTGATAGTAGGGCTTTGCGCATTCTCTTCAAAACCAAATGTATTATATATTCCAAGCGCTGAATCGCCAATAATGTGTAATAGAATAGCCCTTTGTTGTTGTATAGTTTTTGAATCAAGATCACTTGCTATGATGTAGTTTTCGAATTTTTTACGCCATTTTGGCCATTTATTAGGATCATTTTGATCTATTGTAAACGCAGAAGGCGGTGGTAAATTATTCATAATTATCTTTTATAATTTATGAGAAAGCAAAATATAAAAAAAAATTAAAATAGTTATTATACCTATATTTTTATATTTTAAAACGATAGACTTACCGCTGCCACCATGTTATGTTGTTCGTTTACACTTTAATATTCTTTATAGTCTATGGAAATTTAATAAGACGCAGTAAACAAAACTTATTGTTTATTTCTTAAGTTACATGCAAATTCTGAATGCTATTCAGTGATGATGATAAATAGTTGGCGTTGCCAAACTAAAAGTTTATAAATAATAATATATTTAAATGTGGTATCCTTTCAAGCATTGCATTTTGTCTTTGCAAAGTGAGATGCAGTTACGATAAGTAGAATGATATTGTTTGAATTACGTAAAGAAATTTTGATGTTCCATTCAGATAGACATTCTTGATGTTTAATGGCGGATGCAGTTACTTCATTATTCCATTGTGTCGGACAAGAGTACAGACTTTTCAGAGATGTTATGTCTAGTACGAGAAATAAAAAAACACGATAGTTGGGAGTTGTAACTTCTTGTACTATAAACATACTATATCTACACATTCAAAAGACAATTTGAAGTTGCATTTACCTGGTACCATCCTCATATTGGCTGTTTTGTGCTCACTGGTTTATTTGACAAATACCAGAATAAAAGCCTAAGTCCATAGTTTTCTTGAATACCATTTCTAAGATTCCACCCTTCATTGCAGAATCGTCCAATAGAGTATTAGAGTTCTAAGAAGCGGTCTGGTAGATTAAATTGGGAGGGTTCACTACTGAAGAGCCAAGCCCTCCCAATATTTTTCATCGCAGTAAGGACAGTAGAGGTTTGTTTTATATTTGAAATTAAACGCTTCCATTTCTTGTATACAAGGATCTTGACAATTTTATGAATATGTTCCTTCAATGTGGTTCTGAAGTCAGGTCTCTGGCAAGTCGGATCATTGACATACCAGTAACTGAAGAAGGAAGTGAAGCACACATAATACAAAGCGTGTTTTAATTACAACGTATTAATGCCGCCAGATCCGTAGAGATGGAGATCTGCAACATCATGCAAATAGCCTCATCAACGCATTGCACCAACCACTCGAGGAAGTGCGGCCTGAATCATTTCCTGGCCTCAATCCCTGCTGGGATTCTCAAATCCCTTTCTCCCCCATCAGGAAAGTGTCTTTTGCATTTAACAGCGAGGGTCGAGGTGTCACCAGGGGATGTCTCGTTGATTTGGCAAGCTAAATCTCTAATTCTATAATGATCTCAGTAGAGCTCTTCGCGTGGTATTTTTAGTAGTTTGAATTTCTTTAGCGACTTCTTACGTCAATCATATATCATCTATGCAAGCAAAAGTTACCCACAAATTATTCGAATAAGGAAAACTAGATTTTTGGGTAAAGAGTCTCGTTTGAACTCAAAGAAATTCTTCGCCCAAAAGCTAGTATTCCTTATATATATTCGAAAATATCATATATATATAATTATTATATGTGTGTGAAATTATATTTAACTTTTTCTTTTGAATTTTGAGATGAATTCCTATATACTATGTATTAAAGAATACTCTATGTTATATGTTCCACTAAAAATATTATAAAATACGCTCCGTCTTAGCCGATGTACGAGAATCATTCAAATTAAAACAGTTCTTTAGTAATATTCATTGGATTTGTGTTTTTTACTTCTATTTTTATTACTATCTGAAAAATTACCCATAATCTACCTATTTACAAAATAATTATACATTTCATTTTGAATTCATCCATATTATTTGCTTATACAAAATGGTGTCTCCTCTCCAGAATATTACATCAAGTATGATATGCAATCTCTGTCATCATATTTCTTAATACCTTGAAGTTGAACCTGTTCAAGTAAAAAGTAGAAGAAAGCAGGTTTATGATCTAAATGTTTTAGTTGAAGGAACATTCAAAAATAGGTCGAAAAGTCTGAAAAATGGTTTCGTACGAATTGATGGTTCTTCTCTTCCTGGTGATGTGTAGAGAAAGAGATTTCGCGACCGGAGCTATTGAGGAGCTCGTTGAAGATAATATCAATTTATGACTACGACCCGAATAAGTGATTTAATTAAACGTTAAGGTCTAATAAGGTTTGATCAAAGTGGCTCCTACACTTTCTAATTGATAAAAAAGAGAGGAAGTGATACATAAATACTTGAGGGGCTCCCAAACATATTTTTAATGGCAAATGTTTAAAGGTGGAGTAGAGGGAGGAGGTACTATGGGGAAAAAAAAACATTTGAAATTTGTTTTTGAATAAAAATAGTGTAATCTCACAAAAGTATTGTTTTTCATTTGAATAACTCTTTTATATGAAAATATGATTTTATTTTTCACTAGTAGTTTTTACTCATATTTGTTTCTTACCTTAAGCTTTAGTCGTCATATTAACGGCTTTTAAACAAGTTCAAAATATTTTAAAGATGAGAAGAAGAAAATAATGAGGGTTATAATAGAATGTAAGAATAGAGAGAGAGAGAACTTGTTATTTAAAGAAAAGGCTGACTATGAAAAATGACAAAATCAACCGATAGTTGGTATATTTTCGATGGCAGAATATTTAGATATGAGAAACATTCAGTTGCATAATAAGGTGATGTCCTTTTTATGATAATATAGGATTTTAAATAGTTATTTCAATTCAGAAAATTCAAGAATGGGGACTTTCAAACAAGCTTAGAACATTTAGGGATTTATAGATGTCCTCTAACGGCTTTGTCTCATCAGAGGTCATATTGTAGTAACAGGTAGCAACATCTGAATGTAAGAGAGTGAAAATAAAAATGATCTAATATTTATGTGAAAAAGTAAAAATAAATATCAGGTAAAAAGTTTCTTTTAATTTAAATTTGCAAGCTTTCGATCAAATATAATGCTCTTCAACGGGCTGATATTCTTTGTATACTCTCTAAATAATATTTATACAGAATAATTGAAAACTTTTGTTATTGGCATGTGTTCTCGCAGGCGTGCATCAGACTGTTTCTAGCTAAAGTAATAGATACTGGGATTAATAATATATACACACCATACATACATACTTTAGCTAGAAACAGTCTGATGCACGCCTGCGAGAACACATGCCAATAACAAAAGTTTTCAATTATTCTGTATATATATTATTTAGAGATTGTACATAGAGAGAGAGAGAGAGAGAATATCAGCCCGTTGAAGAGCAGTATATTTGATCGAAAGCTTGCAAATTTAAATTAAAAGAAACTTTTTACCTGATATTGATTTTTACTTTTTTACATAATTTTTGGGTAACTATTGCTCACATAATATTTATGTGTGTGTGTGAACTTTTTGATTAAAGAGAGGGAATAGAAGTAAGGGAAGAATAGTCTTTTTCTATATAGTTTTCTTTCTTTCTCTCCCTCTCTCTTCGCGACCAGTTAAGCCATTACATCCTATGATTGCTTTTGATTCAGAAAACTTTCATTAAGAGGACACCTATAATAAACTTCTGGTATTTAACAACTTGAGCAATATATAGCTTGGAGAATCTCAGGCGTCACATGGAAATAGAGATTCATAACAAGAAAACAAGAGTATTCTCTCTCTCTTTCTTTCCCGCGGTGGACGCCACCAATGAAGACCTTGTATATATATGTATATTTATCAATTATTTTATGTATTTATATCTATTTATTCATTTATTTATCATTATATAATCTTATATGGACATTGAAATAAAATAGTTTCAATCTCAATCTCTCTCTGTTGATTAGAATAAGTAATAATAATAAAATAAGAGTGATCAGGGAATAAATTCTAGCTAGGAGATAGGAACTATAGTGTGTAGAAGTTATTCTTGATCCAGTTCATGTAGTAGGCCACGCGGGTGTAGACTCCGGGGAAGTCTGTGGAGCCACTTTCACTTTCTCCTTTTCTTTTCTAAATTTCTTTGCCTATACCTGGATATATGGATATATATATAAATTTATTCTCTTCCTTTCTATTCAATATTTTCTCTCTAATTCTCTTTTTTCTATTTGAATATTTGAAAGTATAGGTAGGAATTGTTTATAAGGAATAAATGCATATTGGGGTAATGCTTATCAGAAAAAAAAAACACTTAATAGTCAAATATATTGAATTGTAAAGAAAGTTCCTTTCGGTTTTTGTATCCTTTTGTTTAATAAAGTTTTTTTTTGTTATACTGTAAAGTATATAATACAAAACTTACCATGGTATACAATACAACACATGTACATTACAAAACATTTGGAGAAAAAAATATATATTTTTTTCACGAACTTAAGAATGACTGCGTTTGTAAATGATGCCGTGCACCTGCTTCTCTGAGATACATCCTCTATTTTCTAGCCAGGAATCTCTCTTAGCTGCTGTTGTGAGTTGATAGAAATAACGAGTAGTTGCTATTTATTACATAGTATTGTTTATTGAGCATATATGCAAACACAGTAACTGAGAGAGATATAATCCTGAAGATAGAGGTTGTCTGATCGGCTTCATATTTCTGTGAAAAATAGACACTTCGTCCAGTTAGAGTTTTTTTTTATTTTCTCAACGTTTCAACAAAAATCTTTTGTCTTCGTCAGGAGAAATAAATAAAATAAAGCATCTGGTAAGGCATTAAAAATTAAACATTAAAAAAATGTTAACGCCTTACCAAATGCTTTATTTTATTTATTTCTCCTGGCGAAGACAAAATATTTTTGTTGAAACGTTGAGAAAATAAAAAAAAACTCTAACTGGCCGAATGGTTTATTTTTCGCAGAAAAGGAGAGAGAGAGAGATGTTAAGTAAGCATCATGGTTTCTAAGATTATCCAAATATATTCTGTTACAACAGTTGCCAAACCTAAAATACTAAGAAAGAAAGACGCATCTCCTTATCATGCAACTGAAAGTTGATGAAAGATAGCGCAAACCATCAGTAACTTTCAGTTGCACGATAAAGAGATGGTTTTTTTTTCTTAATTTAATAACCTTATCCCAGTACAATATCACATTTGAACTATTTTTCACATTAAGAATACAAAGTTATTTCAATCTGATGCTTTCTTATCATGTAAATAAAGTGTATATATATACTGTATTATATATTTATAATGTACAATATATTGTATATATATATATATATATATAAATTATGGGATTGGTGAAAAACATGACGAATATGTAGAAATAAAGCTACGTTACACTACTGAACGAGAGAAGATATTCTCTCTTGTAAAATCAAAAAGGTGTTTTTCTTTTTTTAAATCGAAGGAGGAGCAGTGAGGAGGGACGCCATATTAAGGCGTGCAGGTGGAGAAGCTCCAAAGCTGGCAAATGCTCGTCCAATATTTACCGACCTCAATCTGGAAGAATGAAGTGGTTGGACATCTTGACAGTAGGTCGGGGTGCTAGCTTACTGTGGATACATTGTCACCAAACAAACCTTTCAAAACATCGACTTTGAATGGTGACAAATTCATGGAGGCAAAATCTATTGAAGTTTCATATTTTGATGTTGCCGTTCATATGTTTTTTTATTTTAACAAGGCAGAGACAATTTTGTTTACACTTGGTTATATCGTGTTTTCAATAAAGGTCATTGTGTATCAAATATCTTTCAGAATTATTGTTTGAGTTCCAATATATATGCTAAAAGGTACAACTTTCTTTTTTGCCAATGAGTGTATATGTTCAAATTAGTTTTTATCAAGCATGCTTTAACCGCTTTCAGATATAGACACTTTCTTTTGAAACTTGAAAAATATAAATAAAAGTTGAATACATTTTGCTAATACTTTTGGAATTTGGAGGATAAAGAAACAAAAACATATATATATATTTCTTTTTTTTTCTGAAAGATTTAAAGCTCGGATAAAAAAGTATTGAAATTAAAACGGAAGGGAAACTAGAAGTCACCTACCGAGATAAAAGAATAAAATGATAACTCTCACTTCACACAATGATCTAACTTGAATATAAATTGACCTATCTTTACCCGAGCTTTGGTTATACCAAACGAAAATGCCGGCCAGGCAGCCTCTATCTTTACAAATAAAAAGGTTACTATACTTTCATGGGGATACAAATTAACAACGCATACAATAATGGTCAATAAACAAACCACAGATTAACCACTACACAGAAATATTCAGGAATTTATCATTTCCAACAAATAAATTGATTTATCAAGAAATGGGTTGGACAAACATAATGGAACAAGCATAATTCAACGTTTAGTTGATTTTTATTCCTGTAGATGGCGCTTTACAGTCTAAAAATGCTTATATGAGCGGTCAGGATATGCCTCTTTTATTTTTAATATGTAAATATATCAATAAATATAATACTATATCAATATTGGACAGAATCATATCGCTGAACAGAAAGCAACTCTTTATGTTTAATTTATACCGTGATAAAAGATAGAAAATTATTATAATCCTCTGTATCAATTATATTAATCAAATATAAATCTCCGAGGATAAGTATTTTTATTACACTTTTAAAGAGTTTACAAGTTTTCGGGTTTTAAACGACCCTTCTACTGGTAAAATATTTAGAAAAAGAAACCTATGCTGTATTGTAGTTGTTTATATACATTATTATTTGCATACATGTATACAAATACATATTTGTTAACTATACATTACTAAATATTTTTACCTGTAGAAGGGTCGTTTAAAACCCGAAAACTTGTAAACTTGTTAAAATAAAGAAATTTAACCTCGGAGATTTATATTTGATTGATCTAATAGTAAAATACAACTTGAGAGTGTTATCTATAGATAGAATTAATATTTATTCAATAAAATTATAAACAGCATCTAATGGTAGTGAGACTGAATGCTTCTGTGTTTGATTTTATGCCATCTATCGGCTAAAATATCAACCTAACGTTAATTTTTATTTTATTTATGGAAATTGACTAGTACTTTTTCCATCCCTTGTCATCCGAGGCAAGCATTGCTGTTCTTTTACCTTCTTCAACTTGCCATAACCACGTACATTAGATTGACAATACCACAAGTGTCACCATTTCTTTTTTCTCTTTCTCTCCCTTACATAATCTCAACAAACTCTATTTAAGTTTCTTAATTGCTGACACTAACGCTAATTGTGTAGATTATAAATCTACAGCATTATAAGATACAGGTGTAGAAGTGCTCTGTGTGAATCTCCATTTCAACCAACTCGAGTCCATCCTCAGCAAGCTCCAGTAATCCCAGGAAGTTTGAAGGAAGATTCCCTACACCAGGAAATGGGAAGTGGGTGTTTCCCCGTCGATTGGGATGGATCCTGGTGTTTGTGTTATATCACAGGGTGGGGTGAGGACATTTCCATAATTTCCTGAGGCCGAGTGGATCTCTATCTAATGTCTAAATTGCCTGGATACCTCGCCAGACCAGGGGACGAAGGTATTTCTCTCTCAAGGCTGTACCTTGAGGTATGTGTAAATAGAACTGTCGGAATGTAACTTTAATACTTATACGTTTTTAACGAAAAAATGGTGCTTCGATGCATTAATACTTTTTGGGTTTTAGGTGCTTCAATACATTATTACTATTCTATTTTAGGTTATGAATCCCTTTTAGAAGGGGGTTTGTGTGGTTTGGTCGCACAACTGTCAAATTTTGATATCCTGAACCCGGGATCGAACCCCGCTTTGAGCAGTTTTTCTTACAAAATGCTTAATTACAACACCTTAATATTATTTAAGTCTATCTCCACCAGTAATCAAACGGAGATTCAAGTGGAAAAGTTGAATCGATTCATATATAATTGAAATGTAAGGTGCTATTACAGTTTGAGAAGTCGTAAATCCCTAACCAACTTATAATACTGGTTCTACATTTCGGAAGAAAAGCTGAGAATGTCGTTATAAAATGAAAAAGAATGATAAAAGACACGCAGACACCAAGACAACAAGTTACAACAATCTAAAAGTTGGCGGTCTTTCGTTATCTTTTAATTAGATTTTTGCGGGCTTTAGAATTAATTCCCGATTGACACGTGTGCCTCTGATACTCTATTGGCCGCGTGGCTTTGAATTACTTGCCTTTATGGCCATGTTTTTTTTTTATATATGGATATCGCCAATATTCTGCTAGGACATATGTCTATGGCTATCAGAAAACTTGATCTCTATCATCCCAAAGTGTTGTCCAGAATCAAGAATGATTAACCCAACCTAGCTGGGCCACCTGATGTCTTGATGGGGATTCTTGCTGACCACCTTGATACCTTCCCCCATCCTTCTATTACATTACTGGACGTGAAAAAAAGATTCGTGTTCCATGTTCAGGAGGTTACATTGCCAAGACACCAGTGATCCTATTCTTGACCCATGAAGATCCACTTTATATACATGAAGACTTTGCTTCCTCCATTGCTTCATCCCATGCTTCGTTACAACAACCCTACAAGATCATAATCTTTCTGAATCTTCTCGGAAAGGAACTTGATCGTGGAGAATGAATGTCCCATTTTAAGCTTTATTTTACTTCAGGATGCTCAGATCTAAGTGTGTGTAAGTCACAAATCAAAACCAAATTTGATTTAGTCATCTCTCCCTATTACGTCACTCTGTCTGAACATGTCTATGAGTTTGTACGTGGGGTTCCAAATTCACTCGTGTAGGATTGAAACGGTGGTTTAGCTATTCATAGGAATTGCATTGAATAATCTCTATATGAAACTCTTTCGAATGAAAAATCCTTCTATGAAACAAAATAACATTAATTGTAATCTTTGAGATTCTTGTGATCTTTCATTCCGAGATAAGAAAACATGAGAGTTAACCGTCCATGGACACGGGCGCTTTAAGAAGGAAAAAGCTTGATTCTAGATTTTAGAGCAGGTGTGGTGGCCAGTCGAAGATGAAAAGAAAGGAGGAAAATTCAAATGATGTCCATGATAACGAATAATTCGCCATATTGATAATTAATAAAACAACTATAGAACAATATATTAAAAGAATAGAGATTTTTGCCAATGTTTACAGAGAAACTGCTTTCAGTAGACTACCAAAGAACCCTATATAGAGACAAATATTCTCGGGCCTTTCAACTAGATGAATTGCGGAGTGAGATATATAATGTGATATAACGTGGGTGGGAGGGAGATGGGATCTAGACGGAAGAAGTTTCACCTGTCATTGACTTGTGATAGGATCGGTAGTTAGAGGAGTGGGGAGCTATCTTGTGACTGTGCTATAAGATAGCACTTGATGGATATAATCACAGAGAGCCTATCACAAGAACAGTCGATTTAGACAGAAGATGGGCATTTCAGGAGGAATATTGGGAGAAATATGTTAGAAAGCTTGATAATGTGCGTGTTATACATTCCAAGTACACCTTGTACAGGTCATTATAATAATGGTAGATAATTAGGGACTGCTTTTACTGTAAGTGCACCATGCCGGCTTATGAACCGAAAGGTCTGGGAGGCCATCTGCTTCTAGGATGTAAGTGCAACATGCGAATGTAGATATAATGGTGCCCTTACAGTAAAATCAGTCGCTAACTAACTACCATTATTATCATGACCAGGGGTCGGTGGAAGGATGGTCTAAACCGTTGGTTTTCGACCGCTACGACCCGGGTTCGATTCCCACATTGGACACCTTTTTTATGATTAAAAAATGCTCCAATGGCCCTGATTCTTTCAAAAGTTCAACCCCACCAGCGAGTGAAAGTAACCAAACGAGGCTCTGGCAAATTTGCAAGTGCAAAGTCGAACTGCTTTTCACATGTGTAGACATGTGGTGCACTTACAGTAAAAGCAGTCGCCTACTTCTACTCACCATGATTATCATGGCCTGTACCACGTGTACTAGGGATAGGCAAAAAAACACACCTGGTATAGGTCTTGATAATAATGGTAGGTAGTTAGCAGCTGCTTTTACTGTAAGTGCACCAAATGTCTACACATGCAGAGAGATAGCAGTTAAACTTGTACTTACAAATGTGCCATATATTCCTGTCTGATTACTTACAATCACTGGTGGGTCCATTCGAGGGACCATTCAATCGAGGGACCATTGAAGCAATTTTATTTTACAGAAAAAAAAAAGTGTCCAATGCAAGATCGTATCCTACATCGTGACCGTTGAAAATTGACGGTTTATGCTACTCCACCGACCCCCGATTTGTAATTTGTGTGTGAAGACAACAAGACATTATGAATAAAGAAAGATAGAACTAAATTGAGAATTCAAAGGGATTTCAGTCTTTGGTGATTTTTAGATTGGCGTTTTAAATTCAAGCTTTCGGATCAAAATATTTAAGGGAAAAAGTAAACAGAATTTGATTACCTTTATCCCTCGCAAGAATTTCACACAATAATCTCATTCGCCACCATTCTCTCTCTCTATAACTTCCATAATAACTATCTTATCATATTAATAATTACTGTAAATAAGCTCCCAAACTTGTGTATGCATGCAAATATCCAAGACGGATATCGCGTGCTTTGTAAATGATAATAATAATTAAAAAAATCTTAGTGAAATGCACTCATATGTGTAACAAGGGAAACACATATCTTTCTTTTTTTTCTTATCCCTAGTACACGTGGTACAGGCCATGATAATCATGGTGGGTGGAAGTAAGCGACTGCTTTTATTGTAAGTGCACCACATGTCTACACATGGGAAAAGCAGTTCGACTTTGAACTTACAAATGTGCCAGAGCCCCGTTTGGTTACTTGCACTCGCTGGTGGGGTTGGACTTTTGCAAGAATCGGGGGCCATTGGAACTTTTTTTTTTTTTATCAGAAAAAAGTGCCCAATGCGGGAATCGAACCCGGGTCGTAGTGGTCGAAAACCAACGGTTTAGACCATCCTTCCACCAACCCCACTCTTTCTAAAAATGCTTTACAAGAATGCATTATCTCTCTCCTTTCTGCCCAAAGCAAAGATTTAAGTCGTTGAATATTGTAGCAAAGTATTCATTATTTTATCAACAAAGTATCATTTTTTATGTTTATATTTTGCTACTCTGTAAACTTCTCTCGTTTGTTTATCTTTTGTTTATCATTCATAGTTTGTTCTTGTCTTAAATAAATTGCTGTGTCATCCTGAAGTTTGTCTTTTTATTGGGGCTCAAAAATCACTCATTCTGGTTAGCAGCCCCGTAAATAAGATATTTCCGAAGTTTGTCCTTCCTAATTTTCCACGTGGCAATATGCTGCAACACCAGTTTGGGCCAATTCGAACCAAAGATAACCTTTCCACCATAGTTATAAAGGCCATGACTCTAAACAGTATAGGGATGTTATTTTAATGTATTAGTTTAAATGAGAGATGTGGTCCTCTTTTAGCACATGTTTTCTATCCTCCTACAAGATACCATTAGAGATATATAATGTGTATATTGCTCCAGGAGCCCGGGTTACCTCTATTTTCTCTCTATAATGTGTATATATTGAAATATGGTGTGAATAATGGTGTAAATAACATAGCAATAAGCATTGCTAAAACACGCTATTTTCAATGAAAAGTACAAACACCTTTTCTATACTGAAGTGATATATAGAGTTTGCATATTTAAGTCAAGTATCATTACCGAAGTAAGATATTTGTCTGGCAGTTTGTCTAGAAGTTTATGCTTTATATCTTTCAACGTGTTTAATAAATTAAAAACCTTTTATAAGTTTCTTTTGTTTGTTATGATATTTTTGTCTTATTTTAAAACATATTCAATGTATATATGTAAATATGTAATGATGTAGAACGGCATTTGAAATACTATCCCGCATGTGTTCCTTTTCAACTAAAAATCAAAATTTATTTCAAGGAGAAAAACCGATTATTTCTAACCTTTTGGATGAGGTACGAAAGGATGAATTGTGAAGAGTAATGATAAACGGAAAAATAAAAGTGTCCAGGGATGGGGATGTAATGATATATATTATACACAGCTATATATTTACATTTCAGAATTTTCTAAATTTGGTTTAAAATTTTATCCGACGAGGTCGAAATATATTTCGAAATGAAACGTTTATAAAATAGTTTTTGGCCAAAGTGCCATCTCGGTCGAAATATTCCTAAAGTTTTCAATGTTTTTTTTTCTGAGAAAGAGGTTTTAACTAGTTAGAATAGCAATATTTTAGTCTAATATTTCTGAAGAAGGTAAATAATAAAACCCTTCGAAGAAAAATCCTCAAGAGATGTAAAACTTGTAGAAAAAAAAAAAGCGGAACGCTCTCTATTTATTTTCAGTGTTATCTCCAGAAACCAAATCTCTCATCGCTTCCTCCATCCCCAGAACTTCCTTGGGGACTGGCTCTTCCTGGTTGGCCCGAACTTCTGATTTGCATAAGGCGATCACGATTCCAAACGTTTAAGAATGTTCCAAACGTTGAGATTGTATTGCAGTCATCCTCTTTGACAGAAATACATATACGGAATGGGAAGCGCACGCTAGGCATATATAAAATTATATCTAAAAAATATATATATATATTTGTAATAAGTTTATTTTATTAACTTTAGCAGCGAGCTTTCGCTCTTCAATGGGCAAAGAGATTAGAACGTGGTGCTATTCACTATTGCTTTTTTATACGATTAAATATATGATTTTTTAAAAATTTCAATTCAAAGCGCTATGTCCCCATAGGGACACTTGCTCTGTCATACATGTATGCCTTTACATTTGTATATATATATATAAAATAATTTTAGGCCGTGACTAGAATAGTCATATGATGGTAACAATGAGAAAAAGAGAAAAAACGAAAATAGAGAACTTGTGTACAAAATCAAGAAGTGTCTGGCAATATGTACAATCAACATAATATAAATTATCAGTTTTTTAAAAGATATTTGTTGCTATATAATTTGAAATATATATACAAAAGGTATACGATTAAATATATGATTGAATATTGCAAAAAAATCTTGGGACCAAACAAAATTAAAAGAGTAATTTATTTCCCAAAATTATAGAATGTAATTGATCTAATGAGTAGGTCTAATAAGTACGGGAATGATATTTCCCAATAACTTTGATAAGTTGCCGTGGAAAGACTTGGTAAAAAATGGTGAAGATATGTGTGAGTTTAGTTCCATTTTTGGTTTAAAGAGGACAAAAAAAAAGAGAGATATTTTAATTATGTATATCTATAGCATTTGAATAAATTCAAATATGAAATGCGCCAAAAATTCATTCAAAATCTAAATTTACAATCAGAAACTCTAGAAAAAAATCCTTTTTATTTTCAAACGGAATCTTGAGAATCATTTTCCGTTACTAATAATTCCATTGACGAAAACCACAAAAAACAAAAACAAAAAAAACCCACTAATTTGTGAAAACACAATGTGAAATTATCCCTCCAATTGATTTATTCGTTTTCTTATAAAAAGGAATACTTTAGATCCTTGAGATATATACATATTAATTATGTTCTCTTCTTCTTTTTTCTTAGGGTATAAAGATTGTAGAGCTTGTTGATGGTATCTGCTGGAGATGAGTAGAGCTCATCAAAGGATGAGTCAATACAATCAATAATGTGTTTTGGGGTTGCAGGTTGAGAATTGCACCTAGCACTAAGTGGTATACATGTAATAAAGGTTATAAATAAACCGATGCATTTTGCAAAAAGTTTTAAAAATAAATATAGGTCTCTTTAAAGTATTTATACTCACCGAAAACACAACAAAATTTTAATGAGCAAAATATGTAGAGGGGATAAATCACTTAGTGACACTAATCAATCCAGTGCTGATATTATAAACTGGGATTATATATTATATCGTTGCTTTATTTAGATATCTCACCATGGTTAAGTTAACCCCCCACACTGATAAAACGGTGTTTACCTTACAACCCTGAACACTCGGATTTTCCTGGAAAATCTCTTAAAGATTTCTTGAAAAAGACATGGCCCACCTGTGCTGTGTGAGCAGAAGAGCTTAAATTGACTTGTTCCATATGTAAATACCTGTTTTCTTTCCTTTTTTCGCTCTCCACTTCTCCCATCCATATTTCCAAAATTTTTTATTTTTTATTTTTATTCTTCTTATTTTTTTATTCTTTCTTATAATCTGTATATATTTACCATATGTATATAATCTTTCTCCATTTTTTATTTCCCACTTTCATAGGTTTCTCCGTCTTGTAACCCCAAGGAGAATCCTCTGTAAGACCTGTGTGTCTTAATAAAGGCTTATGTGTGTTTGTGTGATATCTCACCATGGACAAAGTAAATGGTTGTGATTATTCTAAAGCTTTGGTGATACTGACATCGCGTTATCCTCTATTCCGCTCATCTTACTGCTTCTTGCTTGACCAATAAACATGAACAAATAACATAAAAGCTTTTGGTCCCAAAGGCTTCTTGAGAAATCAAGAAATGGGTAGTTAAGGCCAAACTTGCTTTATTACGTTAACATGTGAAAAATAATTTTAAAAATAAAAAGGTCAGATGTTGATATTAAAAACAAATAAGGCATATCCTGAACACTAACATAAGCGGTTTCTATATGGCAGAGCTTCATCTAGAAAACACACATGTTAGTGGTATTTTGAAAATAGAGCAATCCATAAATATATCTTTAAATAAAAAGGCATATATTGGATTAAAATATCATTTATTTTACCAATATTTCAGTTGGCTGAACGCCAACCATTATCAAGGTATGTTGTTGACACACATTAAAATTTATAATACCTTGATAAAGGTTGGCGTTTAGCCAACGGAAATATTGGTAAAATAAATGATATTTTGATCACAATATATGCCTTTTTATTTAAACATGAATATAATATTCTTTTTAGCTAGGTACAAAAAACACACAAGGAAGCATTTTTATTCTCTAGCATATACAACGTAAATAACGTAGTCTGTAGAGTTAATGGGCCGTTCTTCAGACATCCCGTACCTACCTAGTACATGTCTGGAGATGGGTCGATTGGCTCGAACACACTTACGTGTTTATTTAAAGTTTATGCTTTAATACAAATATTTTTTATTAGTTATTTTTGTCTTTTTTTACGAGCTATTGTTGCAACAAAGCAATTAATGAATATGAATCAAGAAACAAGAGGATCGTGAGAGGATAGAAGACCTGACCAATGAGAGACAAGGGTTGTGAGAGGATAGAAGACCTGATATTAAGTAGAGGCAAGGATGTTGTGAAAGGATAGAAGACCTGATCTTGAGTAGAGGCAAGGATGTTGTGAGAAGATAGAAGACCTGATCTTGAGTAGAGGCAAGGTTTATGAAAGGATAGTAGACCTGATCTTGAGTAGAGACAGGTTTATGAAAGGATAGAAGACCTGATCTTGAGTAGAGACAAGGATGTTGTGAGAGGATAGAAGACCTGATCTTGAGTAGAGACAAGGATGTTGTGAGAGGATAGAAGACCTGATCTTGAGTAGAGACAAGGATGTTGTGAGAGGATAGAAGACCTGATCTTGAGTAGAGGCAAGGATGTTGTGAGAAGATAGAAGACCTGATCTTGAGTAGAGGCAAGGATGTTGTGAGAAGATAGAAGACCTGATCTTGAGAAGGGGCAAGGATGTTGTGAGAAGATAGAAGACCTGATCTTGAGAAGAGACAAGGATGTTGTGAGAGAAGATAGAAGACCTGATCTTGCGTAGAGGCAAGGATGTGAGAAGATAGAAGACCTGATCTTGAGTAGAGGAAAGGATGGTGTGAGAAGATATAAGACCTGATCTTGAGTAGAGGCAAGGATGTTGTGAGAAGATAGAAGACCTGATCTTGAGTAGAGGCAAGGATGTTGTGAGAGGATAGAAGACCTAGCCATGAGAGAGACTAGGGTGTCGTGAGAGGATATGCGACTTGACCCTGAGAGACAAGGGTGTCGTTAAATGATAGACGACATGACCATGAGACAAGGGTGTCGTGAGAATAAGAAGGGAGGGGAGACGTTCTAGCGGGATGATTTAATCTAATCTAATAATGATCATGATGTCCACCACCTAGGTCGTTCCTCCGAGGCGGAGGAGAATGAAGGCCACAGACTTCGGCGAAGAGCCATTACGTCCGTTGCATAAATTCAAATAAGGCCCCTTCACACTTAATCAGCCGTTTGGTTAGTTGCGGCGTTTCTTTGAGATTTCTCTAACATCGAGTTGCTTGGAAAGCATTCAATTTTATTTTTGAGGATTGTTTACTCCGTTTGACACTAATCATTTTCCTCATCCTTAATTGAAATGAACTTTCAGAGGAAATAGCCATTTAACACAAGAACGTTCACACTTAACTGCACCCAGTATTATGCTGAACAGTCTTTCTTCTATGGTTATCAATAGGCTTATGTATTCATTATACAAAAATCGAATACCAGAGCTCAGTTTTCCTTTGGTGCATATACCAAGGAAGCGTTGTCATCTTTAGCATGCTGCTGCTTGACGCTTTAGAGTTCCTTCACTGCGAATACGCATTAATTTCCCTTCTATTTGCCCTTATCAACTCTCAGGACAATTGATTTGTATTTTATATTTTAAAGTGACTTCCCGGCCTAACAAATACCCTGTTTGGGAGGCTATGGATTAAGGGAGAAAGTGACTTCCCGGCCTAACAAAGACCATGTTTGGGAGGCTATGGATTACAGGAGAAAGTGACTTCCCGGCCTAACGAGGACCATGTTTGGGAGGCTATGGATTACAGGAGAAAGTGACTTCCCGGCCCAACAAAGACCATGTTTGGGAGGCTATGGATTACAGGAGAAAGTGACTTCCCGGCCTAACAAAGACCATATTTTGGAGGCTATGAATTACAAGAGGAAGTGACTTCCCGGCCTAACAAGGACCATGTTTGGGAGGCTATGGATTACAGAAGAAAGTGACTTCCCGGCCTAACAAAGACCATGTTTGGGAGGTTATGGATTACAGGAAAAGTTACTTTCCGGCTTAACAAAGACCATGTTTGGGAAGCTATGGATTACAGGAGAAAGTGACTTCCCGGCTTAACAAAGACCATGTTTGGTAGGCTATGGATTACAGGAGAAAGTGATTTCCCGGCCTAACAAAGACCATGTTTGGGAGGCTATGGATTACAGGAGAAAGTGACTTCCCGGCCTAACAAAGACCATGTTTGGGAGGCTATAGATTACAGAAGAAAGTGACTTTTCGGCTTAACAAAGACCATGTTTGGGAGGGTATGGATTACAGGAGAAAGTGACTTTCCGGCCTAACAAGGACCATGTTTGGGAGGCTTATGGATTATAGGAGAAAGTGACTTCCCGGCCTAACAAAGATCATGTTTGGGAAGCTATGGATTACAGGAGAAAGTGACTTCCCGGCTTAACAAAGACCATGTTTGGGAGACTATGGATTACAGGAGAAAGTGACTTCCCGGGCTAACAAAGACCATGTTTGGGAGGCTATGGATTACAGGAGAAAGTGACTTTCCGGCTTAACAAAGACCATTTTTGGGAGGCTATGGATTACAGGAGAAAGTGACTTTCCGGCCTAACAAGGACCATGTTTGGGAGGCTATGGATTATAGGAGAAAGTGACTTCCCGGCCCAACAAAGACCATGTTTGGGAGGCTATGGATTACAGGAGAAATGACTTTCCGGCCTAACAAGGACTATGTTTGGGAGGCTATGGATTATAGGAGAAAGTGACTTCTCGGCCTAACAAAGACTATGTTTGGGAGGGTATGGATTACAGGATAAAGTGACTTCCAAAGCTAAAATATACCATGTTTGGGAGGCTATGGATTACAGGAGAAAGTGACTTCCCGGCCTAACAAAGACCATGTTTGGGAGGCTATGGATTACGGGAGAAAGTGACTTTCCGGCCTAACAAGGACCATGTTTGGGAGGCTATGAGTTACAGGAGAAAGTGACTTCCCGGCCTAACAAAGACCATGTTTGGGAGGCTATGGATTACAGGAGAAAGTGACTTCCCGGCCTAACAAAGACTATGTTTGTGAGGCTATGGATTACAGGAGAAAGTGACTTCCCGGCTTAACAAAGACCATGTTTGGGAGACTATGGATTACAGGAGAAAGTGACTTCCCGGCCTAACAAAGACCATGTTTGGGAGGCTATAGATTACAGAAGAAAGTGACTTTTCGGCTTAACAAAGACCATGTTTGGGAGGGTATGGATTACAGGAGAAAGTGAATTTCCGGCCTAACAAGGACCATGTTTGGGAGGCTTATGGATTACAGGAGAAAGTGACTTCCCGGCTTAACAAAGACCATGTTTGGGAGACTATGGATTACAGGAGAAAGTGACTTCCCGGCCTAACAAAGACCATGTTTGGGAGGCTATAGATTACAGAAGAAAGTGACTTTTCGGCTTAACAAAGACCATGTTTGGGAGGGTATGGATTACAGGAGAAAGTGACTTTCCGGCCTAACAAGGACCATGTTTGGGAGGCTTATGGATTACAGGAGAAAGTGACTTCCCGGCCTAACAAAGACCATGTTTGGGAGGTTATGGATTACGGGAGAAAGTGACTTCCCGGTTTAACAAAGACCATGTTTGGGAGACTATGGATTACAGGAGAAAGTGACTTCCCGGCCTAACAAAGACCATGTTTGGGAGGCTATGGATTACGGGAGAAAGTGACTTCCCGGCCTAACAAAGGCCATGTTTGGGAGGCTATGGATTACAGGAGAAAGTGACTTCCCGGCCTAACAAAGACCATGTTTGGGAGGTTATGGATTACGGGAGAAAGTGACTTCCCGGCTTAACAAAGGCTATGTTTGGAAGGCTATGGATTACGGGAGAAAGTTACTTTCCGGTTTAACAAAGACCATGTTTGGGAGGCTATGGATTACAGGAGAAAGTGACTTCCCGGCCTAACAAAGGCCATGTTTGGGAGGCTATAATTTACAGGAGAAAGTGACTTCCCGTTCTAACAAGACCATGTTTGGGAGGCTATGGATTACAGGAGAAAGTGACTTCCCGGCCTAACAAAGACCATGTTTGGGAGGTTATGGATTACGGGAGAAAGTTACTTTCCGGTTTAACAAAGACCATGTTTATGGAGGCTATGGATTACAGGAGAAAGTGACTTCCCGACCTAACAAAGACCATGTTTGGGAGGCTATGGATTACAGGAGAAAGTGACTTCCCGGCCTAACAAAGACCATGTTTGGGAGGCTATGGATTACAGGAGAAAGTGACTTCCCGGTTTAACAAAGACCATGTTTATGGAGGCTATGGATTACAGGAGAAAGTGAATTTCCGGGCTAACAAAGACCATGTTTGGGAGGCTATGGATTACAGGAGAAAGTGACTTCCCGGCCTAACAAAGACCATGTTTGGGAGGCTATGGATTACAGGAGAAAGTGACTTCCCGGCCTAACAAAGACCATGTTTGGGAGACTATGGATTACGGGAGAAAGTTACTTTCCGGCCTAACAAAGACCATGTTTGGGAGGCTATGGATTACAGGAGAAAGTTATTTCCCGGCCTAACAAAGACCATGTTTGGGAGACTATGGATTACGGGAGAAAGTTACTTTCCGGCCTAACAAAGACCATGTTTGGGAGGCTATGGATTACGGGAGAAAGTGACTTCCCGGCCTAACAAAGACCATGTTTGGGAGACTATGGATTACGGGAGAAAGTTACTTTCCGGCCTAACAAAGACCATGTTTGGGAGGCTATGGATTACAGGAGAAAGTGACTTCCCGGCCTAACAAAGACCATGTTTGGGAGGCTATGGATTACAGGAGAAAGTGACTTCCCGGCCTAACAAAGACCATGTTTGGGAGGCTATGGATTACAGGAGAAAGTGACTTCCCGGCCTAACAAAGACCATGTTTGGGAGGCTATGGATTACAGGAGAAAGTGACTTCCCGGCCTAACAAAGACCATGTTTGGGAGGCTATGGAAGGGAAGATCCAGGTCAAGGAGCACCAGGCAGCTTGTAAAAGTGACAGCACCGCTTTTACCCGTGACCTCTCCTTCGGCGTAAAAAAAGAATATCAAGAAATTTAAAAGAATTCACAATAAATTCAACAATTGTTTTGTTGCTTGGCATTCTAGAGAGCTTTCAGTTTATTTTTGAATTTTTTATTGCAATGAATAATTCCATACATATTACATTAGCCTACACAAGTAATTATTATACAGCTCTACTCGAAGGACTTCACACAACTTAATAAATTTGTCTTCCTCCACCATAAAGGATGGTACTTTTTTTAAGGCGACTCATATGAGGTAATTATATTTTATTTGTGTAAAAATATGTATAAAAGTACGATTCATATTGAAATGAAGGCACAAAACCTTTTACAATTAAAATTGTTTATACTTAAGTACGCGAGCTTGAAAATATATTGTCAAAATTCAAATGAAAAATAAAACATACTTCTAAACTTTCTGCGATGGAAAATATTAGGAGAGCCTGGTTCATAAAGTGGCGAATTCCAACGGTTTTGTCAATTTAATCTACCAGATCGCTTTCATAGATCTAATACTGTATTGGACAATTCTGTTTATATATGCGACGAAGATGGAAAGAATCTCAGTTGTGGTATTTTAGCAAACTATGTAAATAAGCTATAAGGACAGTAGAATTACATATAAATAATTGCATCGTGCAATGCTCTTCTGTGAACAATAAGAGATCCGTTAAGCATAAATTAAATATAAGGCAATAAAGCAACATCAATACATAAGAAATACAATTATTAAGCACAAAAAAAATGTTTCTTTTTAAAAATAAAGCAATTTTCTGCTGTCCTTACTGCGTTGGAAAAATATTGAGACAACATGGTTCATTTCAGCATGACATATGCTCTTGTAGATGGCTAACAGGCTAGAACTCTGTCATTAGGTCACACAAATGTCAGGAAATTGTGACACGAAATTGCTTTAAGGGAGATAACCCCCGCAATTATTTTTTACAAGTAGATGGCAGGATGATTGGTCTGTCACATTGTCGCTTATTAGATTTGGTTAGGAGTTCCAGAGATATGATAAAAAAAACTCTTAGAGTAGCTGTCCATACACTGGCTCTTGAATATATTAGGGAAGTAAAATATAATGACATGATATAAAGTGTGAAACATACCAATCACAAATATAATTATAACCATGTACTCTATTGAAACTGAAAAATATATTTTGTCAATGAATATATAAGGAAATGAAAATAGAAACTGAAAACATTAAAACGCGAATATTTTCATTTTATATATATAAATGGCGCGTTATTGCCTTATATATATTTATACCTAACTGGCCTTGTTCTTATTGCTTGAAGAAGAGCATTGCTCGATGCAAATATATTATATGAAATTTTACTGTTCTAAATGTTTACGTGAAAGAAACATTCGCGTCTTAATGTTTTCATTATCTGTAATTTTGTCAACTTCACACATGCGTCATTTGATAAATGAAATAATTATCTATATATTTTTTTCCATATATACATCCCATGTGTTATATAACTTCACCAAATTCCATATTCACCCATTACACCCAAACATGCATATACACATTCATATAAACACACTTTTATTACAATTTTCGTCCCTTTCCTTCAATTTCGACAAAAGTGTATAAAACCCACTAACCAATACTAAGAACATTTAGACAATTACCGTAAAACTTAAATTCTCTAGAAACCTTGAAGTGTCTTAGTTTTTAAAGGTCACAGCCACGATAGACAAATTCCCGTTGCACTCTGCGAATACTTTCAAGATATTCTCGAAGTTCCAGACCTTTTGATCGTACAGCGTCATCCTATCTACATACTTGGCTGTATTGATGAGGAATGCGTGAAGGTATTGTGTTTAATTATTGCATAGCATTCAAGGCCTTGTCTAACAATGTTGGCAAACTCCGTCTAGATGAGAAGCCTTGGCATCGTAATCCTGGATTTTTTAACAATAATGACATATGGTAAGTTACAGCAATCGGTATGATAAAATGGACATAATGTGAAACAAGGATGGAGACATACATAAACAAGAAAGTATTATATTATCAGGTTTTAACATGAGTAATAAATACACATATACTTACACTCATGGACAACACTTAAGGACGTTGTGCATTTTACCATGTATATCTGGATACAAACAATAACTCTGAAATATATTTGCTACACAGTGACCTCTATTAAAGACACACGAGATAACCAAGTGTGAAAATAATTGTCTCTGTCACCTTCAAAATAAATAAATAAACAGACGAACAGCGACTACAAAAATACTTTTCACTTTCTTAAATTTCGCCCATGAGTGTAGATTATTAAATCTGCATATTATCACTATTAAACGTCTTCAAAAAACATGTTTTAAAATATGTATTTGATGCCTTTTGTTATAATGTAAAATGTGAAAGGTATAAGTATGTATCGTTTATAGTTTTTATATTTGATGCATTGTAGGTGTGGTCTTTTTACATTCATCTCAAAGTATATAGTAGATTTCGAAGATCACATATAATGTCACACAATTTCTTAATCAATAGTAACCTGTCAAAACTTCACGCGCAAAGGCCTACACTTCTATTGTAAAATTAATAAAGCAAAATATAAATACAAGCCAGAAGGTTGTTATTTATCACATTGACGCACGCCAAGATAACCATGGATGGTTATTCAGAGACTGACTACACTGTAGATGAACCATGTTCACAATTATAGAAGCATTTCAATTTTGAATTTACCAGGTCCATTGATTAACTGTATTTATAACGAAGGAATTCTATTTATACAAATATATCGAGCCATTGAGACAATTTTTTAAATTAAAAAATGTTCAATTTTAAACATGATTCCGAGTTTAGTTGTCCCAATTGGAAAGTTATAAAAACATGTACCCGAAGGATGACCCAGTACACATGCCGTAATACCACCGCATAAAGAGGAATCAGTCAAAGATGTACATGACCTCAGAGTCGTAAAGTTGATAAAAAAAAAGAGATGAAGCTATCTGCCAACTTACCACTAGCAATAACAATGAATATTCTAGGACTGAATTTGAGTAACACGTACAATTTTATATTCGCGAAAATAAGATAATAATACACTATTTTTACATGTATATTGAATTTTTTCTAAATAGAATAGGTGAGCAAGAGCTACCTAGAAATTATTTGAAAAAGGAACAATAAAATTCAGGTAAAATAATTTCTTTTTTTTTTTGCAAGTTATCGAGCAAATTTTCTGCTCTTCAACGGACAAATACTTCAATGTACAATATCAAGATGATATTTATAAAAATGAATATATATATATATAATATGAGGATGTTTGCTCCTAATATTTGAACATATTTATATTATTTTATTTATTACCAGTTGCAAATAAGACACGCTCTATCCGACCTTGATAATTGCGCGTGAAACTATTTATAATAATTCATATTGTAGTAGAGTAGGTAACAGAATTATCAAAAAGAAAATAAACAATTAAGAAAAAGAGCATTGAATAAACATATACGTTAATCAAATAAGCAACAACATAAGCAGATAGAAGAAATCGCAAGTTAGTTACATATTTATACACTAGTGATGATATTTTTCTACCAAGAATAGAGATATACTGTCCTTTCCTGGCTTAGACGCTTCATCGGCGAGCAGCCATCCGCCGTGGAAAATCTTCGGGGTTTAAAAATACCCGGACGTTACGGCCTGATTGGTGGAAGTCTGGTGGATACCTTGACATGGACCTTCACAGGGGACACCAACACGTCTCTACACAACAAACCTACTGTGTACGCGGGTACTATTACCGTACTAACACGGTATCTACACGGTGTCCGTGCTAAGACTGCCTCTAGACAGCGTACACGGTGCCCCCACGGGAAATACATAATACTTGAAAATATATATTTAAGCTAAACATTGAAATGGGTATATGTTTACATTCAACTAAACACAAATACACTTTAAAAATATATATATATTTCAAAATATTGCTTCTCCTGGGGGCAAAGTCTGACTGTCATGTGATGGAGAGCCAACCAACGACAGCAGCTCTTTTTACTCATCATAGAGACTTGAGGGACACTTTCTTTCAAAATTTTATTTAGTTTTAAATTTATAAAAACAATTGTTATATAAAAAAAACATTATATATTATACATATATTTGTAAGAATTAAAACACAATATAATTGAAAAATAGGAAAAAAAGTCCTTAAGATAATATTAAAATTTATCTTTCATTAATGTTTCAATCCGTGTGCATCTTCTCATTTCAATTTTAAGATTCAGTGAATAATCTAATAACCCTTAATATAAATATTGAGACATCTTCAATAATAACAAGGTATTTATTCCTACCTTTATACTTGTAACAGATGTCCATAGTTTTAAAAGAAACTTCCTTAACACCATCATTCACTTTTAATACAAATATATTATCTCTACAATCCAAGATAATACTATATTTAGAATATAACGGTTTCGAAATATACACCCTCCTCTATTATTTATTATAGAAAAACTAACAATCATAAATAATGCAGCAGGTTCTAGAGATAAGTTTCTTTTGATTTTTTTTATTGCATTTTCAAGCATTCGGGCATTTCCGTCCTTCTGCAGGAATACAAAATGTACCATAATGAAATATTGTTCATTTTGTATTCCTATAGAAGAGCGGAAATGCCAGAATGCTTGAGAATGCAATAAAAATAATATTAAAAAACCTCAGCTCCAGAAACCTGTTACATTATTTAATTAATATCTAGGAGATAGCGGCCTCCTCCCCTTTGAAAGGCTGGGTCCACGGGGCGAGGTCTGGATGATGACACCCAGGCCATCCTGGTGTCTGCCAAGACGCGAATCTATAAGTACTTCTTCGGCGTGAAAATGAGGAATTTCAAGAAGACCTTGTCTAGAGGAGGACTCTCTCAAGGTGGGGAAGCCTCCCTCGTTGAACAAATTTGTACATATACAACTATAGATAAAGAATTCTTCCTGGATTGAATTTAGACGAAAAAACATGGTAAAGGAAGACGAGTTTCTTTTATTGATGCATAAGTGCAAGCTTTCGGGCAAAAGCCCTTCAACAGGCAAGATAAAAACGACACGTCTTCCTTTACCATGTTTTTTTGGTCTAAATATACAACTATATATATTTCCCTACATTTTATCTACACGTTATTTAATCTAGAAGATTAATATCTAAAGCATTATCAATACCACCAAATAAAATGTTGACAAAGCTTGGCGCAGACTTCAAACATCTATCGTAAAGCTAGAGGCTGCCTGGCCGACATTCATAGTTCGTCAAATTAAAGATACTTCGGCCAGTAAATATGTTTTATTGTCTTGACGTTTCGACAAAAATCCTTTGTCCTTGTCAGGAGGAGCAAATAAAAATTAAAGCATTTGGCAAGAAATATAATCTTTAATGACTTGCCAAATGCTTTAATTTTTATTTGCTTCTGACGAGGATAAAAGTTTTTTGTCGAAACATCGAGACAATAAAAAATACTTATATATATTGGCCGAAGTATCTTTAATTTAAAACATCTAGGCTTTTTGTTTTGCTCCAAGAGATATATTGACTTTCACTAAGCCAGCCAGCCGTCTATCAGCAAGATTGTTCCGGAACACTGACATCCTCTTCATCCTTCTTTTTATCTTCATCAGGCTTCGATAACTTGGACAGCTGATCAGCCAAGGATGCACTTCCGACTTCCACTTAGCTGGGGAGGAAGTCTCCACACCCCCTCAGTTACTTTAGGTTTCTATCTAAAACAAACACACACCAAACCTATTGTTGGCTCGATAGACAAGGCCACAGCCTAGTTTTTGTTTCTTGTTGGTTGTTCACCCTGAACGTTCTTTAAAATCCTATAGAAATGTCAGGTTATTACGGTCTATCTTTTGTTAATGTGGAGAAAGAGACTACTGAATAGATAATTCAGGAGCGAACAACTTCATAATTAAAAATAAATAATCCTATCATGAAGATAGAGGCTGCCTGGCCGGCAATAATAATTTTTAGAATTAAAGCTACTTCGGCCAGTAAATCTTTCTATTATCCCGACGTTTCGACAAAAATCCTTTGTCCTCGTCAGGAGCAAATAAAAATTAAATCATTTAGCAAGAGAATAATTTTTAACGCCTTGCCAAATGCTTTAATTTTTATTTGCTCCTGACGGGGACAAAATAATTTTGTCGAAACACGTCGAGATAATGAAAATATTTATACTGGCCGAAGTAGCTTTAATTCTAAGAAATAATTCTTTAACATGGTTCTTTGTATCTCTTTCACTACTCGTATACTTTATAAACTGACCATACCGCTTGTATAATTTTCTTACAAAATAAACCTTAGATTATTGAAACATTGGATCAGCCAACATGAGGGCAACCACTTCGTTCAATTACATTACCTTATTTCTCATATAACATTTTTGTAAACAAAAAAGGTGATGATGATAAATTCAATAAATATTTACACAATCATAGAAAAATTATATTAAACCTTTATATAAACATAAATATTCTAACTAAATTAAACACCGCTACATATCAGAATGGTGAACGGTGTTTTCATCTATAGTTATTAATTTACCTTGAGCTTACCATTCTATATAAGATTATTCTCTCTTAAGTATACTACATATTGGAATACTTTTCAGGCAAGGGCTGGATGCGTCTGCCAAGGCATTCAGGGTTTTGCTGGATCTTGAGATGATGGAAGTACATGAGAACCCATAAATTGTCAGAAGTAGGAGTCATCGTCGCTAGGTGTCCTTTACAGGGAGGTTCTACTGTACATATATTTAACTCAGGTTCCTGGAGCTTTCAAAATAGGTTTCTAATTACTATGGATGTCATTCAGACCTCACTGTTTTGGTTTTACTTACAATAGCGGCCAAAGTAAAAGTTAATAAATACCGCTGAACAGATTTATTTCTAGTAAAAATTTGCAGATAGTGTGCAAGATTGAGGTTTTAGAAATCTGAGAAGATAAAGAGGAGATTATACACTATTTGATTTCCATTCTAGCAGTGGAGGGAAATCGGATCATTTTCAAAATTTTTGCAAAGTATGCTTGTACGTTGCCATGGCCAATTATGTTGATTATTGAAGTGCATGCATATTAGATTCTTGGTAACATGGGATCAAAATTTTTGGCGTCGTTATAAATATTCTTATAAAATTTGTAGCAAATAAATTTTACTTTCAATGTGTTTCTTTTCAATAATATCATCAAATATTATCTTTACAGACCTTACTGTAATGATATAAGTTATTGAGATAAGCCCTCTCATTCAATAACTTATATCATTGCAGTAAGGTCTGTAGAAATAATAGTTGATGATATTGAAAAGAAACACATTGAAAGTAAATTTATTTGTTACAAATTTTATCGATAGATGGCAATTAAATTTATAAATATTTCTATATTACTGGTTAAGTGATCTATAATGTATTGGTCTTCCTGTAGATTCTGTATGAGCCGAGTTCAGTTTATTGCAAGCAGCGCTTTATCGAAAGTTTGTGAAAAGACAGCAAGTAACAGATGCCTTTAAAATTTAGTCTTCTGGATATAATGGCAGTTAGAGATATATATGGAATTTAGGAATCACCAATAGAAAGAAGTAACTTTCATTTTTTAATGTCTATTTGTCCACACATCTTACAAGAACATTTTTATATAATTACAATTAAAAATATATATTCATCTGGAGCCGCGAAGAATTTCATGTCCGCTCAACTTGGCCGCCAGAGCACCTCGAAGACTAAAATTTGTTACACTTGTTCACACCTGATGACAATGCAAGTTGACAACATTTCATATTTCTTAATCGACGAGAATTGGCTATTTTCTATTTTTACTTTTAAATATTTGTGTTCGAGTTTTAATATACTATTAGAACATATGAAGCCTGAAATTTGGTGCACATGTTTAAATCTGATGACATTTAAAGTTGACAAAATATCAGACTTTTGAATGGTCAGGATGGTCGGAGAGAGAGAAATGAACTAATTTTAATTATTAAATTTAATTTCAAATTTTGTCTGGAATGTCTAAAAATTTGTTGACTCACTCAAAACAGCAAACAATGCAAGTTGACAAAATTCTAGGTGGTCGGGGTGTCCACGATGGCCTGGAATAGAATAGAATCAGTTTATATTAAAAGGAGAAAATAAGCGTAACCATTTGTAACGTAATCAACGGCAGGTCTTCCATAAAAATAATTAATAAATAAAAATACATTTAAAAAAAGCTTTTATTCAAATTCACTGAAAAATAAAAAATAAAATATTGTATCTTCTGTCATTGAGCAATTAGATGTAAAATAAAAATAAAATTGTTCATTCCTGGTCATTCCGACCACCCAGAAGTCTGAAAATTTGTACACTTGCATTGTTCATTGGACTGAGTGAGTGTTAAAAGTTTCACACTTCTATATTATCTGGAAGTATATTAAAATTAATTTACAAAATTTGTCCATTTCCAGCCACCCTGACAACCCAGAAGTCTGAAAATTTGTCAAATTGCATTGTCATCGGGTTCTGAAAAGTATACCAAATTTCAGATTCCTACGTGATCTAAAAGCATATTAAAAATCGATTGCAAGATTTGTGGACAGACAGACAGACGGACGGAAGGACAGGGAAGCAAGTTAAATAAAAGCTTTTAATGAATAGGTAGTATGATCTATAACTATAAATAATTATGAGGATATTGTGTGTCAGAAATATATAACAATCATAATCACAGGGAGTCGACGACGTGGGAGCATAATAAATGATCTCTCTCTCTCGAAGTGGATGGTCATTTAATTCCATATTGGAACACTAATTACAACCTGAAATGACAAATTTTTCACTTATAGTCATAAATTCTGCTCGACTTATTGACATTTTGAAAAATGTACACTCATGAACAACACTTATAGAATTTCATATTTTGATGTCCAGGACGTTTATTTATTTATTTTTTTTTAAGAAGAAGAAGACAGGCAATTTTGTTCACACTTGATCATCTCAGTGTCTCCTATAAAGGTCACTGTGTATCAAATATCTTTCAGAGTTATTGTCTGAATCTCGATAAACACGCTATCTTAAATAGTACAACTTCCTTAAGTTTTGTCCATGAGTGTATATTAGATCTTGAAATATACGCTATTATCTTTCTTTCTTCCAACGCTGAGTTCTTACCTATGTTAAACTCTATCAGGAATTCTTTGACTATTTTCTTAAATATAAGCAATACCATTTTATATAAGATGGTATCTCCGGTAGTAGGAGGAGACCATGTTCTGTGTCCCAAGGTTAATATAGTAGCACCTATCTCGTTTGCCAAACTAAAACCATTCGACTGAGGGATTGATATAGAAGACCAATAGACTAAATTTTTAAACTCTTAATTTTTGCTAATTTTTTAAATGAAAGTATAATAAACTCTCTATCTCTACTCGTAAGCTTCTATTTACTGCTCCATATATTGTTAATAATTCACGATTTACATTTCTTTCTTGAGCAAATTCCATGATGATTTTCCTGTTCTTCCAATTGTAGCAGTTGTACCGCCGAACAAGTAACGTAGAGACACGCTGATCTTAATCTATATTCTTCATATTGTCATGTATTAGTAAAAATAAACTCAAAGACGACAGAGCAATTGTTTTAAGTCAAGAAAAAATTAAAATTGATAAAATAAAAGAGAAGAAATGAGAAAAAATTTTAGGGTAGCAGAATATAAATATAAAAATAGATAATATGTTGATAAACTAATAAATACTTTGCTACAATATAGTTGTACCACATCATCAGTATCACAGGGGCCAAACTAATTTTAGCTGTATCTTTCTATTGTAGTAGTTGTACAACAATATTTCAGGGACCATGTTTATTTATATATAGTGCTCATCAATTGTACCACCGTGAAATTACTAAAGGAACCATGCTAATCTTCTCCGTATTGTCCTTATGCAACCGCCGATCCAGTCAACACATTGCGAGCAAAGAACCAATCCGTTAATTAACCGGGTCTTAATGTGGTTTGGAACGACACAAGGACCCGGTACGGAAGCGGAAGCCTAACGAGCAGGACCATTAACGGACCTCACATCGGTCCGGTGCGTCCACGACATGGCCCGATCAGATCGGAGGTAATTGGTGCAGCAAAATTTCTGACACCTAGGCGAGCTAACCTCTCAAATGCACTCAGCCAAATGCCACAAATATATTTGAGAATTTTTGTTAATATTTAAAGTTCTATAATTATAAATAAAGAAATAGGCATCCACTTGAATCTTTTTTATTCCTTATTAAAGCCCAAAGAGATCATTGACTCTGCCAGTGCATTGAATCCAATGAGCATAGTGGTGTGTTGTAAGTTATACTAGACGTGCTGAACAATTTTCAAAGGTCTGTGGTGGTGGTGGTGTCTTGTCCATGGAGCAGATAAGATCGGTCCATGCACCCTGATCACAATACCGGCCAACTGAGGTGCCTTTTCCGTATGGATGCTTTCTTCTGGATTGATGTCTACCATATAGAGGGCTGTGAGGATGGCCGGGCAACTGTATATATGGTATGGAGTGAGTTGGGTGTTGTGACAGTTATTGCAGTTCCTGTAGGATCTAGTCATGTCTGGGTTTATCTTCATTCATTTAAAATGTCCTGTTCTGATTCTTGAAATCGTTGTTGTTAAATCTCTGTTAAAGTTGAGGTTGAATATAGGCTGGGGTAACAGGCTGTAATGCGAATACAATACGTGTATACATATTACAGCCTGTTGAAGGACATTATTGTCCGACAGCTCGCCAAGCTTCTATCTTCTAAATAAAGAAACTTGTCGCCGTTTTATCTCTTCTTAGAATATCCATTCATTTACAAAAACAAAATTATACCTTGTGAAAGTTCAATATCTCGGGATAGATTTCAATTAGGGGAACCAAATTTCTCAAGAGAATGAAATTTACTTATCCAGTAAAAATAGACATTAATTGATCCTTTGTTCAATCTAGCATATTCGGGAAGGTGACAAATTTCCATATATATTTCTGCTATTGAATTTATTAGACACTTTATTTTTTTTGCAACTAAATGCCTTTTTGATAAATTATGAAGATTTAATCGAACTTTTGTAAATCTTATTAAATCAAAGCACGCCCTAGACTAACAAGGGTCATAGATCTAAACCATGGTCTCTATATGGATGTTCTAAATTTTCTCTAAGGGTGGTGTTATGGTTAGGTCACTGAACAGAGTCCGCTAGATTGCGGGAAGCTAGCCGTCAATCAATTGCACACGGTTTTGTGCCTACTTTGACTGTCTCTTTTTAAAATCAATTCCTCCCCCCCCCCCCCGTGAATTTTCATCTATGAACCTCAAATAAAGAACCAATTAACAAACCTAGTAGAGAAAAATAAGACTCAATAAATTCATTGATCAACAAAAAGTCAGTTGAAAAGAAATAATAAAGTAATAATTCCTTAACTAGGGTGATATGACCCGTATTATAAATCATAACTTGTGTGAAACTAACTTTAATGCACATAGAACTCAAGATTCTAAGAAACTGCGAAAGCATCATATTATGTGTCAGAAACAAGAACATCTTTTCACATAAAACATTCACATTTCAGAGAGATTATCAAGAAGAAACAGTTTTGCTGTAAAAATCAAAAAATATTTTATATACTACATTCCAGCTTATGAAAACCAGAATTCCTTTAATCCAAGTATAATTTTTAGAAGGTTTGGGCAAGCATGTGCATGGTTGTTTATTCAACAAATTCAAAGATTTTCAACAGAAAAAAAAAAGACTACATTTCAGAAACATGAAGAAACGCAATATTTATGCTGAAAAAATTCTCGAGAATTTCTATACATGTCAGCATGTGTGAATCCCTCTCATCCCAATGTGATCATCTAGATGAGAGCACATGTGTAAAGTGGTTTATTTAGCAGCAAGTTCCCAGGCTTTGTTTTGGTCCACACAATGGCAGCGAGTGGATCATCTTCAAGGTGCAGTCACGACCGGCGGACACAATAGCTCCGGTTATGAAAGAAAGCCGTTCCTCTCCATGAATATTTACAGCATATCTTCTCTAATGATACATTCATTGTCTCACTTTCGACCGGAATGTAGAATGGATAGTCGGATGTTTTATTAAAATCAAGATACACGGAAGATGTCTCTTGAAGACCTGTTGCAGGATGCCCAAAAGTCACAGCACAAAAGATGGCAGAATTTTGGCAATAGCTACCAAACACAATAGAGGGGTATCATGCAGGATGCTTGTTTCTGAGCTTGAATCAGTCTCTGGAAGAAACGTAGAAAGTTGAATATGAGAATCAATTAGCAGTTATATGAAACAAATTAAATTTGAAAATATGATCCAACAATTAAATTGTACACCCTTGATATCAATGTTAAAAAAACTACTCAAAAGCTACTTCTACAGGCCTTACAAGCCTCATCTAATTTTTTTTATCATCCAGTAAGGTCTGGAGAGGTAGTTTTGATGATTTTTTAAATAATAAAAAAAGAAGCATTGATATAAAAAGAGCGTAAAACTTATTAGCAGTTATATAATTTAAAAAACAGCTGTTCTCAGGAGAGATGATCGGAATAACCTAATGTAGCTAGACGATCTGAAGTTGTAACACCAATGAGAATGAAAATACGAATTTTTCTTTTAAAATGACAGAAACATTTCCTCAAGTACGCAATTGTTAGAAACATTGTACCATTCAATATTTGAAAATTAACGTTAGGCTATGAACATGTAAATAAGAAATCACTTTAAAATACTAGATTTTTCTTATCCTAGAAGTTTGATGAACGTATTGTAACAAGTGTTTTCATTAGAGAGTTTTGTAAAGACTAAGTTCAGGAGTTGTATTTAAAGAGGGTCCGCGCGAGCGTAGAAAATTTTAAGATTAACACACACATTAAGAACAAACTTATGTCATTTGTGAAATTTCTGAAATCATTGTCGAAAGTTGCAGTGTTCTGAAGTTGATGAAGTGTCTCGATAAGATGGAGAAATTTATGGGACAATTTCATAAACATTTATTTTTAAAACAGCAACCCTTAAGATAATATCATTTTAATTTGCGAAGTTGTCTTTAAAAGTCATTGTCACAAGTTATAGTATTATAAAGTTTTGGGAATTTATGCAAACTGTAGTGGATATTTGTGGGAGTTTCTATAAAAACGAGATTACATCTCTTAGACATTAACCTTCTGTAATTGGAGAAAATAGCTGAACCCTTTTTTTACAAGAAGAGGGATTTTATAATTGTTTAAAAATTATCTGAGAAATTTTGCATACTTTTTTTTATCTGCTGGAAGTATTCGTAGAAAGTGTATGATATGGCCTATGAAGACAAAATTTTGTTATTTGAGAAGTTCTTAGAAACCATTTATGCAAATGGGAGTATTCAAATATATAAAAAATACCAATCTTAGCTTATTCATACGCGGGTAAGAGAGAATCCAAAGAGTTAGCGTAAAAAATCTTAAATCTTACTGTAATCAAAGCTTATGTTCATAGTTTCGTTGCACTCTCAGCAAGGATTCCTCGACGACGAGATCGATACATAGACAGAGAATACTCCAATACAATAGCGGTCTTGGTAGATTAGACTGGGAAAACCTATGAGAGGGTTCTCTACTGATGATCTAGGCCCTCTCAATAATTTTCCATGTTGTTGTTGTCGTGTTCCAAATAATGTTTCATCGTAAATAGGAAATGAACAGTTTTTTCCCCAAAAGGAGAATTTCGCACTGAATAGCTTTACATCATAGATTCTGTATTATTTAAACTTTGTATAATAATAATAGAGGAACACAAATTTTGAAATTATTATTCAAATTCCTATGTTCGAGGTGTTGAAAAGGCGCGTGAAGCCTCTGCGAGAACCGGTTCGATCCACGGAGATTACAATGATGTGCGTCCGTCCCAGATTTCAGGAGAGTGGTGGGTGTGGAGGTGGAACCAGCACAATGAAAGATTGTCAAATGTATTTACCTTCCCAACCTAAATTTAACTTTCCACGCCACGTGTTCCAAAACAACCTCGTGGCCCTCAAACTACGACTAATCACTTTCAGCATTTCGATTTCAAAGAAGAAATAAGAAGGAACCCATGGTTAATATCTCACGTGTTATCATCCTTAATACAAGCCTTCCTGGCTATTCATTTGTTTCATTGATCAGTCAGCTTGAAGTTCAGCGAATACTTGTAGTGAATATGATTGCTTTCTTTAAATTGTTATTCAACCTAACACTATAAATAGATATGTATTTATCCTGCATGTTGGAAAACTTGTGTATAAGCCTGCATACATTTTCAAGTTTATTCTAAAGTGAGTTTTTGTCTTATTTTTCTTTATCAAAAAATAGTGTAGAAAAAAAATCGTTTCAGATAAAGTTGTCAAAATCATTCGCACAAAATTTTAATAGGAAAATTGATAGATCACAGACTTTGACTCCAGCCATGTATGATTTTGGATTGGGGAAGTACTTGAATAAGCGGGGACAAACAGTACAGAAGGCATTTATACGTTTTTTTTTATATCTAATATATTCCATTAAGTATTTGGTTTTACGATGAAAGCAAATTATTTGGTATCATATGCCGAAGGAGAGAAAAAAGAGGTATCTATTTGACCGTTTCCCGTATTTTAAATGAAAAAATATTTAGCCTTCTTAATATGTCACAATTTTACGTGCTCATATTTTGCTAGTATATTCTGAAGAATTGATATTCTTGAAATATATTTTGTGGTTTTTGTTTCTATTACTTTATTTTGGAAGGCACCTCGATCTAATTCGTTAGATCATCTTAGGTATTTATTTTAATAACTATACATCGAGTTTTTTATTTCCTTATGTGAATAATAGCGCAGCAAGAAAGAATAATCTAGGGCCGTGACCAGGCTGTGAAGGTTGGGAAAGCCACAACTGGTTCGATCGTTGCCTTGGATCGGAAAATAAAGGCAAGGCCGCGGATCCACCCCCCATCTGGTTGACCAGCCCTTCCGAGTCGTCTTTCTGCTTTGACATTTATCACCAACATCTCGGTCCACTTGACAGTCTTGGATAATAACGACCGACATCTCGGTCTCCTCTACAGTCTTGGATACTTACGGCCAGCACATCGGTCTCCTCCACAGTCTTTGTTACTTACAGCCAACATCTCGGACTCCTCCACAGACTTCGATACTTAAGGCCAGCACCTCGGTCTCCTCGACAGTCTTCGATACTTACGACCAGTATCTCGGTCTCCTCGACAGTCTTCGATACTTACGGCCAACATCTCGGTCCGTTTGAAAGTCTCAGCTTCTAACACCAAAAATCTCGGCCCATCTGACTGTCTTAGCTACTAACGGCCAAAATCTCGGTCCATCTGACTGTCTTAGCTACTTACGGCCAAAATATCGGTCCATCTGACTGTCTTAGCTACTTACGGCCAACATCTCGGCCCATCTGACTGTCTTAGCTACTAACGGCCAAAATCTCCGTCCATCTGACTGTCTTAGCTACTTACGGCCAAAATATCGGTCCATCTGACTGTCTTAGCTACTTACGGCCAACATCTCGGTCCATTTGACTGTCTGAGATACTTTGTGTGTTGGCCATCCATTATTCAGTCAATTTTATAGTCTTGGATACTTACGCCCAACATCCAGGTCTATTCGACAGCCTTAACTACCCTTGTCCAACATTGTTTTTGCTTTTTTAATCAATGTTATTCATCAAAATACCATCCACCATGGATTGTTTTTATATATAAATAATGGGGATTTCGAAATGGCTTTGATTCATGCAGATCTATCAAGGATAAATTTTTTAATATTAAAAATATATTTTACAAATTTAAATTGACAAGGATTATATATTGAACATATATATCTCTATGCATCTACTCTTAGACCCTTGTACTATGTCGCCTATATAGGTTTTTATACAGTATGGGACTTTAGTTGTCTATATGAATTATTATTTTATTATTGCATATTATGTATAGACAGACAATTGGATATATTTTATTGACACATACAGAGGGTGTTTCCTTTCAAATGAAACGATTTCAAACGTCCGTTAGAACTTTATTTTTCGAACGTGAATTTTTTTCATGTGTTCTATGTGCTTCCCCTTCTTCTTGGCTATCTCCCTGCATCGGACTTTCCAAGCTGCGAACACTTCCTTGACTTTGGAGAGCGAAACATTCGACCACTCCTCTTGTGCGGCTTTCCAAAGTCCGGCCTCAGTTTTGGGACGTCGGTTGAAGAGCCGTTGTTTCAACATACCGAACCCGTAAAAATCCAGTGGGCTGGCGTCGGGAGACTTCACTGGAATGTCCGAGTTCCTGATAAAATTTAGGCCTAGGGTGTCCTTCATTTCTTGTAGGAACTGTTGGGTTTTGTTGGAGGTATGGGAAGAGGCTTTGTCGTGATGATGGAACACTTTATCCATTTCCCCTGGGTAAAGGTCCTTCAGTTGTTCGATGACAGGTTTCAGAACGCATTCTATATAGAATTCTGAGTTCACCTTCACCTTCGATGGAACCTTTATGAGCGGAAGGACTCCACGGCCAGTCATTACCCCGACAACCATGAAACCTTTAGGGAAAGTTTCGGAGCATTGGTGAACCCAATTATCCGGGACCTGATTGCCTCTTTTGATGTAACAGATCTTCCGGATTCCATTGCAATACGTCACATACATCCATGCTTCGTCCAATGTTGCAGTATATTCCGATCTGGAACCGGCCAGGTGTTCCTCGTAGAGCTTCCGGGCATTCGTTGCACGGTTTTTCATGTGGAAAGGGGTGAGCTTGTGAACCTTGCCTTTTCGTCGGGTATCCAGTTCCATATCTTTGTGAATGATGTTATTTATCGTTTTTAGCGATGTTCCACACATTCTGGAAAGTTGGCGCTGAGATGGTGGATTTTCAGTAGTTGCTAGCCGCTTTACCTTGGAAACCGTGGCGGGGGTCCGCACCGGACGTGGTCGATCGACTTGAAATTTTTGCCCATTGGATTCAGCTTCCCTTTTCTTTCCGATGCCATTTACTACCTTACATATTGTAGCTTTGCCAACATCTAGTCCTTCTGCTTTTAGCTTTTTCACTATGACGCTATAACTGTTTCCTTCTTTGGAAAGGGTCCGAATTGTTTGTTCGACTTGGAGCGTTAGTCTCTCTCCCCCCATGTTGCAAAAATCATGATACCTGATGAAAATGAATTCTCCAGAAGATTCTAGATCTATTGGAACCAGTGTCGTGTGCAGCATGCCTGCACGTGCAAAACGCGAGCGCTCGAAAATCGTTTCATTTGAAAGGAAACACCCTCCGTAATATGTATAGATCATCACACCGGTTCTGTCCTCTCAAGAGAACAGCAGTCTTTGATTTCCAGACTCAAGTCTGGTCATCTACGGACAATGACTTTCCAGAATGGTTGCAAGGTTTTCCCACTATGTACTAAGTGAAATTCTCAACCTGCAACCCCAAAACACATTATTGACTGTATTGACTCATCCATTGATGAGCTTTACTCTTCCCCGTCAGACACCATCAAAAGTCTCAAGCTTTACAAGCTTGATACCTTAATATGATTGAGTGGAGATTAAGAAAGAAGAAGAAGTTTAGATCATAGATATGTATGATCAAATACTGAACTAAAGTGGTTCTGTGTATACAGTCTGACCATATTCTGTTCATCTAGCTAGGCCAGTTGTTTTATTCAGTGATATGGCTGACTATTGGTGATCATTATAATCATTTTAATTCTATTTCTTCTCCTCTCTTTTTTCTCTCAGGGATAAGTCATCTAGAATATTCTCAATTCAATTCAAATAATTCAGACTGTGCACTTTGACTTGTATTGACAAGATGTCAATAAAAGTATTTTAATTGTAAAAAAAATATATTCAATAGTACTCAAGGATTTTAACTGATATTTTAATATAGACAGTGTGGCAAATAATTTTTAAGAATGGGTTTGTAAAATAAAACAGAAACAAGCTAATTCAATTTCTACTATTTTTTTATTCAAAATAATCCCCTCCGGATTCAATACATATGTTACAACGATTTAATAAGGAATTAAATGCCTCTTGCAGGCCACTTTGAGGAATCGCCTCCAAAGTGCTCGTCGCAGCTCTCTGGATGGTCGGGATATCATAAAAAAACAACCTTTTAACTTCAATTTTATTTTTGGGAATAAATAAAAGTCACATGGTGCTAAATCAGGCGAGTACGGAGGATGATTCAATACACAGACGTTATTTTTGGCCAAAAAGCGACGAACAATGAGTGAGGAGTGACTCGGTGCATTATCATGCAGCAAACACCAACTGTCTTCATCGCGATATTCTGGACGAATGCGACGAATTCTGGCAATCAAACGTTTCAAAACGTTTGAATAATACTCTTCAGTAATGGTTTGTCCAGCGGGAACAAATTCTTTGTGGAAAATACCTCTACTATCGAAAAAGGTAATCAGCATTGTTTTGATTTTTGATTGCAATTTTCGCGTTCTCTTTTTGGCATGTGGAGAGTTTTTTGACTTCCATTCGGCACTTTGGCGCTTTGTCTTTGGGTCATACTGAAAACACCATGTTTCATCACCCGTAACAATTGATTTCAGAAAGTTTGAATCATTTTCATAGGCAGAAATGATGTTCCTGCAATGTGCAATTCTCAATAATTTCTGCTCGCCCGTTAAAGTGTGTGGAACAAATTTAGCACATACTTTAGTTTTACCCAAATCTTCATGCAGAATAGTTCGAATCGTTTCTTTGTTGATGTGTAAAACCTCTGCCATCATTCTCTGGGATGCACTGCGATTGTTTGCAACAAATTCTCGCACTTTTTCTATACTTTCTGGTGTCTTCGAAGAACTTGGTCGTCCAGTATGCTTATCATCTTCTAGCGTATTTCTTCCATCCGAAAAACGTTTGTGCCAAATGAAAACATTTGATTTACTCAAACAAACGTACCATAAACTTGCTTCATCAAAATATATGTTTCCGATGCACTTCTACCAAGTTTTGCATTAAATTTAATGACCGCTCTCTGATCCATCTCAGAATTCCGACGAACAAAAATGTTTACCTTTCAAAAATCGCCTGTATGGCTTTAAAGAGTTAACCAAAATGGCTGAAACAAAGCCACGCGCTAGATAAGGCTTCGAATATATATACGAAAGCGCAATTTCATAACTGGCTCTGCTATTGGCTTTTATCTACCGCGAGTCTTAAAAATTATTTGCCACACTGTGTATATGATTCAAGGTAAAATTGTGAAAGGCGTTTTAACATTACTCACAACGAGTTTTATTGAATTCTCAATTCAATATTGAGACCTAAAATGTAAGAGTCTCCATAGTCGAAGAATGGTTAGAGGATTCTAGAAATGTCGCGGTGTCGTCTGAAGCTATCACCAACTTCAGTCACATCCTGTCGTTGTTGCATCACCGGGACATAAAACACCAAGAAATAAAACTTACAACCTTTTTAACATTCCATACATTAACTGGCATCTTTGGACATGTCCATTCTATTAATGCTACAATATGGCATGTTCCCATTTGTATCGAAATCTAATCACTGGCTCTACATAGTTTTATATTGCCAATTGCTAGACCATAAAGATACAGTACAAGGTAACAACTATAGAAGATAACTTACTAATAGATTTTAATTATTTTCGTATTATAATCACCATCTTCTTCATTGTTAATTTCTCATCATTACTTAAATAATGCAGACTGTGCACTTTGACTTGTATTGACAAGATGTCAATAAAAGTATTTTATTGGTCGTTGAGGTACAGCTAGCACCACGTTTATGAGGGCCAACAGCCCGAAACGCGTCCGTGCTTAGTTTTTCTTGATTAATCAAGAATGGGTATTTAGCCAATTCTGGAATAAATAAAACTCAACGAGAATAGTTGATATTTATTCCGATAGATGACGCAAACCATCCGCAACTGTCAGTTGCACGATAAAGAGATGCCTTTTTCATTAAAAAAAAAAACATTTTAATTGAAAAAAATATATATTTAATAGTACTCAAGGATTTTAACTGATATTTTAATATCTATGATTCAAGGTAAAATTGTGAAAGGCGTTTTAACATTACGAGGATTTCTCAAAACAAGTTTTATTTTTTATTTAAAAATTCTAGCTTTCAAGCGATAATCAATCGTCAACAAGCTTAATTAAAATTTTCAGTTGTAAATATCCACGCTGCGCTCATAGATTTGCAAACATTTCTTATAAAAGTAGTCGATATTTTTTCAATTAAACCCGTTTAAGAGCGATTATCGCTTGAAAAGGCTAGTATTTTAGAATAAAAAAGGAAAATCATTGTGAGCTATGCAATCTATACTCACAAAAAAATTCTCACAACTGAGATTAATCTTTCGTTATATCAAAATACAAAGGAAGGGAAGCATTTCTTTTATTTATCAGTCATTTATCATAAAAACTTTCTCTTCTCGATTTAGTATTACATATTGTAGAGGATTATTGTATGATAAAAGAGCAATCTACCAAACGTGTTGTGAGTATACAGAAATGTAAAATATTTTCGACGTATATGATTCTTTTTGAATACAATCATACATAATAGTTTACATTTCTTATGACAGATGGCTCTCTAAGGCATCATATTAATATTTATCCATATTTTAAGGTAATGTTGAGTAAAAATATCAGGATTCCAGGGAAAGTATCTTTTCAAAAACCTTTGTTTTTAATCTCTAGCTTTCGGGCACGAACGCCCTTCTACAGGAAAAAATGTAGAAAGTTTGACAAATTTTACCGTAAATGTTTCTTTTGAACGAAAAATCGTAATTTTATTTAAAGGAAAAATACACTATTTCTAACCTTAGGGATGAAATATGAATGGTTGAATTGTGAAGAGTAATGATGAACGGAAAAATAAAATTGTACAGGGATAGGAAAATATATAATACCATGTTTTTTTCTGTAGAAGGGCGTTCGTACCGGAAAGCCTCATATTAATATTTATCTATATTTTAAGGTAATCTTGAATAAAAATATCAGGCCTCCAGGGAAATTATCTGTTCAAAACCTTTTTTAATCTCTAGCTTTCGGGCACGAACTCCCTTCTACAGGAAAAAAATATGATATACCAAGTTTTCTTCTGTAGAAGGGCGTTCGTACCCGAAAGCTAGAGATTAAACAAAAGGATTTTGAAAATATACTTCTTCCTGGAAGCCTGATGTTTTTACCTAATATTGATACAAGGGATTATTTTTATTGAATTTTGAGGTGTGTGTGTGTAAAATGGTAAAGAAGACATTGAGAAATTATGAATGATATTTTCCACAATAAATATTTTAGTTCTAAGCACTTACATGTGCAAACAATCCTATTTAGAAAATTGGCATCCTTTTAAAAAATATTATTAGTCCCTGTTGAAGATTGATTCTCGTTTGAAAGCTTGTACACCATTTTAAATAAAAAGATTGAGAAAAAAATGTTAGAATTTTATATTTTTATATATCTCTTTTATTTCGTTATTATCTATAATAATATAATAATAAATACACATAATAATTATGTGTAAATATTTGAATATCAGAAAAAATAATTTATTAGCATTTTTGAGATTTTACCATTCATACACACACGACACAACTTGCAAGAAAAATGTATGTCTGTATATTATTAGTCACTTAAAAAATATATAATAATAATAATAATAGGACTTGTGATGTCAATTAGATTTTTTTTTGAGAACTTTTTTTTTCTTCTTATTAGGTGATTTGGGGATTTTACACCAATCTTTATAACCCTTGCGTGCTGGGTATATGAACTAAATATGAACAATTCCTGTATTTATTGCTCACCACATTGATATAAAGGTTTTTAATCTGTTGATAAAGTAATTTGTAACATGAATCTCACTATTGTTTTGAAATAAAGGGTGGATATAATGGTTGTTATATAGTTTTATAAAGTTACTTCAGCCTTGGAGCTAAATGTAGGTTTGGAAGAATATCAAGTTAGAAGCTAAAAAATTGTTCAGTGTGTGTGAAAGAATATCAGACTTGTTACAGATGCAAATTGTGCTGCTTTATATAAACAAGTAACTAGTATACAAATTAAAAGGAATTATCTAGATAAAATGTGTATTAAGAACAACAAACATTCAAAAAGATGGTCTTCACTTCCGTTAAAATGAAGGGTAAGTCCTAGGTACCATTTATTAATAACTCTACAATTACTCATGCCCTTAGGTGAAATGGCACACAACAAATTATGAAAGTCCACTTGAAGATCATAGTTTCGGTCTGAGTTAGTTCAGAGTGGCTTCAACATCTCAACAATCCGCATACAGATAAAAAAACTGTGAAATCTTTCGAATTCTCCAAAGAAGTAATTTGTTGTCGGAGTGGCCAGGTCAATTTCATAGCAAGGACAATTTTGAAAATTAACATAATTGACATATTATCAATACATGCAAAAGTGCACAGTCTGCATTATTATTTTTAAATAATCAAATATATACAGCTATGTGAAAAAAAAAACTTAAATTAACAGGTCAGGTATGCCTATTTTTTCAAATATAATTATGTACAATCTCCAGAGACACCACGTATTTCGCGATCTACGACGAAAAGGTAGATCGCGTGCTGCTCCTCTGAGGAAATGGCGTGGTCCTCGAGACTAACCGGAAAGATCCAGAACTGTAGGTCCGGTGGCCGGAGGAAATATGCTAATCCTTGATCACCGTGTGCAATGAAATAAGTAGCTTAAAAACGTGAACACATGTTCTGCAACATCAAACTGTTGCACTCTATACGAAAAATAGTTCTGATGCACAACAATTACTGGAGTGAAATGAAATCTGTGTAATTCTCAGGAAGTTGAAAACACATCTGATCTCTATAAAATCGTATTTTACCGGCAATACTTCCGAAATTGCCCACAGATGCTGCTTGTTATTCAGGCCGAACATGTGACAATTCTACCAGCTTGGATACTTGAGAACATGAAATCTTCTTAAATTGAAGGTTTTATCATTAACCTGTTCGACTCGTGTGAGTTTCCATCGGCAAATAATGGCCAAGATATGAATGTAAAAACACTACTCAAGCTCTTATGTCTAAATGCAGATCCTTTAGGGAATATGAAAAATTATTTTCGAAACCTTTCTACCTACGTGGATAATTAAACTAGAGACTTAACCATTTTATTCTATTACTATTCTATTACTATTCTTTACTATTATATTACTATTCTAAGTCCGAAGCGAAGAAAGGTTACTTTAACGCAATATGTTTTTTTTTTATATATGTAAAATGTATAAACTATAACGTAAGCCTACGAGCTTTTCCGCAGAGGTTTTGATAAGTTCCAACCCTGACTACACGCTTGTTCGGTGGCACATACAGGTATACTTAAATACTTGTATACTAAAATAGGAACGATACAGAGAAGATTAGCGTGGCCCCTGCGGAAGAATGACACGCAAAATCGTGAAGCGTTCCAACCCTGACTAGATCTCACTACAAAATTTGTCCAAAATGACTATTAAATAGAAATGAAGAAACACGTCACACACACGTCTCTTCCAACAATGGTATCCTACGATTCCTCCTATTGTAATATAGAAATATGTTAATATTATTCTTTGTTAGAATAAATTTTACGAATATGATGATTAACATACTTACTTAAGGAAGTGTAATGTGGAAAGTGAAAGTCTTTGATATCATCGGTCGTCATGTTTTTTTTTTTTTTTTGGAGACAGAAGCAATTTTGTTCACAATTGGCTATCTCGTGTATCTTCAATAAATATCACTGTGTATCAAATATCTTTCAGAGTTATTGTCTGAATCCCAATATGCATGCTAAAAGGTACAACTTCCTTAAATTTTGTTCATAAGTGTATTTTTTAAAGGGTATTTTTTTTAGTAAAATAATAATCATAATTTTGTGTGTAATATATAATTAATATTGCTAATATATTCAGTACTATATGGAAGTGTTTTCAACAATTATTATAGTAGGATTGTGTCAATAGTATCGATAAAACACAATATTATATGAAAAACAGAATGAAAGGGAAGATTTGAGTAGAATCAGGAAATCAGAAGAACAAAAAAGTATCTCCTGATCGTGCAACTGAGCGTTGCTGATGGTTTGCGCCATCTATCCGAATAAATATCAATTAATCGTTGATTTTTTTTTATTCCCAAGAAAAAAAAACGTTCCTTGATTTATCAGGAAGTTTCTAGGACCAGCTTTTTTTGGTCGTTGAGGTACGGCTTGCACCACGCTGACGAGAACCAACAGCCTGATACACGTACGTGGTTGGCTTTTTTATATTTATCAAGAAAAGGGGTATTTGTGATCAATATTCTTGAATGAATAATCAAAGATTAGTTTATATTTATTCCGATAGAGGGCGCAAACTATCAGCAACTTTCATTAACACGATCAGTTAGTGATTTTTTAATTCACTATAAGATTTGAGGAAAAATCTTGGGTCACATTTAAAAAGTTTTATCTTTAAATTAATTTTCTCAAATAAATTGACATATGAATTTAATAAAATTTTATATAATTCTCATAATATACGCCTTATAACAAAAATCGACGCTCCTTGAAAGAGTTGTTCAATTTACATGTAAATACGTATTCAAAAACGTTTCGACCAAACATGCAAATGATTGAAATTTGGTGGCCGATTTATGCAAAGCAAGAACTCCGTGTATTTGAACTGTGCATCCAGCACGAGTATTCTAGACTCGATATTTGATTTCTTAAATTTAACTTTTTTTTCTTACAGTAAGCCTATTTATACTATATTTAACGCCTCGCCGAAAGATTCGTGTTCAATACGAACATATGTCAGAATTTGACAGAGGTCGTGCCATTGGATTGAAAGAGGCTGGTTAATCAAATCGACTAATCGCGCGACATTTGTGTCGAAGTAACGCGGTTATTAGACAATGTTGACAAGATGGGTCAACAACGGAAGTATGCAACGTCAGGACCTCAGCGGTCGTCCAAGGGCAACAACAGAACGGGAGGACAGAGCAATTGTCAGAATGGCTGTCACAGCACCGGATTCGATTATCTACCATCCAACGTGTGACCGGCACACAAGTGTCCAAAATGACCATCAACAGGCGACTGAGAGAGCGGAATCTAAGCGCACGTCAACCGTTACCATGCCTACCCCTCACACCCGTACACCGACAAGTCCGACTATAGTGGTGTCGGGAGCGATCAACTTGGAACTGCGCTGACTGGGAACGTATAGTCTTTAGTGACCAGTCCCGTTTCTTACTGCGTCCTGACGACCGTCTCAAACGTTTCTGGAGACGTCCAGGGCAGCGTGTGGATCCTGGCCTTCCTTTAGAACACCACACAGGTCCACAACAGGGCGTTATGGTCTGGGGTGCCATTTCATTTGATAGCTGGATTCCATTGGTAGTCATTCCTGGCACCTTGACAGCACAACAGCATGTAGATGATATTCTACGGCCTGTTTTGTTGGCATTCCTCTCACATCATCCCGGGCTTAATTTTCAACAAGATAATGCCCGGCCACACACGGGCTATGGTGCCTTGGATATGCTTAATGGATTGTCTATGGATTGTCTTCAGTGTTGACCAATACTTCCGTGGCCAGCAAGGTCGCCTGATCTCTCACCCATAAAGCACATCTGGGACGTAATGAGAAGGCAATTGCAACCATCTCGGAATGTTGACCATTTAGCCCGATATTTGGAGACAATTTGGCAAGAAATACCGCAGCACACCATCCGGAATCTCTATCAGTCCATGACACGTCGGGTGGCAGCCTGTATCCAGGCCAGTGAGGGTCAAACGACATATTGATCAATTTGTGACGATCAAAAACACCGGAATAAAACGATCAATTGTTCTGAAACTTTAATTGTTCTTTTTTCTATGCAGGTTCTTCATATACACTGATTTTTGTCTCAATCTGTCAACTATTTTTTGTTGCGTCGTTTTTTTAATAATAGAGTGTATTTTATTAAACTTCGATTTTAAGAGTTAATATTCCTTTATGAATTTAAGCATATGCTTTATGAAATATATAATCACAAGTTATTTCACAACTGTCAATATGTTTAAGAAGTTCGAAAATGAAAGAGAAAGTCCAATGAAATAACCTAAGCGAAAGCCTGTAAGAGTTTTTTTGTCGTCGGTTGTTGATAATCTATAGAACGACGGCATTTGAAAGTGACATCGGGCAAAAGTTTATCTTCTCGGTTAATCTAAACCGGTAAAAGCGATTGATACAACGAGTCAAATTTCCCCCATCAGTTCCTCATCAGAATAAGTTTAGAAGGAAGGTTATACTGTGTGCATTTTTTGGTTGAAACTTCGAAGGAATTTTGTATATTGAACTTATATGACAAGTTCATCGATTCAGAACTTTACTGTCACCAGCTAGATAGAGTCTAAGATGTGCTGAAGTACTTGGTTCATAGAAAGAGATATTTCTTTCATTAAGGAAATGCTTAAGGCAATTCTAGAATGACTAAGCAGAAATTTGAAGATCAAAACCTGTGTGGGATTGAGATTCGACCTCATCCTTCTTACAGTCCTGATACTGCTACATCTGATTGTGTTTTTTTTTTCGATCAATGGAGCACTTTATTCGAAGTTCTAAACTTGGAACATTTAATAAGATTGAGGTTTGTATCGAGTTATTCAATACAAAAGCTATAAAAGGTTTTTTAAAGCTAATCCAATTATCCAATTGTCAGTGAATCGCTGTCATAATTTTGTTAAAATTTTGCACATTTAGAAGATTAATTTTCAGTATTTTCTTACCAAATATTATTGTTTTCTCAGTTCAATAATGGAAAAAATTGAAAAATTTAAAAGATGACTCAAAACTTTCCTCAACCTTGTATTATATAATCATTTTTAAAAATAGTTTCAAATTTATTTATAAAAGTGAAGTAATAAAATATAATGAGGTAATATGGGGATAAATGGTGAAAATTAATTGAGGTAAAAATCGGTCTTTAAGATTGAATCTTCCGTATGGCCATTATAAACATTAGTTAATTCTATTTATTCAATACATTGTCATCTGGTTTGTAGTAGTGCAACACCAGACCAACACCCACAATAGATTTCTCCAGAGTTAAAAAAATATATTAATATTTTGAATTCAAATGATTGAAATTGAAAACATGTATTCAGGTAAATAGGTTTCGATTAAAATAGCTATTTTCAGAGAAAAAATAATTGATTTTTTAAATGAGAAAAATAGGCTCTTCTCTCTCCAAGTCAGGATATCCCCGACTGACTTTCACTCTCGCCACTTGACCCGGAGAGATTCCCGCCGCTGGAGAAAGTCGCGGCGCCACCAAATGGGTCAGGACACTCTCACTCTCCGCCACTCGGCCGTGCGGGATGCTGGTAGTGGCTGCTGCTAAGGACTGACCGCTAGGTAGGTCTTCCTTTGTATCTACATCATAACATTGGCTTCCTTTACTGTAGTTACATCTCTAGGTAGGTCTTCCTTTGTATCTACATAATAACGTATGTCTTCCTCTACTGTAGCTACATCTCTAGGTAGGTCTTCCTTTCTAACTACATCATAACATAGTCTTGAGCTACATCTCTAGGAAGGTCTTCCTTTCTATCTACATCATAACATAGTGTTCCTCTACTGTAGTTACATCTCTAGGTAGGTCTTCCTTTGTATCTACATAATAACGTATGTCTTCCTCTACTGTAGCTACATCTCTAGGTAGGTCTTCCTTTCTATCTACAGCATAACATAGTGTTGAGCTACATCTCTAGGCAGGTCTTCCTTTCTATCTACATCATAACATAGTCTTCTTCTACTGTAGTTACATCGCTAGGTAGGTCTTCCTTTGTATCTACATCATAACATAGGCTTCCTTTACTGTAGCTACATCTCTAGGTAGGTCTTCCTCTCTATATACATCTTAACGTATGTCTTCCTCTACTGTATATACATCTCTAGGTAGGTCTTCCTCTACTGTAGCTACATCTCTAGGTAGGTCTTCCTTTGTATCTACATCATAACGTAGGTCTCTCTCTTCTGTTGTAGCTGCATCTCTAGGTAGGTTCTCCTTTCTATATATACATCATAACGTGGGTTTTCCTCTGCTGTAGCTACATCTCTAGGTAGGCCTTCCTTTGTATCTACATCTTAACGTAGGTCTTCTTTAGCTGTAGCTGCATCTCTAGGTAGGTCTTCCTTCTATTTACATCATAACGTAGGTCTCTCTCTTCTGTTGTAGCTACATCTCTAGGACATCGTTAGATAGGTCTTCATTTGCTTTTACATTGCTAGGCAGGTTTTCTTTTGTATCTACATAGTTAGATAGGTCTTCTTTAGTAGCTTAATCGCTAGGTAGATGCTCTCACTTTATGCCTCTCCTTTCTTTGTATATACACTGTTCGGTAAGTCTTCTTTTCACTTTTTATCTACACTATAAGGGAAATTATCTGTATATATATAAACTGCCAGGCAGATATTTTCTTACTATAAGCTCCTAGTTCCTTTCCATTCTTTTGTATCTTTACTTCTGAGTAGTTTTTCTTTAGCCCCCTTTGTATCTACGCTGCTCAGTCGATGACTTTCTTCTCAAAATGAAAACCCTTGTATACCTCTACACTCCTCTGGGTTGATATATTTCAATTTCCCTTATTTTAATCTACCTACCCTCCTGAGTAGATGTGCCCATCCTCTCAAAGTAAAATTCTCTTTTTCTTCAGCTCTAAACCGCTAAGTAGATACTTTCTCTACCTTAATTTGTATCTACACTCCTGAGTAGATAGATGCCCATCTTCTCTCTTAAAGTGCACTTATCTTTCTTTAGGTCTAAATCACTAGTTAGGTATTGTCCTTTTATTTGTATCTACACTCCTGTGTAATTAGATGCCCATCTCCCATTTCAAAGTGCACTTCTCTTTAGCTCTGAACCGCTAGTTAGGTATTGTTCTTTTTTCTTTAGCGCTACATCGCCAGGTATGTTGTTACTATGTAGCTAGGTAGGTTCCTGTACACTGGTATAGAGATACTCTCTCTCTCTCTCTCTCTGCCTTCAAGTTTATCTACTTTAACTAAATTCTCGACTCACTCTATATAATTTTTGAGCCGTTATCTCTTTTCCCATGATTTTTCCTAATATCTTCTTCATTTACAAAGATTTCTTATATTCGCACACAATTCTTTTTTTCTTCATTTCAATATATATATACCATCCTTTTATTTTAAAATGGTAATATTAAATTTTAAATGTTTTTCTTCTTACTTATATACATATAAAAACTTATATGCAAAATATTTCTAAAGATACAGCGAAAGCTTTAAAAGTGCAATTATGACCAAATTTTTTTTTCGGTAGAGAGAGTGTTTTGTTATAAAGAGTTTTCAAAATATTTGTTCTTTCACTTTCCCTTTTTAGCGAGCTATTTAACTCTAATGGGTATGCAACTCTTATTATATGAGTAAATATGTGTATATAATGTGTAATAAGTAAAATAATATAAATGTTTCCTTGTATTTTTGTTTCTTGGGCTACAAGGATAGCTTGTGTATTGTGCCACCGCTATTCATTTAACTGCTCTCTCACTTGGTATCTTTCTTACCCAAAACATTCTGTTCGTTCACACTTTTTTAGCGGATCATTTAAATATTTTATCGTGACCTTTTTGGTTGTTGAGAGGAAAAAACGAAAAGAGATCTCAATAAAACTATTTTAAAATGTGAGGTTATTAATTTGAACCATTTTTACCTTCAAAAAATATATTTAAGATATTCATCTATGTTTTTCTTTTGATCTATTTATTTTAATACTTTTATATTTCTATGACATTTGATCCCTATAACTATTTATGTTGAAATATTTTCAAAGATTAGTTTTTTTGTTTCTATGATTAAGGGAAAGTTAAACGGCGCTAAAGTCTCTGTGCGTCTGGACAAAATTGAAATATTCTATTCGAACCAATATTTTCTTCCTTTTTCAATGATTAATATATTTTATTTCACATGAGGCTCTTTTGGATTTTGACGAATTTTTATCAGGACTTTTTGACAAGCGGCAGGCTGATCTTTAAAAAGAAAGCTATTTTGCTTTGAGACAAAGCTGTTGGATGTATATATATGTATATATATTTATAGAAAATAAATGTAAGCATGCGTGTATATATATTGATTTGTATTAAATATGGGCCATGACTCTCTCTATAAAAAATTAAATCAACATATACAATATTTTAGATGAAATTTAGGTGTTTAACGAGAACTGAAATGTGTGATTTTGAAAATATTTTGAAGAGCAATAACATTTTGAATAAATGTAATTTTTTTTGCAGATATGATTCTGAGGAACTAAGCTAAGTGTAGATTTCCAGCTTATCGATTTTTTTTTTCTGTTGATTTCACCCTCATCTGCCGAACTCTAGCTCTCTTGGAATTATCCCGAATGCTTGCTTTGAGGTCTCTATTTACTATGGTTGCATAGCGCGCGTTCTTAGACATAACTAAGGATGGCACAATTTCACGTGGTCCTGAAAGTCCTACTGTATGAAAAAGTGAAAGTTGTATAATCTTATGATTTTGCTTTATTTAAACAATGAATAGATGTTGGTTCCATATACTTGAATTGAATATTACACCTTATATCTATATATTTTGGGATCAGACATGATAAGCCACGTTTGGAATATAAAAAGAGAGATTAAGAGGAATAATCCAATAATTTGATAACTAACTAAGGAAAAAAAAAATTAAAAATGATGATGATAAAATTGAATATGTCTGCCAGAAAAATGCTTCTATGAATTAAAAAAATAAGAATAATTACAAACTTAACATATAAACTTCAAACACCTACCATCAATAAATGATCGAGTTATAAATGAGCCACTTCAACCTTTCTTTATACTTTCTTCGACGCATTTTCTCCATTTTCAAGGAAGCATTTTTATAATATCTCCTTAATAAAGTATACGAAAAAGGCTGAAATGAATTAATTATAAATTCAACCTACAAAAGTGTTTGATTTTTCATCAAGTAATGAGAATTCTTAGTAGGTACAACCCCCTATGTGCACATTGGGGGGGTTAAAGATTCTTTAAATCTCTCTCTTACATCCTACATTTGTGCATAGGCTCAAATATGCTTTATATCTTTCTATATTATATTCTGCATCTTTGCACAGGGGTTTAAATATTCTTTATCTATTTTTATTATATTAGGCTGTGATAGAGATGCATGGAGACTTCTGAGGCTCTTTATTTGACAGGAAAACAATAAGAACATCTTTCTATTATATCCTAAATCTGTGCATAGGTTTAAAATATTCTTTACATCTCTCTCTTATATCCCGAGAGAGAAATCTGCGCATAGGTTTGAATATTCTATATTTTTCTACTATATCCTTCATACTCGCAATTCAAAAGGGCCATGAAAATGTAACAATAACTCAACATGTTTAGTTTTTAATGACATGTCGCAAGGATGTTATCCGCATACTTATAAGTAAATGAAAAGCAAATTTTACAATTGAGCTTAATTAAGCTATGGTTTTTGTATATATATTTTACATGTTAATTATGCTTCATAATTAAAAGCATTAATTAATTATGTAGATGTTTGCATATGCTCAGAATTTTCTCTAACCTAGCTTTTAATTAATAATAATAAAGTGTGTGTTGAGTAAAATTGATCATTCCTCCAGGGAAAAGTGTATTTTCAAAAACATTTTTATTATTCTTTAGCTTTCGGGTACGGACGCCCTACTACAGTAGAGAGAGAATACCATACCATGTTTTCTCCTGTAGTAGGACGTCCGTGCCCGAAAGCTAGAGAATAAAAATGTTTTGAAAAGAAACTTTTCCCTGGAGGTCTGATTGATTTTACTCAATATTAATTCAAAGGATTATTTTATAGAAAGTGTGTGTTGCTTCACGCTTTGTTACTTTTTAAATTGTGAAAAGCGTTTTAAATTTCGTTCTATTTAATCCTATTCTTCTTTAAGGTTTTCAAATAGGAATTTTTCACATTAAATAAAAAATAAAAAAAGTCGTGGAGATGCCTTTCTTTTAGATTATCAACCAGATCCGAGTACAATTTCACTTTTGTGCTATTTTTTCATTTTGTGATATATATATGAGTGAATGTTTTACAAAACGCATATATGTGCCTCTGACTTAAATATCACAACAAGAAAACATACAGTACAATCTCTCTATGTGACACATTTTCTATAACAAATACTATTGGACACAGTATCTTCGGCTATCTCAGAAAAAGTTATTTGGGGAAATAAGTTTTTATTTACGTAACTGATTAGATTTTGAAGATATCTTATTATATAAGAAAAACAATAACACCTTCTTCCTCATTGATACCAGCTCATTTGTGTTCTAGAGTTTTGATTTGATTACGAAGAGAATAATGTGTGTCGAAGAAAAAAAGTTTCCTATTGATCCACACAATACGCTTTATTTATTAAAACTATGATCTTTCTCTAAAAATACGATATTTATTTTAAGAAAGTTTATTGTTTCTATTTTATTTTTAAAAAAGCAATTATATTTTCATTATTAATATTTTAAGCTTTAGTTTTATATATAAATTTGAGTGTTTGGTGAAAAATTAGAATCAGATCGGTGATATGAATCCAAATTACTTTTCCAAATCACCGTGTTGAGGAATTATGATTGCGCTAATGGTTAGTAAATTTCGCCGATATAAATAGTCTGGGTTGACTGATGAAGGTAAAACTATGGTATTGGCTCATCAAAAATGGAGAAGGAAAAATATCATTATTTTCTCTTGATGAAGTAATAATGAATGAAATATTGCGGACTCGGAGATTTTACTGGATATCTACTCTTATACAAAGTCTTAATGTATAATACCATATAAGGTTAATTTATAATACAATATAAAGTTAATTTATAATACAATATAATGCGTCTATGATTATAGAACGACATTTAACAAGTTTTACCGAAAGTGTTTCTTTTTACAGAACGAAAAATCGTTAATGTCCGTTTTATTCGTGTTCTGTTGTTGTTGTTTCTTATCCCCTTGTGTAAAGATTGCACGAATTCCATGAGTTCATGCTCCTCAATTCGTATTCTAATTGGCTGTACACTGTCACGTGCTAATCAGCGTGTAGTGTGTCTTTAGCTCAGATGAATGCGAAACTCTATATTAAATATGAGATCGTAGTTTCGATTCTAAAATCCTTTCTCTCATTCTTCTTTTTCAATGGTAATTACTTCAAAGCAATATGCATTCTTTATTTTAATATTAGTCTTATTTAGTCTTTGTATTCTAGGGGGACTTGAGCTTGATCTCCTTATTCTGTATGGGAAAATTCTGAAAGCGTTAGAATAGTTTGGATTTATTACATCAATACTCTTTAAGTTTAATTATACTGGAAATATTTAGTGTCCCAATGAGTAACTGTAGGCTAAAGCTCTAGTTCAGTCCTAAAGCGGTTTGTTGATAAACAAACCCTCCCTACTGAAATATATCCCGTGATGGCAGTCAACAACAAAACAAACAAACAATGTGTTGAGCCGAGGAATCTGACGCGTTATTGTGCCATCGTTAACTGGGATTTCACAAGTGTCGCCCTCTCGCGGCCATTGTTCTCTCTCAGGGTTCACGTCCGCCGCTCAAAACATTGCACACATCATTGTGGGTTCAATATTTATTTTGCGAATATTTGACACAAGTTCAAGTATTAAAAACAAATAAGGCATATCCTGACCAGGAGCACATATGCATTCTTTGATTTTAATATCAATACCTGACCTTTTTATTTTTCTATTATTTTTCACAAGTTCAAGTATGTAAATTTGATGTCTTATGACTTTTGTTTCTTTTTCAGATTGATATAATGACCTATGTTTTTGTTATCTTATCGGTATTCTTTCAATGGTATATCTAGTTTTTTTTCTTCTTAATTTTCTCTTTGCTATGCAGAATTCCACATCAGATCGTCACAGCTGGACCTGAAATAGAGATTGTGCAAAGGCAGTGAACAAGCACATAGTCCAGGCTTGTCTAAAAACTCTGGACCTTGGGAACAAGTACAAACCCCGTTGTTGACAAGTGAATTAAGATGCAATTAGCCAAGTGATTAGTTTAAGTTTTCTGGTTCTCACTGATGACTCCACACACGCGAACAATGCTGGATTATGTCTTCGAAGTGTTAATTTAATCCTTTATAAATCAATAATTCTCCACGACTATCCATCTCTGACCTGAGGGAGAACTGAAGTAAAACTTCCAAATAGAAGCCCCACATTGAAAAGAAGTAAAAGAAAGATTAATAATAAAATACTTCCAGTTCCAAATAACTTTATTAAGTGCTCCCCAAAAAGAGCAACTTAGATCATATTATTTACAATATACTGTGGGGGGAGGTTATGTACAGGGATTTAATTACAATTATAATTTATATTATAATTGATGTCGTTGGGTCCGGATTCTCAGGTCCTTTGAAATATTGTTCTTGAGAAGGTTTTGTCTGGCTTATTTGATATTCAAGGTGGGTTTATTTTTCCTTTTTTTTCTAATAAAATAAATTAATTCACGAAAACCAAAGAAAATTCTAAAAAGCAGCTAAATGGTCGCCCTTTATAAAAAAAAATCTATCTACATAATTTATAAGTATCCTTATAACAATAGATTGACAGATACTATAATGAAACGCCAAAAATTTTTTAAAAGTTTGTATTTAAAAATTGTGTGACTATATATCCTTATAAGTTCAAAATATTTATCTGCAACATGGGAATTCAGGGAAACAAAAATGTTATATAGGACCGGTGTACAACAGAATAAAACTAAGGCAAAAAAACTATCGTGCGAAAAGTTCGAAGATAGAAATCTCTTGTTATACAGTGAAAGGATTGACAGACACACTTGTAAGTAGAGAAAGTGGTTATATGTCTATGGAAGAAAATGGTATCGCGCAACAAGTTTCGTTTTCTGTCAGGTACAGATGTTGAGGCTAGTATAGCCACCAAATCTAAATATTGAATCTGAGATGGTTATACTTTAGGGAGGCATATCAAACTGTTTAAAGAGGTTGTGTTTTGGGAGGCAGATCCAACTATAAGTAAATATATTGCCACGTGGAAAATTAGGGAAGACAAAAACTTCAGGAGGAGACAGCAATTTATTTCAGGCAAGGACAAAACTATCAATGGTAAACAAAAAATAAGCAAAAGAGGGAAGTGTACAGAGTAGCAAAATATAAACATAAAAAATGATACTCTGGTAATAAAATAATAATTACTTTGTTACATAGCTCCTTCCCTATGGGAGCTGTGACACACAGCTAGCAATTATTGTAGTTACTGACATGGATCTGACGTGCTTCTGCCAAGGATTCCATCGAAGTCTTGGAACTTTGTCCCTAGTACCTTTGCGTCCTTTTTCTTGCGGCATGAAGAGCGGCTTCGGCGTCGTATCGTCTATAGGGACATCGTCATCTTGGAGGGAAGTCTTGGCTTTGACACGTCGGTGGAATCCTGGAGCCAGTCTCCGAAAATGTAGATCACAGCACCCATGGCCTCTAGATCTTTTCGGCGATCTTCAGTTTGTCTTCTCTAATTTACCCAGCATCTCCACCAAAATGCCACGTGGAAAATTAGGGAAGACAAAAACTTCAGGAGGAGACAACAATTTATTTCAGGCAAGGACAAAACTATCAATGGTAAACAAAAAATAAGCAAAAGAGGGAAGTGTACAGAGTATAGCAAAATATAAACATAAAAAAAAATGACACTCTGGCAATAAAATAATAAATACTTTGTTACAATTTAAAGCGCGCCATCTATATATAGAAAATAAAAATATTAAGCACGAATTTTTATTTTTCAAATAAAACAAAATTTGAGAGGGCTTGACACATCAGTGGTAAACCCTCCCAGTGAGTTCGTCAATTTAATCCACCAGACTAACTATTGAGACTAAAGTAGTTGTATTTTGGGGCAGAAATAAGTGTTTGAAGAGATTATGTATTGGGGGGAGGATCCAGCGGTTTAAAGAGGTTGTATTTTGCGCTCCGATGGCAGTTTCCACACTGCCGGAAGCGGCCGTACGTCTCGGTTACGTCACCTGCACCAGCGCAACCATCGACCCCCTTTTTATAGCCCTGGCGTGTGGGGAAAGTACTGAACTGCTCCAGAGGAGAGTGAAAGTCGCCATGAGTTATGACAGCGCAATGATGCAAGGCAGTTCTAGGATATATTGACCAACTCTTTAAATTGATAAATACCCCATTGATATGATGGATACTGTAGGTATATATAGCTCGCTCTCTCCTTCTCTCTCCACAGCAAGATTCCTTTTTTTGCAATCACAATGTACAACACCATCTGTAGTTTATATATATATATATATAAGTTAGATAATAAAAAGGCATATATTGGATTTAATAAAATATTTATTTTGTCAATATTTCGGCTGGCTGAACGCCAACCTTTATCGAGGCATTACATCTTTGTATACACAAACTCAGCGCCGCATAGTGATACAAAGATGTAATGCCTCGATAAAGGTTGGCGTTCAGCCAGCCGAAATTTGGCAAAATAAATATTTTATTAAATCCAATATATGCCTTTTTATTATTTAATGAATTAAATATGGATTGCTCTATTTTCAAAACAATATATATAAGTGAAACTATTTCAACTCTGTTTATATATACTATTGGAAATAGATTGTGTTACACAGAGGAGTTGAAAAACAATATGGAATGTTGCTCAAATTAAATTGTTGTGACGTGTAGTGATTAGAATGATTGAATGTAGAGTGATTCAATTTTGAATGGAAAACGTCTAACAAATAATTAAATGAGGGAACATTTCTATTTGGCTTATATGATAATAATCTGAGCATTGATGACCAATTTCATGTTATTCCATCAGTTACTTCTAGTTTCGCTTGTTAACTTATCTTAGATTGTGAAATAATTGCAAAGGATTTAAAACCATTTATCAATCGAAATAATTGCAAAACGTTTCTTTATACCAATAAAAATGACAAGCTTTCAAACGTTGCTCATCATTAGGGCTTACTTATATTTAAGACAAATCATTTATACAAAAACAGATCGGAAAATGTAACAGGATTGGAACAATTATTAAATCACACTAAAACCTCTATCTCCATTATTCCACTAAACTCCAGAGTGAACTTTCAAACACTGATTCACACAGATGGAAACATCAAGATAAACAAATTCAGTCGTTTATTCAACTTTCTTCACACAGGCAGGAGAGAAGGAGAACTGACACTTTATCTCTCCGTTGGACAATACCGGTCACCAACTTATGCAAATTACAGTCCTCTGACGGATTATTTAATGTCCGTCCAACCAAGGCCGTCGTCTAATGTCGATGATATAACCAACGGTTGAATGTAATAGGTGGACCGCTTAGTGAGGCGGTTCACACTCTGATTTTATCACAATGTTAACAAAAGATAGATAATATAGTGTTACGATGCTTTTCAGCTGTCTTTGTTTGCGTACAAGGCTTCTGAATAACAAGGGGGGTTCTATGTAGATACAGCTTAGCACGGCTTACTTTATTACCAGTATCTGCTATAATGGGATTAAGAATTAGATACAGTTGCCTACAATGGCTATCACCAGAAGTATGTTCATGCCTACAGCAGGCTACCGTCCAAGTCGGGCAAACATCTCTGGCACCCTCTTCCAGGATCATTCACACGGAATCACTCTCGGCGACAACTTGCTGCTTCCTCTCGCACCTCCGATGTCACCAGACTGTCTGTTCTTTTCCGTCTGTCTCTTAGTCAGCTGACTCTTCTTTTCTCATGATTTCCCGATGCCAGTCGTACTTTCTTGTCTACGACCCACGTCGTCTTGACTCTTGTAAAGGGGTAAACCAGATGTCACAATCGAAGAGAATCTGGTCTCTCACCTGGAGATAGAGGCCCATTAGAGGTTAGATTATATCAGGTCTAGGCATTTCTTCTATTATAAAAAAATGGCCCATCAGAGAGTTGCTCTATCATTAGAGGGACCTTCAATAGAAGGTTGTACTTGATTACCATTAAAACGAATTTTGCTAATAAAAATAGCCTTTGAAACACCCTTACATATTTTCAAAACCTTCTCCTATCGGTGTGCAAATATGCAGATGTGACGCAAATGGTAAAAATAATTATAACTATGACAAAAAAATAAGAGAAGTGTTCTCAATTCCACCAGCCTAGCGTTATGTCATCGTTATTTAAAAGGAAGTCAGTGTATATCGCGCTCGTTAAAAACGTTTGGAATTCTTGTGCAACCGGTAGTTAGAGAGAGGTGTTGGACGCAATACAAGAACAATCTGGGAGAAATTAGACCGTTTATTCTACAGTTACATTCAACACGGTAGTGGGGTAGTAAACATAACATTTCAAACTTAGAATTGAGAATTAGTTCAAGAGATTTTTAAATAGTACTTTTTATCATCACAAACAAATAGGTTTTTATTATTTATTTTTCAAATACACTCATGGACAAAACTTAAAGAAGTAGAACGTATTTTATGTCGCCGGTCGTCTGTTTTTTGAAGACAGAACAATCTTGTTCACACTTGGTTATCTCGTGTATCTTCAATAAAGGTCACTGTGTATCAAATTTATTTCAGAGTTATTATCTGAATCCTGATATACATGCTAAAAGATACAATTTCCTTATGTTTTGTTCATGAGCGTATATCAGGGGTAATATAGGTAAATATCGAAAGATTAACAAAATCATGAGACGAACAATCGAGGAGATAATATACTGTCCCGGGTGATTTATTTAACTTATAGATATTAGAAACACACAGATACAATTATAAAATTATACAATATCAAAAGTAAACATATAAGACAAAAATACTTCGTTAAAGATTGTACTTAAGAATAAACAAATCTATTTGGATGTCCTGGATTAGATTTCCCTGTATTTATAATCTCTGCATTATATTATTATTAAATGTAAAAGCTTTTACTTTTTATTCTTCACCTTTTTAGACTACGTAGTGAATCCATGGATAAAACTCTATATCTTAACCTTCGTATGTGTATTTAAGATTACTCTAAAAGAGGTAAATAAAACACTTCAAGAAGTAGATGACTGAAGCGAGGTGAACGAAAGTTGAAGCAGATTGTGAACTTGAGAAAAGAAAAACCGAACATTTAAAAGAACAAGATTTATTTATGAAAAATTCATAAACCATATGTTAAAACAGCAATATTTTAGTAATAATTCATCTCTAATGATATGCGTTAAAGTTTCACGTCCGTATGATCAGATTATCACGTTAGTGTCATAGGTAGTGTAATATAAACGTGACAATATGGACAATCCATTGTTGGAAAACATTGTGTTGTCCTTGGAAAAACTCACTTCTTTTGGGAAGGGCCATGTTACCTTGGGATGGTAGCCTTGCGTCTGGGAATTAATTTGGTGTTCCGCCCAGAGCATCTTCTTAACTTCCTATGTTGGCATAGGATTCCCATGGCTGCTATATTCGGGAGGCTACCTCTGTGAGGATTCTCTTTTTCACTGATTTATCTCTCAAACCATGGATCACACCATCGCAGAATTCCTCTTTCTCAGGCAGACTTTAGAATTTGATTGAGAAAGGAGATTGACTCTATAGACAAAAAAATCTCTCCAGCCCAATATATTATATATTACTGCACGTGGCTTCAGTTATGCTTTTTAAACAAATCTCATAAATAAAAAAGTCTGCCTATTTTTTGGTGACTAGTCAATGAATTTTACTTACAAAACGGCGTGTCAATCGTTTGGATTTACCTTCTACCTTTTTTTTTTTTTAATTCCAGAAACCATAATTTCTAAAGAAAACTGTTTCTTCTTATAATTGTGTCATAATATAAATGTTTCATATTCTTCTCGTTCTTATTGCTTTTTTTGTTTTCATATTTTACAATCTTACAATAAATGCTTAAAACTTTTGTGATATTTTGTGATGGAAATCCTTACCGAAATATCTTCAGGTGTATCGCCGAAATAATCTATTGAAAGTTTCTGATGTGTTGAATCTCTGACTGTGGAACTTCTCCAAGCCTTTCCTCTTCAGCAGGAAAGAGATTCCTTCCTTAGATTGACCAACTAGAGCTGAGAACTAGAAAATACTCCTGAATTCATATTAAAAAAAGACAATACAGATACTAAGAGTTGAATAGAGAAACAAAGAATTAATACTAGGATCAATTTCACATCTATCAATGTTTTCTTTATTTTACCTTCCAATGTTTCGGTGCCTCCATGCCAATGGCCATGCTAAAGGATATATCTCCTGAGATCTTTCTCGATAAGCTTGCAGGGAATTACCGAAACTCAGGTTATATAGAGCCTTAAATACAGTAGCGATGGTTAGTAGATGTTCTTTTATTATATCAAACATACCATTAAGAATTTTTTACTGTTGAAAGCTTTACCTTCGATCGAATACCAATAGATATTCTCTAAGTAGAGAATACACCTATCCCCCGATTCACACGGTAGATACGTTCCTGAGAAAAACGTGTAAATCGGGGGATAGGTGTACACAGAAATAAGAATAAAATGCATTGACAGGTTAAAATATGTATTCAGCACATAAGCTCGGGATTCCTCGTGAGATGTGTACACAGCGCATGTGTTCAATCACAGTAGCATTTAGTATAGTGCGATAAAAACAAAAACAAAAAAAAAACTTATTTGGAAAACCGTGTAAAAGCGAAAGCGTGTAAAACAAGTACCGTGTAAATCGGGGGATAGGTGTACTTAGGATCCTTTAAGTGAATAATGCTACTTATATTCTCTAATAGTTTATTGTAAATAAAGCTGCGTGGTCACGTCCCTTGATGCGGCCTCCCATTAGCCTCCTCCCCTTGACTTTTGCCCATTCGTGACGCGGACGCCCTCGGTGTTGGGAAAGTTTTTCTCGCACTGCCCAAGGTGGAGGTGGATGTCGTGGTTTACGGCTTGAGCATCATCGCTTCACTTAGCACATAGTTTCACATTGTTGCCTCAGTCTGGATGGAAATATGGAAATTAAAAGAGGGATGAAGGCATGGAGGTAGAGACTGTCTGTTGTTGGCTACTAAGCCATGAGGTCGAATCCCCTATTAGCACTTTTTTTTAAATTGACAAATACTCAAATAATTCAAGTTCTACCTTGTACGCGAAAGTCGAATTACTTCCTAAATGGTTATAAATGAGGTAAACTTACAGAAAAGGCAATTCCAAGTCTCTAACCACTAAATACCATGTTGCAGAAATCATTAACTGGTTAGGGGTCTGTTTTAAAAGAAAATATGGACACATAAACTGCTCTCAATTCTAAAAATAGTACAAAAGTGAAATTGTACTAAGATGAGGTGGATAAGTTAAGAAAAAGACATCTGATGGTGGAACTAAAAGTTTCTGATGAGTTGCGCCATCTGTCTGAATAAATATCAACTAATCGTATTAATTTGGAAAATTCTGGAATAATTAAAAATAAACGATTAGTTGATGATTATTCAGAAAGATGGCGCAAGCTATCAGCAACTTTTAGTTGAACGATTAGGAGATTCCTTGTTCTTGATTTGTTTATTTCTCGACCTATCGGCCACTCACTGTTATCCACGCCAGGGGCATAACTCAAGAACGGTTGATGTGAATCTATATTCTTTTAAAATTACCATTGGTACACACACTGGTGGGAGAGAGAGAGAGAGAGAGAGAGAGAGAGAGAAGGAACAAATTAATAAGTTTTAGAAATTTCAAAATATTGAAAGCCTTTTCTGTATAAATATTTTTTTCGTAGAGAAATGCTATAAATATATTGAGAGAGGGCATGGTTCATCGGTGGTTAACCCTCGCCGCGGTTTCCCCAGTTTAAAACGCATACCAGACAGCTCTTGTTTTTTGCATTCAGCTTATGTAACAGACAATTCCAAGACATTATTTGTGAAGACATGTATATAAACTATCTCCATACTATCTTATGGGGGTGTGTAAATAGATGTCTATTTTCAGAAAACACATCTATTTGAGCATATATAATATCCGCATAATAAGCATAAAAATAAAGCTTTTAAACAACGCTAAACATTCTTCACTTTTTTAATAGCTTCCGGGATCTCCTTTTATGAATAGTTGTGTGTGTTTAACCGTCCTGCAGACTTGAGACGTTTATGTCTGACATACGTATTAATCATTTGAGCTTTTAAATGTGATTCTTGAAGTGAATAAAAGCAGGAAAGATTTTCAGGCTGTTTTCAAGATTTATGTTTATTGCACACTTGTGCATAGTTACGACTAGAATTTTACTTTATTTAAAAAATACTTTTGACATCAAACTAAAGATTTGACGTTGATATTCTGACAGCTATAAACCCTCGTTGTCCACTACACACAATCTACCCAGTTGAGTCCGTAGTCTAACAAATGGAATTTGTTGAAACAGTTCAAGTAATAGTTGGAAGAGGTTTGAAGAATGTTGACTAAACAGATCTATATGTTAAGAAAAATAGAGATGCTTTTTCTGAATTTATTCACCTTATCCCAGTTCCAATCCCAAAAGGTTATCTCTCCATGGTTATTAACACCAATTCTATGAGGAACCCTTCAACTACCGCCTTTAAATAAATCTATTCCCGTATATATAATGTGTATGAAGATAACAGCAAAATTATACAAATCTTTGAAATATCTTTCATTGAAATTGTATCTGCCAAAAATATTATTTCAAATATGACTTCACTCATGGACAAAACTTAAGTAATTTAAGTCTTTGACCGCCTGTTGTCATGTTTTTTTTTTCTTCTTTTGGAATGAGAGACAAAGGCAATTTTGTTTAAACTTGGTTATCTCGTTTATCTTCAATAGAGGTCACTATGTATCAAATATCTTTCAGAGTTATTGTGTGAATCCCGATATACATGCTGAAAGGTACAAATTCTCTAAGTTTTGTCCATGAGTTTAGTTTGAGGAATGTAAATATACGGAGTAAATCAAAGAGAGCCGTTTTTCCCTACAGATTTCTATCTAAGAATAAAGAGGTGAAGGAGGTAACGGAGAAGAAGACCTCACGCCGCACGTGCCAACACAGTTCTGACAGCTCTATTAAGGATGAGTAAATATTTTGGTTTTCTCAACTTCTCCTTGGTGTTTCTCAATACCTCCGTTACTTACATGAGAACGTGAGGTTTGCCTGTATGGACTATTACAAATTACATTTCTCAAACATTCTTTTATATATTTGAGAAGTTGACCTTAAAACTATTTGCTGAAATTAGATACACTCATGGACAAAATGTAAGGAAGTTTCATATTTTGATGTCACCATTCTTTCTGAAGGAGACAGAGGCAATGTTGTTCACACTTGGTTATCTCGTGTGTCTTCAATAAAAGTCACTGTGTATCAAATATCTTTCAGAGTTATTGTCTGAATCCCGATATATATGCTGAAAGGTACAAATTCCTTAAGTTTTGTCCATGAGTGTATTTAGCATCGTTATTGGTAAATTTGGAATCTAAAATTAAAGGGACTCTTCTTCTTATATTTATAAATAAGAAATTTTGCAAATATTTAGCACAAATTTCAGTTACATTAATTAAGAAAGGCTAGCCAAAGGAATTCTAACAATGTAAAGCAAAGTTCTCTATAGTACACAGTTAAAACTTTTTGAAACTCAATATTTATGTTGTGGAGGTTAGTACGAAGAACAAGAATACAATCCACAAAGCGTTTAAGACAATTATAAAAATTTCATTTGATAAAATTGTTATAGACATTTTTTTTTATGTTTAAGTAATAAATTAGAGCAACTTTTTAAAACAAAAAGGCTATAATACCAATTAAGTACATGTTACGAGCGCGTTACACCTGTATTCAACATTATAAACAAAAACACACACATCAGTTGTGAACACTTGTTTATTGTATATTAATATATTGTGTATATTTTATTTGACTGTATAGCCGGTACTAATGGAGAATTCTTCATAAAATTGAAAATTATCCTTTAATTCCGGTGGCTATACACAGGCAAACCAGCCAAATATAATATAAGAAGCGGTATGGTAGATTATACTGGCGAAACCTTGGAAGGGTTCCCCATTGATGAGCCAGGCCGTCCAAATATTTTATGATTGCAGTAATATAGCTTAAATAAAGAATTTTTCACGCATAAATAGTTTATAACTTTTAATATAATATAAAGGAACTCTAACCATAGCAGATTTTGGAAGGTATTCAAATTACATAACTTTTAAAAAATCTAAATTTAATATTCAAGCAATATTTTCAATTAAATTTTTGTAAACCATGTTTTAATGGAAAAACACACAAGTCAGTAGTAAAATGAGGACTGTTCTCTAATTCGACTCGGCTTCCTTTTAAAACCATAAATCAGCCTTCAAGCAAATTTTAAATATAGTCAATTCAAGAAATGCTAGTCATAGAATATTTTAGTAAGATATAGAATTTTATTTAGGTCAATTTCTATTCAATAACAAAAGTTTTATTAAGACCTTTTAGTCTTGCATGCAGGAAAAAAAGTAATAGTAACTTAATGATAATTTCTATTCCTTTTTCGATATATAAAACACCAAAAGCCAACACATTCAAGCAAATTTCAAATATTTCAATTCAAGAAATGCTAGTCTTTATTGTATATAAAATGAATTGTATATATGTTGCTAGAGTATATTGAGGCACAAGTATCCCAAGCTGGGATATCGCGTCCGATATGTCAAATAAAATTTAAAAAATAGAATATTTTAATAAAATGAATAATTTTATTCTAGCTCAATTTCTATTCCTATTTTTATAAATATTTAAAACTAAAAACCAACATTCAAGAAAATTTCAATGGTTTCAATTCAAGAAACGTTATAGAAAATTCTGGTTTCTTCAGTTCGCACAATTTGCATTCCAAAGTTGCACCAAGTCAAGGAGCCATTATGGCGCCATTCCAAGACAGAAAAAAAAAAAGAGGTAGAAGAAGCATCAGCAGCGAGGAAGACCGGCGTGTGAACAGCCCTGACCTCGATGGAACAAGATTTACGGCCAGCATCGACTCCCACATAAAACTGCACATTTAAAACCAAAGCTTTAACAAAATTCCCAATAAATCATCTATATCAATTTGGTGTTCGTTTATAGCTCCCAAATAACGTATATATAGTAATATAGTAGACACATTAACTATCTTTTTATATAACACGATATGCTGGCACGTTTACATTGCTTTCACGCAATTTCCAGTGGATTTACTTTCTACCAAATATAACTTTCCAAGTACCATAAATCTAACTCTACTTGGTAGCTTATAACATGAAGATGTAAAATTAAATATGCAATATGATTTTCTTTTAAATAAAAAGCATTCAACTTTTTATTGATAGACGTATAAGAGTAAATAACAAAATCTTTATATATACAAGACTATATGAATATTACACATAAAAATAATCGATTTTTATATCAGCAAGGTTTTATTAATAATGCACAATAAAAAAATAGTGCATAAATTTGATTATAAGAAATTGAAACTATTTTAAACGCGCGTATGATATATATATATTTTTTTAATTCAACAATTTTCTACTCATACAACATCATATTATAAATAGGATTTACCCAAATTTGAGGAGTGAACCAAATTTGATGACTGGCGTTTATATTATTCTGACCTAAGTCTTTATTTATAATGTCAACGGTGGCACAATTGGTGACACTAGCCATATCTTGAACGAGCCGTTACGTATGCCGAACTTAGGTTATGAATTCTAAGAAGCTGAGGATCAGGAATCTTTAGCATTGGAAAAGTGATGGGATAAAAAAGAAATGGTCCAAAAATTTGTTTTTCATCTTGGCTGTGGAGACATTCGTGAACACATACAGCCCAAAGAATGCAAACACCGTTACCCCCCCCCCTCCAAACTTTTGGGTTATGAAAGGAAGAAGAACAAATTCCGATAGATACCAGAATGTCCTCAGCAACATTAGGTCGTGTGATCAGGAGATATTCTATTAATATTTTACCTCCCGTTCTCACTTTAAACAACAACAAAAAGCATGTAAGAACATTTTCAGGAACCTTAGTAAAATGGTTTAAAACCATCATAAATACCTCGATGTGACAAAAAAATGTTAAAGGAAGTATCAACAACGAAAAGTCTTAGTTCCACGCGTGTACGCATTAGTTCCATCAAGTATATAAAAAAGAAGACATATGGACAAACAGAGGGCCACTACCTAAATGGCGTATCAATATTTTGGCAAGGACGTGACGGGGAATGGAATCCGGTGCAGGAAGGAAGATTGAGATCGTTTGGTATTAAAAGCACAAAAAGGAAGCTTCGATGATCTCGCAGGTTTTCCGTCCGATGGTATCTCAGGCGCTCGAAATTGTTTGTACGCCCCTGACAGCATTCTTACAGTGCCATTCATACTACTCTAGACACTTGGTATTTAGAGTGAACAAGTTGCCAAGAATCGTGGTCGTCAAATTGTGGGGAAAAAATCATCAGGATAAAAATTGTAAAATTATTTATAAAACTTTTTCATCGCAGAAAGGATCGTAGGAAATTATTTTATTTAGTAAAAAGAAAATTTAGCATTAAATAGTTTCAAATTTCAAATACAGATGGTGCTTTAACATCCTGTTTTTATAATTGTTAAATTGCCTCAAGTAAATTGGTAATAAAACTTTTCATTTCAAAATAAATCGTAATTTACATATAGTTGAGAGCGTTTGGGAAGCTAATAAACGCCGATGGTGAATCAGGAATTCAAAATTCTACGTCATACATTATTTATAAGTTTAAAGTCTTTTAAAATTTTGATAAGTTTGAGTTAGTTTTCAATTTATTTATTTTGAAGTGCAATGCTCCGAGTTGTATTCTTTGTGAGAGTTTGGAGATGATCATTCACCATGATTGATGCTATGTCTGAGCAGATGTTCTATATGGATATGAAACACAGGAGCTCAAGAAGGAAACGAGGAATGAGCTAAGAGCCGCGGAGATAGGCTTCTACAAGGGGATGGTGAAGAACTTTTGTGGAAGGAAATAATTGCATACTGCGAAGGCTTTAATCGATATCGAGAACTTCCCATAATTGCATATGTGTCTTCCTACTTATTGTCCGACCGCTTCTATATCTTCTACGGAGCAGAGGACGCGTGGAAGAGGACAGTTCAGTAAAGATAGAAGATATAAAAGAATGAATGGATTTTGACAATTCTTCGACAAATGTCAAGATAGAGCACAATGGCACAAATGTACGTCCATATCCATTTAGGATAAGGCACGAAAGAAGCAAAATGATTATCGTCAATGTTGTTATTTCTTTTGAGTTCTAAAAGAGATCAACCGGGAAATTTTACCAGATATGCGCGAAGTCATCAGAAAAAGTTCGATTCCGCGTGAACGATGCATTTCAACAAGTCTCAAACATGTTTTCGCATTATCAAGCATTTCTGTGTCCATATAATCGAATAAAAATACAAAATATTAAGGCGATCAAATAAAAAATGTGCCGAGCTGTCTTCAGAAGTACGGAAAAACCACATCTCTCACACAACGGTCTTTCATCAGAAAATTTATTTAATAAAAAAAAATCTTATAAAAACCTTTCTTCTGTAAAATCATTGAAAATTATCAAAATATACTGATATCAATAAAAATTTAAATTGTAAGATCATTGATAGTGGGAATAAAAATGATTTTCATAATTTGTGCAAGCTAAAAACTTGAGATTTCGATCTTCCATCAAATTTAGGTCAAATTTGCGATAATATTGGCTGTGGAGAATTCTAAACTTCGTTTGATCAACAACACATGTTCCTCTTGACCCGATGATGATATTTTGTTGCTGACCTTGTGAGGGTTTTTGACAAGGGCAAATTTATGGCACATTCAGATGCATAACAATTATAAGAGCATGGGAAGGAATATGGATATTTCATAACACGTCAAAATACTCTACAATCCTGATCTGGAACTTTCAGCGAGATTGTCATAATAATATCGTGCGTAAAAAGGCACAAAATTCACCCTGATTAGAATGAATCATCATTATACAGTGAGATTTCTGAAGGTAAAAATTCATTTTCATTAATTTCCAGTCTCAAAAGTCATGTAAATTATAAGATGTTGATACTCCTTGGAGTTGCTGAGGTACTTTAAGTTCCCAGCCTCTCTGTTTTGGTCAACCACTCTCTAGCAGTCCATTCCTATATAGAATGTTCTTTGCGCAAGGAATATGGGTAGATCTAGAGCCTTCGCTAGGCATGGAGAGACTGAGCTAGAATGGAGCTTGCAACATTCCTGGCACAGAGCATGTCTAGATCCTTAGCTTGGTGTATTAATTGTTTTACAGCTCTAGAATGGATCCCGGAACATTCCTTGCACAGAACATGGTCATCTTGATGTATTTACCGTGTTATAGCGCTAGAATGGATCTCGGAACATTGCTTTCATCGAACATGGGCATCTTAGATTGGCGTGTTTACCGTGCTACAGCTCTAGAATGGATCCCGAAACATTCCTTGCACAGAACATGGACATGTATAGAATTTTGGCGTATTTACCGTGTTACAGCTCTATAATGGATCCCGGAACATTCCTTGCACAGAACATGGGCATCTTAGCTTGGCGTATTTACCGTGTTACAGCGCTAGAATGGATCCCGGAACATTCCTTGCACAGAACATGGGCATGTATAGAATCTTAGCTTGGCGTATTTATCGTGTTACAGCTCTAGAATGGATCCCGGAACATTCCTTGCACAGAACACGGGCATGTATAGAATCTTAGCTTGGCGTATTTATCGTGTTACAGCTCTAGAATGGATCCCGGAACATTCCTTGCACAGAACATGGGCATGTATAGAATCTTAGCTTGGCGTATTTATCGTGTTACAGCTCTAGAATGGATCCCGGAACATTCCTTGCACAGAACACGGGCATGTATAGAATCTTAGCTTGGCGTATTTACCGTGTCACAGCGTTTTAAAGAAGCTAAAACGTTGAAATTTCCATTCGTTCCAAGACCGCGGTGGCATGTTGCAGTTTTAGAAATTCAACCTGATTACCTTTTTATCCGTATTACCTTCAAATTTGCATACATTATTACTTCTCCTCTTTCTTTTAAAAACCAGATTTTTGCCGTCTCTAATAATAAAATTAATATAAACTCTAACTAAAGAAAACAGATGAATTGCAAAAGTATTAGAGAACGTTTTTTTATTTGTATATTTGATGCATTTATGTGTATTTTATATTATTATGTGTTGGATAACTGAATGCTACGACAGCTAGCGCCACACTGAACCTATCATCATCACAACTGTTTGTTTACCTTCTTCTCTATACTTCAATAACTGTTCGCTACCATAACTTTGTCTTTCTTGCTAAATGGATAATAAAGATTATTATCATATAATCCTCAACGTCCTCATGCCTTCCTACAAGCTGTAAGTACCTAAATCTTACAACAATTAGATTATGAGACTGAATATTGCATGAAATTCAACTAACGAGTTAAGACAAAGAAAAAAGGCTTAGCAAAAATGGCGTCACTCCCGAGCCACGATGTAACCCTAAATAAGCTCAACGGCTATAACTACTCACTATGGTCTTTCAAAATTGAAATGCTCTTGCAAAAGGAAGATCTTTGGGAAGTTGTCACCGAAAATATTCCAGATGAACCTAAAATCGAATGGAAAAAGAAAGACTCAAAAGCTAGAGCTATCATTAATCTAAGCATCGCCGACTCACAAATAGTACATGTCAAAAACCTACTAACAGCCAAAGCTACCTGGGACACTCTTAAAAATATCTTTGAAAGAAAAACACTCTCAGGAAAAATTTATTTGCTAAGGAAGCTATACAGCTTAAAACTCGAAGAAGACAAAGACATGCAACAGCACATCACTACCATGATGGAACTTGTTGACAAACTGCGAACCATCGGCGAAACACTAAAGGACTCTCACATCACGGCTATACTGCTTTGCTCGCTTCCAAAGAGCTACTCCAATCTCATCACGATGTTGGAATCAAGACCTGATGACGAGCTAACGCTTGAATTCACCAAGAACAAACTCCTTGATGAACACACACGCAGAGTAGAAAGCTCGAAAGACGAAAGCACCGCATCAAAAGCCTTAAAAAGCCTCCACGGAGCTTCAAGCCAAAGAAGAGAAAAAGAGAAGAAATTCTGTTCTTTCTGCCACAAACCAAACCATTCCAAAGAAGAATGTTGGCACTATCAAAAGCGAAACAACAGCAACAAAGAGTACAAATATGAAAACTTCAGAAGAGGAAACGTACCAAAGTACACAAATCAGTCGAGTGTCACCCAAGAACAATCAACAAATCAGAGAACAACAAAAGGACCTAACCCAAAAGCTCTCAATCGCACTCAACGAGAAGCAAGTGTACACAACTGGTTCGTCGACTCTGGAGCCACATCTCATATGGCGTACGATGAAAGCTTCTTCACTGAACTTAACAGAGAACAAACACAAAATGTTGTGGTTGCTAATGGCAATAAGCTGCAGGTCAAAGGGATAGGACAAGGAGAAATCAAAGTCATCACACCCCAAGGAAAGACTGACACCTTACTTCTCACAAAAGTTCTCTACATCCCGGAACTAACAGACAACCTTCTGTCAGTGAGTGCGGCCACCTCCAACGGATGTAAAGTGACGTTCAACAGAGATTGGTGTACCATCGAAAGAGACAACACAGCCCTCGCGAACGGTATACTTGACAATGGAATGTACCGACTCCACCTGGATGACAACCCCCAAACTCGCACATTCAAAGCAAATGTTGCAAAACAAAACCACTGCAAGAACAAAAATTGCCTCATGCTCTGGCACGACAGACTAGGACACAGAAATATAGAATCAATTAAGAAGATTCGAAATGAGAACCTAGCAAGAGGACTAAGTCTAAATAACTGTTCGCACAGCACAGACTGCGTTCAGTGCATTCAAGAAAAACTCACCGAAACCCCATTTCCAAAGAAGACAGAGTACAGAGCAACTGAAACGCTTCAACTTGTCCACAGTGATATCTGCGGTCCATTACCAACTAACTCTCTCAGCGGTAAGAGATACTTCATCACCTTCACTGATGACTACAGCAGATACACGAAGACCTACCTCCTGAAAGGAAAAGACGATGCCTATGAAAAAATAAAAGACTACGTCATCTCAGCACACACGGAATTTGGAAAAAATATCCAAACCATACGGACAGACAACGGTCGTGAGTACGTAAACCGACAAGTCGAAGATTTCCTGAACCAAAGCGGAATCAAACATCAGCTAACAGTCCCCTACTCACCAGCCCAGAACGGAGTAGCAGAAAGGAAAAATCGATCACTAATGGAGATGACAAGATGCATGCTGTTTGACTCAGGACTCCCACAATCTCTATGGGCGGAAGCGGTTACCACAGCTAATTACCTACACAACCGAATACCCTCGAAAGCTACAGACAAGACTCCATTTGAACTATGGACCAACAGGAAGCCCAGTCTGAAGCATATAAAAAGATTCGGATGTAAAGCCTTCGCCTATATTCCCAAGATAAAAAGAAACAAGTTGGATAGCAAAGTTATCGAAGGGATCTTTCTTGGATACGATGATCGAAGCAAAGGATACAGAATCCTGCACGACACAGACAACATCACAATCAGCAGATCCGTAAAATTTATAGAAAAAGAAAATGGGTTTCACCTCGCTTCCACAAAAACAACTTCACCACAAGTACTAAGTACAGATCTAACTTCCTCCAATCATATTGGTAATGCAGAGGAAAGTCAGGAACCAAGAACACAATCCGAAAACCTTGAGGACTCAGAAACCGAGGATTACCTTCAACCCGGTACAAGCACAGGAACACAAGTGGTCACACAAAGAAGATCCACGAGACCAACAAAGGGAATACCTCCCATAAGAAATGACTACATGCTGTACAAAACTGAAGCTCAGGACATTCTGACCAAGCCGCTACCAAGGCCGACATTTGAGAAGTTACGCTACAACCTCGTGATGTCTCCACATTCATGCCGGGGATTTGTTGGATAACTGAATGCTACGACAGCTAGCGCCACACTGAACCTATCATCATCACAACTGTTTGTTTACCTTCTTCTCTATACTTCAATAACTGTTCGCTACCATAACTTTGTCTTTCTTGCTAAATGGATAATAAAGATTATTATCATATAATCCTCAACGTCCTCATGCCTTCCTACAAGCTGTAAGTACCTAAATCTTACAACATTATGTTTACCGATTTTACACATGTAAAATTGCCAAATGCCACATGCCAAAATTCTATACATGTCCATGTTCTGTGCAAGGAATGTTTCGGGATCCATTCTAGAGCTGTAGCACGGTAAACACGCCAATCTAAGATGCCCATGTTCGATGAAAGCAATGTTCCGAGATCCATTCTAGCGCTATAACACGGTAAATACATCAAGATGACCATGTTCTGTGCAAGGAATGTTCCGGGATCCATTGTATATATGCAATAGTTTTACATATGAAATGAGTAAACATTTAACTCAGAAAAATTTGCATATACTGGCATCGGGAAGCTCTTAGAAGTGTGATTTGATATCTTTGAATATTTGAGAATGCCTAAGCATCATATACGTCAAATAATTTGTCGATATTTTTACCATGTTCAGTTACCCATTATTTACATATAGGAATTCATGTTTCTGATGAACTACATCATTATAAATAGACGATATATTATAATGGACACCTAATAAGTTCAGATTGCATATGCATATGTAACCATTTGCATATAGTAAATGTGTTAAAAGAAGTCGTTTCTAACTTCAAATTCTTCTCTATTTCGCATATTTAATTTGTTGAACCAGTTTCTTTTTTATTGAGATCCACTGTGTAAGGATTTGGAGGAATGACAAACAGAAATCCCCCCATTTCATATACTCGCTTTTTCAATATATTTGTTCTTAATTCATTTTTCTCTCTTCTATATAAAGATATAAAGTATTACATATTTTTTCTTTATTCCTAAAAGTGATATTACATGATATCTTGACATATTGACGAATTTCCATCAAGACATCGCTGACAAACTAGAATATTTGTGGTGAAATCAGAGTATTCCTTGACTGATCTGACACTTTAAAATTCATTATAAAAATTACAGTACATAGTGTTGCAGAATTCTAAAATGCTTATTCAAAAACTTCATACTATTACCTACTGACGATGCACCTAGTTAAGGTTCTAGACATGCCCATGTTCAGTACCAGAAATTTTTCAGGATACATTTTAGCGCTGTACACGGTCAATACACTAAGCTAAGGCTCTAGATATTCCTATGTTCTGTGCAAGGAATGTTCCGAGATCCATTCTAGCGCTGTAACACGGTCAATACATCAAGCTAAGGCTCTAGACATACCCATGTTCTGTGCCAGGAATGTTCCGAGATCCATTCTTGCGCTGTAACACGGTCAATACACCAAGATAAGGCTCTAGACATACCCATGCTCTGTGCCAGGAATATTCTGGGATCCATTCTAGCGCTGTAACACGGTAAATACGTCAAGATAATATTCTATACATACCCATGTTATGTGAAAGGAATGTTCCAAGATCCATTCTAGAGCTGTAACACAGTCAATATACCAAGCTAAGGATCAGGACATGCTCTTTGCCAGGAATGTTGCAAGCTCCATTCTAGCACAGTCCTTCCACGCCTAGAGAAGGCTCTAGACCTACCCATATTCCGTGCCAGGGATGTGGCAAGACCGGCCTCATTAACCTCCTGCGCAGAGATGAGCCCATAAGAATAGGGAATTAGCCTCTCCCATGGAAGAGGAAGGACTTTATTGCCCATTTTGTGCTCTCCGGGACTCTTTTGTAATAAAGCAATTTCCTGTGGGTGGCATTTGAATACTTATTTCTAACACTAACTATATAGCTCTTCTTTAAAATGTTCTCTCCAACCATTTTGAAAAGCTTTTAAAAATTTACTTTTGCCATACACATGTATATAGTAGCACCATGTTCAAAGTTTTTTTTTCCTTTTCATATTGAATATTCACAACTTTTTACTCCCACACATGGCCACATATGCATATACATAAACATAATATTTCTCTATAAAAATAGGAAAAAATTGCATATTTTCTCTTCCATTTAGATACAAAACTACGCTGCAATCAGTTTTATTTGAATTGCCCTGAAGGCCTTCGTCTTAAATATTTGCAGTCGAATTACCAATTATATGATCGTATATTTTATCTACATGGAAACAAAGATTTCAGAAAATTTCCATTCGAAACATTGCAATATTAGCGTGAATTTCATATAGCTCTAGAAGTTATTCTATGAATTAAAAAAAACACGATATATTTAACTGGTTCTAGTTTTTACGCAAAATATGAAAAGAAAAGTAATTCTATAGGAAGTAAAGTATTTTTATGAATTCTCTAACAAGAATGCTCAAATCAAAATAATTTTTCATGGTTTCATTTGTAGAAGAGTTTTCTACAAAGAGTATTAAGTCAATATAGTTTAAAATTCGCAGTTTTTTATAACACGTTTCATATAACGCTTACCAACAGGTTAAACCAAAGTACAAAGGTTCTACTTTAGCCGTATAGATGTTGGATTCGAAGATCATTCTCGTCAAGGGAAAGTGCTGACACTATGTGTGTTCAGTCTAAACAAGGATGTCAAGGGGAAATGTTAATTGTTTATGTGTTGGGCGCTGTGACCATTCCATTCTTGCCACAAGGGAAGTGTTAACACGATCTCCTTCATTTCAAGATAAAGGAACGGACTGGTAGAACTGCTCTCTTCAGTTCCTGATCCCTTGTGGGCGGAAGACCGATCACATCTCTCCGTGTATCCTCCACTTCCCGCATAGATCCTACTTCCTCCGATCCCCACTAGATCTCCATCATTACATAACGACTTCTTGTACACTACGTAATTGGCAGCGTGTTGCGTTGGAAGAATTTGGCAGGGTTTACTCGCCGTGAAGAAAGTCGTAAACATATTCATAAATAGCATCGTTTTGCCTAACTTTGTTCGAAAACTACGAAAACATACTTTAATGAAAATCGAATTGATATCTTCTATATTTACAATCGTAAAAAGTATTGGAATATAACTTCATTCCTACTTTTACAGCACAGGAACTCATTTGATACTAATCCTATATTTATAATTTTTTATTTCAAATCTCTTTGGGAAATGGACAGAGTATCATCTCTCCTTCCAAAGTACTGTAGGGTTCTCTTTTTCTGTCTATATTCTACGCCTTAACCTGAAATATCTGGAAGCAATATAGCATTAGCCAAGGCTTTATTCAATACCGTATAATTATTTAAATATCGTATACAAAGTGCTCTCTATTAATACATTGAAAATATGCTTAACAGAGATTTGATTCATCTTTTCTAAAGACACCACTGCAATATGAAAAAATATTGCACACTCTATAGAAACCAAACAACCTAATAAAATAGTAGAGAAGTCTGTAGATTAAAAATTGGTAAAACCGTTGGTAGGGCTTACCACTGATAGGCGAGGCCTTCCCATTAGTAAAGTCTATAAGAAAAGAGTTCTCGTTTCAAAAATAATTCGTCAATGCAATTATTACTTTTTCAATTGTTAAATATAAAATATAATTCCTGTCGTGAGAAAGCGTGCGTCACTTTGAGACAAAAACCTGTGTAGATATTACAAATGATCCACCACCAAACTCTTTTTTATTTTTAATTCAGCAGAAATGTCTAATTTTATTTTAAATTTATTTCGGCAGAAGATATGTAGGTATTTTTTTTACATACTCGTAGTTACAATTTGAATAGATTCTATGGATGTCATTAAATAAAAAAGAATGTAGATATGAACAGGCAGATGTTTTCTCTCAAGAGTCCTTTCAGGAAGCAACACCAGAAGCTGTTTAATATTTTGTTACTTTGTTGCATATTTGCAATCTGAAGATTCCATGAGTGTCATTAAATAAAGAAGAATGTAGATATGAACAGGTATATAGATGTGCTAACCCCACGAATTTATTCAAGAAGCACAAATAGAAGCTGTTACATAGTTACAATTTGAATATTCTATGGATGTCGTGATGTGAAAAAGATGTTTTTACCCAAAAGTTGTCCATCCGTTCATGAGGCAGCACTAGGAGCTGTTACATAGTTACAATTTGAATATTTTATGGATGTCGTGATGTGAAAAAGATGTTTTTACCCAAAAGTTGTCCATCCGTTCATGAGGCAGCACTAGGAGCTGTTACATAGTTACAATTTGAATATTATATGGATGTCGTGATGTGAAAAAGATGTTTTTACCCAAAAGTTGTCCATCCGTTCATGAGGCAGCACTAGGAGCTGTTACATAGTTACAATTTGAACATTCTATGAATGTTGTGATTTGAAGAAGATGCTTTCCCCTAAGAGTTGTCTATCCATTCAGGAAGCAGTACTAGGAGCTGTTACATAGTTACAATTTTAATATTCTATGAATGCCGTGATGTGAAGAAGATGTTCTTCCCAAAGAGTTGTCCATACATTCAAGAAGCAGCAATAGGACTTGTTACATAGTTACAATTTGAACATTCTCTGAATGCCGTGATGTAAATAAGATGTTTTCTCCCCCCAAAAGTTGTCCATCCATTCAGGAAGCACCACCACCAAGGGCTGGGACAATTACCACCCGATGGAGGTTACTTTGGGAACAATTATTTCCACCAGCCATTTATTTTGAGACCCCGCCGTTCCCGTAATTAAATTCCTTTTTTAAACAAACACATTTTCCTTCTCTCCCACTGTTTATTTTATCTCAATTGGGCGCCATCGCAAGATAGAAGCCGCTTTGTCAAAACACACGCATTTCGCTAGCTTTCTAAGTATCCCACAGGGAAATGCTCTGAAGACGTATTCACTAACCATATTTAGAATATTCTAAACTGGAAAAGACCTCTTTTGGTTTTATTATTTTTGGAACAAGGGCAAAGAAATCTTTTGATCGCTCAACTATATATCACAATCTAGTTTTGACATCTATTTTGACGATACCTTTGCTTTTATAATATATATATTATTTCGTGTATGAGAGATATACCAAAGGATTGTCAATATGTTCGCCTCTAGCTTTGGCCATATCACGCTCTCCATATTTCTCACCAAGTGGAAACATCTGGTTCATGGATGCTGAGAAACTGGCAACGCCACCCTAACCAGTTCGATTGATGAACTATGGCAGAGAGTTGAAGCCGCACGGATTCCTGTACCTGCAACTGCCATTTAAAATGTCCACATTAGAAATGTGGAATGGTATAAAATTAATTCAGATAAAAATAGTTGCATTCAGTCAGAAATGACGTATATATAAACATTTATATACGAGGGCCATCCAATAAATAAGTTTCCCTATTTTTTAACAAATAAACCACATTATTTACAATTATGCAGTTATTTTATTTTCATTATACAACTCATAGACTACCTCTCTAAATAATCACCATTTCTGTCCAAACATTTTTGATACCGTTGTAGCAATTTTTAGATACCACTGTTGTACCAAGCCGTGTCCTGTCTTCGTAGCCAGTGGTTCGCCTCCGCCTGCACTTCGTCATCATTCGCAAAGTGCTTGCCTCTAAGGTGCCACTTGAGTGCTGGATAAAGATGGAAGTCGCTTGGGGCAAGTTCCGGAGAATAAGGTGGATTTGTGAAAATTTTCCATTTGAAGTTTTCCTTGCCTCTTTGCCTGCAGAGATTGTGACCTTCGCCTTTTTTGGTGCACTTTCCTCAGGCTTCTTCCACACCATGCTTTGTCGTTTTGTTTCTGGAGTTGAAAGATGCATCCAGCTTTCATCTCCAGTGACAATACGGGAAAAAGTTGATCTCCATCTCTTTGATGCATTTCCAGGAAAGCTCGGGCTGCCTCCATCCGTTGTTGCTTGTGATTTTTCAAGAGCAAACGCGGGACCCATCTTGCGCAGACTTTGCGAAAATTCAAAACATCTGACATGATTGTTCCAATCGAAGAGCGTCTAATTTCGATTCCAGGAGGCATTCGAATCATTATTTCGTCAATGGTGACGCGGCGATCTGCTTCCACCACATTCCGAACAGCAGCAACGGCTGCACTGTCCATAGCAGTAACGGGGCTGCCACTTCGCTCGTCATCATGCACGTTTTGCCGTCCTTCTAAGAACCATGAACGCCATCGGCGAACCATTTGGATGCTCATACATTCTTCACCATACACTGACACTGATTTGCAATGAATATTGACCGCAGTTTAATTTTTCGCCGTAAAAAAACGAATTACAGAACGGAGTTCGCAAGTGGACATGTTCACCAGTGGTAGCTCCATGGAAACTGAAGCGCTACGGACTTGCGCGTACGAGTAGCGTGATTTTGAAGGTCACCAGCTTCCAACGCATCCTAGTGACCATTTCTTCTATGCTAACTAATTTTTACAACGTTTCGTTCGCAGAAAAAAAAATAGGGAAACTTATTTATTGGATGGCCCTCGTAAATATCAACCTGATGTGCTAAAAGATAACAATTCTGCTAATAGATAAAATTATATTAGTAGATATCATATGTTATAACATTGTGATTATAAACACATCCCAAACTCAATTATTGATAATTCGAGATAAATTTTAAATATATATCCATCTACTCGTATGCTCAATCCCAATAGATTTGCCAACATTTCACCAACACCTGATCTTCTACCATTACTTTATTCCCCATATTCTTTGTATATGCTTTTATAAAATAAATTATTTTCGAAGCCATGTTACACTCGCAGAATCCACATGACCCACAGAAATTTGAAAGGATTATTTATATAATTTTTAAAAACACATATTTTACTTCGTACCAGAAGAGGCACCTCTTCCTTTAAAAATAAATCGAGGCAAATACAATTTTTATTTATAACCCCAGTACATAACCTATTGTTGGTGATATGCATGTTCAACAACATCAGTTTTGGCCAATTCAGATAAAGCTAACCTGTATAACATGGGTTGTGGCTATGGCCTTCATCAGTACAGGAATGTCTTCGATTCCCTAACATTCTACAATATGTTTCATAAAATCGTTTGAATTTGGCAAAAAGTTTTATTGTAATGATGAGACCATATCCCGATACCATAATATACAGATTGGCTTTTGTCTGAATTTGACTCAACTGGTTCTGTGGCTTATTCTTTAGCACCAACAGTTCGTTCTGTACTGGGGTAGTTAAAATGTATAGTTTTATTGTATTTTAAAGAGAAAGGTGCCTATTTTGATGCATAAACACAATCTCGCAACTTTATATAATAATAAAGTGTTTGTGATTAATTCATACATATATTATGAACACATTCCGAATAACCAAACTTGAAATGTTTTTCTTTTTAAATTAAGAACTTTTTGGCAGAAGGAGAATTTATATAAGATATCTAGCACTGCAATACTAACTAACAAAACGAAGTGTCATAAGTTTAATTCTCGTGTGCCTTAAATATCGAAAGAGATTTGGGATTCATTCTTCTAGATGAAATCGGGCTGTGAAGCCATTAAAAGTGGAGACTGTTCCTTATAAAGAGAGCTAGTGTAAAATACAAAAACTGTATTAAGTGTGAAACTTTTTTTTTGCTACAACGAAAATAAGAAGTCAATTTATTCAATATTAAGTTTTATTTGGCCACGAAAATAAGAAAGCGGGAAAATTGATTTTCGGAATTTACGTACGGTTAGGCAATCCAACACACACTAGCTATAAAGATGCAAAACTTGAGTTTACTCAACGTAATTACTAACTAACGAAGAGCGAGAGAGAACAATGGCCAGCTTTATTTACACACGTGACCACTTTCACGTTGGTCAAAAGTAATTAAATGTAAAAAAAAAAAACATAGAATAAATTAAATTAAACTGATTATTAAAATTAATTAATAATAAACATATATATACATCAAATTATATAAAAATAAACTAAATTTATTAATTCTCTATTTAACAGCGCAGTAATCAAATCGTACATACCTCTCGTGAGAGACCATAGGCCAAAACATAGATACTTCTGATCTTTAATGGAAGTGGTCTTTCATTAGAGGTGAAGTCCGATTAGGTTTATTTTTTATTTTACTAAAATGGTTGTTCAAGGAGTTTGTCAATCATCAGAGGGGTCGTTTATGTTTTATTGTACAGTGCTATACTACTGTATAGACCAGGGGTCGGAAAACTGAGGCTCGCGAGACACATGCGGCACTTTGGATGTGAAGCTGCGGCTATTGAGTTCCTTACACAAATACTTATTTAGGCGAGAATATACTATTTATTTTTGGTTATTTTAAAGAGAAATAGCGATTATTTCTAACTTTAAGGATGAAGTATGATAGGATGAATTGTGAAGAGTAATGACAAACGGAAAAATAAAAGTGTCCAGGGATGAGAATACTATTTATTGTTGCCAATAAAAACATTTTGTGGCTCTTTAAAAAATTTAAAGTTTTGTAAATTGTAATTTTTGACTCTTCCGACTCAAAAGATTGACGACCTCTGGTATAGACACATCTATCCAGTACATTGTATAGGTAAAGGACACTGAGCTATTTTGTGGATCGTGCTGTGAGGTTTGGACGTACGCAGGCAGAATGCTGAGTCACGGAGGAAGTGATGCCATCCCACGCTAGACACCATATACACGTCCTACTTTCTGACTAACGTGAAAAATAAACATTGGTATCAAAGTGAAAGTTTCTCAACGAATTGACTCTTTAAGATAAAGGGAAAATATATAGGCCATACCTGGATGCTCCGCATTTTCGCTTTAATTAGAAAGATATTGTAATGTGTGTGTGGGAAAAACATTATATAATCAACCCTCTATAACGATAATTATTCATTATAAATATTATTTAGATTTTCTCTTTCTACTATATATAACGAGAATTTAATATTTTGTTGCTAGTCTTCGGCGACGGTCAATAGATGGTGTCTAAGTTTAACATCAATTTTGACTAGACCTTTGCTTTTATAATATATGTTTTTCGTGTATGAGAGATATATACCAAAAGATTGTCGATGTGTTCGTCTCTAGCTTTGGCCATAACACGCTCTCCATATTTCTCACCAAGTGAAAACATCTGGTCCATGGATGCTGAGAAACTGGCAATGCCACCCCTACCAGTTCGATTAATGAACTATGGCAGAGAGTTGAAGCCGCATGGATATCTGTACATGAAACTGCCATTCAAACTGTGTTCGAACTCTATGACCAGAAAATTAGAGTTTTTATTGCTAAGGAAGAATATACTAAAGGTAAAAGCGATGAGTTTTTCTTTATTGAAGAGGTATGAGCTTGGCAAAATTTCAGACAATAACGTTCTTGAACAGGCTGTAATACGAATACAGTCTTGTATTTTATTGTTAAAATGCTCGCCAACTTATATCTTTTTAATAGAAAACTCGTCGCTTTCACCTTTGGGTCTTTTCTTATCAATGATATCCGGTGATATATCCCATTGTAAAGAGTTGTTATTGCAGCTAAAGATAGGTATTCTGCGTGCTGGTTTCTGGTCACTTTGATTCAAAAATTACTTTCCAATTTATTCAATTACTTCCACCTATTATACACGTGTTCAATAAATACGATATTGGTATTCTCTCTTGATATAGCAATTGTAATGGCCAGCAATGTATATACACTAAATATCGTTTTTGACCTAATAACTTAGTTGACAGCTCTAATAACTTCTCACTAATATTAAAATAAATGATAGTCTTTTAACCCCAATGATTAATGACACAATTTCTCTAATTAATTTGTGTAAGAATTGATCATTAATCTATTAGTTGTCCGAGAACAGCTCTCTTTGAACTTTATATAGCAATGTCACGCTTCGAGCTGTCTATATACGAGTATTGTTGGAAAGATTTCTCACGAACTTGAGATTTCAGAGCTTTTTTATCACGAAAACAAAATTTTACAACCATTATTATAATTCATAACGAGGGAAATTGCATATAATCTCATATTTAATAATTCACGTTCCCCCTGCAAAATGTATATTCATTAAATTAATTAAAAATTAGCAAACTTTCGAGTAATATCACCATTCTACAGACTTACTCCACATTTAGCGCTAACTAGTTATAAAATATTTATATACATTTACAAATCTTTTACACACGTCAATCCATTAAAACAATGCATTTAGTTTCATCACCCAGTACAAAACGTAATATAGGTAATAATGATCCAAAACTGAGGTTGTGGATCAAAGTTTATTACCACCATTACGTTTTGTATACTGGGATAAATCGCCTTTTGTAAATTGCAGAAAATATTTTTGCGGAGTACCTTTTTTTTATTTGACATATCGGACGCGATATCCCAGCTAGGGATACTTGCGCCTAAATACATTTTATCAACCTATATACAATTCATTATATACACTTCAATAACAGGAATAAAAACAAAATTAAAACTGAAAAATTGTTTTTTTTTTAAACAGAAAAAAATCTAAAATGATTAAATTGATAAGTATTAAAATTTATATTCAATTATATTCACAGATAACATAAGAATACATGAAGAATTTTAGTTCGAAAACAGTTTTCCCACATCCAGTTTAAAATGTACGGCTTTTTCCCAAGCTATTGAGGCTTTTTAGAAAGGTACTAAAAATAAAGAAGTAACAGGGCGTGACCGACCTGGCTTGCTGGCAGTCTGAGCTGCTATGTGGGAGCTGAAACATCTTTGACATTTATAACTTTATTGATTAAATAATGCAACAGGTATCTGGAGATAAGTTTATTTTCATTTTTATTACAATATCAAGCTTTCGGGCAACACCGCCCTTCTACAGGAGTACAAACATGAACATTAATGTGAAACGCCGTTAGATACTAACTAAATTTATATATATATATATATATATATGTTATATTAAAATATTATTCTATTTATATATATATTTATATTTCATAGACCCAAATACTCTTGTTAAATCGACCGCCAGAGGTCATGCTTCCCCTATAAAAACTCGTTGTTGTTCTTCCCCGATGGCATTTGGGCTCAAAAATCATAACTTTTGGTTAGTAGCCCGTAAAACCAAATTCTCTCTTCCCCGATGGCTGGCTCAAAACATTTGTACATTATGTAAATAAGCTTTTCATTTTTTTATTCTTACGCCTAAAGCCAGGCAGTACTTTTACCAAATTATGTCTTTTATACATTCCTTAGCTCAATTAAAGCAACCTCTGATCAAAACCATTATTATTTTTATTTCAAGATTTTTAACCACGACTGCATTACCATAGCATAATCTCAACAATTCTAAAATACAACAGAAATCTCATTCATCTTTCTTTATAATATATATATATATATATGTTATATATTAGAAATTTTTTGTGTGTTTGATTGTTGAAAAGAGGTGCAGTCGTGGAAAAATAAAAATAATTATTTACCTTTCAAGCAGATTTTTATTTTGAATCTCTTGAAGTAAAAATATACATATAAAATTATTTATATCACAGGAATATAGAATTTATATAATGAATTCTATAATCGTGGATAAAAGATAGGTAGGGTTAACTATACATATTTACAACAATAATAATTAAAAGTGATATTTTTTTGAATATATGGTCAAAAATGCAGAACAGTCAATGAATGAAAAAATAAAATATATGTTTTAAAAAAAATATATATATATATTTGTATTTTAGATTATATAATATATATATATATATTAAAAAGATGCATATATTGAATTTATAATTATTTTATTGTTCCAATATTTCGAGGGGCAACTCGCCTCTATTTACGGAGAATTATTGTGTTTTTTTACTAAAACATGCGCGCACGCGTACACCACTCTCGTTCTACAAGGCCAATGAAAGAATTGTATCTTTGATTTAAATATTGAATTCAGTATATATACAGCTAATAATTATATTTAATATTATAGATTATTATTTTATCTATGAAAGAGAGAGAGATTTATATACAACATTGTAATTGTAAATAATTGTATGTATACATATTAATTCTAAATTAGTGATAAAATTTTGAAAGCAAAATAAATGTGTAAATTAAAAGTATATACATAGTTATTTACAAATAATTAAGATATGAATTCTTTATAAATTTCTGGAAAAAATATACATACATATTAAATAATAAAAAAAAAACATATATTGGATTGAATCAAAGATTTATTTGCCAATATTTCGGTTGGCTGAACGCCAACATTTATCAAGGCATTACATTTTTATACTAACAAACTCAGCGCCGCATAGTGTTATAAATACATATATTTTGGTTGTATTTTGCATATTCCTTGATGTTAAATTATTTTATTGCATTGATTTGTATATCAATTATCAATTATTTTATTTCCAAAGCGCTATATCCCGCAAGGGATACTTGCGCCAAACAAGGAGAAAAGTTTATTTACATAAGTTATTTACATTATTAAACGCATGAAAACATTAGAGATCCAGATTTTGTAGAAAGTTTAGAATGTATTTACAAAATGAATTGAACTTTAAATATGATTTTTTATCGGAAATCAAATCGTTAAGTTCACAAACAACTAGTTCATTCTTTATTCTATAATCTTGAAATGCTGGGCAATCGATCAGTAGATGTCTTGAGGTTTGTTCCTATTAATTATAATTATATATATATATTATAATTATATAAATATTAATTCGTATATGTAAAATATACTTGTAAACTTATTTAACATCAAGTAATATGAAAAAACCAGCCAGAATATATGCATGTGTATATATAAATTTTGTTAGTATCTAACGGCGTTTCATTATTGTCCTTTTTTGTACTCCTGTAGAAGGGTGGTAATACCAGAAAGCTTGAGATTGGAATAAAAATAAACAAGAAACTCATCTCCAGAAACTTGTTGCTTTATGTAATTCCTATACAGGAGATTCGCGTCTATTGCATTAACAACTTTGTAACATATCAGCTATGATGGGTGTTCTGGAGACGATCTGATTGATATTTTACACCGGTTCAAAATCACTTTATTAGGTACCGCTCAACAAGATCAACCTAGTTTATGATAATTGAAACAATATGTGTAGGTTATTCACATATTAAACAAAATTTCAACGCGGGATTCAATCCCGGTTCATGACTGTCGGGAATCGAGGGTGTTACCCGCTCATCCACCAACTTTTTTATTAATAATATTTTACAATTCGAGTATTAGGTATATTGTATTAAATGTACTATATTAAAATTGTATCTAAGAGTAAGTATGCAATTAAGGAGATAAAATTCGAATAGTTAAAAAAGATTCGAGAGTGTTTAGAATTCCTTTTTCTACTTCTGAGCATCGTTGTACAAGAGTTAGTCCAAGATACTTTTTTAAAATAAAGAAATTTGTGGTATCTAAGCGCTTGTTATCTACTTAATAGTTTGTATTGAGGAAACTGATTTTCTCAAATTATCAAATATTCAGGATAACATCGCAATAATTGGATACCCCTATGGCAGGACAATCACTCGAAGGCCAAATTTGGTTTATTGTTTTCCTTCCACAATGTCTTCATTTACTTCCTACTCAATGTAATCGTCGGGGAATATTGACATTGGCAAGTCTGGGTGCCAGTAATCTCAGACGTTTATTGGCCTGTCTGTCCAACAGTCTCACCATCTACACAACAGGATTACACTTTCCCACATCACATATTTCTTGCCTTATGGAACGCAACATTTATGAACTTTCAGTAACATCCTTGTGAGATTCAAAAAATAGCTATTCCGAGATTTCCTTAGAAGTTTCTTGATGTAAAACCTATCTCTATAATAATGTTTATTCAGAACTTCAAAAAGTCCATGCTTTTCAAACTCAATTCTTTATTCATTTTTCGCAACTTGATAGAGAGAATTACAGTAATACACCCAATAAAAATATTTCTTTGTCGCTTAAAATAACACTTAGGTTATCACCCATAACACAACTTCCACAGGGCCTGCGGTGAGTAGAACATTCATAGGTGATGACTCCAATCTATATTTGTGTCCTAATCCCTATTTTAGGCGTTATGAAAGAATCACACAATATTATTGATATACTGTATGTAATACAAAGAAAAAAACTTGTAAAGAGAGAAAGAAAGCGATAACATTTTTATACGTAATACTTTTCTAGTAGGGCAAACATGTTTTTAATATTAAAAATCATAATGAATATATAATATTTTCTGAAGAGAAAATATAGGTGTTTATATGGTTATTAAAATTGCAAATCTAAGTTTTTCAAAATCACCGATTTGCACATTAAAAGACAAATGTTTATGAATACCTAATTAAATGAATGCATCATACTTTTAGAGGAAAAAACATTTGAAAATAAACTCTGAAAGTCTCGGGTGTAATCATCATCCATTTTAAAACATCTTTATTATAAAAACAGTCAGGATTTCTTGAAAACATGTTGATGATGGAAAACTCGGTCCATCGCTGCGTACCTTGTGTACATTACCTGAATGGTTCTCTCCGGGAGACAACACATGTGACGCATCACGTAAATTTTCCTAATTTTGTGTTTATCAAATATTACAATATCTTAGTATATAAATAGTTTCGAATTAAAATTCTGTAAGGATTTACATTTTAACAGAAACATGTCAACATGTTACCCATCACATGTATATATTTAAAGTTTGATTTATAAAAATATTATAATGATAAACATTATTAAGATATAAATTGTAAAATCTTTGTTTACATTATATAATTAACAAACGTATTATAAGATTTATTTATAGGGGTATTAGGTGATTTATTCACTTACAGGATTGTTGTTAGTGATCGATAGCGTAAGTTCTTCTGTTTACATTCTATATACAGAACTCAACTGTATTGCTGAGTTAAAATATAATATTAATTATATTACATAAATCTTTCACATTGAACCAAACAAAATTCTGAATTTGATCATTTTTACATAAAGATATTCAATTTGAACAGTAAAATATCATGGCATGTGAGGTAAGCAATTATTGGTTTTTTAGAAGAAAATTACTAGAAATTTTCGAATTTTTCAATTTACACACATATCCCTACGTTGACAAAATTTGTCACTAAATTTTGTGAGCCTCTTCAATTATAGACCGAGTCAACAAAATTCTTATTTTTATCTATTATATTGTTTAGCAAAGTACTAATTATTTTATTAACAGATTATTAATTTTGATGTTTATATATTTTATTACTCTGAGTGAACTTCCCTCATTGCTTCTCTTTTATTTTATCTATTTTTGCTGTGTCAGCCTGAAGTTTGTCTTTCCTAACTTTCTACGTTACAATAATAATAATAATATTTTATTTATAAAACAATCTATCTATATATAAGAAATAAAACTATTAAGTACGGATTTTTGTGTAAAACTAACTTTCTACTTTATATGTTTTTCTATGAAAAATAGACACTTCGGCCAGTTAGAGTTTTTTATTTTCTCAACGTTTCGACAAAAATCTTTTATCTTCGTCAGGTGAAGTAAATAAAAATAAAGCATTTGGCAATGCGTTAAAAATTGTTCTGAGGTTGCAAGGGCGTTATTTTTCATAGAACTATGAATGCCGGCCAGACAGCCTCTATCTTCACGATACTTTATATGTATTACTACTCTCCTAGAAATCTTATATCCATAGTTTTTTAAATATCACAATCAATATTTTACTCTACATTGTCACATATACAAGCAGAATCATCCAAAACAATATAAGAGATATAAAAAAGTGGTATGTTGGATTAAATTGACAAAACCTATGGTAAGGTTCACCACTAATGAGCCATATTTTCTCAATATTTTACATCGCAGTATGGACAGTAGAGAGTTTGGTTTATTTATGAAAGAAAAAATAGTACTTAATATATATACACTCATGGAGACAGAACTTAAAGAAATTGTACCTTCTAGCATGTATATCGGGATTCAGACAATAACTCTGAAAGATATTTGATACACAGTAAACTTTATTTAAGTCACACGACATAACCAAGTGTGAACAAAATTGTCTCTGTCTCTCCTTAACAAAAATATATATGAGGTCGATATCAAAAACTTTCCACATCCTTAAGATTTGTCTATAAGTATATATATAGGCTTAATTTGTTTTATATATAGTAATAGCTTCAAAACCTTTATGGAAATGGTTTAGAATTTCCAGAAAGATATTTCAAGCTTTTCTCAACGATAAATGAATGTGTGCCGTAACAGATGATGATTACATAAACGTCAGGAAATAGGATTTAAAAAGTTAATGTATTTCAATATTCAATTTAAATAACCTCTGCAACAATGTTTTTTCAATACTATAAAAGTTTTAAAGTTTAGAATTTCCTGAAGATATTTCAAAAGCATTTCTCTGCGATGAATGATTCCTGAGTGTTATGTACTCTCTCTTATTGCTTGTACAGAACACTTCCCATGAACTATCTTTGTCAAAATAAAATAAAAAGATTAAACTGAGTTAAACCAACCGCCATTATGAAATTATCTCCATGAGCGATTTTACTCATGTTTTATGGAAATCTTTCAAAAGATATTCTACCATATATTTAGTGAAATTTTTATTTTTGAATTGAATACAAATGCTAATACTTTTTTATATCTAAAGAGAGAGAGAGAGAGAATATAGATAATATTGTAGCGTAGAGAGAGAGAGAGAGAGAGGAGAAATCAAGTCTTTGTATATCGGGAGATGTGAAAGTATTTATTGATGACGTCACCACGACCAGTCGACAAATAATAACCAATTAACCAAACTATCTACACCTAGAGAATCTTGAACAAGCAAGCGAATAAATATTTTTAAAATGATTTTATAAATACAGAGTAATATATATTTTTATAATCTGTTGAATATTTTCATTGAATAATATTAAATTAAATAATAAATTATTTCTTTGGCGCAATATATATCCAAGTATTAAAATTGACAACATGCAGAGCTACAAAGAATGACGTCGAAGATAATTCCAATTTTTCAGTATAGTTATACACATACAGGACCATATAAATCTTTACTCTTGGCAACATTCCTCGGTATGTCTGCAATAACATACGAGGGATGTCAAGATACTAACTATAGATCTGAGTGAAATTTCTGTAGGCAATTGTTCATTGCTTTTCCTAAAGATTCCAGTTTATATAATAAAAAAAAAACGCGAGCTGTCTATATTTAAGAATATTTTACCCGAGTTGACAACAAGGAAGAAAGACAAAATCTATCTAAGAAGGATGTTCCACCAACTATGATAGAGAGAGATTTCCAAGAACCAAAATTCCATTGCCAAAGACAGAACTTATATTATGCAACTACCTAATTTTAAATTGATTTAAGTATCACTAACTGTTTAGGTATTCAGCTAAGACGGTGGTTTCTACGTGGAAGGCAAAAAAAGAGAAATTGACGGTCAGGGGGCGACACCAAGTGAAAAGGAAAGGAAGAAAACAGGTCGTTCAACCGCTCTGAAGGGAAACCACTGAACGCTTCAATGGTTCGAGCTGGTCTTTCCGCCGTCTTTGGCCAGCCATGTGCCTCGCTTTTATAGACAAGTGACAATTTAAAATTCTTTATTGTCGTCCCACTTAGACCCAACGGTTGAATAATAAATGATAATAGATTGATATAGATGATAACTAATGCAATGTGGTGTTGAAACATTTTCTTCAGCCAGGAAGGCTTCCCTACCTTGAGACAATTATCTTCCATACAGTGAGTGGTCTTCTTGAACAATCCTCAGTTCTACGCTGAGTTAAAACATGTAGATATACGCCTTTGAGAAAAGTAGACACACAGTGCAATATATTTATACAAATTTTGTGAGAAGGCGAAAAGGATGAGAAACAGGTGTAAATAGTTTTTTTTTCCTTCTTTTTTTTTTTTTTAGGCTCATGTTAATACTGAATAGATGGATTAATTTGTATTTACATTGCAGCTTGCACCACGCTGATGAGGGCCAACAGTCCGAAACGTGTCCGTGGTTAGCTTTTCTTGATTAATCAAGAATGGGTATTTGGCCAATTCTGGAATAATTAAAAATCAACGAGAATAGTTGATATTTATTCCGATAGATGGCGCAAGCCATCAGCAACTTTCAGTTGCACGATAAGGAGATGCCTTTTTCATTTACATATATGCTATATCAAAATATTTTATTATTTAATATTTTATTCAAACTTTACCCAATACCCCCTAATAAAGATTTGTGTGTGTGTTTGTGTGTGATACACGCCTTTCTAAACGATGGCCAGGATGGCTCTAATTGATAGAGGAATGTAGAAAGTCTCTCATTAATCCTATACTCAGCATATAACTGTAATATAAAATAAAATTCTATTTATCGATATACCCCATTTAATGATAGCTTCTATCAGTCCAGACAGAAATATATTAAAATGAAGTTTTTTTTTGGCATTTGGGAATTCTTTTAGCTTTCCGATTGGTTCGAAACGATCTCTTTTGGAATGTTATTATCACATTTTCACGCAAAGTGATTATTGCGGTGATTGATTGAGGGGTTAATATACCTTATATATTTTTTAGATTTGTTCATAGTTAAATTAAAACATAACAGTGCATGTGCATTAGGATCAACACATTGCAACAAATGGTAATAGGTAGAAAAAAGTCTTAATTTGTATTTATAATATTATTAATGTAGTTTGTTTTATGTATTATTAATACATTTTATGCTATAAAGATATTTCATATTTAACACTTATCTTATTTCTGTGTTAAATTGGAAAAAATATGAATATTTTAAATTAAAAATTTGGAAAATATAAATGGGATTCAGATATTTTTCTGGTTAAGAAGTCTATCGCCATTGTATTTTCTCGAAGCAGACAACATATATGTATAGATGTATTTGAAAATAGAGCAATCCATATTTAGATCTTTAGATAATAAAAAGGCATATATTAGATTGAATAATAAACCGAAATATTGACAAATAAATATTTTATTCAATCAAATATATGCGTTTTTATTATATATATATGCAATCAATTAAAAAGGCATATATTGGATTAAAATATAATTTATTTTACCAATATTTCAGTTGGCTGAACGCCAAACTTTTTCAAGGTATTATAATATATTAATGTGTGTGTGTAGAAAACAAACTTAGCACCACATAACGTCAATAGAATTAAGTTTTAAAATATTTTTTGCCTATATTCAATGGGGAGACAATTTTTTTTATATGAATATATATGGACAAATTAAATTTTGTAAAATAAGGGTGTGACTATTTTGAATATTAACACTAACGCATATTTTATATTTATAATTATTTGTATTATGTAAAATATATGTGTATGTGGTTGAAATAGGTGGAAATATTTATATTGGTTTGAAATTGAGGGAAATATGAGAGAGAATGAATTGAGTGAAAGATGCGGGAAACTTTTTAAAAAACGTCTAAAAATGGCTGCTATATCTGATAAGGATTTTTCTTCCGACTGGAGTTCCTGGGATACCCGCTGTGCACGTAATTATTCATATTGTTGTTGTTAGGTTGATGGTAGAAGAGTTCTAGGTATTGACTAGCGCTAGAGAAGAGTGGACATTCCAGCAGTAGGTGTCTCGAGTCCTGGATTTCCTTGCCACAGTGACAGCTAGAGTCCTCAACCGCTCCAATTGTTGCTAAAAATCCCTTAAAATTATGTATCTATTCATAGTAAGATGGTTCAAATCAGTTTCTTGCTATGTTATACTAGAGAATTTTTCATATAAATGACTCGCCGAATATAGTTAAAACACGAGAACTCAAAGCGATTCGCCTCCTTATTTCAATAACACTGATAACACATGATATTAATAATAACACATGGTAACATATCTTGAATTATTTTTTTTTTGTAATATACTCTTACAACTATCTCAATATTACCAAACCCGTGGTTAGCTGCAATCTCGACAAACACACCGTGAGATTTATCGCAATTATTTTTGTCGATTTTTTTAAAAAATGCTCTATGTTCTTTAAAAAAATTTCGAAGGCTTGCTGGGATGTGTTTCCTTTTTTCAAAACCGAGCTTAGAAACCTACTCAAAACTTGTTATGCTCACAAATGATTTTCTATTATCTCGGAATAATAGAAAATATTGGGAAATATTGGTTTACAATTAACTGTCTATGGTGTTGAGTAAACTTAAATTGTGGACTGGTATGACCGACGTACAAGTTATCACGATGTGTATAACTGTAGAATGCCATCCACTCCAGCCAGATCAGCAAGGAAGCAGCAGCTAGCCACTTCCTACTCCCGGCAAACAATACAGTCCTCTAATGGCCTGTTTAAGCGCCCAAATTTAATAACGCTCCATTGAGTCATCTTGAGATGACTTTTTAATGATATGCCAACATCATTGTTGCCCGCTTCACCCTCTCATCAAACAATGGCTATGATCTGGGTGGCGATTTACCTCGAAACCCATTTGTTTGTTCCATAGGGACGAATCACCTGTGTGGTGTGGTGATATGTTGATGGGTGGGTGGGTCCACTGGCTGCGGTGGCGTTAGATCCTAACCTAACATGCCATCCTACCTCATAAACACAACATTCCAACTACGCACCTACACCTCCCCATGTTTAAAAGACCCTATAAAACCATTGCGTAAGACGCATAAAATAACATTTGGGTAACCCAGACTCTGAAGTAGTAAGAGCACCCTTGGCTCACTCGTAAAAACAAAGTCAGGCACTTTCTACATATGTAGCCATGTGGAAGAAGTATATCTCCAACAATCCTTACCCGCCATCTTTTTAAGAATATATTCTGAATGCAAATAAAATACGCGGATGGAGCATACTTCATAGGAATTTATAGCATTCGCATGATACCTATTATTAAGATTTGAAGTAAAATTTAGAAGCATCTGTAATATAAGTTTTTATTATTTTATAAATTAATTCAAGAGCTTTCTTATATTTCTCTATCCTACAGGTCAAAATGAGAAGAATTTGTTTGAAATAGATTCCATTTAAACAACCTATTGTAAGCATTACTTTGAATGGGCTTTGAATGTACGAAATATGCTGAAAAATCTCCGCAATATCTCCGAAGTTGTTTCTCTTTTCTGTAGAGCTCTACTCTCTCTCTGTATCCTGACTCTTGTTCTGTGGTTTTTGTATAAACTATAGAGTTTTGTTCTTCTATAATTACTACAGGCACAATTCAATAATCTTTATACCGTACCATTCCGTTCATTTTCATAACAACAACAAAAGCATTTCATTAATACCCTTCGACTTGCATAGAGTCGTCCTGAAGTCCTGATGCTAAATATCAATAATGACATTAAAAAAAGAACGAGGAAGGATAGCGGCAGTATTGTTATCCATTCCTTTAACTGACGGCTTTCAGCCAAAAGTTCATCAACAGATCTGTATGTCATTTATAGACAGATGGGCAGTGGAAGAACATCGCTGCTATTCTTTCTGTTATCCCACATTGTTATCTAATTTATCGATTATATCCTGGTTTCCTAACGATTATCTGCCGTATCTCCTTGAATCCGTGAGGCGAGAGAGAGAGGGTTTCCCCATCAGGATCGATGTTGACACGGTGTGACGAGACGGACCAACAAAAACGAAGCCAGTAAACGACACCGTCAACATCTCGGGAAAATTGTTTCTTTCGGGGGAATCAGACCGGCGCAGGCGGGGTTCCGCCCCAACTTCCCTTCTCCCATAGCTTTCTCTCCCGGTGTTGTCATTCCCTACATAATTGCCAATTCAAAATATATTATAAATAAATACATTTAAAATATAAGAGAACTCTAAATATCTTAATTATAAATGGGTCTTTCAATAATCTCCCAAGCTCTGTTAGCTCGAGCTATGTATTCCTTTATGAGCAAAAATATTTGACGCTCATAATATTTAACTGGATTTATATATAAAATGTACCGAGCGCAATTTAGAAAAAAAAATTTGATCATTTTAATAACTTTCTTAATTTTATTTCAAATCTTCTTCTTTCTTATCTCCACTCAATCATATTAGGGTATCTATTTGTGACCCATGATGGTGTCTGTTGGACAACCATCATGACTGGGTGAAGTAGAATGCGTCTGCCTTTGTCATTAAGACTGGGAGCACTACTCAGTGGAGGCCGACTTAGCTCCAATATGAAATGGCCGCCTCTGACATGAGGAACAGACGCCATATTCAGCCGCTTCTAACATGAAGTACAAACGCTGCTCATCCTGTATCCCTGGATCAGGAGCCCTTACAAGGTACTATCAGCCGGGCCAGCTGAACCCAGGTTCTTTAACGAGCTTGTTACTGTTCCCCCTACTCCTTTTTCATCCGGGCTTGGGACCGGAAAAGGCGGAGTTATTTCAAATCTGAATTATAGTTGTGGTAGATTTATAGTGAAGATAGAAATGGAGTAGTTCAATTGGTCTGAGCTGCCTGGTTGCGCGCTGTATTTGCATACGCGTCTACTCTATACACACTGTATGGAAATATACATGCTATATGTATATCCGTGTTGGCTATATGTAAACGACGTGTATATCCAGACGTCACGTATATACCGTCTTCATGTTTATACACATCAAAATACGGCTGATATATACAGTTAAACCTGTCTATAGCGCCCCTTCTAAATAGCGCCTTCATCTCTATAGCGCCCGATTTTAAACATTAAAATGTAAACCTTTTACATTAAAAGTGACCTGTCTATAGCACACCCTCTATATAGCATCCTATTTTGGTGTGGTCCAAGAGGGGGCGCTATAGGCAGGTTTAACTGTAGTTATACTCGTCAAGTATATGAATTCGTCACGTATATACATACTTGATGTATATGCACACAGCATGTAACACATACAATTCACATATATACCCACACTTTGTGTATTCACGCACAAGTGTTAAATACTGTTAAATATACGTTAAATACACAAATACGTCAGTTTAATCCACGGGTGTATATATACTTGTACACGGCGTATGATCTTTGCTACAAGAAGTGTTGATAGCAAAGAGTTCACAATATAACATTAGTTTATTAAGCACATTTTTAAAAATAAATTGAACGCTTCCTATTTTCACTTTGACTCAATTAAAATATCAATAATTTATGTGTAAGTAAAGAGTTCTATTCCAAAATAAATTTATTAGGTATCGCCTCAAAAAAGAACTACCTAGCTTATGTTATTTATAATGAATAATATGAACAGGTTCTTCACAGAAAAAAGTGTACAATGCGGGATTCGAGCCCGGTTCATGGCTGTCGAAAACCGCCGGTTTATACTGCCGGCTTTCTCTTGTAAGTAAGGTGTGTTAAGTTTTTTTTTATGACTTCATTATTAAAAATATGGAACGCTTCACGATTTTGCGTGTCATCTTTGCGCAGGGGCCATGCTAATCTTCTCTGTATCGTTCCAATTTTAGTATATGTACCGCTGAACAAGCGTGTACAAGGTGTGTTAAGTTGATTAATCACCTAGAGCAGGGGTCGGCAAACTTTTGAATCGGAAGAGTCAAAAATGGCAATTTACAAAATTTCAAAATTTTTAAAGAGCCCCAAAATGTTTTTCTTGCCAAAAATAAATAGTACTCGCATAAATAATAATTGCATATGGAACTATATAAAGAGCCGCAGTTTCACATCCAAAGAGCCGCATGTGACTCGCGGGTTTGACGACCCCTGCTCAAGAACAGTAAATTATCAAAACTATAAAATCGTTAGAAGAGTTTCTTGTAAGCCGAGCTTCCGAACATTTCTGACCTTCTACGAGAGCTTTCATTTTTACACTCCTGTAGAAGATCAGAATTGCTCGAAAGCTTGGCTAAATAAAAAAAAAACTTACTAGAAACTCTTTGCATGACGATTTTATAGTTTTGATAATATAGTAATGTAAAATGACATTTGAAAACTATCCCGCATGAGTTTCTTTTCAACGAAAAATCAAATTTTATTTTAAGGATAACGATTATTTCCCATCCCTGGACACTTTTATTTTTCCGTTTATCATTACTCTTCACAATTCATCCTTTCATACCTCATCTCTAAGGTTAGAAATAATCGTTATTTCTCCTTAAAATAAATTTTGATTTTTCGTTGAAAAGAAACACATGCGGGATAGTTTTCAAATGTCGTTTTACAATCATAAGCCGCATTATATTATATTGTAATATAGTAATGTGTTATATATATATTTTGATATATTCTGATCACGTTTTGAGGATGATTATTATTCTTCAGTTCATATAAAGTGATACAGATATTCTTTTCTCTTTCGATTTGTGTTTCTTGGTCCCTGATGTTGTCTCCACTCATTTCTTATTCCTTAGCCAGGCGTTCTGTGCATGGTCATCCTATGGTACAATGGAACATTCTGGGTCAATGGAAGCACGTGTCTGTAGGGATCCCAAGTTCTGCTCCAGTACCTTGAGGTCGGTGACCCTCCTGCCGTTTTGTTCCTAGAGCTTCTTTGATAACTCTTCCTTTGGCTACCGAAGGCCGCACTTCCTAATTATTGGACACATTGCTTTGACATGTCTTCTTTATTTAATCTACAGGGAGGATAATTGAAAAATTATTTTGCTATTTCCTCGAGAAAATTAAGTGACTTTCTCTCTTGATAAAAATTGTTTCACATTTGACTTTATTTATTTAAAATTTTAAAACAAATTGATATCTTCTCCAGTTTTTCTCTAGTGTTTTGAGATAATTAAATTTTGTGGGTAAGTGTAAAATGTCTTAACATTATAATATGTTAAGAAAAAGGCATCTCCTTATCGTGCAACTGAAAGTTGCTGATGGATCTGTCGGAATATATATTAACTATTCTGTTGATTTTTAGTTCTTAAAATTAAAGATACTTCGACCAGTAAATTTTAACGCCTTGCCAAATGTATATTGACATAGCCTTACCTATTTCAAAAACAAAAGTGTATTTGCAAGCTTCGAATCAGTTGAGGTGTTATGCACATCCCATCACAATGCTTTGATGTCCAAACCCATATTTATTCAGGTCTCCTGCAAACTCTCGATTTTGCAAAAGGACACGAGGTGACACCTGTGTCCGTCATGGCCCTGGCATTGTGACAAACTACAATAGCTTGCATCAAAACGTGCCACTATTGTGAGAGGATTGCGTTCGTTGCCTCGTTTGGCCCACTAAAAGAGCGATGGGACGGGTAAAAACAATAATTTTGGATTTCTTAGAATAAAGACATTATGGGGTTAACTCACGTGTGTACATCTTTGATGATCATCTATGAACCCTAACACCCTTATTCTCCCGTACGATTCTAAACAAATTTGTTCTACAACCGCAGTCTATTCGTTGCCAAAGTCCAGATAACTTACATCCTCTTAAGCCCTAATTCCAACTCTTCGCGATAACCTTATCATACTGTATTTAATGCGATGAAAAAAATGGAAGGGCCTGACTCATCGGTGGTGAACTTTCCTAACGGTTTCCCCAGTTTAATCTACCATACCCGCCTAATATTTTATTGGGTTATTCTGTTTATAGAGGGAAATTTACAAGCCGAGAAGAAGCGTTTCTTTCATAACACTTCTCCCCGTGATTTTTATTTTATTAACGAATAGGAAGATTGTCATGTTCTGTTTGCATATTCGACAGTTTAGATAAATACTTGGATGAATTATTTAACCTATCCTTAACTTTCTATCATTGTTGTTAAAGGAATACTGAAACGTACATGTTCAAATTAAATAAAACAAGCAACTAATTTCCGTTGATATAGCACGTTGATGATAATATATTTCAAAAATGAAACAAATAAAAAAATCTACTTCTCTTACTGCAACGATAAAAATATTGGGAAAGCCTGAAGCCTGGCTCACACACCCATCAGTATCTCCCATACCGCAGAGTTCACCAATCCAGGCCCTCTCAATATTCTATAATCGTAGTATAAGCAGTGTACAATTTTTAAATTCGGTTTATCAAAATAAAAACGATAGCATGAAAAATATTTCATATTTTCAAATACGGAAGACGTGTTATGAATCGCGTTCAAATGTATCAACGTTATAGATGCATTTCTGTATTAATAAAATCATGCAACCAGAGAGGGTATACAGATTGTTTTTTTTTTCAGAATGTGCCAAAAACCTAATGTTACAACCAAATTAATGAATGCATTTATAGAAGTTGGTAGTCTTGATTTCACGTCACTCATATACCGTTTGTTTTTGTGCAGATTTTCCAAGAGCTCCATGAAGCTCTTGCTATTCTTCTGCCTAGGCCTTTACAGCCTGGAGGCCTGGGCTTCCGAAAGACCTCCCCGGAAGGTAAGATGCTCGGAAATACAAATATGGAGGTTGTTGATTTTGGGTGGAAACTGTCGAATTCAAACTACCAGAACTCCCGGATTTTAGATCCCACCAGTATATTTCAACCCCATCAGTGTCTTTAAGTTGCCAAACTGATCACTGACAGCTTGTAAAAAAAAAGTGCAAAGGTAGAATTTCTGTTTATCTATACAGTATATAATATTCGAAACTATTACTTCTCTTGACGAAGACAAAATATTTTTGTCGAAACGTTGAGAAAAATAAAAAACTCTAACTGGCCGAAGTGTCAATTTTTCATAGAAATATTATAGACGCGTATGATTCTTTTAAAAATTAAACAATTTTCTACTGCCCTTACTCAATGAAAAATAAATACGTGTCTATAATAGTTTCCAATTATCATTACAGATGGCTCGCGAATGTATCATAGCACATAATATGTTTTAGAATAATTTTATTTCAGATTAAATACGATAATTTATGTTTGACAATGTTCTGTTTCAATTTTATTGTTAGAGATCAAAGATAATACCTTCATGGTTTCTTGACAATGTTCAAAAAGCTTTTTCAGGATCATACTAGAAACAATACTGTCATGTTTGACAATGTTCTGTTATGATTTCAATGCTCTCTCTATGTTAGAGACCATATCTTCACGTTTGACAATGTTCGGGAAGCTATTCAGTGTCTCATACAAGAGACAATATTTTCATGTTTGACAATGTTCAGGAAGCTTTTCAGCGTCATAACAGAGACAATATCTTTATGCTTGAAAATGTTCTGTTATAAATTTTCAATGCTATCTTAGGGACAAAATATTCATGTTTGACAATGTTCAGAAATATATTCAATGTCACACTAGATACAATACCTTCATGTTTGACAATGTTCTGTTATAATTTTTCAATACTATCTTAGGGACAAAATCTTCGTGTTTGACAATCTTCGGGAAGCTTTTCAGTGTCATTACAGATACAATATATTTATGTTTGACAATGTTCTGTTATAATTTTTCAATAATATCTTAGGGACAAAATCTTCATGTTTGACAATGTTCAGAAAGCTATTCAATGTCACACCAGAGAGACAATACCTTCATGTTTGACAATGTTCTGTTATAATTTTTCAATGCTATCTTAGGGACAAAATCTTCATGTTTGACAATGTTCAGAAAGCTATTCAATGTCACACCAGAGAGACAATACCTTCATGTTTGACAATGTTCTGTTATAATTTTTAATGCTATCCTAGGGACAAAATCTTCATGTTTGACAATGTTCAGAAAGCTATTCAATGTCACACCAGAGAGACAATACCTTCATGTTTGACAATGTTCTGTTATAATTTTTTAATGCTATCTTAGGGACAAAATCTTCATGTTTGACAATGTTCAGAAAGCTATTCAATGTCACACCAGAGACAATACCTTCATGCTTGACAATGTTCTTTTATAATTTTTCAATACTTTCTTAGAGACAATATCTTCATGTTTGAGAATCTTCGGGAAGCTTTTCAGTGTCATTACAGATACAATATATTTATGTTTGACAATGTTCTGTTATAATTTTTCAATGCTATCTTAGGGACAATATCTTAATATTTGACAATGTTCTGGAAGCTATTCAGTGTCATATACCAGTGACAATACCATCATGTTTGACAATGTTCCATGGGGTAGTCGATGTCAGATTAGGGACAATCCATGAATGGCCGGCTATTCGAGACCAGCAGCCTGTGACCCGGGAACTGTCCTGATGAAACAGGATGCCTTTTGTCGAATTCTCACAACACTTCCGCCCAAATTTCTCTCATAGTTCTCACAATACGTTAGGTAACAGTTTTTTCTTTTGTGTAAAACAATTCAATGATGGGAAATGGAGCTAAAATACCGTAAGATAAAAACAGTTTTGGTCATCACAGTTCAACTTGAAGACATCTTCCCCACACAGCCCGCAATTTTACTCTACATATGTATGTATTTGCTAGAACACGGATATTATTTATAAAATAGTTAACATGCCTTTTTAACCATCTTCTCATTGAAAAAAAAGATGGCTAATACCTACTTCACCCCCAAAAAATTCTTAGAATTTTTTTAACCGGGCCTAAATGTTCTCACGTCTCAAAATATATGCTCAGAAATACAAATAAGGAGGTTGTTGGTCCTTTTTGGGTAAAAACTGTAGATCTTAGATTATCAGAACACGGTTTCACACCCCGTATTTAGACCCCACCAGCATCTTCAAGTTGCCAAACTGATTACTGACACCTTGTAAAAAAGTGCAAAAGTCTAAATGCTGTTTACCTCTAAAAACATGTAATGCACTTACAGTCATAAAACTCTACCCACTATAATTATCATGTCCTATACATTTGTAATTTTTATAAGTAAACATATAATATAGTAAAGCTAGAGACTGTCTGGCCGGCATTAATATTTATTTCAAAAATAGACACTTCGGCCAGTTAAAGTTTTCTCAACGTTTCAACAAAAATATTTTGTCTTCGTCAGGAGAAATAAATAAAAATAAAGCATTGGCGTTATAAACAAAGACAAAAGATTTTTCGATAAAATAATCCCTTGAATCAATATTAAAATAAAAACATTGAGCATCCAGGGAAAAGTTTCTTTTTAAAATATTTTTATTTAAAAATATTATTTTATTGGCGTTTTAATGATGCAAATATTTTCTCCCGTAGAAGGGCTTTCTTGCCCGAAAACTTGAGAGTTTTTTAAATAAAAAAATAAAAAAAAAAACTTTTCCCTGGAGAGGCTTAATGTTTTTATTTTAATTTTAACAAAATATTTTTGTTGAAACCTTGAGAAAAAAAAACTTTAAATGGCCGAAGTGTCTATTTTTTAAAAGAAATAAACATATCTTTATAAAAACTCATGATACATCCCTGTGTTTGGAGAACAGATTTGAGATGTTTCATTAATCACACAATTAGTGCTCTAATAACCTTTTCCTATCTAAACATCCACTATTTCTCAGCATTTCTTTAGCATTTCTCAGAGAGAATTTTAAAACTTTTTCCCTTTTTTCAAGTGTAAATATGCAAAAATACCTACCACACATCTATATATATTGTAGAAATTTGCGAAATAATTGGCCTGATGATGAGCTAACGCTTGAAAGCTTGCCGTTTTATTTTTTTAATAAAGAAACGTTTTGCAATTAATTTTATTGGTGTATACCTTTTAAACATTCACTATGTTGTGCGTGAAGCGATACAAAGAATATTACTTCAAAATATTCACCACTATATATTCGAATCTATCTACAATAAGGAAGTCGACCATTACAGTTCTTTGAACCTTCAAGTAATGCAATTTTCCAGAATATGACTTAGCGGCTGATATTGTCTGCCTAATGGGCCACTAGAACAATATTGTGGCAATCAAATAGAGGTACACAGAGCTATCTTAGCAGATTTTCAAATTACAAAACTATTTTAGACGCGTAATATTCTTTTTAAAATAAAACAATTTCTACTGCCCTTACTGCAATGGAAAAATTAAAGGGAGGGCCTGGCTCATCAGTGGTGAACCCTTCCAGCGGTTTCGCCAGTTTAATCTACCATACCGCTGTTATATTGCATTTTTGGAACTTCCTTTTATAGTGATACTGATGCTTGACTCTTCGAATGGGTATTTTAGATTAACTATGGACATAAGCTTTTAGGACAGCAGAATTACATATAATTATAAATATATAATATGCTTCGAGCAATCGCTCTTCCGCAAATATCAAATTGTGTCTTTTATTCGAACAATTATATTACGATGCACTAGCGCGCCATTAATTATTATTATATTAAAGCACGAAATGAACGATATCTTCCTCACAACAATCTAAAGAACAAACATCCAGTTACAGAATATACATTTCCTATATAACATCAAACTATTAACTTATTTACATATTCAATAATAAACAATCATTTTGATTTTACTCTAAACAACTTTCGCGACCATATAAATGTTTAATCAAAGTTGTCTCTTTTAGATAATTTTTGCTATTCATAATAATTCCTCTATAAATATTGTACATCTGCTACCTGTTTATTCCAGACTTTAGTCTTCATTGATAAAAAACGATCATTACCAATTAACGGGATTATACATATGAATAATTAATAAACTTGTCTGAGCATTACATAGCTTTTTTTGCTAGGCATAATAGCTCAATAAAAATAGATTGAATGATGCTGAATATAACGAGCTACAAACGGAATAAATTAAATCCTCAATGTGTAAGGTATGGCGTTTGAAAGTGACTTGAATCTTTTATAAATCAAACAATCTTTAATAAAATGCACCATTGTTTAACTTCATCTTATTTGATTCTCTTTTTCGCAGAAGGAATCCAACTTGAACGATTTCATTGAAGAATTTCTTCTCCGTATGATTCCTGGACATGGCAGAAAGTTGGCAAGAGTACGTGGGTGTATAAATATGAAGAATAAAATTAGAGGTCCTAAAAAGATCGCATTAGGAAGCTAAGTTCTGTGAACCCATCATCAAACACTGATCAAATATTTAAATAACGGAGAAGATTTTAACCTAAAAATATGATAGGGTGTATGTGCATTGGTCTAAGGAAGTTCCTTGATCTCTCCAAGGATCCACTGTGGTCATTAAATTGAGATATTTATAGTTTGGTGGTGAGACTTTTATATGGGTTTAATCGCACTCCATTTCTATGGAAAAAAGGATGAGAGTAAATACAGAAATTATAAAAGGAGGATCTCCTTATTCCCAAGGTGAATCAGTTGGCCAATACGCTCATCAAAGGCAAACATTGGATATATCAACGGGATTCAGCTCCCTCCTTTCAGTATTCAGCTTTACAAGCTTGATACCCTAATATGATCGAGTAGAGATAGTAAAACGACATTTAGCAATCATCCTGCATATGTTTCTTTTGAATGAAAAATCGAAATTTATTTTAAAGGAGAAATAACGATTATTTCTAACTTTAGGGATGAAGTATGAAAGGATGAATTGTGAAGAGTAATGATAAACCGAAAAATAAAGTGTCCAGTGATGGGAATAATGAAGAGTATAATGATACGAATGGAGATAAGAAAGAAGAAGAAGAAGCTCCCTCCCATAAGACAAAAATCACACATTATTGGCTTTCAATGTGCCAGAATTGATTGATTATGGTGAATAAACTTCTAGAAGTTATGATATTTAAATCCTTTAGAATACGACCTTTAGTTACGTTCAGAGGTCATGAAGTAGACTTGACCTCAATATCAATTTCCTGAAACGTGCTGCATGCAGTAGGAAATAAACTTTTGTTTATAAGGTGCGTGTGACACTTGACGATTGGTCTAAACGATTTTGTATCTGCGGGTGAGGCCATTTTGAATTAATCTTGATGTCATTTTAAAACAATAATAAATATGCAGAATGAATTCAAGTATATCAATAAGTTGGCTTTTATAAAACATCAAAATATTCGAAATTTCTCTTTCTTATTTATATGCAATTTATGTCTAGAATGGAGAGGTGTATGTCAAATTATAGTATTAAACGTCTTCAATAAAAAGCATTGACCTTTCAGAAAAAAAATGTTTAAAATATTATTAATTTAATGCATTTTAATTTCATTTAAATGTTAAATTTATGAATATGAGTAACTGAGAGAAAATATCTGTTTCAATTGATCTTGTTAAACATAGCATTATTGTTTTAGCACTCATTATAAAATTTCATAATTAGGAATCACAAACAAGTTTTATTATTTTTGCCTTAAACAAGTGAGAGTGAAATGGCTCCAAGGAAAAACGAATTAGAGATTGGTTGGTTTCCCAGCTGTACGTAAGGCAGCAAGCATTTGTTAAGACGTCAGGCGCCGATAAAAACAAATAGTGGTATTTAAAGCCATCAGATTAGGGGACTTCCTTCCCCATAATTTGAATGATTACGTAAGGTCCGGGGACCATTCAATTTTACGGGGGAGCGGACATTAGGGTTATCTGTCCGTCCAGTTTCCGCTCGGCGCTTATCGGCAGCGCAAACAATTTGTACGGCAGACCTGGTCAGCTGTATCGTTTAGGTTAGTGGGTGTATCGACACTTCTTTCTTATATCTATAGCACGGTCTAGTTGGTCTCCGTGCCCACTTGGTGGGTGTATTGACACTTTTTTCTTATATCTATAGCACAGTGTAGATGGTCTCCGTGCCCACTTGGTCGGTGTATCGACACTTCTTTCTTATATCTATAGCACGGTGTAGATGGTCTCCGTGCCCACTTGGTGGGTGTATCGACACTTCTTATATCTATAGCACGGTCTAGATGGTCTCCGTGACCACTTGGTCGGTGTATTGACACTTCTTATATCTATAGCACGGTCTAGATGGTCTCCGTGACCACTTGGTCGGTGTATTGACACTTCTTATATCTATAGCACGGTCTAGATGGTCTCCGTGACCACTTGGTCGGTGTATTGACACTTCTTATATCTATAGCACGGTCTAGATGGTCTTCGTGCCCACTTAGTGGGTGTATCGACACTTCGTTCTTATATCTATAGCACGGTCTAGATGGTCACCGTGACCACTTGGTCGGTGTATTGACACTTCTTATATCTATAGCACGGTCTAGATGGTCTCCGTGACCACTTGGTCGGTGTATTGACACTTCTTATATCTATAGCACGGTCTAGATGGTGTCCGTGCCCACTTAGTGGGTGTATCGACACTTCGTTCTTATATCTATAGCACGGTCTAGATGGTCTCCGTGCCCACTTGGTGGGTGTATCGACACTTCTTTCTTATATCTATAGCACGGTCTAGATGGTCTCCGTGACCACTTGGTCGGTGTATTGACACTTCTTTCTTATATCTATAGCACGGTCTAGATGGTCTCCGTGACCACTTGGTGGGTGTATTGACACTTCTTATATCTATAGCACGGTCTAGATGGTGTCCGTGCCCACTTAGTGGGTGTATCGACACTTCGTTCTTATATCTATAGCACGGTCTAGATGGTCTCCGTGACCACTTGGTGGGTGTATTGACACTTCTTATATCTATAGCACGGTCTAGATGGTCTCCGTGACCACTTGGTCGGTGTATTGACACTTCTTATATCTATAGCACGGTCTAGATGGTCTCCGTGACCACTTGGTCGGTGTATTGACACTTCTTATATCTATAGCACGGTCTAGATGGTCTCCGTGACCACTTGGTCGGTGTATTGACACTTCTTATATCTATAGCACGGTCTAGATGGTCTCCGTGACCACTTGGTCGGTGTATTGACACTTCTTATATCTATAGCACGGTCTAGATGGTCTCCGTGACCACTTGGTCGGTGTATTGACACTTCTTATATCTATAGCACGGTCTAGATGGTCTCCGTGACCACTTGGTGGGTGTATTGACACTTCTTATATCTATAGCACGGTCTAGATGGTCTCCGTGCCCACTTGGTGGGTGTATCGACACTTCTTATATCTATAGCACGGTCTAGATGGTCTCCGTGCCCACTTGGTCGGTGTATTGACACTTCTTATATCTATAGCACGGTCTAGATGGTCTCCGTGACCACTTGGTCGGTGTATCGACACTTCTTATATCTATAGCACGGTCTAGATGGTGTCCGTGCCCACTTAGTGGGTGTATCGACACTTCGTTCTTATATCTATAGCACGGTCTAGATGGTCTCCGTGACCACTTGGTGGGTGTATTGACACTTCTTATATCTATAGCACGGTCTAGATGGTCTCCGTGCCCACTTGGTGGGTGTATCCACACTTCTTATATCTATAGCACGGTCTAGATGGTCTCCGTGCCCACTTGGTGGGTGTATCCACACTTCTTATATCTATAGCACGGTCTAGATGGTCTCCGTGACCACTTGGTGGGTGTATTGACACTTCTTATATCTATAGCACGGTCTAGATGGTCTCCGTGCCCACTTGGTGGGTGTATCGACACTTCTTATATCTATAGCACGGTCTAGATGGTCTCCGTGCCCACTTGGTGGGTGTATCGACACTTCTTTCTTATATCTATAGCACGGTCTAGATGGTCTCCGTGCCCACTTGGTGGGTGTATCGACACTTCGTTCTTATATCTATAGCACGGTCTAGATGGTCTCCGTGCCCACTTGGTCGGTGTATCGACACTTCTTATATCTATAGCACGGTCTAGATGGTCTCCGTGCCCACTTGGTGGGTGTATTGACATTTCTTATATCTATAGCACGGTCTAGATGGTCTCCGTGCCCACTTGGTGGGTGTATCGACACTTCTTTCTTATATCTATAGCACGGTCTAGATGGTCTCCGTGCCCACTTGGTGGGTGTATCGACACTTCGTTCTTATATCTATAGCACGGTCTAGATGGTCTCCGTGCCCACTTGGTCGGTGTATCGACACTTCTTATATCTATAGCACGGTCTAGATGGTCTCCGTGCCCACTTAGTGGGTGTATCGACACTTCGTTCTTATATCTATAGCACGGTCTAGATGGTCTCCGTGCCCACTTGGTGGGTGTATCGACACTTCTTATATCTATAGCACGGTCTAGATGGTCTCCGTGCCCACTTGGTCGGTGTATCGACACTTCTTATATCTATAGCACGGTCTAGATGGTCTCCGTGCCCACTTGGTGGGTGTATTGACATTTCTTATATCTATAGCACGGTCTAGATGGTCTCCGTGCCCACTTGGTGGGTGTATCGACACTTCGTTCTTATATCTATAGCACGGTCTAGATGGTCTCCGTGCCCACTTGGTCGGTGTATCGACACTTCGTTCTTATATCTATAGCACGGTCTAGATGGTCTCCGTGCCCACTTGGTGGGTGTATCGACACTTCTTTCTTATATCTATAGCACGGTCTAGATGGTCTCCGTGCCCACTTGGTGGGTGTATTGACATTTCTTATATCTATAGCACGGTCTAGATGGTCTCCGTGCCCACTTAGTGGGTGTATCGACACTTCTTATATCTATAGCACGGTCTAGATGGTCTCCGTGCCCACTTGGTGGGTGTATCGACACTTCTTATATCTATAGCACGGTCTAGATGGTCTCCGTGACCACTTGGTGGGTGTATTGACACTTCTTATATCTATAGCACGGTCTAGATGGTCTCCGTGCCCACTTGGTGGGTGTATCGACACTTCTTATATCTATAGCACGGTCTAGATGGTCTCCGTGACCACTTGGTGGGTGTATTGACATTTCTTATATCTATAGCACGGTCTAGATGGTCTCCGTGCCCACTTGGTGGGTGTATCGACACTTCTTATATCTATAGCACGGTCTAGATGGTCTCCGTACCCACTTGGTGGGTGTATTGACACTTCTTATATCTATAGCACGGTCTAGATGGTCTCCGTGCCCACTTGGTGGGTGTATTGACACTTCTTATATCTATAGCACGGTCTAGATGGTGTCCGTGCCTACTTGGTGGGTATATCGACACTTCTTTCTTATATCTATAGCACGGTCTAGATGGTGTCCGTGCCTACTTGGTGGGTGTATTGACACTTCTTATATCTATAGCACGGTCTAGATGGTATCCGTGCCAACTTGGTGGGTATATCGACACTTCTTTCTTATATCTATAGCACGGTCTAGATGGTGTCCGTGCCTACTTGGTGGGTGTATTGACACTTCTTATATCTATAGCACGGTCTAGATGGTCTCCGTACCCACTTGGTGGGTGTATTGACACTTTTTCTTATATCTATAGCACGGTCTAGATGGTCTCCGTGCCCACTTGGTGGGTGTATCGACACTTCTTTTTTATATCTATAGCACGGTCTAGATGGTCTCCGTACCCACTTGGTGGGTGTATCGACACTTCTTTTTTATATCTATAGCACGGTCTAGATGGTCTCCGTGCCCACTTGGTGGGTGTATCGACACTTCTTTTTTATATCTATAGCACGGTGTAGATGGTCTCCGTGCCCACTTGGTCGGTGTATCGACACTTCTTTCTTATATCTATAGCACGGTCTAGATGGTCTCCGTGCCCACTTGGTGGGTGTATCGACACTTCTTATATCTATAGCACGGTCTAGATGGTCTCCGTGCCCACTTAGTGGGTGTGTCGACACTTCTTATATCTATAGCACGGTCTAGATGGTCTCCGTGCCCACTTGGTCGGTGTATCGACACTTCTTTCTTATATCTATAGCACGGTGTAGATGGTCTCCGTGCCCACTTGGTCGGTGTATCGACACTTCTTTCTTATATCTATAGCACGGTCTAGATGGTCTCCGTGCCCACTTGGTGGGTGTATCGACACTTCTTTTTTATATCTATAGCACGGTCTAGATGGTCTCCGTGCCCACTTGGTCGGTGTATCGACACTTCTTATATCTATAGCACGGTCTAGATGGTCTCCGTGCCCACTTGGTGGGTGTATCGACACTTCTTTTTTATATCTATAGCACGGTCTAGATGGTCTCCGTGCCCACTTGGTCGGTGTATCGACACTTCTTTTTTATATCTATAGCACGGTCTAGATGGTCTCCGTGCCCACTTGGTGGGTGTATCGACACTTCTTTTTTATATCTATAGCACGGTCTAGATGGTCTCCGTGCCCACTTGGTGGGTGTATCGACACTTCTTTTTTATATCTATAGCACGGTCTAGATGGTCTCCGTGCCCACTTGGTGGGTGTATCGACACTTCTTATATCTATAGCACGGTCTAGATGGTTTCCGTGCCCACTTGGTCGGTGTATTGACACTTCTTATATCTATAGCACGGTCTAGATGGTGTCCGTGCCCACTTGGTGGGTGTATCGACACTTCTTATATCTATAGCACGGTCTAGATGGTCTCCCTGCCCACTTGGTGGGTATATCGACACTTCTTTCTTATATCTATAGCACGGTCTAGATGGTCTCCCTGCCCACTTGGTGGGTATATCGACACTTCTTTCTTATATCTATAGCACGGTCTAGATGGTCTCCGTGCCCACTTGGTGGGTGTATCGACACTTCTTTCTTATATCTATAGCACGGTCTAGATGGTCTCCGTGCCCACTTGGTGGGTATATCGACACTTCTTATATCTATAGCACGGTCTAGATGGTCTCCGTGCCCACTTGGTGGGTGTATCGACACTTCTTTTTTATATCTATAGCACGGTCTAGATGGTCTCCGTACCCACTTGGTGGGTGTATCGACACTTCTTTCTTATATCTATAGCACGGTCTAGATGGTGTCCGTGCCCACTTGGTGGGTGTGTCGACACTTCTTGTATCTATAGCACGGTCTAGATGGTCTCCGTGCCCACTTGGTGGGTGTATCGACACTTCTTATATCTATAGCACAGTCTAGATGGTCTCCGTACCCACTTGGTGGGTGTGTCGACACTTCTTTTTTATATCTATAGCACGGTCTAGATGGTCTCCGTACCCACTTGGTGGGTGTATCGACACTTCTTTCTTATATCTATAGCACGGTCTAGATGGTGTCCGTGCCCACTTGGTGGGTGTGTCGACACTTCTTGTATCTATAGCACAGTCTAGATGGTCTTCTTGCCCAATGAAATGGATCACATGGAATTGAAGCCACACTGAATTGAAGAGAACCATAATTTGAAAAATGAACTCTAATTGTGCATTCTGCATTTTTAATAACTTATGCTGTGTCTTTGTCCACGACCCGATTCTGCTATAGCTCAGAGATGGTCAATAAATGGCGCGTACACTTTGCGTTTTTTACTAGGTTTGCTTTTTCTCCTTACTATAAAATGAAAAATATAAATGTATTTATACCTGGTCAGAATTTTAATTAATTGGGAAGGAACAGATTTTTGTGGATACCAAATGTCTATTAGCAAGAAAAATTCAGATGAGATAACCTCTCAAGCTACTATGTATGTTAAAAGATAGTAAATTACCCTTCGGCCATACAATATTCCAAACTGCACCGAAGGTAGATTTCTCTTGATAACTCAGGACCTTTCTAACCATGTCATTATTCGCCTACGCATATACCAATATTCCCCAATCCCCCCCCAAAAAAATTATCATTCTTTGACAATATTTATTGACTACCTATTTTACAAGAGGGCATGTACGATTTGGATTTGTTTGTATTGACGTTTTCCTTCCTTAATTCCTGTTATTAGGCCAGTTTCCGACAAAGAAGTTCTATTTTTACATTTACACACAAAATAAGAACTACCACCGCCTCCCACCGAACTTTATTTTAACACGTGTTTGCGCTCGAGGTGGGCCGCTGGGGCGTTGGCTTTCCTTTTGTCCAGTACCACCTCATCACAACTTGATTCACGCTATAAAATAACAATTCTATATAAAGCTGTCTTGTGAAAATGGAAAGTAATCTGAAGAGAGCGTGAAAGGCGATAAAGAAAGAATAAAAGACGATAAATATAATCCCAGAGATTGTATTTGACAGACCAATTTTTTTTTAACTGTGGAATTCTGATCAATCAATATTTCATGACAGGTAGCTTTCTCTAAATGATTGACAGTGGTATCTCCTATATTCTAAATATATTTTTTCTGATTGATTGCCTATTATAGAATATATAGTTTCTTTTTCCGAAGTAAACTATATATTTATAAGAAATATTGCCACGTGGAAAATTAGGGAAGACAAACTTCGGGGTGACACAGCAATTTATTTAAGGCAAGAACAAACTAAGAATGGTAAACAAAAGATAAGCCACGAGGGAAATTTACAGAGTAGCAAAATATAAACATAAAAATGACCATTCTGTTAATAAAAATAATAAAATTCATAAATAATTTGTTACAATATATAAAACAATGTTTGTACATCGTCATACTCAAAGAGATCTTATCTCTCTCTAGTTCCTATTATAATTCAGACAATTTAGACGGCAATGTTAGACCAATGTATAGACCACACTAGACTGACCACCCAGTTGTAGGTTGGGTTGTAATATATGGATGAATATAGGTTATAGTGAGATTGTGTGTTAATTGAAGAATTTGACGTTAGATTTTATAAGTAGAGATAATATAGAGAGAGAAATTGGGAAAACGTGAATACCTTTTTATAAAAAAAAGTCTAAATAAACAAATGTGAATTAGCACACACACAAAAAACATACGTAGTGTAAAATAATAAAGATATAAAAAGTATTATGCGCCTATACATATTTAAAATGTTTTAAATAATATGAATTCTTGCTTACAGCCAAACTGCTACTTATATTTATTACCACATATTTGAACTACCTGACGAAATATATTTCTCAAGGTCTCTCTAGGCGGATCTTATGATATCAACCCCCGCCATGGACTGATTAAGGACCAAACCATAGTATCTAAGTGGGCTTTCTGAATTCTTTCTCCAAAGCTACTGTCAAATTTACTGACCCGAATCTACCAGCTTGCAGAGACGAGATGGTGCAAGTTCTTCTCTCTACGCGTCGTCTATTTTAACGACGTCACCCTTATACAACGAAATATAGATGTTATCAAAATCTCTTCGTTTTATATTTGTTTCAATCTCCGCGAAGATATTCTAGTGTAGTTCACCGGATATAAGGCAAATTTTCCGGTTATATGTAGAGTGATATTCGAATGTATATTTTTTTTAATTAAGCACAATTTGAGTGATGATCTAATGTAATATATGTTAATGCACAGTATCGAGTTTTGATTAGGAATTAGAAATAATGAATTACTAAATATACTTTAGAATGTTCATAACGTACATGTACTATAGCTTTATCAAGGTAAGATATAGCTTTGTTATATCTGTTCGAAAAACTGCTTGTTAGAATACTAGATTTTAATTTTTGGCAAAGGCGGGATATACTATGTTAAGATAAATGATATAAATAGCATACCAAGGTTTTAAAATATATAATTTATTTTCCGCCTTCGTAAATTGCTCATTCTCAACTTTTAGTTAAATAAGAATTGGTACGGTTAGTCATTTATATACTTTTTTTTTCAATCAGAATATTAAATAGTAGAATCTTAAATGTCACTTATTCTGCTGAAAATTTTGAGGATTTTAAACTGAGTTGCTAAAGTGGTTTGAAGTGGTTTTTTTTTATGAAAACTATCTTAGAAAATAAAGAGAATGCTTGAGGTTTAAATTAGGAGACGGGCAATGGGCGTGGGGTTATATGGGAATAAAATCATACCATATTAAGCAGTGGTTATGACAGCTATTCTAAGTGTTCTTTCAGGATATAAGCCATGTTTGGTATATTTTTCATAACCCACATAACCTTCTACATCAATTTCAAAGCCACCATATTGTCACGTAGAAATTAGGAAAGACAGACTTCAGGATGACACGGCAATTTATTTAAGGCAAGAACAAATACGAATTTATAAAATACCAGAGAGGAAATGAGGGAAGTTTACAGAACAGAAAAAAAAATCGAAATTAATAATCTATTCATAAAATAAGAAATATTTTGCTACAATCTTCTTTCCAGCTTCGATATACATTTCGTGGTTCCAACAGCTATTTCACGACGTAATATTTGGTATTTCATCGAAGTATTATCATGTGGGTTTGAACCTTCACTTGAATCAAAATCAGTATCAAGTGTATATTGAGCATCTTAGATTCAAATTATCAGTGAAGTTACTCTAATATATTACCCAATTGTGCAAAAGTACAATCCAACTTGTGGGTGCAATTAACAAAAATAAAAATTATGCATGAAAATGCATTTCCAGTACAAGAGTCTATCACACAGCCGCTTTGCAATTCTCATAAGGAACAATTCGAAAAACATTTAATCAAATCCTGAATTAGTGTAGAGATTCAAAGATTTTGGAAAGTTCTAGATATATAAGTCGGTGGACAAGTGAGTTACACCCTCGATTCCAGACAGTCATGAACTGGGATTGAATCCCGTATTGGACACTTTTTTTAATATGTGAATAATCTTTACTCATTATTCATTGTTGCAATATCATAAACTAGGTTGCTCTTTTTGAGCGGTACCTAATAAAGTGATTTTGGAACCGAAAGTTCTAGATAATTGATAGTGGTTTAAAAAATTACTTGCTGATTCGATAAATCCTGTAGAGGAAAGGAATGTTACATCAGCTGAATTCTATTATTTAATTTATCATCCATCAAACATCCAACAACCTTCTGTAGCGCTCTTTCATCTTTATCTAAAGAAGTATTTAAAGAATTCAGAACTATATTTCTTTTGATAAGAATGACAGAGAAACTCGACGTATAAAATTAAAAAGAATAAAAAAAGATGTTGCATATTCTACCTTTCAAGATAAAATTGTGAAAAGCGTTTGAAAACTAAAATTCTTTCTTTAATTCTGCTTTTATATATGGAATTAAAATTACAAAAAGTTTGCGATCCCTTATTTACTCGTTTACAAATTGAAGTAAGTGATATTCGTGATTTGAGAATGCATTCTTTTATTTATTGTTATATCGCTTGTCTCAACACTATCTCAATTCCGATATTTTGAATTTTTGTAATATATTACATTTTAAAGATGTTAAAGGCAAGAAATTTAGTATCTAGGTATTAGTGAAGAATTGAAGTAAAATTTTATAAAAGAAATATTCAAAGCGGGGGTCTGATGGGCTTGAGTCCAGTCGCGCATAATGGGGCTGTGTACAAATATTTATTTTTAATGTATGTATATATTTGGATGAAATACCCGTTGACGAGTTCTTACACTCGAAAAGCTTGCTGATTATAATACATTTTGAAAGAAACCTTTTGCGGAGTAGTAGATTAAATATTTAAAATATTTTTCTGCAATTTCCAACACGATAGAATTTAATTTTATATAAATAGGCCCTTCAAGAACTGTTTGATCGAAAGTTCAACTTGGTTTACGGAGAAATAAAATAAACGTCGATTGTCAACTAAATATTTTTGATCCTAATCCATTTTAGCTATTAACTACGTATTTGCTTATAAAGATGAAGCATATATTTCTAATAGAAAATATAAAATAAGCAGTTTTGATATCAATTGTAAAATTTTCAGCTATTCATAGAGGTATAAATAACATTCTAAATAAGGCCATTAAAGACTAATACGGGAAGTGAATTTAGTATTAATTTGCTGATCCCCCCATTTCAAATTGATGGGCTACAGGGTATTTTAGTAAGAGGTTAAAACGTTTAGTTCTTTTTTAGCTAATTGGACACAGTCATCCTACTAAAACATCACAAAATATCTTTGATGCTCTTTGTACCTTCTAAGGCAAACTTCCACTTTTGAGGATCAACCAAAGCATTCAAAGCTTTTTATTTTTTTTTCTAATAATATTAAAATATTAAATATAAAAATCAGTACAATAATTATACGTTTTGCACTCTCCAATATATATATTTCATCTATGTTGTTGTTCAAAAATACAAAAACAATTATCTGCCTTAAAATTTTATCCAGTTTTTCTCTTGGAATTTGAAACTTGTTCATTAAAATCTGGAGTGGGTCACTTCATTTTCGTTAAATTCCTTTGTTGATAGAAATCTCCGAAATTACGCGAAGAAGCAGTAGGAAGTTGAGAACTCCCTCATTAGCACAAAGGAACTTCCAAAGTAAATATTTTCCTTTTAGACAGAATTCCTTCTTAGTTCCTTTTCCCTGGTCGGGCTAATGGTTGGGCGGGCACAATGGATCATCCGGGCAGAGCTGCAGCAGCCAATAATTGCCCAGAATAGCTCGGGTGAACGACCTCTCCTCCCTCGCTTGCTAATATTAATAGTGGAAGTCAAACAAACAAACCGCCATAGCCTCATTAAGTACCAGGCCAGACCAGAACGAGTTATGGAAATACCGACTGGTTCCTAAGAACATTCGATCGCCCAAATTTTGTCCTTCGCAGAGAGTGTCACTTCAACACAGGATGTTTGCCTCTCTGTTCTTTAGACAAATGAAACAATTTCATTGATTATTTTAATTAATTGTTACAGAAATAAAAAATAAAGGAGTAAATAAAGGGTAGATAGAATGTAGGAAAATATATATATATAGTTGTATATATGTACAAATTTCTTCAGCAAGGGAGGCTTCCCCACCTTGAGAGAGTCCTCCTCCAGACAAGGTCTTCTTGTACACTCCTCAGTTCAATGCCGAGGAAGTACCTATAGATGTGAGACTTGGAAGACACCAGGAGAGAATCAATTACTAAATGTTCTTCGCCAGTGCAAAGATTCCCGGAACTACATTGACAAATTCATTTATCTTCCATTTATATAACCCACTCATTTCATTAACCTTTTTTTCATCATTAATTATACATTATTTCATTAACCGTTTTGCATAATTAATTATATAACTTAGTTTGTTGACAATTTTATGATTATATATTTTTGTTATCGCAGGTTTGGCGGATATTTAAACAGAAGATTATTTTGTGTTAATTAACTCGTTAGTTTGAAAGTAACGTCTGCTTACAATAAATTTATAATTCTTTCAGAATGTTTGCTCAAAGTTTTCCTTAGTACACCAAGCATAGCAATTTGGGCAGCCCAAGCAACACTTAGAAGTTTATATTAATATATAAGCTCCCAACTTTAAACTTTTTTTTTCAAATTCTCGAAAGTCCTCCTTTCTCCCTTTTGTTTCTTTCAAGCTTGTTAACTAATATTTAGACCGTTTTACAAGCTGACACTTGAAATATATATATATGGAAGTGGGTATTCACGAAGAGTTAAAGTCAAAAGAATTTAACTTTATGGCGCAAAAAACATTACATTTTCAATAATTACCTGCTCTGTCTTGTGTCCGAATATAATGGCATCTACTCGGCGTTGGAACAATTAACCTAGTCAAAAGGTCCCTTCTCACGAACAAATAATCTCCAGAATACATCTTTACATTTTTATTTAAGTTTATTCTCGTGATTTTTAATGAACTCTGCAATGTCCAAATATACTTTGATGGAGTTCACGTTGAGAAAAAAAAAACTTATCAGAAATTAATATTTACTCAGATCATCTCAGACATGGGGACTTTTAATAGAAAAACAAGGAGATAAGTACATAAAGTATAGATAATATTTTCAAAATGCAAATATCTATTTATAAAGAAAAGTATAAATACTTGTATATAAATACATAGATATACAAAATATAATTATGTAATTATCGAATATGCAAATATAGATCAATGTAAATATGCAGCTATGTACAAATATATTTATGTAAGGTAGGCCATATATATATTTTTAACATAAATAGATATTTACATAGCGGCATCTTTAACATTAATCTATATTTGCATATTATATATATAATATGCAAATACCAAATGTTTTATGCAAGTAAAACCATATATGTAAATATCTTAATTATTCAAATATCTATCTATATACAAGAGCACATCTCTATAGAAGTAAATATCTAACTAAGAGATCAACATCGAGCGTCCAAGAGACAACCAGCTAGAGCCGTGTGTCCGTAGATACTCCTCGACTTCAGCCAAAGTAGAGCAACCCAACGAGAGCTAAAGAAGGAAGAGTCCGGAATTTTTGTTCGATACAAAAATAGATGGGCTTACACACATTTTATTTTTTTACTCGAAGGGGGAACGATGGGTTTCCTGGATGGCCGTTCCGTCCTCCTCTGGCCGATATGTCGGACGGTGGGCATTGTACGCTAGTTTTACTATCACTATGACTACGTTACTATAGCTATTAACAATGGCGGTGAGTTTCACAATCAAAAACTGCTCTTCCTACTTCATTGGCTATTTTTACTGTGGTAGATATTTCCTTACATACCGAACTACTGTTCCAAGAACAAACACCCATCGTGTTTGCAACAACTCAAACCTTGAGAAAGGTGGGGGAGGATTGTAATGGGACAACTTTTTGTTCACCGTTCGTGCTAATTGACCGAGTTTCCATGGCTGAATCGCCCAAGTCGCGCTAATGCCTGACACTTGCCAGCTCCCTTGATGAGCAAACTGCTACGTTAGCCTCAATTCTAGGTTCAGTTGAGTACTTTAGGTGGAAGTATCACTACTAGTACAGTAGAACCTTTATATGCAACTCATCTAAGCAAAACCTCTTAACGCGACCATTATTATTTATTTTATTCAAATACATTCAGAAGATTTAAGATATTTGTGGTCCACCGAAATGTGTACTACACAAATCTCATCTAGGGATGTATATATATAATTTAAAGTCAAAGTTAACTTTAAGCAAATAGAAAAATTAAACTTTTTGAAACAATAATGATATTATTTACACTATGTACATTAAAGATATATACAATTAATAACAATTGTATCATTTCTTAGGTTTTTAAGAGTTTTATATTTATAATAAATTAGAATACACAAATAAGAGACTACATCTCTAGAGGAATGTACGGCGTCAAAGTAACACCGTCCAACTTCTCTCTCTTTGAGCAAACGAGGATCTAAGTAGGTAGGTTTCTAGAGTCCCGGGAACTGTGGTTCTTTATACATGAGTTTGTACCTCGAAATCTTACCCCCTTTTTCTAAAAAAAAAATAACAAACTTTTCGCTCAATGCTTTTTTCAAAAGTATTTTATAATATTTTGCAAATAATAAATTCATGAAGTCCATACAAATGTAAAATATGAACTATTTTGCGCAATCCGCTTTTATTAAAAAAATACTTTCTACTCCTTACTACTATGGAAAAATATTGGGAAGAGGCGCGCATGGCTCATCAGTGGTTAAAATTTCCAACGGTTTTTGCCAGCGTATTTTAATAGACAGTTCTAATATTGTTATACCTTGTTCTGCTTATATAGCCGGATGTTTTCATGAGCTCTGGAAAGCTATTAAGAAAACTATGGCTTTAAGTTATGAGGACGGTATAAATGTGGACAAATACATGTCTCGAGCATTGATGTTCCGTAAATCCTTCACATATAGGCCTGTTTGATCTCAATTAAATACAAGGCAATGGTGTGTCATGTATAAGCTAAAATAGAAACAATTTAGCTTTCATTTTTTAAATGAAACACTTTACTACTGTCATTGCTATGATAGAAAATACAACGGAAGAATACCCGTATTCATTAACATTTTCATTAATGTTAAATTCCAAAACATTTACAAAAGTTTTATATCTCAACCTTATGAGAACCTAAAGGCTTTTAATAACAATAGAGAGAGAGAGAGAGAACGCTTCACGATTTGCGTGTCATCCTTGCGCAGGGGCCATGCTAATCTTCTCTGTATCGTTCCAATTTTAGTAGTTGTACCGCCGAACAAGCGAGAGAGGGAAAAAATCAAATATGTTGTGCGTGATCCTGCGTATTTCTATTAAAGTAAATTATCATTGTTTCTTTTCACACTGTATCAAAAATGTCAAATTCTAACTTTATCATTACTTCAAAAAATTACCTTTATAAGAGATTATATAGAAATCAAATAATCTCGTATAGATTTCAATATTCTGTCTTCTTCTCAGTGTTAATTTCCGTGATACAAGTCTCAACTTGCTACAAAAGAAGAAGTCGTGTTCCTGAATCCCGAGAAGAGTTCCCCAGTAGGTCACAGCTCCCACTCCTCAAACCACATTCAGAAAGACAAAGGCTTGCTGTAATAGCCTCCACTTTTCTCGATGGGGAGATCTCAATAGCTATCAATTACGTGGTGCACCCAGGTAATGGTCAGGTCGATCAGTCTATCTTCTTGCCGAACGTTTTTTGTCATACGTCCCTCATCCAAAGCTTTTTCCGCACTTCCCCGTGGAATTCTTCATATTGATACAATATATTATCCCATGAGAGACCATAGCCTGAAACATGGCTAAACATGGCCTCTTATGGAGGTAGTCCCGTATCAGAGACTCTATCATGTCAAACCAAGCTATGAGGCGTCTTTCAATCAAAGCAGAATCTATGATGAGAAACATTCTCCAAGAGAGACTAAGTTTACTCAGGATTCTAGGTGGCCTCTCGTGAGAGACTCTACTGCACAACAGACTTTAACGAAGTAAAACCTGATGTTAAAACTTCGATCTGAATCGATTTGATACATCTTATTTTGTAGCTGGGATAAAACACTGTCAAGGTATATATTGGGATTCTTGTCCCGGTAGCTAATCTGCAACATAGGGTTGCATAACCTGCTGCGTTTAAGATTCTGTCAAATTAAAATATTGAGATGATACAGATAGTGTAGTAAAATAGTAAACTTTGATGAATATCTCTCCTGGATAGCAAGAGTTTCCATCTTTGTACGTTAAAGCAATTTTCATTAAATGGGGTTATGTGGTGTTGTGTATGCATTGTTGATTCTCTCCAGACCTAACTATATCCACAAAATCTCATCATCAAAGGAAGACAGACCTATGCATTAACAATGGATTGACTCTCCAGTATGAGCACAGGATGATGTAGAGGAATGCTAGCTAAAGCTGGATAAGGATTGTAAATTTATATGAATCTTTTACGGAATACTTTTCTTTACTATTAACATTCTTGTAAAATCGAAAGTAGATTAATCCATTAAAAGGGCACCTTTTGATGATTTAAATTGATATCGCTGATGGCGTATTGCCATGGATTGGTTAAAAAGTGTTTTATTTTACAGAAAATTGATCAAAATCATTTCTTGAATTATCAGGAATTCGCGTTTCCGGCCTATGTCAGTGTGATAGAGGATGTACATTGAAGATACGCCAAGGGGATCTTCACCGTTTCTTTTGGGACAAGCTATTGAAGTAAGATGAAACTCTAGGTAACTTGTCAGTAGCCAGATGGTGGGAACGGCTGTTGTGGTCAAGTGTCACGAGGTGATAAACCAGACAGTACAATGGGCTGGGTGACAGCCGTAAACTTGGTGACCTGCACGGGTGTCATGGAAGACTCGCGGAAGTTTGTTGAAGATGCGGTTCTACCAGTTTCCGGATTCATTTATTGAGAGATTTCTATCACGTGGGGTCTCTCCATTGACCTGCTTATATTACACAATCGTAGAGCCATTTGTCGACAAAATTACTTAGCGATATAAAATTACTCAGAACTAGTCTTCATTTGAAAACTAATTTCTAATGGTATCTCTCTCTACCGAAACATTCTTAATTTTTAAAATATTGCCTCTATCACACGTGAAAATGAATTTTAAATATGGGACAAAGTCTGAACCTCGCAGAATACACATTCTTATATACTTACCATCCACACAAAATACTCAATTACAATAATAAATATTATATATATAATTATTTTTTTCCATAGTGTTTAAATATATATATAAATTTGTTTATCACAATTTTCACTTAGGGATAGAACCAAGCGTTAGAGCAACTAGAAATATCATATGATGGGGAACATACAAAAAAATAAAATTGAAAAGGTAAAAAAATGATTCACTATAAACTTAAATAATTTAAAAAGAATTTCATATATTGTTAGGCATATTTTATGCATGGGTACTGCAGGAACAAAGAGAATTTGGTATAGGTCCCTTTCTAGTTTTAAAGGAAAGCTCAAATCTATAAATAAATGATAAAAAAATAAACTATAGTCGAAATTATGTAATTTATTGCCAGGTTTTTTCCGGTTATGTTTTTGTTGTTTATCGTGAAGAGATCTTGAGCAGCAGATTGTCCTCAACTGAAGTTTCCGTCTGGGCCCCATCAGAAGGTCACGCCAAGGCTGACTCTGCTGACAAATGATGTAAAAAACAATATGTAAATAGAAATTAATTGTTTACGTATGACTTTATGCAAATTTCCTTCCGTGTCCATGAAGGCAACAAAGAGGTGAAAGGTCATCAAGCTTTGAGAAGGAATTATCGGATATCTTCAAGTCGTCGGCAAATCTTGTTTCCTTGCCTAACAGGTCGTGATTGCTTTTGGTATCAAGTGCAATTCTTATTTCATTGGAAACCTCTTCGGTAGCAGCTTCCTACATATTTATTGCGACCTTTGACACAGATTCTATTTCCTTAATTTTATTTAGATTTTACATATATTATACCTATAGTATTATATTACTGTTGAAAGCTTATTTGACTTTCAAAAAGCTTCCAAAATTATGGTACTTTTCCTTAAGTACATATAGAAAGTACAGGAAATGGTGGTACTGGTGGGTAGAGGCTTACAATCATTCACAATGTGAGTACATCACATGTCTGTACATGTAGAAAGCTGTTTGATTTGTTCTTTCAAGGATCTAGAGTCTAGTTTCGGTGCTTGTGGTCACTATTATGATTGCAATGGTGCAAGAATTGAGTATCATTGGATCAATTTATACTTTTTTTGAAGATCAAAGTTTCTTAATGTGGGATTCAATTATGTGTTTTGATTGTTTCGCCTTGCTCACTCTCTCCCTCATGTCGCCCTATTCAGAACAACATAAAAATCCTATAGTCCACAATAACGCTTTATATTATTCAAGATCGGAAGGGGGGGGGGGGGGGGGGGGGGGAAGGTAGATATAGATGGGGGGGGGGGGGGAAGAAGGGGAGGGGAAAGGTCTTGAAACTTTTTATCTAGCACAAAATGTTTTTCTCGCGGTGTTAAAATCCATTTATGGGACCAATTTTAACAGTTTCTAAACTGAAATATCTAAATTTAGAGTGCCTTAAGAGATGTGCAAAATCTTTCCAATTAGAAGAATGTTGAAAATGTGACACGGCAATCTGGCAGAGTCAAACACACCTGGTGATTTAGAGAGAAGTAAGGACTCTGAATTGTATCTCACGCCAGGAGAGAAGATGCATAGAAAATATTTTCTATAGAAATATTGAGGTTCTTTCTCTTCTTTCCTCCCGATCACCACACCTTCTAAACATAATGTAGTTACAACCTATAGTGTTTTACAGTTAGTAATCATTTTTAATACATCTAAATAAACTAAAAAACGTATCTGGATTATCTATATTCAGTTCCGTTCTACCATAAAATTACTAAAATACCAAGGCATCGTTTTTATAAAATCCCTTTGATACAAAATCCTTATAAGGTGTGCATATGAGTGAACACTAATCTCATCAATTTCAAATCATAATCAGAATCAAATTTATGATGATATGAGATTATTCAAATGGTTCACACCTGATAAGAAATATCATGGAAGATTTTAAATATGGCTTATATAAACGTTATTTCCGAGGTCGAAATGAAGACATGAATATTTTATCTTGTATTCTTTTTGCCTATCTCTAGCAACCAGGTATTGTTATTCGTAAAGGAATCAATGATGCATCAAAATTCAGTCTGCCATATACTCTTCTTTCAGTCAAACAAGTCGAGGCCGTACAAGACTTGTTTTAGAATTCCAAATTACATGGAGGTCGTTGGCATTATGGTAGATCCATCTAACGAGTCGTGTATGAGGTCTTTTGTCCATATTTCCATATCTTTGTGTAAAATATATCAGGCTTCCAGGGAAAAGTATATTTTCAAAAATATATTTATTCTCTAGGTTTCGGATACGAACGCCCTTCTACAGGAGAAAACCTGGTATAATAATTCGCCAATAGAACACGAGTTAAATATAATCGAATACTATTTTACTTAATTTTATAAAAATTCTGTATATATAAAAAAAATTCATAATAACTATTATACAAATAGAGACAAAAAATATTTTAAAATATATATCTAATAAGAGGACAAACAAATAAATAAATAAAGGCCTCTAGGATATAGCTATAAGGAAGCAAGGAATACATATTAAGCTGTAGTTATCATTACTTTTACTCAATTTTGATAAAAGGTATTATTTTATTGAATTGTCAGCTCATATTTGTTGATATATTTTAATAACATATAGCTTATAATTAAAGCACTGATTGTTTATCTATTTGAGATTTAATACCAAAATGTCTAAGTACAAGTCTTGCACATCATCATTGTGTGTGTTAAGAATGTTTTTACAATTTCTTTCGTAAAATTATGCTTGGAAACAAGATATATGATTTGAATAGGAAAATAATTACTGAAATCCTCTGTGTGTATTAAAGATATAAAAGTAATAAAGAATATTAAAAGGATGACATGAGTAAATTGGTAAATATTTTAATTACCTACTATACCTAACGATAAAGCAATTATTGTTCTACATAACGAGAGGATAATGATTTAATTAATCGGTTACAACACAACTCGATAGAACAATGATTTAATTATAGTCGTCGAGAGGGGCGTGAGTACATTTTCCTGTTGTCAGAAGCAAATTGAGATCGGAGCGTACCATGGTGTATTTGGTTTTGAGATTACGTCTTTTGTGGACCGGAAAATTGAATCTTTCGTTGAGAAGTCTGCAAATAATGGCGCTCGGGATGTCAGAATTAATTGATAACATCCATGCTCTGCTGCTCTTTTCTTTCACACAAAGAAAGTAAACTAGTACAGACTCTTAGATAATCAGGATGGTGAAAGGATTATGGCTGTTTCTTTTGTTAGTTGATTTCACTGCTAACCTTCTACTAGAATTGGTCTGCCTTTGCTGCTGAGATGGCAGGATTGTAAAAAGAGGTCTGGAGTAGACCAGGAACTCGCGAGAAGCGGCTAAGGAATATACATGTAAATGCAGTATATACGTATATCTTCTTTCTTATCTCCACTCCTTCATATTAGGGTATCTAGCCTGTGGAGCATTGGGTTAAATATAAAGCGTCTGCTTTTTCATTGAGACTGAAGCATTACTCAGTAGCAGGCTGACTTCTATCCAATATGAAATGACCGCCGAACAGACGCCATGTGCAGCCGCTCCTAACTTGGAGTACAGACGCTGATCATCCTGTATCCCTGGATCCCTTACAGCGTCCTATCTTTCGGGCTAGCTGGGCTCAGTTTTTTTTTTTTTTAGCGAGCTCGTTACTGCTCCCCCTCTTCCTTAGGAACGGCAAAGACGGAGTTAACATAAATCTACACATTTAGAGTTAGCTTAACTTTGCCTTTATATTGAATCAAGGTCCCGTTTGTCATCAGTACTTGCTGTTGAGGAATGTGTTTATTCAAAAGGATCAGACAAGCAATGGAAGCAGTTTTAAAAAAATTATTCGCCGCGGGTTTAAACTTTGGAATATCGCAAGTATTGGCTACATTGAAATAGAAATATAAATTATAAAAATTTTATATATTAAATGAAATATAATCATATATATCAATATACTTCTTTATTAAGCATAAATGAATAAACAAGTTTCTGACCTTATAAGATTTAATTGGCTAACCAGACTAACCCATCAACTTCTGCGACGCTCGTTACCGCAGTTATCGACCTCCAGAAGGGACCATGACAACCAACGGTTGATTACTATGATTCCAATTCATCTGATGGCTTAATTATACCATGTCTTAGAGATAAAACTGTCTAATATTTCTACAATGTATCCTCTCTGATGGTTCAAGTGTACATTCAAAATAATCTGAGAAAGTAACTTCTCAAATGGCATTGTCCCTCAATACACACACACAATACGTAGATTAGATTCCATAGTTGGCTTGTATCCTGTCAAACTGACCCTGTGCGTATGTTTCAGAAACTCCATGAGAAGATGACCCCAGAGCAGCTACGCCGTGTTTTCCACGTAACTCACCCAAGTCAAGGTAATGTGTGTTCAAATAGATCGAGCCTGCTGGTGTAAACTTGTAAGCAAATACTTCAACACCTTTCTCCTTGCTGCAAACTATACCTAATTCATTTTGACTTTCACCTATAGACCAATGATTCTCAAGAAAATACATGTTTCACATAATGTTCTAGATGTGAAATATTATATTTTTATCCATTTATCATTCATTATATTTAATATTAGGATAGAAAGAAAAGGTACAAATACCATGAACACCTTTAATGTTAAATTTTAATTATTTATCTAATTGCAAATTTGAAATGAACATGTTGGATAACAACTCCGTAAATAAATCATAATGTTGCTTATTTATGGAACATAAATAAAGAGCGTAAAAACAAAATTCTATGTCCATAAATATATGAAAAGCAAATTTTTAAAATCGAGAGTAATATAAAAGATTATAAAATTCTTTATATATAGAAAATATGTAGCGAATTGATTTCTCAATTCCAAAAATGATTCTACTGCTTTTTATTTTATCTTTGCAAGATTTCATGGAATCTTGATTATCAATCAGGACAAAAAAAATCACGATTAATAAGTTAAAGCTAAATTAATCGTCAAAAAAATGCCACAGGTCTCTGGAGATGAGTTTATCTTTATTGAACGTAATATCGAGATTTCAGACATCTCTGCCCTTTTACAGTACATAGAAACATATAAACGCCGTTAAGATGCTAAGTGATTTAAATATACAGGGTAGGCCATAAGTCCTAAACCCTTTTAACTTTTAATAAAAAAATAAAAAATTTCAGGACTTATGGGCCACCCTGTATATTTAAATATTAGGATAGATTTGGAATATTGCTTGATGATGGAAAAAGATTGGGATTTTTTTTTTACGACATCAAGCACAATATGCAAAATCTATACTAATATTTAAATGTACGGCGTTTATATGTTTTTATGTACTCCTGTAGAAGGGCAGAGATGCCCGAAAACTCGAGATTACATTTAATAAAGATAAAGAAACACATCTCCAGAAACCTTTAGCATTTGTTTGATTAATATTCAGGAGATTTAAATCAATTGATAAAATAATTGTGTATTTTTACTTGATAAAAGGAATTCTCAGAAAACTTGTAACGTTTAAAAATAGAAGGTATTGGCGTCATAATTATTGTGGTGTTTAAATCATTCTACAAAATATCATAAGAAACCTAAGACACACACGCAACATTGAATAGAAATAGTGGCAAAAATATATTTCATTGTTCTCATTTTAAATTATAAAAGAGAGATTAAGGTACGTGTATTAAAAAAGAATCTATGACACAAAAATGATTTAAAATATATCTTTTCTTGCAAAGGGATTTCTTTCTTGAATTGAGCTATTCTAAAATGTATCACACATTGTTATTAATAACTATTTATAATCTAAAATCTCCGTTTTCTTACAATTGAATTGGCATTATGATTGGGTATTTCCTGCAAATCTCATTACCAATTCAAGATATTAGCAAAAGAAGTTATTATTGTTTGGATCATCAACGGCGTTCCTCCTCCTTATATAATCTTGGATACCAAAAAAAAAACTATTTATATTTAGAGATTAAGGGAATTGTGGTTGCAAGGTTACACCGTCAGCACAACAATGGTGCAGCTTTTTATGTAAAAATAAAGGAAGTACTGGTTATATAATTATACGTTGGCTTGTTTTTCACATAAAAAAGATCAAAATTATGTAAATACCATTCTAGAGAAGTTTGTACATGGCTTAATGTCTATATCTATCTGCTACATAGAGATACAGTCTATGTATACACTCGCATCTTTCAATCATGCCAAAATTCAATTCAGTAGAACCTCCAAGAGAAGACACTCTCTACATAGGAAACAGGTTTCATTGCCAAAATTACCATTTTTACTAACTAGAAACTCTCCGTTAAGAGGACACCTCTTCTTAAAGAAGCAATGTGCTGTGCAATTAGGTGTCCTTTACAGGGAGGTTCTACTGTATTTGGTATTTGTGTGCTGGTGCAAATATAATTTCCAGCATTCATTAATTCACATATAATCACCCCAGTTATAAAAGCAGAGCCAAGTAATGCAGTGGATGTATTTTTACCATCCCAAGTACACAAGGTATAGGCCATAATAATTATGGTTGGAGAGGAAATTGCAACTTCGTTTACTGTATGCACATGAAGAAAACAGTTAGACTTTCAATCTACAAGCTATGTTAGAGATCCATTCGGTTACCTACATTCCTTGGGAGGATTGTATTTATGTAAGTAGGAGTCCATTAAAGGAAGTTATTATTCTTAAAATAAATGTTTAAAATTCTCGTGAAACAGGATTCAATTCCATATCCGAGTAGTCGATTTTGACCACCATTCTGCCTGCTCTGATACAAAGGCTCCTGAGTTAAACTGATAAAATATTTTGAAACACTTCACCTCTGATGAATCTCCTTCCAAATACCTTATGTAAAGTAAAACATCCCATGCAAATAATATGTTTTATATTCTCTTGGAATAATTTACTTGAAGCTTCAAATCTCTATTAAAATATTTTTTAATTAAAAATGATTTTTAACGAGACATTCCAAATTTTGAAAAACCTTCACCTTAATTCAATTTTACCTTTTACAACTCCCGCGAAATCAAATTTATAAGGTCATATTCCCTTTTAATGCCTCCTTCAAAAGATCCCAGATTTTTTCCCCGCTCATTGGTGTTTATAGCTTAAGACCATTTTACCCGTAGAAAACATACCTCCTTGAAACATTTTATCAGTGGTAGTTAGAATGTCTCAAGTTCAATCAGAATGCGAGGTACTTGCTCCTTGTTGAAAATCAGAAAATATTCAGTTTGATGCATTTAGCACAGAGCGGGCGTTCACTTCAGTAAAGGGTGACAGTCATGGCTTGTGTCTTCTTCTTCTGATTAACACCTTATGTTTCCATCTATTTTAAGAAAAATGATTAAAAATGGTTCAGATTCTCCAAGTGTGAAGATGTAGCGTAATTGGTCGGAATCACCAATTCACTATTTTCTCTGGATCATAAATGCAATATCGGAAATATAATCGGAATCCTCTTGAGAGATTTATAAATTATAAGAAGAATACATTTTTAAAACTATTTTTTCGAATTCGGAAGATAGAATCATCTGAAATATAAATTCGTCGTATACTCCTATAGAATGGTTTATGATACCTGAGAGATCGTTCAAACAAAGCAAGAAACTTATCCTCGGAGGCAGTGTGTTGTTAAACCATAAATACAATCTTAAGGAAAACTTTTAAAAAGCTTTTAATGTTAACAGGACAAAGATTTAGATAGTTTTTCCAAGACTATGTCGTCCACCTAGTGCCTATAGAAACCATCCTATATTGTGATCAAATGAGAACATCCGCGGTATAACCACGGGCCGTGCAGTGCCGGAGTACGAGGTGGTCCACGTCCGCTCCCTCCACAAGAGATCCACAGCCGATCCCGGAATACGGAACGTCAACCTGTCCGCCTTCGGACGCCGTCTCAACCTGCGCCTCAAGAAGAACAAGGAGTTCGAGAACAAGCTCCGTTCCCTCAAGGTCTTCTCCGTCAAGACGGCAGGGGACAAGCTCAAGTTCACAGAGGAGAAACCGCAGGTAAGGATAACTATTGAATTTAAATCATCATTATGTGTGAATTCAGCTGTACGTGGATTTACAGTAATGTACTTGCCTTAGAGAATCTTCCACTCGAGAGACCGAGACGAAGCATCTGGATAAAACATATATATTAGGCTCATGTGCACCCACTAGGCAACCACGGAGCCAAGTGGTTTCAGCCGCATACAAGAATTTCCTCTTAAGACAGATTTTATTGTAGTAAAAAATGTCCATATTCTAGGTTTTGAGACAACCATCTAAAAAAATAAACAATATATAGAGGTGATTCTAAAAAATACTATACTATCTATTCTTTAAACAGGTCAATAGAAGAGTTATCAATAATCAAAAACTCTCTCTTGACATTTTGATTTTTTATAATGTAATAAAGAAATATTGTTGCAGAACAATATATAGATGTTGAATTTGTAGTATATATGATACTCTTATACGTTCTGTTGTCGTGAAAAATTTGACCCTAACCTTAGTAAATTCATGAAAGGTTGAAATTGTCTGTGACACACGAGGTTGGTGTTCCAGAAGGAGGACTACGTTGGGACGACGTACCATGATGACCGGGAGATGGCTGCGGTGCTTGTCAGGCACGCTGATGACGGATCTCTCGAGCTGGTAAGTCGCGTGCCTTTGTTTGTATCTGCATATGGGCGCCATTTCATACCTGTGTTTTCTCCCTTGTACCTGCTTTCGTGCCTTTGTCTGTATCTGTATGTGGGCGCAATTTCATGGCGTGTGAATTCACCTTTGTGCCTGCTTTCGTGCCTTTGTTTGTATCTGCATTAGGCGCAATTTCAGGCCTGTGTTTTTGCCTTTGTGCCTCATTTCACGCTTTGTGCATTATATTATGCCTACTTACCTATCTGCTTATATTTGCATAGTACCTTCCTCCAAAATTACCTATGTGTTTGCCTTCGTGTTATCTAAGTGCCTTACTGTCCGCTTACACCTATATACGTGCCTGTTTCTCTGCTTGTCTCCATGCCGATAAAGTATAACTATTTGTCTGCTTGTGCCTACACCTATGTCTGTATTTCTGATTCTTTGTGACTGCTTCTATGCCTATTTGTGACAGTAGGCTCGCAGCTTTAAATTTACACCGAGTCGTTAATTTCGGTTTTGGTAAATGGTAAAATATTTAGGGTGGAGGGAATGGTTTTTATATCTTTGATTTGAATATTTCCAAATGTTACAGAGGTAATGATATCACATTCTTGTCTGTTAGAAAAAAAAAAGAGTTAAGAGTTATTTCAATCATTGTATCGACTAACTAAACAAAATGTCTTGCTGTTGATGAAAAATAGGACATTAGGCCACCCTATTGGTAAAGGAACAAAGTGAATGAAGGAAAATCCGACAAAATTGAAAATCCCAAACTCTTCAGATCAGATATATAATGACAGATGTAATCTATCTCAATAAAAATCAACTTAATATGAGATGATAGCAAATATGACAGTTGATTGAGGTTGAAAGATACTGAGAGAGGAGGTTGTAGATTTATTGATTCTTTGTTGATTGATGGCAAGTAGATAGGAAGATAGCATCTTGTAAGTTATCACAACTCCAGGAATCTTGTGTCAAGCCGAAAAGATCGCTCCAAATATCAATCAGATAGGTTCCTTTTAATCCTGGAAATTTAAGTCCTATTTTTTGTCACACAGTACTTCTCTAAAATAATTAGACGTCTAAAGCTAACATTAAGAGAACGAACTATTTTGAAATGTATACTCTTAAAGGGTATTAAGCTAATAAATATGTTAACGTTTTGGGCTATATACGAGTATATATGGAATTTTTTAGATTAAATTAAGGTTTTTTTTTTAATTTATTTATTTCAATTCAAAACGCTATGTCCCCCTAGGGACACTTGCGCTAAATGTACATACAAATATAACAAAGACAATATTCAACATGGAAAGATACACAGAAAGTAACTTGGAAAGATTCATAAATATTATTTACATATAGAGATATTCTTTGTGAATTTTATTTACAGTTACATCATTAAATTCAAAAATATATACATATATACACACATATACACGCATACATCTATATATTGTTTACAACCACAAGATATGTCCAATATTTCCTTGAGATCGTTACATCAAAGACCATTTTTCTTAATGAAATCCAAAATATATTTACAAAGGAAATTAAATTTTATATATGTGTCCTTACTTGAAATTAAATCACTAGGGTCTAAAGCTATTAAATCGTTGTTGACTCTGTAATCTTGAAAGACAGGGCACTCTAGCAATAGATGTATTGAAGTTTGTTCCCCCAATCCACAGAAACATGTCGAAAGGGTGATAGAGGTTGCTTGACCAGCATTCATAGTTCTTAGAATTAAAGATAATTCGACCAGTAAATCTTTTATATATATGCTGGCCGAAGTATCTTTAATTCTATGAACTATATTAATGGTAGCTTTCGAAACTTTTGTTCCTTCTCAACCTGTAGTTATACTGAATGGAATTTGTTTGAATACTTCTTAAAAATACAATATATATTATAAATATATGTTTTAAAATATATAGATATATAAACACCATTTTCTTGAGCTGTTTATTTCCCGGGATTTGGGCGACTCTGACACCTTCCTTATAAATAACCAATCTAAGTTTCCAATGCGGGATTCGGTCCAGTGCCGTGATAGTCGTAAGTCGACGGTTTACACCATACACACAGCTTTATTAAGACCACCGGTCTTATACAGATTCACCATAGGAAGAAAGGAATCATAGATGGAGCTCCTGTACTCCAGGCAGCGCAGCACCCAACAACAGTTTCCAGGTCCGACGCATGTCCAACACGTTCCTTCGTGCATACGTCATGGTTTATACCATAAGTTCACAAATGTACCCCAACTTATTTATAGGTTTGTTTTCTCATGTGTAAAAGTATTTTTTTTTACCTAACAGCGTGTGTAATTTCCAATCCATTCTTGTATTTCGCCTTTGTACCTTCACTTATATTGATAATCCAGGTTTTCCAAATAGTTTTATATTCCCATACCGATAGGAGAATTTTTTTTTAAATTGAGTCAAAATTTTTTCAAATCTTCATAGAATATTTTACCATTGAGTAAATTCGGTGAGTAAGGAGAAGGTCACACATGTGAATTTCTTTATCTTTATAGAAAAGATTATTCATATATCGAAATTTTATATAAATAAATATATATATGATTGTTTAGATGTTTTCAAATGGAACACTGAACGGAATAGATCGTATCAACAATAATACTGCATTGTATATAACGATTGGATTTGCAAAGCGCATAACTAAATGTTAAAAGATACTTATTTCAAAAATCTTTCAAAAACATTTTATAAATAAATACCCTACATATATTTAGAGGCAGCAGCTCCGTTACAAAAGCTGTCTGAATCAATTGAACATGCTTAAATAAACATCGGGTAAAGTGGGTCGAATCAACAATTAAACAGTGATGCTTAAAAAGACGTTTGGATTTGTTGCTTTGTCCTTTAAGCGGAAGAGTTGTGCTCGAAAAAGAAACTATTTGTGAAATTTTTACATTTACTGAATTGTTTCTTTACATAGGTACGTTAAACATTATCACCAAAACAAGTGAAAATGCTATATAAGTGTAGAATAAATATAGTTTTAGAGAGATCTGGTAGATTAAATTGGAAAAATTGCTGGGAAGCATCGCCACGGATAATTAAAGTCTTCTCAATTATTTTTCATCTTCTTTTTAATAATTGTAGAAATTCATCTCCTATTTTGCTCTGGAGACTCTGTTGTCTAGGACGACAAAGAATAAATTCAATGCATTGGCCCTGTACAAGTTTTACAGAGCTTCCCAAGAAAATAAACATTGAGTAAAAAGTATGGTGAACAATCATCTGTAAATAACTAACTCATATTCTATAGTTTTGAAGATCATTTTTTGGTTAGAAGTTGGTTTGAATATTCTATAAGCAATTATGCACCTGGGCGAATCCCGTGTAGGGCATAGGTCCCCAATAAAAGGCTTATTGTTGTTGAAATTCGTTTCCTATAGGATATTTGAAAGAGGTAGTGTGAAATAATTTTCCCCATCCTAAATATAAAACTAATTCTTCTAGACGCAAGATCGGTACCAAGGAAACCAATATCACAGCACTGGTACCAAAGAAACCAACATTACAGCACTGGCACCAAGGAAGTCAACATCACAGCACCGGTACCAAAGAAACCAACATCACAGCCCCGGTACCAAGGAAACCAACATCACAGCACTGGTACCAAAGAAACCAACATCACAGCCCCGGTACCAAGGAAACCAACATCACAGCCCCGATACCAAAGAAACCAACATCACAGCACTGGTACCAAAGAAACCAACATTACAGCACCGGTACCAAAGAAACCAACATTACAGCGCTGGTACCAAAGAAACCAACATTACAGCACCGGTACCAAGGAAGTCAACATCACAGCGTCCAAGGAAGCCTGCCTTGGTTACGGAACGGTCAAGGCTGGGGCGTCTCACCGCCCACACCTCCGGGCAACTCCCGGTGACACGTCGCGACAATTGCACCATCATCTCACTACTGTTCCCTTCCGGAGACAACGTTCTCTTTTGAAATATACAGCCATCTTAGATACACTTGAAACATCCCGAATTTCTCCACAATAATCAAAATACTTCAAAAATAGATTTGAATAAACAACATTCCTTGTAATTTATATAAAATAAACAAATTCAAAGACAAAGTAAATCTAAACATTGGTTGAAATTTCAAAAATCTATAGAGAAATAAGGATGCTTAATTATAAAGCATAATTACTCTCTCAAAATATACTAAAGAATAGGAAGATTAATTGTAAAATATTTAGTTTCCATTTAATATTACTCACTCAGGTGTATAGATAATATCCTACAGAACATGTCATTCATGCCTAACATTTTGATTAAATATGTATTATCACACAAGTTTCAGGTTGTTTCCATTATATCACGTTTTGAAAAGCGTGTTGAATACTACATCTATAAAATCAAGATTCTTCAAAAGGATTTACAAATTGATCAAATCTGATGTTTTGATCCAACTCGGTTCTTCTGCTGAACATGGTGGATGGCACGTCGGGGATTTCACCATCTAGATGAATTAATGGTATTTCTTACCACACATAGAGATAACTACAATTAACCCATCTTAGTATAATTATTTTATTAAAAATAAAAGGCTCTCTTTCTTATATTTTTCTATTTAGAAAGAAAATTATTTCAACCACACACACACACACACAGATAGAAAGTATTATATCTTCATGTTATGAATAGTTTCAAATATAGGATAACATTCACACCAATCCTTCGTCTTTTTATTCAACTCCAAGTTTCGGGAGAACGACTAAATAAATTTACCTATTTTTAAATATTCTTCTTTGGGTAAAAATAAAGAAGGAAATAAAATATAGGCTGAACTGTATATATACTTCACTATGTATTTTATTCGTTTATAAACGTATATCTCTTTTTTGTTGTTGTTGTTGTTCAAATGCAAATCTTAAAACACATTACCATTGTTGAAGATTATCCGCTAATCGAGTAGGAATATTTTATAACATTGTTGTTAACACAAAGCAATAACGCGCCATCTATACATATAAAATGAAAGGATTTAAAAGCACGAATGTTTCTTTTATACATAATACAAACTTCTACTGCCCTTACTGCGATGAAAAAATATATTCGGAGGGCTTGGCTCATCAGTGGTGAACCCTCCCAGCGGTTTCGCCAATTTAATCCACCAAACCGCTTCTCAGAGCTCTAATACTGTATTGGACGATTCTGCTTATATACGCAGCACTGAAGGATGGAATCTCAGAAATAGTTTTCAAGAAAACTATGGAGATAAGCTTATAGCACAGTAGAATTACATTCAAATATTTGCATCGAGCAATGCTCTTCCGCAAACAATAAAGACAAGGCCAGTTAGGCATAAATTAACACAAAGCAATGACGCGCCATTTATACATATAAAATGAAAGGATTTAAAAGCACGAATTGTTGTTAATCAAATTTCTTTTTTCTCCAATTTGAAATTTATAAAAGAACACATGTGAATTTGATATAAATGAAAAATAACTTATAAGGATTTCTTCTATTTTATCTGTTCATTTAACAAGTTGACCACTAATGATTTGATAAAAATCAAATTTAGGATATGAAAATAATTCCATAAATTAAGCTGTCAAACAAAAAGATGTCTACTGAAATATTTCACTCTTCATTTATTCCAGATCTTCCCCTTTTTCATCCTCAATCATTGGTACCGTGCTTTCATTATTTGAAAGCAAAACAAGTGAAAATTCTGTCAACAAACTAAAATTATCCAATTTTAAAGCCATCCCACAACATGTTTGCTAAATATGTATAAGCAATATAAAGACCTAAGTGTAAACAAGAATACTTAATCTATAGCTCATCAATCATATTTTAAACTCTGGTAATTGGTCATCTGATATGGATCCATCCTGAAGATGGTCGCAATGATCGATTGAAGCATGAGCCTCATTTATTTGGATTTAGTTTCTTTGAGCAGCAAGAACTTTTAGATTGTTCAAAAGTTTTGAAAATGTTCTCATTAAGTGTGATAAATTGTAAAGTTCAAAATGGCAAGGTCGGTGCCAGAGAAAGCTTTGAAGAATGTTTTCTTTCTCCTTTAACGCGCCTTGAGCGTTGAAAGGGCGTCATTAGACAGCTATGTATGTAAAATATGGACGTATTTTTAGCTGATTTGCATTCTGAAAAGGGGCAGAGTTCATGTGGTGAAGCACCTCGAGGTAAGTTCTTTACATTAGCAGACGTTTTACATTCCAAACAGGGTGTCGTTAAGTCAAATCCTCCTCCAGAAGTTAGGCCTAAATTTACCTCCTCCACATGACTAATCTCCTATGGCCTCGGAACCTGTAAATTGAGGAAGACCTGAGTGTCGAAACACCGATATTTTTACCTCACCTCTCACAATGTCACATGCCTGGAATTTTTTTGTTTAAAAAGCCGTCTGACTCATGTTAAGTCAGTTACCCTTCACGTCAGAATTGATTGCGAGGTCTGGCGTGCATCGTAACGAATTCTTACAATACTGGTTTTCTACGTGTAAATTTTGTTGAAAAATATTGCTTGAATGTGTGCGAAAATTATCGAATAGATTTTTGAATTCGCTGATAACTTCGATAGTTGCGTCTAATTTTTTTCCGAAAAAAATAATCTAACTATTTCTCCTCGATCCAAAGGTTGGAGGGCAGTTCTCATGTTCTTTGGTCTCTCAGAGCCTCCTTTCTATAGAAGTGTACAATGGTTTCCCATTGCCTTCTACAACACAGAAAAATTCAGTCAAAACATTGCGAATTTTGATAAATTCTTAATATTTTAATCAGCGCCCTTCACTACTTTCTTATGATTGAAATAAAAGGACATAGTCATTTAACGATAAATTCACATGATTATCATTAAATCTGGGACGTATCAACATTCAGATACAAGACACCAATGCTGTTTTCCTCCACTGATGACTTAGAAGTCAAAGAGTGCAAAGGAACGAAATCTTCATCCATTGCCCAACATCCCATGTGATTAATGGAGGTATCATGTGTCATGAAATTAATGGGAAAACATCTTCCTTCCTATGTAACAGAGAGTTAATTTATTAAAACTGTCGAGAGAGTGTGTTGAAGCAATTTTCGGCTTAGGAAATTTTTAAATCAATATTGGTAATCATAATGTTTTTATTATACAGATGATTTACAGAAAATTAAGTTCTGATGCCATTCCTACCAAACATGTTTCAAACTTTTTAGACATCTAGCCGTTCTTACATAGAACCTGGTGAATTTACAGATCTGTAGATGGCCTAAAAATAAATAACCCCTGTGTGCTAGAACTAATACAAGTTTTATTAAACAGCAACTGGTCTATACGTTTATCAATAGTTTGTAGACAGTTTATAGCTCAATGAATTTTTATTTTAAATCAAAGAATCTTTGTTTTTTCAAGCTAATATTGCATTTTAAAAAATATTAAGACCCATTTCAAATTGCTAAACTTTTGTTGGTCTTAAATATACACTTTTTTATTTCCATCTCAAATCCAAATTATTCTTTCTAAATCCAAATCTTTACTTTCTAATTTAAGTCGTGTCTCCTTCCCAAACAAAACTGTACCTCCCTAATCAAAACTGTACTATCCTAATCCCACCAAATTGTACCTTCCAAATCAAATTTACTCTTTCTTAATCCAAATCATACTTTCTAAAACTAAAATTTTCTTTCTAAATATGAAATTTTTAACTTCTCAGTCAAATGCTTTCGAAATTAAAGTTCCTTCTTAAAACAAAATGTGTCTTCCCCATCCAAACTGGACCATCACGGAGAGCTATGTTTGTTAGAAAGGATTAAGATGTTAGGCGATTCAAATCTCTATTTGGATGGACGCGAATGGAGATTGACCTTTGAGAAATTAACACATCTAGAGAATCTAATTTGTATTCCAAATAACGAGAGAGTGGTTTTAAGAACCCATTGAGATAACCTGACACTGATAACCTTCAAGCGTGTCGCAAAAATCTTGTGTAAGTCCCTTGAAGAATCTGCATAAATTAATTTGCCTTTTTTACACATGTCGTGACAGGGGCGTGCTAGGCTGACAAAAGATAAGCTTTGATTCATTGCTCAAACAACACATAATTGTGTTGTGTTGGACAAAACTCGTAATTAAATTTCAAGTATGGATCAAACCAAGACCGAAGACCATAGTTTTAAAAATGCATTTTTTGTTAGCTACACAGAGAGAGAGAGAGAAAGAGACCAAATGTCGACCGTAGATTCAAATGTTAAATAATAATTTATACAAAGTTTTACCTTCTATATAATCTATATAATTTTAGATATTAATACCACCACATTAAATATCAATTTTTAATATCAAATATTATACGATCTTCGCATTGAAAAGTTAAATAACTATAAGCTATATGTAGAAAGGTATTCTTGCTTATTTAGTTTGCGCGATGCTTCTTCAAACCATTATCTTCTAACGCCTCAGTTCAATTAAGGACTACGTGAAAATAAGAATTGAGATTCTAGAGGCAATACTGCAGCTCATCAGCTATACGAAGGTATCGGAAGGATAGGGGTCGTGTAAATGCAAATTCACGCGCGTTATCTCAACGTAAATCCATTCTAATATATTCTTGGAAATTTTATATTGTTCGCTATAACTATTATGAAATCTCTGAATGTTTCCTATTTATATCGCTGTATTTCAACAAGTCCTGCACGTACATGGTGAGCCATCTACTGAACGATTGGCTAACTTACACAACGTGTCTTTTAGGTTAATTTAGAAAACTCTGGATGCTATCTATATATCTAGCTTGTAGTCTCTGTTCTACACGGCATTTGTATATCTAAAAGTAGCTTCATATAATTGCTATTCTCTATATGTGAGCAATAGTTACCCAAACATTATTTGAAAAAGTAAAAATTACAATTACAATTATTTTATTTCCAAAGCGCTATATCTCGCAAGGTAAACTTGCGCCAAACAAGGAGAAAAGTTCATTTACATAAGTTATTTACATTATTCAACGCATGAAAACATTAGAAATCCAGATTATGTAGAAAGTTTAGAATGTATTTACAAAACGAATTGAACTTTAAACTTAAAATCAATATCAGGTAAAAAGTTTCTTTTAATTTAAATTTGCAATCTTTTTCTCTATATAATAATTATCTACTTAGTTATTCATGAACCTTTTATAATTACACTAAAATTAAGCCAAGATACTCAGCCTTTTTCAAATACCAATTTCAGTTTTTGAGAAGATGCTTTCTACGTCCACTAACGAATACCCAACGGTGCTCTGGAATTAAATGAATTTTGTACTTTCTACTTTATGCAAATGTATAACGAGTTTATTTATCTACAATAAACGCCGTATCATTCCTCTATAGTTATCGACAACTTTTTATAGTATTTGTGTTCTTGGAGCAAATATAAATACAAAGTAGAAATGCTGAGCACTACAACAACCTTGATCTTCACCAGTGGCTGTTTAAGTATATTGATTGATATCAAGAGAAGATTTTACCTGAATAGAAGAACTCAGTTGTTTATATTTTTACTACATATAACCGTAAAACTTCCCATAAGCGACATTTCTGATGACATTTCTTGACTTACAGCTCCCTACAGGTCCCATTTCAAATTTTAAAACTATTTTATTTTTATCCTTAATTCAGAAGAACAGCAATACGGTGCTGTTTAATAGCAGACTTTGTATATATAGGTACATGAAAAAACAATAGAAAAAAATAAAAGATAAGTGGGTCAGTTGTTGATATTAAAAATAAAGAAGGCATCTCCTGACCACAAGCACATGTGCTTTTTAGATGGCAGAGCGCCATCTAGTGGAGTAAAATAAACTAAACGTTTAAAGGTACATATATATTGACTAGAGTTAATATATTTTATTTGTGAATTTCGACTTCCTGCTATCGTGTTCTTCAACTGTTCCCGTAGAACCGGGCACAAGACGGGAAAGGTCTTAATAAAAGCTTATATTTGTAAATGTCTTGACCTGACATAAGCCAATCTCCAGTCTCAGTGGCCAGGATTATCCATAGTTTATGAATTTCACTTGTAATGGTCTTCTATATTAATATAAAAACTTGTCGTCACACATCTTTTTAATAAAGACAGTTGATTGTAAGGAGAGTTGTGTTTCTTTTCTTACGGACAAAAAAAAGGCAAGATTTTTTAGCATTCCGCTCTTCAACTGACTAATGGGTCTATTTAATTAAGAAACAACAGGTTGATTATTTCTTTCTCATCTCTTTCTTTGGATTTTTTTCCACTCAGCCTTTCCATTCAATCATTTAGTATCTACCTCCTAAACAGGACGGGCATTCAGGAAAACCTATGCATAAAAAAATTATTCCAGAAATTCAAAGGTTGAAAAAAAAACTCACACACACACTTATATAGCTTCATTAAGACCACCGGTCTTATACAGATTTAACGCAGGAAGGAAGCACAGATGGAGATCCTATACTCCAGGCAGCATAGACTCCAACAACAGCCTCCAGGTCCGACAAATGCCCAGTGGAAATAGGTTGAAAAAAAAAGAGTCAACTCACACATAGCATAAAAATAATTATTTCAATTTTCAAAGCATAATTTCAAAAGTATAGGTGCATTATATATATATATATATATATATATATATATATATATATATTTCAAAAGAGGATATGCAATTAGAGAATTTATTATTATTATTCTCTATAGTTTAATATACAAGTTTAAAAAATAATTCAAAGATAGGTAAAAAAAGAGAAATTTTAACAGGTTCTTAAAGACAGATTTAACTCAAGTTCTTCCACTTTGGCGCGGTACAATTTTGTCCCATTATAATCTGAGTTCACAATGACCCTATCCATGTAGCAGCACTCAGGGACTGTATGCAAAACCTTTGGTACAATGGACAGCGTGGGGTCAGGGGAACAAAGGACCTTCGATTTCTAAGTCAAGATCCTCTCTCTTCCTCATCTTCTGCTATAAATACTCGGCTGTTATAAATTACTGGAACAATGGACAGACCGGATGTCGGCTGGATAAAAATACGATTTGTCAGCTTTTATCTGATACGATTTAATATTTATTTATAACCTGTGACACAAAATGAATTTCCGATCAATGAACCATTGTTTCAATATAAATTATTCAGAATCCTGTTTTATCATCCATTCTTGTTTCCATTTCTGATTTCCTAAATAGAAATTGTGGTCAGGAATTCTAAATTGTGGGGCCGTTATGGTATCTAAATTTGGAATCTCTCGATAGAGCATTTAATACTTTTTTAAAACAGTCGTATGTTTTTGTTGAATCTTTATTTCACAGGTTAGTATGTGTATAGTGATATTTTACAAATTTATTGGTTCTCTTGTGAAACGAATTTTGAACACCTCTCTTTGACATGCATCCAATATACAGATTAACCTTGTATTAAGAGAGGTGTTCAAAATTATTGAATATGCAATAATTATATCATATATAATATAATATATAATAATATCATATAATTGCTTATCAAAATGTTTTTGAGAAAACAACTGTACACCAAAGAACAATTCACCCCAATACATCACCAAAACATTAATTTTTCCAACCTATTAACCCCTCATGCTGTGACCCTTCAGTGGATTTATTATACTCTCGCCCGAATATTGTCGTTAATCTTTTTTTTTTTTTGGCTGTTCGCAAGAGTATGTAGTAGGCCACATAGGTACATAGTAGGTGCCACAGAGGAGGGAACCTCAAACAACCTAGATGGGCAACATGAAGACATGGACGGACCCTATGCCCACCTCAAGAGATTTGATCGTAAATATTAACAAATATCAGACTTCCCACACGAAGATGGCACTTGATGAAGAAGAATCCTTGAATTAATTTATTGTAACGGCAAGTAATGATCAGCATAGACTATATTGATATTAAGCTTTTTGAAAATCTTTGTATTATAGAGACATGGGACACTGGTAGTTGATTTACTATCTAGAATTTAATATCTAAAAATGTTGTCACTTTGTGTACTTTACCCATCATTAAAGTGGTAAAATAATTATTCATTAGAAAAACTTCGAAACAACCTCATAAAATATCAGGTCAGGATATATGTCGTATCCATAGACAGAAATAAGTATGCAGTATGTGTGTGATAAAAGAATTCCCTAGACAAATTAGAAACATCCCTACACACGCCAGATCGGTCCAGAATCTATGTGGTCACGCGATGTAGTACCCACACGGTATGGCGGTGTGCGGCAAGAGTGTCCTAAACAACTTGGAAACAATTCCACAAGAGTTCGTGTCCCCGAACTGACCTACGATAGATATGGGGTGCTAAGACAGAATGCCCTAGACTACCCTACATTCATTAGATCGGTTTAGAATCTATGTGGTCAGGTGATGTTGTACTCACACGGTATGTTGGCGAGGTAAAAGTGTCCTATACAATTTATAAACATTCCCACAAGAAGGCATGCACCCAGGCTGACATGCAGTAGATATGGGTGCGATGACAGAATGCCCTATACAATCCTATACACACGAGATCGGTCCAGAATCTATGTGGTCAGGCGATGTAGTACCCACACGGTATGTCGACGAGGTAAGAGTCTCCTATACAACTTAGAAACATTCCCACAAGAGGTCGTATCCCCAGACTGACCTACAGTAGGTATAGGTGCGATGGTAAAATGACCTACACAACCCTACCCACACAATCTACGTGTCCACGACACACACGTCTACGTGTTCACGCCATGTACCCACACGGCACTGACCCACGGTGGATACAGGAGGGCACCATCGGCAGCGAGCTGGTGATCCGCCGGCCAGCGACCTGGTGGACGACGAGATGTTCCTGGACGAGGACGAGCCACCGCCCTCCCACCAGGAAGTACGGCGCGGGGCCCACGTGGTGTACCGCCGGCCCGCTCGCGACAACGCCACGTCCAGCGACTTCCGTAACTCTTTCTTCTCCTCTTCTCTTAAGTGCTGAGATTCCATAGATGAAACTCCCTCTTTACTTGATCATTTAATAACTAAATACTCATTAGGGTCGAAAAATGCAAAACAAAAATAGGAACAATATATTGCTATATGCCTATAACAACTTTCTCGTTGGTGAAGAAAGGCAAAATATGCGCGAGGCATTGAAATACTAAAATTACTAATGTAATATATATTCATGAAAATCTTTAACTTATTATACATTTTATAAATTCGCATATACATTTTCAAAGTTTATAGTTTCTTAACAAAAATAGGAGAAATCTATATATACAAATTTACAGATTTTAAACTTCTTGTATCTTGTATATGCCTTTGGGAAAAATTCGAAATTTATATATTTTTCAATTAGTTTTATATTCTTCAACTTTACTAAGTTTTGAAAGAAAAAAGAAGTACAGGAGTACAATTCTATCTTTGCCCGAGCCAACAAACACGTGCAGCTATTAAACCATATCCTTCAATTTTATTTTCTACAAACAAATCTCATTTGTTCTAGTGAAACCTCTCTTAAGAGAACCATGCTCTAAAGGAAAACCGTCTGCATTTAGATGAAACCACATGGTCTTATGGTTAACCAATACTTGAACAACCTGTGTTTATGGGCCAACCTGTGGTATCCGGTCATTTTGGTCTCTCCATTGAATATTTGTTTAAGACAGGTTTTAACCATATTCCACAGTCATTTCTAAATAATCAACAATACCCACAAAGTTTCTAAAACATTGCGTTTTGAGATATTGCACCAAGAGAACGAAATTTCACCTCAAGGACAGAGTTCTTAAAAGGTTTTAATTTGATTACCACGTCTGGCGTGAGGAGGATTCAACTTTCCTCGACCAGATGGGATGTAATTACGGAGATGCCTGCCCTAAGTCAATCCATGGCAGCTAAGCCGGGTCCCAGCCAAGGCCGAGCGTTCTTCCTTCCTCCAGCAATCAAACATCCTCATTGTTGCCATAACGTACAGCAGCCTTGACGTGCCTTTCTTGGGCTTCATTCCTCGACCTTTGTCTCTCCACATTCGCCCGGGTCACATCCTACCTCTCCTTCATTTCCAGAAAGAATACGTTAGTGTGCGAATGGTTTAAAGTTTTGATCCCCAAAGAAGATCTATCTAAAAGAGTTATCGATTTCATTTATAAAAATTCAAATAATTTTGAGCTATTTGAAAAAGTTCTTTTTTTTTTACCATAGTAACTATCTTGAAGGCCGACCTTCATTGTTCTTAAAATAACAGAAATTTCGGGCAGATTTTCGACAATAATCTTTTGTTTTCGTCAGGAAAGAATAAAACATTATGGTTATCTTTTTGGTGGCAAAATATAGTTCTATACACTTTATAAATTTACGCGCATTTATACATATATAACCTATATATTTTAAATATAAAATTTCATATCTTGATGATAGAGGTTGCTTGGCTGGTATTCATTGTTCTTGAAATAACACACAGACACTAAGGCCAGAATAAAAATTCTTCTGGCCGAAGTGTCTGTTATTTTCAAGAACATAAAATTTCATAATAAAAGAAAATCGAAACAACAAATTTGCAGATTTATATTACCTGTATCACATTTCTGCTACAGATGAAACGCTCAAAGGACTCTATTTTACAAAGGAAGTGACTCAGGGATAAGGTTGTTCAAGAGAGTTCTCTTTTTTTTTTTTTTGCTATATAACACTTGCTAGTTTAAAACTAATAGAGATGCTTCTGTAAGTCAGTAGAGTTGGTTGGCTCAATACATCTCCGGTGCTATAATCAAAACTACGATATCTTAAAACAGTGATGTTGATTCTTTATTGTTTTAAATTTGCAGCGTGACACACACATACGCACATACAATGCTGGTCTCAGTGACAAAATATTGTGATGATTAAAATAGTTCCATTGACAAATATTATTGTGACTATAATGGTCCCAGTGACAAAGCAAAATGGCTGCTGATCCCAGTGGCTAAACAATGAGACTGTGCTAGTCCCAGTGACCAAACTGTGTGACAGTAATGTCCCAGTGAGAAATTATTGTGACTATAATGATCCCAGTGACAAAATTGTGTGACTATGCTGGTCCCAGTGACAAAACAATGTGACTTTACTAGTCTCAGTGACAAAACAATGTGACTGTACTAGTCTTAGTGACAAAACAATGTGACTGTACTAGTCTCAGTGACAAAACTGCGTGACAATGCTGGTCCAGTGTCAAAATATTGTGACTAGAATGGTCATAGTAACAAAACTGAATGACTGTGCTGGTCCCAGTGACAAAACAATGTGACTGTGCTGGTTCCAGTTACAAATCAATGTGACTATGCTGGTCCCAGTGACAATACCGAGTGACTATGCTGCAGTGCCCCTGGACACCGTGGCGGCCAGGTTCGCCGCGACCTCTCGCCCCACCCACCGCAGGAAGAAGCGCAGGGCCCCGGACACGGTATGGCCCGAAGTCCTGGTGGTGTTGGACTATGAGACATTCCGCCTCCACAACCGCGACAGCCGCGACCTCAAGCGCTACTTCGTGTCCTTCTGGAATGGGGTAGGTGCCCTTCATTCCTGGATGTTAGCAGGGTCCGCTGACCGCCGGTGTTCGCAGGTAGACCTCCGCTATAAGACCTTGTCCTACCCCAGGGTTCGGGTTAGCCTGGCTGGGATGATTGTCGCCAAAGTGAGTCTCTTGAATTCACAGAGTTCGATTTTGTATTTTTAATTATTATTCGTCGTCCCAAAAATTTGCTCTTGTGTTAATATGAACCCCTTGCATTGATTCACTATATCGTTAGCTTATACGGTGAAGGCTTAACCGTAGACGCGCTTCCTCAAATCTTAGCTAAATCCGTTTTGGGTGTCAGAACTAATTTTTTTTAAATCAATATGGAATACTGATAAGATTCCACGTTGCGCTGATACATCAATGTTCAGAGGATAGCAAGAAACTTACGCCGTTATTAGAACCGCATGCGTTGTTTATGCATGATAGGGAATACATGGATCCTTGCAATAATCCGATTCGTGGATTTTAATGATTAAGAATCCATGGATCCGTGCCATCCGTGGTCTGTGCCCGATAAAGAATCCGTAGATCTGTGGCATCCATGTACTGTGCCCGATAAAGAATCCATAGATCCGTTCTATCCATGTAGTGTGCCCGATAAAAAAAATCCATAGATCCGTGTCATCCATGTACTGTGCCCGATAAAGAATCCATAGATCCGTGGCATCCATGTACTGTGCCCGATAAAGAATCCATAGATCCGTGGCATCCATGTACTGTGCCCGATAAAGAATCCATAGATCCGTGGCATCCATGTACTGTGCCCGATAAAGAATCCATAGATCCGTGCCATCCATGTACTGTGCCCGATAAAGAATCCATAGATCCGTGGCATCCATGTACTGTGCCCGATAAAGAATCCATAGATCCGTGCCATCCATGTACTGTGCCCGATAAAGAATCCATAGATATCCGTGCCATCCATGTACTGTGCCCGATAAAGAATCCATAGATCCGTGCCATCCATGTACTGTGCCCGATAAAGAATCCATAGATCCGTGGCATCCATGTACTGTGCCCGATAAAGAATTCATAAATCCGTGGCATCCATGTACTGTGCCCGATAAAGAATCCATAGATCCGTGGCATCCATGTACTGTGCCCGATAAAGAATCCATAGATCCGTGCCATCCATGTACTGTTCCCGATAAAGAATCCATAGATCCGTGCCATCCGTGGTCTGTGCATGATAAAGAACCTATGGATTCGTAGCATTTGTAGCCTTTGCTAGGACAAATAATCCACGGATCCATGTCAAGCGTGGCTTGTGCAGGACAAGGACGCCACGCCTTATCTAGAGCAGAACCGGCTACACGCTCCTAACGCCGACGCCGTGGACGCTGCCGCCGCACTCACGGACATGGGGAAATATCTGTACCGCGAGGACCGCCTGCCATCCTACGACTTGGCCGTGCTGGTGACCAAGTTGGACATGTGCCGGCGACAGTTCGACGGGGGTCGCTGTGGCAGGGGCACCGCTGGTACCTTTCCTTCTTACCTCACCTACACTCACCTTCTGAAAATTGGGGAAATATTGTCGTCATAAGGAACTATCAAGATGACAATGAATGCCTTGGAAGTGCCTTATTTGTCTACTGAAGACCTAATTAGCTTTAGGGTCACTCCCATTTGAGGACATTAGGAGAGTTAGGAAACTAAAAGAATTATTTTGGTATTACCTTGTTTCACACTGATATATGGAATCTAACTGGAAGGCGTTTGACACAGACTCAATATTGTCTACCCTGTTAACTTTCTTTTTTCAAATATACTTCTAATTTGGATCAAGAAATTATCAAGAGATCGAAATTAAGCCTTAGAGGTGTAAATGTGAATGTGGACAATATAAATGGCTTGATATTAACGTTTCAAAAAAAAAACGGCAATGCCTACATGTGGTCAAGGTAAAATAAAGTGGACCCTTACAAACTAAAATCCCAATGAGTTCAATGTATGGTCTTGAGTGAATGGATTAGGAACAACTTGAATCACAAGAATATGGATCTCTCAGCAAACGTTTGCCTCTCTGGGGCGTTAAGGATGTAGGAGGGACTGAAAATGAGTGTTCAGATGCAGCTAAACAACACGCTAATGAGATCTGGGGGCTATTTAGTAATGATACTCACAATATTTTAAAGTTGACATGGTGAAAGCCTTAACGTCCTCTGAAGACAAAGAGGCCTCGTGTTGTAAAGAGAAAGGGAAAGTAAATAAATAAATAAAATTGATGGCCAACGAGATAAATGTCCTTCCTATCGGCGATCCAAGTTATTTGTATGCCAACCGAGAATTGATTGACGGCCATAAATTGAGAATGCGCATCGGCCGTTCGTGATAGGGAAGAGCTAATATAAGATGTCAGACAGGAATAGCCACTGCGGAAATTGATTTGGCCATTGTCATCCCCCGTCGCCGACAAATTCAATTAGAAAATCTCTTTCGAGAAGGTATGTTCAATCTTCACCTCAATTTCTATACGGTGGTCTTCACCTTGATAAATTCCTTGAGAACCAATAGGAAGACATTTTAATCTTCTTTAGATTAAAAAGAACGATAATTTTCTATTAATATAGATGATTTAAGTGGCTTTCAATATTCTTTTGTGACAAAAGTCTTAATTAACTGAATGAAGGTTGGAAATATTGGAGTTTTCATAAAGCGTTTTAAAATCCCAAGAAAGGCTCTCTGAAGTATTTATTTATGTGCAGGGAGATGTATGAAAGACACACTCGACACGAAAGAATAAAATGTTTTATAGTAACATTTAGGAATGGAAGAACTAGCTGTTTAATGAGAGCCTTTACTCAGAATTGTTATAAAGCAGAGACGGATCTATTTCAAAATGTTTTAACCTTTCTTGAGCAATTTCAGACAAACATTTTTCCTTAACAGAATACGTTACTGAAGAATAGTTCTAACTGCTGGTAGATGATTCCAATAATAAAGTAGATGACAAAAAGCACTATCTATTTCTAATTATGTTAAATGTTTAAAACCCCTATCTTCTTTTTTTAGATTCTTATTAATTCTGTTCACAATAGAGATAGGCTAAACAATCGAAATAAATGGACAAATGTAGTGGTCTCGCACTTCTACACTTCCCTTGTACATAGAATCATTGTAAATTACTAAAACTTCACAGAATGGTTGCTGTTGAAGATTTCGCGTGATCCCAATTTCATTCTCTCTCTCTCCACGATAAAACTTGTTAGGTAAAGTGCATCATTAAATGTGTGTGTGTGTGTGTGAATGAATTAAATTATAAATTTCTCAATTAGCCTAATTTTTAAAATCAAATTTCTTTTATGATTTCTGAAAAGAAAGAAACAAAATGTGAAGACTTGTCTTATATCAGTGATGAACTCCTCCATTAGTCTAATCTTTGGATCACTTTGATTGTATAGTCATGCTCTCCCTCTATAGTCTACACTTGGATGGGAATTCATATAGAATTGTACTTAATGGATCTCTGAACTTGATAGAATTGTGCGATGAAGTAAAACTTTCCTCTAGATATTGCCATCTAAGTTTTACTGATTCTTCCGGAGGTAGTCTTTCATCGGTGGTTGAATTATAACAGGTTCAGTATATTTAGGTCACAGTTTTAGGCGGAATGAACGATGAGTTGTTCGGAGAAAGATTTGTTATAGTTATAAATCTACAGCCACACACACACCCAATTGAATGTAAAATGTTGATCCATGTGCTATGAATGTGAGCTTGTGATGCCCTAGCAGAGAATCAATTCTGATTTGTAGCCGTGTCAAATGTCCCTTGTTGACAATAACTTCAGTCCACTCCTATGTATAACGTTCTATTCAATACAATCTTTTTCTGAATCACACACCCAATTGAAATATTAGCCCACAGAGATGTTTTCATTTGTAATGATAGATAATTAAGGCAGGTACTTTCTACTTTTGAAAATTGCGATATACAAAGCGTTTACCGCTATTGCACTTCTGAATCTCATAATTTTAAATTTGAACCCAGTGAGTTCCTTTCAACTTTTGTTAAACACAGGAGTGTCGTATAGAATAAATGTAATATAAAGTTGTCCTAAAAGTTCGTGTTTTTCTTAAAATGTTGTTTTTCTTATTACTTGGCGAATATAAATATTACAGCTAATACATAATAATACATAATACAATTATTTTATACATAATACAAAGACACTATGCATAACAGCGAATAATATTGGTATTTCAATTTTTTGTAAGTTTTTACGAACTTTTGGGACAACCTTGTAATAAGAAGGAATGATACGAGCGAGATGTGCAGGGTTCGCCTACGTGGGAGGAGCCTGTGTGGTCAACAAGCGGCTGGAGAAGGTGAACAGTGTGGCCATCATAGAGGACAGTGGGGGCTATAGCGGCATCATCGTAGCTGCACACGAGGTCGGCCACCTGTAAGTACGGAGTGGGTGTCCCGTTGTACCTGCGGGTAACTGGATGACTGTAGACTGGGCTGCGTGCACGACGGCTCCCCGGCCCCTAGCTACCTCGGGGGACCCGGAGCTACACGCTGCCCGTGGGAGGATGGCTTCATCATGTCCGACCTGCGGCACACGGAGCGGGGCTTCCGCTGGTCGACTTGCAGCGTCGAGCAGTTCAAGCACTTCCTCAAGTAACTAATTTCCTAGTCACGAGTGAGGAAGTAGATTATGATAGAAAAAATATCTTTATATAGAACATCAATGTTTGAACTTCAACACTCATCAAGTCCTCCATTCGTTAATTTTCCCCCTGTTTCTTTATCTATGCTAGAGATAGCAATACTTTAAATATGTAAGTAACTTCGCGGTAATGGCTCAAATTTAGATAAGTAAAAGTTACCATAATGCTAATGTAAATACTGTAAATTACCGGTAACCGTATTTTATAACTTTTGACCTATCAGAATAGATATGCTTCGATTCTATGAGGGCCAACATGATAATCATAGCACAAAATAATGGTAAAAAGCCAGTTTTCAAATGTGCAAAGCTTCAGATGAGGCAATTTATACTGTGGTTCAATTCTAAGAATTTAAATAGAGAGAATTCTCGCTATTTTATTAGAAGAGATTCCAATGGGTGTAATGTGAGCCTAGGGTAGATGAGGGCGGTATGTGCAGCGGCGAGACGGCCGGCTGTCTGTTCAACTATCCCCAGGACAACCAGCTCCTGTCTCGCCACCTGCCAGGCTCCACCATGACCCTGGACGAGCAGTGCCAGAAGGACAGAGGGACTCAGGCTTGCTTCGTAAGTTCTCTCTCTGCCCTCTTTATCCTCTTCTCAAATACTCGGAGTTTAAACTACCCTTGCAAATACCCTCTACCCCGTCAACTTTTCTATCAACTACCCACCCCTCTGTCAACTTTTCTATCAACTACCCACCCCTCTGTCGACTTTTCTATCAACTACCCTCTCAACTGCCACCTACATTGCCATCTACTACAGAGTATAAACTACCTTCTTCCCTATTTCCCCAAATATGTTAAAATAATACACACCTAAAATGACCAACAACATCTTAAATTAAAAACTATAAAAATATCTGCGAAATTTTAAGAGTAAATTTTTCTTTCATTGCTTAGAAATTTAAAATAGCATAAAAGTCACACAACAACAAGAAAGACCCTAGTTCATCAGGGGCGAACCTCCAAGTATCTCAACCGCTACGATTGCGATAGATTTCTTCAGTTTATATAGCAGACATTTGATATGATATGTTTCGAAAATATTTTCCCAAAATTATATTTCTTGAAATAATACCTCTGCCTGAAAAGTCAAGACTCATATCTCTACATCTTGAATTAATAATAATCCAACCTACAATTGTATAATTCTCTATCGCTAGAATTTTTTAAAATTATTTCATCGATTATTCGACAAAAATCTCCTTGTCAGGATCAAATGAAAAATAAAATTTGCGGCAGGACAACATATCCAACGTTTAGTTTATACAATTAAAAGCGTATTTTGACTGAATCATTTTTATATAGAAATAAAGATAACGACCAGCAAATCTCTCTACTCAAAATTCTATGGGTCCATAATTTTGCTGAATACCTTCACTAACAACTAACTCTTACCTGGAAATGGATGCAATGGTCGACAGGCCCACAACACATATAGAGCTAGAAAATCACTTGGAAAGGGTAGTGCGATCTGTTTTAGTCAATCACAAAAAGACAATCTTTGAACCAAAAACCACATTAGAAAATATTCAAAACTCTAATCTAGTCACTGACTACCTCCAAGATATCCACAATTGACGTTCCCAGGGAGTCCTTCACACCTTCAAACTGAATTCATACTAACGGTAACTGTAGAGCAATAAATAAACACTCCCCTTCTTCCTGTTTATCAACTTCCCGGTCATATAAAGTTGTCAGGTCTGTGGAACTTGAGATTTTAGATGGTGTCTGCTGGGGATGTCTGGAACTCGTCAATAGATGAGTCGATACAGTTGAATATGTGCTTCGAAGTTGAAGGCTGGGAGTTACATTTGGTACTTAGTGAAAGAATATTACAATGGCGTTGGGGAAGGTCATTTTCAGAAGATGACCAGACTTAACTCTCTTGAAGGTTGGGAAGACTAAAATATGAGTTATTCAAATTCATATGTTTGTATGAAGAGAGTTCGCATAATTAAATGATAAGGAAGCAAATAACGAAAATGTCAATGCAGTAGTACAGCCGTTTCCTTCACTCCTTTCCATTAGGCCTATTTCTTCTTTTAGCGCTCTTCAAAAATTATTTCTCATCCATCGACACACTCATTTTAAAAATAAACATTGGTTTGTAATGTGAATGCCTTCTTCTGTATAATCTACTACAGTACAACATCTCCAGAACTACCGCCTAATAAACATGGATTCCCTTTAGGGGAGGTCTCTCATTGGAAGTTTGATGTTACGTCAAATCAAATCTTTCTCCCTTTATTTTTCATAGGCGGCCGCTTATCATATGAGTCGCTCATGTCAGGTTTTGCTTTATTTGTACTCTTTTGTTCATTTCATTATTGACTTTATCCCCACTTTCTTTAATGCATTCAATTTCTCTTGGTCTCAAGAGTGGTTGCTAGTCAGAAATTCTACAGTTTGGGTAAAAATTTGAAGGCTTTTTGAACGTGAGATGGAATCTGTGATGAAGAGAACCATTGAACTTGTGGTAGTAGAAATTGTTATTACATCATGACGCGGTGTGTCCCAACAGAAAGACGCCCGGGTCTGCGCCCAGCTCTTCTGCTACGACACTGCCTCGGGCTATTGCGTGTCGTACCGCCCAGCTGCCGAAGGCTCGAACTGCGGGGACGGCCAGGTGAGTTGGCAACATTCATGCGACTTTCACTATTATGAAAATCTCTTTCTTAAGTGTAAATAGGCTTTCAATTTAGAAAAATGTGTTTTGGTGTAGAATGAAACACTTTGATTTGTCTATGTGAAGAAGTAGTACAAATGTGATATTGTACTGGGATAAAATGCATAAGTTAAGAAAGAAAAAAAGGTATATCCTTATCGTGCAACTGAAAGTTGCTGATGGCTGGCACCATCTATCGGATGATGGATAATGGTATATATGGAACGTACAGTCAACTATCTGTTGTAAACATTTAGGATTAAAGATAAGATATTACCAGGCTGTTTGTTTCTTTAGATTTTTAGATCTCTCCTTATTTTTCTTTGTATATGTATTCTTGTTTAGAGTATGCTTATACAAGGTTTATACCCGAAATAAGTAGAATGATTTTTTCCTGTTGACAAGGATGTGGTAATTGAAATATTTGTGATGGGAAAAGTGGATTGTGGCCTTGGGAAAGCAATACCCACCGCATCAGTTGCATCCTGATCAGTGTGAAGATAGCAGCTGATCTGGCTCAAGGGCGAGTCACGTTGCCACATTCCATGGATCAACGACTTACGATAAAATGTATTAAGTTCTAAAATCCTGTTCAGCGACCATGTCTGTAATTAAGAATACCTATAGGGTCGAAACAATGTCCTAAGGAATGTGTTTTTTCGCTGGCTCGAGATGTTCTGAGAGAGCAAAAAGAAGGTTGTTGACGAAGAATGCCCGGGGCACCCGTCAATAACGGATTTTTTGTATGCAACTGCCATTATCCACAAAGAATTTATGCTTCATATGCATATAGTAAACTAATTTTTATGTGGAAATCCTCGAAAAATAGTGCAACACGTCAGGAAGGAGATCTTTGGCAATTGGAAGCTGCACCACGACAACAGGCCGTCCCACACCGCCTTTATCGTGAACAACCACAAGATGGGAATGCTGATTCAGCTTTCCTACAGCCTTGATTCTGCACCACCAGACTTCTTTTTGTTTCCAAGAATATAAAGGAGCTTGTAAAGCTATACTTTCTTATACTAGAAAATGTCAACAAGGCCGTGACGACGTGGCTTAGCGAAGTTCTTGTCAAGGCCTTCTATACAGAGTTCTGCAACTGGCAGAGAAACTGGTAACTGTTTCGACACAGCACAAGAAAAATATTTTTAAAATGTTTAGTATATTGAAATTTTTGATCTGCATCAATATATATTTCATGATTTATTCTAATGATTTTGGGACAGAGACCATGTATATTTTTAATTCATTTTTTAAGTCTTATTTATTCAATAATATAAATCAACTTTTGAAAAATAGTGAACAATTACACAATCTCAACCCTCTTTCTCTCTGTTTTCATTGTAGAATTCCAATTTAACGAATGACCAAATGGACCAACAAATATTATCGATAAATAAAGGAAATCGTTAAGTCGATATGAAACAACTTTATGCATAAAATATCGTTTCCTTCCAGTATCCCTTTTGAAAATTGAACGTTTAACAGTAAGATATTGGTATGGCGGCGTCGAAACAAGAGAGAAGATGCGCTGGGAGGTCTACCAAAGAGAGAGATACTTACTTACATAAATGAGGTCTATCAGAAACACCAAATTGTTCCTGCGGAGAATCTGAACAGACTGCTCTTCACCTCATCTACAACTGTCCGAACTTTTCAGAAGTGAGACATCGTTTGTTCCCTGATCTAAATGATCTAACTCTTTTACCTCAGCCACTTCCTTTATTCTTTATATCTATAAAAATGAAATCCAAAATCGATGTTTGTTATCGCGTTGCGCAAAATCTACAGAATCAATCATTATGAAATTTCGCATGTAGGTAGCTGAAGATTTCGTTTAACATATAGGCTATTCAAAAAACTAAAAAGGTTGATGCGCTTTTTTAAAATGTAAAACCAAAAAGCGTTAGTTTCAGCCTTTTACCGCTTGGCGCAGCGACGACGATAAATGAATTTGATTGTTTAATAATTTTAAACGTTGTTTGTTAGTTTGTTTACAGGATGAATGTTTTCAAAAGGTAAGATTATCCAATCGCAGTGAAACTTTAGGAAGTTATTTATTATACTACTGGGAAGGTTTCTGGTTTGAATTTGATTTGAAATAAATATTGTTGCAATTTTATTTGCAAATTTTCTACTTTCACTCGCAAGCAGCGCCTCTCGCGGCATCTGGTGAAATTACATTTATAAATTGTAAAAATGCTAAAATGTGTTCCAAGTATAATAAATTTAATATTTAATTTGAGGATTTAGTAATATAATATTCCTATAACGTTGTAAAAAAAAAACTTGGCATTTCAATATTAATATATATTTAAAGAAAATATCTTATTTAAAATTTAATAAATGTTTAAAAAAAAATGTATTTCAAAAATATATTTAAACGCATATAACAATATTTATATACGTTTATAAATATATATATAAGGGGATTGGATGTTTTCTAGAATCGTTTTAACAAATGTTCGTTAGGCAAACTTTTACTCGGGTAGAAACCGGGCGTAGCCGGGAACATTCGCTAGTCATCTATATAAATTTTATGAACTCTGTAAAATAATACATGAAAATTTGTAAATATTTAATTCTAAGTTCTTATTTGTTTGTTGATTTGTTTCCTCTGTATTAGGCGCAAATATTTCAATATCGCGCCTGGTTGATTAATAATAATAAAAAAAAAAAGATAGAGATACTGCGCTATTCCCCAAATTTATTCATCCTAGAATGTTTATTCAGATTTATTTGTATTTTACTAAGAGAACAGTATATTCGCCGCCAGGAGGCGAAACTGACCGGACGTGTGTCGCTAGGCTCCGATAGTTCCGGTAAATATTGTTTTAAATATTCAGTTTACTTATTGTATAAGAGTTATATAAATTGTTTAATTTAAAAATATTTTAACTTTTTTAAATTGGCAATCATTGTTCAAGAGTTTAGGAGATTTCCTTTTTTGTTTTGTTTTATTATCATTTTGAAATCCTTTTCCATTGTTGTTTTCGCACAAATATGCAAAAATAGAATATGGAACTAATTATTCAAACTTTAAATGATAAGTTGGATGAAATTTATAACTATTTTGACAAAAAAGTTCAACAAAATCAAAAAAATCTAACTAAAAATGATATTACATTTTTGTCAACTATGGTTAGGCAAACCAAGGATGGAATTTCAACTTTAAAAGAAATAAATAACCAAGATATATTGGAACTTATGAAAACAACAATTACAGATGTTATGGACCAAAAACTGAAAGGGATCCAGGATGAATTAGTTAAAACAACTCCAACATATGCTCAAGTAGCTCGTACAGAAACACCACAAGATTACATTAAAAAAAAACAAAATTTACATAAGGAGTTCACAATAGTGGCAACACCTATAAATGTGGAAGATAATACAAAAATGTATCAAACTATATCAGGCAAAGTTAAAAAGCTTAGGGACGAAGGAAAAAAAATAAAGATTAACAAAATTATAAATGCAGGGAAATCTGTAATAATAAAGACCCCTACAGAATCAGACGTGGAATCTCTAAATGATGAGTTAGGCAGGGCAGAGGAACTCGCTAATATCAGCAAAATTTATATCCCCAAACCAAGAGATCCTACAGTAGTAGTTAAAAATGTTAATAAACTTACAGAAACCTCTAATTTTATTAAAACAATCTGTAGTATGAACCCCGAATTAAACGAAATGGAAAATGATATCCATGTTCTGTTTAGCATGAAGTCGAACACGCCCCACCACAACATAGTTCTTAGGGTTTCACCAAAGGTTTACCAGATCCTTAAAAATATGAATAATAAGTTATATACTGATTTTGAACGCTGTTTTGTGGAAGATAGGATTCTGGTAAAAACAATGTCAGAAATGCCTTCAGTTTAATCCCAACCATAAATTGGCCGATTGTACTAACGTCGAGATATGCAAAGTATGCGGCGCGCAAGGAATTCATGACTGTTCAAAAATTTGCAGTTGTTATAACTGTCTAAAACATCCTAAATTTAGAAACTCGCTGAATCATAGAGCTAATTCTTCGGACTGTCCTCTATACAAAATACAAATAGATAGAATTATCCAACGAACGAGATATCATCCAACCGACAATTAGGCAAATTTCGCAGCTAAGATTATTGTTTATTTAGTTTGAATATCATGCAGGGAAAGGGAATTAAATGTTTACAACAAAATGTAAGAAAAAGTATCTTGGCACTGAATGAGCTTCAAGCTTCTATAAAAGACAACCCACCAGATATCATCCTAATACAGGAACCTTATCTGATTGATAGAGATGTAATTTTCGATTTAGAATCTCAAATAGTGCATTCAACGACAGATGAACAAATATACACTGCAACGATCTTTATGAATAAGTGTTTAAAATACAATAAAATCAATAAATTCACAAACTCCTTTTGTACAACCACCTCTATAAATTCAGCGGAATCAAATACTGTTATTGCAAACTTTTATATTCATCCACATAGATTTAATGACACTCATCAAAAATTTATCAAGGAGCTTCTGGATACCTACAATCAACAACCAATTATACTATGTGGCGACTTCAATTCTAGACACCCAGTCTGGTTTGATCCGACGACTAACTCCAATGGTTTCAAATTCCACTCCATCATAGATGAACATAGCCTATTTATCCATAATCTTAAGATACCCACCTGCCGAAATTCAAGCATTATAGATCTTACGATTTCAAACAAAAAATCAATAAGTTTTGTACAAAACTGGAAGACGACTATATTGACGAACATTTCAGATCACGTTGCAATAACCTTTGAAATTTATCATAATTTTAACAGGCAAAGGACAGTTCAAAACTCAACATGGAAATTTATAGAGAAAGATGCTGATTGGAAAACATTTACCGAAAAAATCTCAATACAAGATGTAGATAACATTATCACCCAGATAAACCACGCGTCAAACATCGAAGATATTGATAACATTGTAAAGACTCTCACACAAATAATTAGAGAGGCAGCTTATCTGTCCCTAAATGTCAAGACAAGAAGCGGAAATCATAAAACAAATACATACTGGTGGGATGGGAAGCTGGAGAATTTGAAAAACGATTTCCACTATATTAGAAATTTGTATTATCGGCATGGAGCGATCTATGAAAAGACCTATAAATCAATGAGAAATAAATATTTAAATAAAATTAAAATGGCAAGAAGAGCGAGTTGGAGAAATTTTATAGAAGAAAGTCATTCAACTAACGCATTTGGTAATGCTTATAGGATTTACAAGTCATTGAGATCAAAAAACAGAAATTTAGGATTACCTCTAATAGATAATTTACCAGATCATTTAAAGATCGACAAAATAAAAAGTTTAATGAACGATCTATTTCCGGATGATATTGGAGGTTTGGATAAAGATGATCATATTTTGATTAGAAATTATACTCCTAAATATAAAAATAAAAGTAGTGTTCATATCGAATCTAAGGAAATAGAGGAAACAATTTTAAAAACTAATATTAAAAAAGCACCGGGCCCTGATTACATTAGTAACAATATGATCAGACAAGCTAAAATGAAAATAATCCCAATTCTGCATCAATTATTCAATAAATGTATAGAAATGGGATACTATCCGGATGAATGGAAAAAATCATTCTTAAAAATAATTCCAAAACCAGGCAAAACGAGTTATGAAGTAAATAAAAGTTATAGACCTATATCATTGACATCTAATCTCTCTAAAACATTTGAGAATATAATAAAAAATAAATTAAGTAACTATTATTTAGAAAATAATCTAATGAACTCAAGGCAGCATGGCTTCATGAAATCCAGATCAACTATTACTGGAATGGAAAAAATTATGGAAACTATATTGAAACATAAACAAAAAGAATTGACTTCCTTGATAGCTATAGATATAGCTGGTGCATTGACAATGCATGGTGGCCTGCGATTATAAAACGAATGGATAATGACAACGTTCCCTCAGATTTAATACGGATCATAAAATCTTATTTGAATAAAGAAAGGGAGGTGAAATTTACATACGAATCAGAAACTTTTTATAAGAAAATAACTAAAGGATGTCCACAGGGTGGACCTTTATCACCTCTTCTATGGAATATTTTGCTAAATGATTTGTTGATAAATTTCGAATCAATTAATGCAGATATTATATGTTATGCAGACGATGTTACAATAATTTGCTGGAATAAGACTATTGAAGGACTAAAAACCGTAAGTGAATACACCTTAAATTATGTGATCCAATGGTGTAATAGAAATAAATTAACGATCAGTACAGAGAAAACTAAATTGCTATACCTGCATAACAGAGAAAAAATACCTATTGAGGTTAATAACAATATAATCAGGCCGGTCAAGCAAGTAAAAATTCTGGGAATGAAATTTTCAAATCACAAATGGAAAAATAAAGTTAACTTTACTCCACATGTAAATGATATTCTGTGTAAGGCAGGGCGTATGAAAAATTTATTATGTTCACTAAGCGGCAATGTGTGGGGTTTAGATACACAAAAGAGGTTAACTTTATATAAAACAATAATAAGGCCTGTACTTACATACGGATCAGAAATTTGGCTTAAATATTTAAACAATCGTTCTAAACAAAAACTGAATTCCATGCAGTACCAGATCATTTTATGGGCAGTTAAAGCATATAAAACCACATCTTCAAACTGTGTGCATAGTTTGGCAAAAATTCCACTCCTAATAGACTATATAGAATCTAGAATAATCAAATATGATCTAACTCATCTGTCCACTGAAGATCTAATTACTTACGAACCCCATGCTCCAAGTATAGTCAAATCATTCTTACACGCAAAAATGAAGGAAAATTTTGATAATACTAATGAAATTTTCAGAAGCTTTTTCGTGTCCGGAATCCCAAGATTTTTCCGTCCAAATTTTTATAATATCCAATTCATTACAGATCATGGTAATTTTGGGAAATTTTTGGCAACTATCGGCGCGGTGAAGGAACCGGGATGCTTCTGCGGAGGTGAAATTCAGGACTCGAAACATCTACTTATGAATTGCCCAATTTTCCGGGTTTATAGAGAAGACAAATTTGGTCGTATTGGACGGCTTGATGAATTTGTAGGCAATAAAGAGTGGTGCAAAAGTTTTGATCAATTTTGCAAATTTATTTACAACTTTCTTTTAAATTGTAAAAGGGAGAGGGAAAACTAGAAGGAAAAGAATTGCTATGCTTGCTTTGTGAGTTTTGATTTGTTGCCTGTTTTTATCTTCGGACAATTTTCTTTGTTAATTATGTAATATAATGAATTGAACAGGATTGTATATAGCCGATTTGTTGTGATGTAAAGTGTCTCGACGCAAATATCCCTGAGTTTGGGATATCGCGTTTCATGATGTTAATAAAAATAAAAAAGAGAACAGTATAATCTGGCTGATTTATATCCAAGTACGGACATCGTTATTTGGGCCATCTACTCTTTGGTAAACATAAACAACACCTGACCTACGTTTCAATACGAAAAATAAAGTAGTAAAGATAAAAACCTTTATAGAAAATTAAGAATAGGTGGGAGAGATTGAAAAACTTCTTTATATTATATCGTTCAAATAAGATTACACAAAGTTGTCTCCAAAGTTCGTTAACACCAGCAAAAATTTGAAATACCAATTATTCGCCATTATGTATAATGTATTTATATTACGTATAAAGTAATTGTATTATTTTTAAATGTCTTTATATAGAATATACAAGAGGCTCTGTTGCACATATGAGAAGAAGCATAGCGAGTAGGTAGGTGGTTGTGTTAACACATTTTATGTAGAACTGGAATATGCTGGGGAGAAGTGCTTGTAATAATTTGTACAGGGTCCATTATGAAAGTAATGAGCATTTCCTGGCAAAATACATTTATTGATCGTAATATGTGCAAATGTTCAATATTCTTCAAAATACATTCCTCCTGCATCAATACACTTGCGGAGACGCGTTTGCCACGCCTGAAAGGCACCCTGAAACTTCTCGACAGGAATGCTTCTCAGGAACGTTGTAACATGGTGTTGGATGTTTTCCACGGTTTCCCAATGTTTTCCTTTCATCTCTCTCTTGAGTCGTGGAAGCAAAAATAAGTCACATGGAGCTAAGTCGGGACTGTAAGAGGGGTGAGGGATCACCAGGGTGTTGCTCTGGGGCAGGAAGTTGGTAATGATGAAGGCTGTGTGGCTGGTGGCATTGTCATGGTGGAGCTTGACCGTGTCTTTGATGTCAGTCCTCACGCGTGCGATCCGGCGTTTCAATCTCCTGAGCACCTCCAGGTAAAAGGCTGAGTTTACAGTTTGTCCCTGCGGTACAAACTCACAATGTTCTATTCCTCGGATGTCAAAGAAGACAATGATCATCGTTTTGATGCGCGACTTGCTCATTCGCGCTTTCTTGGGGCGTGGGGATGATTTTGTGTGCCATGCACAGCTCTGCTTTTTCGACTCTGGGTCGTATTCAAACATCCAGGATTCGTCTCCGGTTACTACAGAGTTCAGAAAGTCCGGTTCATTTTGAATCAAATCCAACAATTCTTGACAGCGCAAAATTCCAAGTTCTTTCTGGTCTTGCGACAACACTTTCGGCACAAGCTTCGCACAGACCTTACGCATTTGCAGATCCTCGGCCACTATCCCATGTACCACAAATGTGGACATGTGTAAAGTGTCAGCAATTTTCTGGATGCTTAATCGACGGTCGGTACGCAAAACTTCGAGTACACGATTTACGTTCTCGTCAGTTCTGGCCGTTGTTGGGCGTCCTGAACGGGGTTCGTCGGCGACCTCCTCCCGGCCCTCCTTGAACGCCTTGTGCCACTTCCCAGACTGTGATCTTGAAATGCAATCGTCCTTGAAGGCTTTTTGCAGCATCTGGAATGTTTCGGTTGCATTTTTTCCAAGCCTCGCGCAAAACTTTATGGCGTATCGTTGTTCAAGCGAACGCTCCATCGCGCTATGTTACAAAAGTTGAAAACACACTTCAAGCGGAGGCATGTATCTCCCCTCACACTGCTCGAACTCAACTGACGACCGGGTGGATTGAAAGGGCATATCCCTCCACCACATTTCCCACGGTTTTACCGTGCTGCCATCTGTCGTCGCGTCACAATAACATTATGCTCATTACTTTCATAATGGACCCTGTATTATATATTCGCCGTAATAATATTATTCGCCAAGTAATAAGAAAAAAAAAAAAACGTTTTAGGAAAAACACAACTTTTGGGACAACCTCTCTTATATATATATATATAATACTGAATAAATATAAATAAAAGTAAGATAAAACAAAGATATATATATATATAAATAAATATAAAAAGTAGGTGAGAGTGAGGCAATTGACAATTGACACAGTTTTACTGACATCTTGTCAATACAGGTGAAAGTGTACAGTCCCCACTATTTATGTAATGATAAGAGAGAGAGAAAATATTGATGTTATAAACAATGATGATAAATTTGACTGATTGATTTTTATTAAAATATTGATAGCTTATAATAATTTATTTTGTTAAGTTGACTAGATCCCCATTGTTTTTGAGGCTTCCCACACTAGTGGAAATTTGAAATTTTAGCAAGTGCTGGATATACTATGTTGATAAAAATGAAATAAAAATGACTTACCACAAGTTTTAAAATATTTTTATTATTATTAAAAAACTTTCGGTAAATCTTTTATTTAATTTTTATTGACTAGAGGAAATAGAAAGTGTGTTACATCCAGTAAGAACTGGTAGAATATCGTGATATTAGGTTAACTTCTTTTGGCATTTAATGAATAATTTATAGGCAAAAACGTCTCTTTAGTTCAATTTAAATTTTTTAATCATTCGACTATGTGAGTGGATTCAAACCAAGTTTCGTGATATTCTACCAGTTGTGGATGTAGCACGATTGTATATCAGTTGGGACTAATCAAAACGATTCGAGGAAGTTGTTGAAGCGTAGATTGTTAACTAAAAAGTGTGTCTTGGGTATTTATTTGTTTATTTATATAGACTCGAGAGAGATTCCTTGTCGCGCTGTATACGACGATGTCCCTCGAGTTGACAGAACGGGCTGGCTGTCCAGGTGTGTCGTAACGGCAAGTGTACGGTGGACGTGGAGAACATCATCCCCGACTACAGCCAGGTGACGTTCACGGCAGAGCGCCGGGCCGACAGCCCGCTGCCCCCGGCCAACAACACCACGACCCGCACGCCCGCCTGGACTCGGGTCCGCAAGCCCGCGCTGTTCCCCACCACCTTGGCCCCTATAGCCCAGCGCCTCGCCCCCAAGCCTCCTCCCACCAAGCCGCCCTCGACTCCAGGTAAGTGATGTCATCCACTTCCACAATGCTGTCGTCTTTGGACGTAAAGTACGCTTAATGAGAGAACTCTCAGTTTGACGATATGAAAGCTCAACAAGAACCGGTGGAACTGTGGCTAAGTCATTGTTTGAAAGCTCAGTCTGAATGTGTTTGGTAGAAGTGGTCAAATCATTGTTTTAAAAATTGTTTCTAACTACGTTTGGTAAGTGTGGCTCATTGTTTGAAAGCTCATTCATTTTTTGAAAGCTCAGTCTAACTGGGTTTAATATCTATGGCCGAGTCATTGTCTGAAAGCTCAGTCTAACTGGGTTTAATATCTATGACCGATTCATTGTTTGAAAGATAAGTCTAACTGGGTTTAATACCTATGGCCAATCATTATCTGAAGGCTGGGTCTAATTGCGTTTTAGATATGACCAAGTCATTGTTTGAAAGCTCAATTATTTCTGTAGTATCTATAGAAACCATAAATAACCTACAGTCTTTGTAAACCCACTCTCCTGACCCGAGTAATTCTAAGTGGTGGACCACTGTGGCAGTGTGTGAGGACATTGTGGACCATCTGGCCGGCAAGCTGACCTGCACGGAGTTCCTACAGCGGTACGGCTACCGCTACTGCAACCACCAGTACCTCAAACAACGCTGCTGCAGGTCGCATGCTCGCATCTGCGGCAGCAAAACAGCTTGAAGCTCTTTGTTGATGTTGTTGTTGTTGCAAGGATTAAGTTCTAATTAATCTCCTCCTCCCCCACATTATTTATTGTGATATGATGATGATGATTCCATTTTTCTATCTCCCTCTCTCATTATATCAGCATCATTCCAGTACTTCTCCTCTTCGGGGCGAAGACACAGATTCGGCCACATACCCTTCTTTATCTATACCTTTTTTTAGATGCAATTTATACAATTATATATTCTTTTTTTCAATATATATATGCTGTTATCGATAAATATGAGGTATAAAAATGTACATTTTGTAAAAAAAAATTATTATTATTGTAAATTTTTATAATCGAATATATAATTGTGACAATTAGGGGTAAACTTGTTGACCCTATTTCCAATCCCTTATGTAAATATTGTTGAAACTACAAATTTGTTTTTTTCTTCCGTTTATCTATTATTTTTATTATATAATTATTAATTTAATTTTTCTACACACATGATTGTTTTTTTTTTATTAAATCATTCGCAAAGATATTTTTAAATGAGTTTTTGTATGAAAGCTGAAATGCTCAAGATTAAGGAGTACAAATTATTACAAGCACCTCTCCCCAACATATTCCAGATTTACATTAAATGTGTTAACACAACCACCTACCTACTCGCTATGCTTCTTCTCATATGTGCAGCAGCGCCTCTTGTATATTCTATATAAAGACATTTTAAAAGTTTTTAAATAAAATATATTTAATTTTTATCTCTGTTTTGATCTCTTCTTTTATAAACAACTAGACGAATGGCCCGGGCAACGCCCGGGGTTTACCCGAGTGCGAATATATTTTAAAAACGTTGTCTTGGGTGGTCGCTATTGACAGGGTGGTCTGTATAGACAGGTGGATGTATCACACAGCTGATAACAGGGCTGTCTAGAGTAGTCGCTATAGACAGGGTGGTCTGTATAGACAGGTGGATGTATCACACTGCTGATAACAGGGTTGCCTAAGGTGACCGCTATAGACAGGGTGGTCTGTATAGACAGGTGAATGTAACACACTGATGATAACAGGGTTGCCTAAAGTGACCGCTATAGACAGGGTGGTCTGTATAGACAGGCAGCTGATAACAGGGTTGTCTAGAGTGGTCGCTATAGACAGGGTGGTCTGTATAAACAGGTGTATGTATCACACTGCTGATAACAAGGTTGCCTAAAGTGACCGCTATAGTCAGGGTGGTCTGTATAGACAGGTGAATGTAACACACTGATGATAACAGGGTTGTCTAGAGTGGCCGCTATAGACAGGTGTATGTATCACACAGCTGATAACAGGGTTGTCTAGAATGGCCGCTATATACAGGGTGGTCTGTATAGACAGGTGGATGTATCACACAGCTGATAACAGGGTTGCCTAAAGTGACCGCTATAGGCAGGGTGGTCTGTATAGACAGGTGGGTGTATCACACAGCTGATAACAGGGTTGTCTAGAGTGGCCGCTATAGACAGAGTGGTCTGTATAGACAGGTGGATGTAGCACACTGCTGATAACAGGGGTGTCCAGAGTGGCCGCTATAGACAGGGTGGTCTGTATAGACAGGTGGATGTATCACACAGCTGATAACAGGGTTGTCTAGAGTGGCCGCTATAGACAGGTGTATGTATCGCACAGCTGATAACAGGGTTGTCTAGAGGGGGGCAGGGAGGCCACGTGTTCGCTGGCAGCCAATGGGCGCGCATTCTATCCGTGAGCTTCAGACATACAGACAGACAGAATAAGGCAATTATATAAGTAGATGATAAGATGTGGTAAATGTTTATTTTCTTAGTTACATAAATATGTCTAGAGTTAAGAGTTCAAAAATAATTGCAGCACAAAATTTCAATCAGAAAAGCTAATATAGATCATTTATATTCCTAATATTTTGCTGAAAATTAATTGAAAATATTTATCTTACAGGTGACCAGAGTGGCAAAAGAAATATCAACTCAATTTAGTATTGATGAAAACACTATCTTTGGATGTACAAGTACTTGTATCTTTAATACTTTAGATCTATATATTTCAGGTTGAAAACATCATCTTTGATGCATCTTTATTACTCTAGCTATACACACTCATGGTCAAAACTTAAGGAAGTTGTACCTTTTAACATGTATATCTGTATTCAGACAATAACTCTGAAAGATATTTGGTACACAGTGATAGTTATTAAAGACACACGAGATAGCCTATTGTGAACAAAATTGCCTTTGTCTCCTTCAGAAATACAGACGACATTAAAATATGAAACTTCCTTAAGTTTTGTTCATGAGTGTATTTTTCAAGTTAAAAGCTCTATCTTGGGTGTATATCTATTACCCTATTTCTATATTTCAGGTTGAATTCAATTCATCTTTCAAGAATTTCCCTTACTTTTACTTTATAGGTTAAACAATTTAACAACGATTTATTGATTTTAAAGAAATGTGATGCATTAGCGCGTCTTTTGTTATAAGAGATATAAACTAATTTTGACGTCTCTATGATTCTTTTTTAATTAAAATTTCTACTGTGCTTACTACAATGATCAAAAATAGAAGGGTTTACCACTGATTCTAGCAAGAACAGTAGAAAATTGTTTTATTTTAAAAGTAATCATACGCGTCAAAAATAGTTTATATTTCTTTTTAAAATGTGTTGCCTACTCAGTTATACATCGTATATATACAATAATTTTTATTCAAACCTCTGTAGCTTACAGAGATTGAGGGAAAAGAAAATATGAATCAGATAGGGGGCCTCCACCACCTGCGGAGGGACGTGCTTGACATTGTCAGCTCGTCCCTGACACCTTCCATCTTCACCCCTACAAAGAAGCCGTAGATCTTGTATTTCACCGCGGCGAGGATGGCAAGGGCATCTCTGTCCAACTCTGTCCCGAAGAGTCAGCCGCGAAGGTCCGGAGCCATCCGCAGGATGGAGAAGGCCTCTCTGATGAGAGGTCTGATACAGAGGCAGTTCCAGTATCCAGTATATTCCAGTATATATAGAGAAGCAATTTATGTCTATAAAATTTTTAGCATACACAGGCAATATAAAAATATTTAATTCACATACATAGTCTTAAAAATCTTATCTATATCCTCAACGTGCTGTTTTCCTAAGTCAATTTCTCATATAGAATGTCTAAGCAAGTTGAAGACATGTCGATCAAAAGGCCATACACTAAACACAACACAAGTGGGTAAAAGACGTCTCTAAAATTTGATTTGAGAATTTTAAGAAGTGATTGAATAATATAGTGTGTTAAAAATCTGATATGCATTTAAAAATTACCAGAATCAGACCACACATATATATAAACAAATTCTTTTTTTCGAAAATAATAATCTCTCTTATAATATCATTTGATATTTTAAAAATTCCATCCAGGGAAAAGTGTCTTGTAAAAATATTATTTAATTACTCGAGATTTCGGGCCTTGGAGATCTTCTAAAGGAGTAAAATTAAATATTACCACAAATCAATAACGCGCCATCTATATATATAAAATGAAAGGATTTAAAAGCACGAATGTTTGTTTCCTTTATACATAATACAAACTTCTACTGTCCTTACTGCGATGAAAAAATATATTGGGAGGGCTTGGCTCATCAGTGGTGAACCCTCCCAGCGGTATACCCTCCCTATAAGCAGAATCGCCCAATACAGTATTATAGCTCTGAGAAGCCTTCTGGTAGATTAAATTGGCGAAACCCCTGGGAGGGTTCAGCACTGATGAGCCAAGCCCTCCTGATATATTTTTTCATCGCAGTAAGTACAGTAGAAGTTTGTATTATGCATAAAAGAAACATTCGTGCTTTTAAATCCTTTCATTTATATGTATTAAATATTACACAGGAGATGTGTACAATATGCAAAAATAATTAAAACTCCTGTAGAAGATCTCCAAGGTCAGAAAGCTCGAGTCAATTAAATTATATTTTTTTCAAGAAACTCTTTCCTGGATGGAAATTCATTCTCTCAAAATGTATTGTTTTAATGCATATTTAAGGAGAGAGATGTATCTTTTGAAATATGAATATCATCCTCCTGAAACTTTATGTTGTATTTTGATCTGAAAATTAACCCCTGTCACTTCTTAAACACCTTTTTAGCTAATTCATTCGATGATTTCATAACTCCTTTTGTAGGATGTTTATGAAATAAAAGCTTCCCCTTGTACTGATGATGGCCATAGTCTAAAACCATGATATACAGATTTGAATTTGTCTGAATTCGCTAAAAATGGTGTTTTGGTGCATTCACTACCTTTATACAAGGTACACCTGTGGAATAATGGAGATCCACGGCTCGGGTGACAGTAAACAAATCAAGCCCCGGCGGCGCCAGCCGCCAACAAAGGACTAGAACACGGCTTGGTCTGATACCGACCATTTGGGTGTTTTCCTCTGCCCTCTTAATATGTATTAAATAAAGTTAGTTAGAAGGAGATTTTTACCCCCTCCTTTCTGCTATTTGGTTATCTTATTTAAATCCTTGCAACAGCCCACAAAGAATCATCACAGCGAATTCTTCTACCGAATCTCGCTTCAGTGTTTTGTGAAACTATTACCCGACATTTCTTCACAACACCTTTATACACCACCTTTACACCTTTATACTTTATTGTATTGGGGCGATAAACAAAATTTACTGTTTCAATAATACATATTTATAAAGAAAGAGAGGCGCTTCTCTCTTTTGGCACATTATTTTAAATTAAATAAATATAAATATCAACTTACACCAAATACTAATAATATCTCCTATAGACTTAAAGGTAGTTCGTCCACACACGGCACTATGATTGTGTAGGCCAAGATCCTTATTCCATAAAAGATATATGGTTCTAGTTGAAATGTTCCGGACATCCTATATTGGTTGATCATTTTCTTGTAAGTCAGAGCCTGTGATATATGAACCTATCGTATATAGAAAGTGTTGAGATCACAATGAAACAATAAAGACACGTAGAACAGTGTTTTCCTTTTATTTGAACAGAATTTCTGCAATTAATCCGTTACATAAAACTGGTCTCAAGTAGATACACATTTTAATATAACATTGAAATATCTCTATTTGATCTCTTAGAATATAGGATGAGAAATTGGAAAACATAATGATTTCTTTTTTTTTTTTGTAAATATTTATATAGAATATATTACAACACATGAATGAAAGAGAGAGATTCGAAAATTGAACTCCGATTTTAGATAATGATCTCAATTAAGGAGGAAATTCAATTTCTAGAGAGAATTAAAGAGTTTTAACCACGTAGTGTGTGTGGACATAGCTCTAGTCCCATCGGTCTCAGGAGTTCTGGTAGAGAGGTTCGCTCGGGGTCTCGGCCTGGAATCTGACTGGAGGGTAGGCCGCCTTGCTGCGGGGACTCTTGAGCTCTTCAGCGGACGGCAGCAGGTAGCGAGACTTTCGGAATCGCCGTTGTCTCCTGCAACACACTTCTGTTTTAAAAACACAAGATCAAGAAATCTGTAGTGGATGGATTCGCTAAGAAGAATCTTTCCTAGGAATCACTTCGGATCAAATGGCACGAGAATCGCGATCCCATGAAGGTTGTACATATTTTACGAATAGAAAAGAAACTGCTATGAGAGAGAGAAGAGAGAGAGACCAAGAAAATATAATTCGGTCCTGGATAGAGTTGTATTATTTATATAAATGGTTCGGCCCAATGGAAAGAAGACACATTAATGCTATATTGAAGCGATGCAGCAAAGAAGTAGAAAAGAAGACGTGGGAAAGCCAAGAGAAGAGGTATGCAGGGGCTCCTTCAGGGAAGTGTGGATTGACAAATTCCAGGGGAGGGGGTGGCAGACAGTGGCAGTCCAGCTGGTGCCGCGGTGGGGAAGGGATCAGCCGAGTCAGCTGGCCGGCCTGCCGGGGATTGGTGTGTGCCGAGAAGACATGGCAGTCTGGGGGAAGAAGTCTGTCTGGTGACAACGGGACCTGCAGCAGGGAGAACGGCGGGACAACAGACGCAGCAGGTGGGCTCCGAACGTGTGGCCGTATGGACTGACCGGGAAGACGGTAGCGGAGAAGGATCCCTCTAGTGGCGGGCATTGAAGGCAAGTCAATCTTCTACTGTATAGTTACTTATCTACTCTTTAAGCTCGTATAATAAATATACCGCACTAAGCTGTATCCTAAAGAATCCACATTGTTCTCTTAGAAACCTTGAACGCAAACATTGACGGCTGAGAAGCGTCGTAACAATATTAACACACTAGTATTATCCTTTTTTTTAATCACATCAATTTAGTAGGTAACTTTGCTATATATGGTACAGAAAACTGTATACTCCACTATCAAGCTGGTTGGACCAAAAAGAACTATCGTCCAAATATTTATTAAATGATATATTTCCATATTATAGTCTCTAAAATTAGCTCTCTTTTGAAAATGACAATTTTATACCGTTCATATTTAACACTTTAACATGAGACATAGATTCCCTTCCAATATACGCATTTCCATAAACAAGCATAAAAATACGAATAGCCAAGGGGAATACACTGGACTGGATTAGTGCCTCTACTACATGATGTAGTATTGGCAGATTTCTTTCGATTTTGAAGAATCTGTTTCTGACATAAAGTATAGACGTGGATCGTTAAACTTCTACAGTCTGTTCCATCTCGTGGACCATTTTTTTCATCGCATCAGTTAAACCCCGCTACTCATCAGTGGTGAAGTTACCTAACGTTCCCCCAGTTACATCTACCAGATCGCTCTACTATTGTTCTTGGCTAGTCTGTTCATATAACCGGCAGTTCAGAGGTATTCTTGGAGACGTTATCTAAATAGAGATAGTACATGAACATTAACTTTTGTAACAAATACATTTTATCGATAGATGGCAATTGAATTTATAAAAATGGACAATAACTATATTCCCTAAAAAAGGTTTCCAGGCACATATTTTTAAATAACAAAAAAAATTCTAAATTATATATTAACCTTACAATCTGCTGTTGTCCCCGGAATAATATAAACATTTAAGACAACTGTGACCATACCTACTCGACGCCTACTTAAGCATTTGACATTCTGTAGAAAAACCACAGAGTATACATTCCAATAATGTGACACGTACCGCACCAGATACCGTATGACGAGGTAGATGAAGATGAGGATGAAGAGGCTGGCCAGACTCCCAGAAACTACCAAGCTGATCACTGTAACAGACACAGTTACTGACTGACTTCAATTTATTATAACATTGATTCAAAGCTATGTACAGTATATCGAGAAATCCTAGTTTTATAATTAATTTCTGATAAGTTTGGAGGGAAAGCTCAAGAGGAAAGAGATCGAAGGGAAGGAGACAACAGGGATACCAGACAATCTAAAACAATGGACTGGACGACACACCTACGAGGAGATGAAGAGGATGGTGGAGAAAGTATGGAGAGACCATCACGCCCACCCTCAGTAAAGGAAGGCATTGAAGGAGGAGTTTTAAAATTATATAGGTATTATTTATGACATAGGCTAGTATTTATTTTATTTTTCTATTTTCTTCGTTATAGAAATATTTATTAGGAAATACAAAAAATTATTCGCCTTTCAATGCTTTCAGAAACGTTCGAAAGAAGTCTTTTAAGAATGAGTTTAGATTTTACAATTCAAAACAATAGGTTAGTATTTATATGATACAATGCATCATTTATCTAAGGTTTTATAAATGTATAGCTATGGAATCTCACATTTCGCGGTAACTATTCAGTGTAGATCCTCCCAAGAGAGACCATGGTACAAGACATGGATAGACCTGGTTTCTTCTAGGGATGGTCTCTTATTGGAGGTTTGATTAAATCATAAACAAAGCCTTTTTTTATTTTAAAAAAGTGGTCATTCAAGGAAATGGCGGATCATTGAATAGGTCGCTTGTAGGAGGAGGCTTTACTGCAGTACTCTGCCAGGATTTATCACATTTGTATCTTATCATACAGTACTGTTGTCTACCTCGATAATTTCTATTTTTTAACTAATCGGACTTTTTTATGTGGTTCCGCCCCCTAACATCTAAACTAATGAAAACGATATTTCAATTCTTAATTCGAATTTTATTGGCTTTAATTAAACATAAATCGAATTGTTACTACAAAATTGAACTTCTCAAAATGTCAAAATTATTCTGTTATTTATCTTCTCATACCGATTTATTATCATTTTGAGTCAAAAATTGAAAAAAAATCTATTGATTATTTTTAAAAGTTATTTCCATATATATATAAAAACGAAAGAAAAAATAAAAGATAAAAAGATCAGGTGTTGAAATCAATATTAAAAATGGCATATCCTGACCAGGAGCACATGTGCTTTACAGAAGGCAGAGCGCCATCTGGTGGAACAGAAATCAACTAAGCATTGATTTAGCCTGTTCCCTGATATTTGGCCAACCCAATTTCTTGATAAATAAAGAAAAGCCATCCACGAACGCGTTTCGCGCCTTTGGCGCTCGTCAGCGTGGAGTAGGCTGAACCACTGCGACCAAAAAATAGTTTTTGGTCCCAGTGGCTTCTTGAAAAACCAAGAAATGGGTATTTAAGGCCAAACTTGCGTAAAAACGCTTAGCACATAAAAAACGAAAGAAAAAATAAAAGATAAAAAGATCAGGTGTTGAAATCAATATTAAAAATGGCATATCCTGACCAGGAGCACATGTGCTTTACAGAAGGCAGAGCGCCATCTGGTGGAAAAGAAATCAACTAAACATTGATTTAGCCTGTTCCCTGATATTTGGCCAACCCAATTTCTTGATAAATCAAGAAAATCCATCCACGAACGCGTTTCGCGCTTTTGGCGCTCGTCAGCGTGGAGTAGGCTGAACCACTGCGACCAAAAAAAAGAGTTTTTTGGCCAACCCAATTTGGGTTGGCCAAATATCAGGGAACAGGCTAAATCAATGTTTAGTTGATTTCTGTTCCACCAGATGGCGCTCTGCCTTCTGTAAAGCACATGTGCTCCTGGTCAGGATATGCCATTTTTAATATATATATATATATTGCCACGTTTTTATTTTTAAAACGCTAATTTTAGTTTAATAAAACTTTATTTTTAAAGTTTATTATTTTAAAAGTGAAATGTTTGTTAATGAAATAGACATTTTGCCTAAACTCATTTATTGCTGCTTTCTTTTACAAGCCATTTGTTTATCTGTATTTTTACATATCGTTTTTATTGAGTTTTTACTAATTTAGTATGTACATCATTGACTTTTAATGAATGGAAAATAAAAATGAAAATAAACACATGAAAAATTAAAATAACATTTTAAAGGAAATTATGTACAATTGAAAATTGTTTTTTGTAACGTCTCATATTCCCCTTCTTGAAGCATTTATTCTCGGGTAATAAATGGTCAAAGTTGAGATATGTGAACGCGTCTTGCTTGCTCTTGGTCTTTCAGAGAGATATCGTAGGTTACATCAGATATCTTTTTTTGAATGACAAATGGTCCTTCATATTTTGGTGATGTCTTGATGAGACGAGGGTCGTTGAAGGCAATTTTTCTTATGACTAAGTCTCCTTCTTTAAAGACATACTTGGGGTGATGGCTATCGTGTTTAATCTTCCACTTACTTCTACTTTGTTCTGTCCGCAGGCTAGCTTTCTTCCTGGCTTCTTCAATTGTAATTGGAGTTTGGTCGGCAAATTCGGGTACATTACCGATTCCATACATTAAGAAAAGCGGTGAAAAACCAGTCACGTCATGTGGTGTGGAATTATAATTTTTGACAACTTGCGGTAACAATGAGCTCCATTTACATCTAGGTTTCTCCAGAACAGCTATTCTCAGTTTTGTCATTATCGTATCATTTAATTTCTCACAAATGCCATTGCACTGAGGATGATAAGGCGAAGTATATGTGTGTTTAATTCCTTGTAAAGAAAGAAATTTGTTGAACTCTTTTGATATAAAATTTTTGCCATTATCTGTTAAGATAGTATTGATCGAATTAACAGATTTGATTATCTTATCAAGACATTGAGTGACAGCTTGAGCAGTGTTTGTTATTGTGGGATATGCCCATAGATAACGAGTTGCGTGATCAACAAAAACTTGAATGAATTTATGCTTTGTGTTAGCTGCTGCTGTTCCCAGTACAATAGTGTCACAACCGATCATTTGTAATGGTTGGATATTTGACGTTGGAGTGATCATTTCTCCTAAAGTTGGTTCATGTCTGACCTTCACTAGTTGACAAGATTTACAAGATCGAACATAATTCTTGATATCAGTTGTTATTCCTTTCCACCAATAACATTGAGTTATAAGTTTGCATGTTTTGGTTATTGATAGGTGACTCAATGAATCGTGATATTCTTCCAATATTTTTTTGGTAAGCGAGTTTGGGACAACTGCTTTAAAAACTCCTTTTTGTTTGATCATTACCACACCGTCGTGAGTGTGGGAATTTTTCAAGAAACTCAAATCTGAATTTTGTTGGTGTTCTTGAAGTTTTTGAGTTGCAATGTTAACAACTGGGAATCTTGATAAGGCGTCAACATGAGTTTGTTGCTTTCCAGAACGATGAACGATGTTACATGATTTCGAAGATAAACTAAGAATCCATCTAAAATACTTAGGTTTCGGTTTCTTCATGGTGAAAAGCCATTGGAGCGCCGCATGATCAGTGATGATTTCAAATGGTTGGTTTTCTATGTATACATGAAAGTGATCAGTTGCTTGTATCACGGCTAGGCATTCCATCTCATAAGCAGAATAATTCTCTTGGTGTGGTTGCAGTGTTTTGGAGTAATAAGCAATTACATGTTCCTCATTGTCTGGACCAATTTGTGTTAGAATTGCTCCAATTCCATATTTGGAGGCATCTGTATAAACTTTAGAGGGGTAGTCCGGGTTGTAAATAGCAAGGACAGGTTTTGTAGATAGTGCCATTTTAAGTTTAGCGAATGACTCCTCTACTTCCTCATTCCAGATGAAGGGCTGATTCTTCCGAGTGAGTCGAACCAAGGGGAATGAAATTTTAGAAAAGTCCTTCACAAATTTTCTGTAATAATTTGCCAATCCCATGAACTGACGAACTTTCTATACAGTATCAGGTCTTGGAAAGTCTTGAATAGATTTTACTTTTCCAGGATCAGGTTTTAATTGATTGTGACTGATGATATGTCCGAGGTATTTTACTTCAGTTCTTCCAAAGATACATTTCGACAATTTTAATTTCATGTTGTACTGTCCTAATTTGTCAAAAACTTTACTAAGAAGCTCTATGTGTTCTTGCCATGTTTTCGTGTACACCAATATGTCATCTTGGAAAGAGCAAGTTCCTTTCCATAATAATTCACCTAGAATATGTTGGATTATCCTTTGAAACGTTGAAGCAGCATTTTTTAAACCAAAGGGCATCACGAAAAACTCATAATGACCATCGTTTGTGACGAATGCAGTTTTTTGAATAGATTGCGGGTCCATTTCGATCTGCCAATAACCCCATGCAACATCAAGGGTAGAGAAGAATCTGAATCCATGCAATCGATCAAACATGTCCTGTATGTGAGGTAGGGGTTTCCTGTCATCCAGTGTGATCTCATTAAGACGTCTGTAATCAATGCACATCCTTTTTTTCCATCCTTCTTGGGAACCATAACAACAGGAAATGCCCAAGGAGAATCTGAAATTCTTATTAACTTGTGTTCGAGAAGTTCTTTAACTTGTTCAGCTATCTCTTCATACTCTTTTAGAGGACGACGATAGGGTCTAAGAGAAATTGGTTGTTCACTTTTCGTGATGATCTTATGTTGTATAGCTACTTTTCCCAAATCAATAGCATGCTGAGAAAATCCATTCCTATTGTGTTCAAGTAATTCTTTTAATTCATGTTCTCTTATCTCTTCTAGATGATTTACAAGAATTGGATTTTGTAATCCATCAAATTTTGTGTAAATTGTTTTGTCTCTGACATCTATTAAAAGATTAAAAAGAGATGCAACATCTAATCCGATCAAGAGTGGATATTTAAAGTTCTTCATTACATGGAGAGTTACAGGTTTAATTAGTTTATCTATTCTTACCTTGGTCTGAAGGCTTCCACATGTCCTGGTAACACCATCCGCTTGGCTGATGTGAATGTCTGAATTTGGTTGAAGTTGAAGACGGGTTCGCTTGAACAATCGCCAATTGATTATTGATACTGTTGCTCCAGTATCCACAAATGCTTGCGCAGGAATTCCATTTACTTCAACACTTATGTTGATAAGCTTGAAAGCTCCTTGTGTAGGGGTATTTGTCAAAGTACTTACATTCAACAATTCCGGGGCTCCGCATGCTTGTTTCACTGAAGTGTTTTGATTAGGCCTATCCTTTTTATAATTAGGATCATAATCCTCACAATCTGTGACCCAATGTTTAATTTTTATTCCCTTTTTCGAACATATTGGACACCAGAATGGGCAAACATTTTTTCTATTATCATTATTTTTTGTCGCGAGATGTATTTTGTTTTTAGGCTTAAACTGAATTGAAGCCCTATTTTGTTCAATTGAAGCTGCGATATGGAACCATTTCGTGGTGTCAGTTGGCTGTGCAGCCACAATTAAATCTTTCCAATCATTTGGAAGTCCGTCTGTTAATAAATGAATTTTTTCCTCCTTCGTTAGATGGGTTTGATTTAACAGGCGAATTTTATCTTGAAAATAATTTTCTATTGATTCTTCTCGTTTTAATCTTCGATGTGATGCTGAGACAATTGGATTTGCGTTGTATGAACCAAATCTTTGAATCAACTTTTCCTTTACAACTTCCCATCTTTTTATTGCAGGATTTGAAATAATCTCGTCTGCATACCATTCAAGTGCTGAATCTGTCAAGTAGTACATAAGATTTTTGATTTTTTCATCTTCTTTTAAAGAATTATTTTCAAAATCATATAATTTGATCCATGACTCAGGCCTAATTGCCGACTTCGAGCCGTTGAACTTTTGCAACCGGTTGTTTGGATTTTCCGCCATTTTCTTTCCGTATCCTTTTCGACTGCGCCAAATGCCACGTTTTTATTTTTAAAACGCTAATTTTAGTTTAATAAAACTTTATTTTTAAAGTTTATTATTTTAAAAGTGAAATGTTTGTTAATGAAATAGACATTTTGCCTAAACTCATTTATTGCTGCTTTCTTTTACAAGCCATTTGTTTATCTGTATTTTTACATATCGTTTTTATTGAGTTTTTACTAATTTAGTATGTACATCATTGACTTTTAATGAATGGAAAATAAAAATGAAAATAAACACATGAAAAATTAAAATAACATTTTAAAGGAAATTATGTACAATTGAAAATTGTTTTTTGTAACGTCTCAATATATATATATGAAAATTGCAATTATACCGCGAATGTTTCTTTTAAACAAAAATCGAAATATATTTTAAAGAGAAATAACGATTATTTCTAACTTTAAGGATGAAGTATGATAGGATGAATTGTGAAGAGTAATGACAAACGGAAAAATAAAAGTGTCCAGGGGCGGGAATCGAACCCACAACCTTCTGCTTACCGGGCAGGTGCCATGTCCACTAGGCTACCCTGGACACTTTTATTTTTCCGTTTGTCATTACTCTTCACAATTCATCCTATCATACTTCATCCTTAAAGTTAGAAATAATCGTTATTTCTCTTTAAAATAGATTTCAATTTTTGTTTAAAAAGAAACATTCGCGGTATAATTGCAATTTTTCGTTTTACAATCATCAGCCGCGTTATATTGTATTTTAAATATATATATATGTGATATATAGTTTATTTCATTTAAATTTAAAATACATCTATTCTTTAAATATATTAGTAGATAAATATTTAAAAATAATCATTTCAGCTTTTTTTTAATTCAGACATGCACCAGTGCGGATAGGGACAAGCACCGGTTCTGTCCTCCCAAGAGAACAACAGTCTTTGATTTCCAGACTTAAGTCTGGGCATCTACGGACAATGTCTTTCCAGAATGGTTGCAAGGTTTCCCCACTATGTACTAAAAGTCAACCTGCAACCCCAAAACATTATTTACTGTATTGACTCGTCCATTGATGAGCTCTATTCATCCCCAGCAGACACCATCAATTGAGTGGAGATAAGAAAGAAGAAGACCAATGTGGATATTGTTGTGTCTCCCTGAAATCTTAATTGAAATAAAGAGGAAGGTATTTGTCTTTAAAATTGAACTTAGAATTTTGCAATATTTGGATCACTTTGTTCAAATAATACATAAATATGTGACCATTAATATATAGAATTCGAAATATAGGTCCGCGTGTTGTACCGCCTTAGCCATTCTTCTACCAGTCTTTGATCCCGCGGTGATAACAGTTCTGGTCTTTCGAGAACTTTTTTTAATTATCCCTAGTACACGTGGTACAGGCCATGGTAATCATGGTAGGTAGTCTTTCGAGAACTTACTTTTAATAGCGAGTAATAATTATTTTTATGAAATGAACATCACCTGGATTAGTTAGCGGGTACTTTCTCACTTCCACTCGGTGGTTTGCCTGAACTGGTGTCAATTTGTGAGCTACAGAACGGCAGCTTACAAGGTGTGTCCAATAAATAATGAGACTGGTCAAAAATAAAGAAAAAATAGAATGATTAAAAAAAATTAATTAGTATTTTCCAAAATAGTCCCCTCCCGCATCTATACATAATTTCCATCTCTTCTCCCATGATTTAAAACATTTAGAAAAGGCATCTTTCGGGATGTTCTTCAAGACATTTTTCGAATCCGCTATGATGGACTTTCTAGTGTCAAGTCTCCTTCCTTTTAGAGCCATTTTGAGTTTTGGAAAGAGAAAAAATCATTTGGAGCTAGGTCTGGGGAATAGAGAGGTTGTGTTGAAGTATTTGGATGCCGTGTTCAGCCAAATAAGTCAGTACAGATGTAGCGGTGTGTGGTGGTGCATTATCATGATGGATAATCCAATTTTTGGAGCTCCATATTTCACTTCTTTTCAGACGAATTGATTCACGTACACGTCTCATAATGTTTAAATAAAACTCCTTATTGATTGTTTGACCTTCCTCTAGATATTCATAATGCACAATTCCCTTTATGTCAAAGAACGTGACCAATAAGACTTTGTTTTTTTACTTGCAAAGTCGGAATTTCTTCGTTCTTGGTTCATCTATTCCTTTCCACTCCATGGAGTAGCGTTTTGTTTCCGGGTCATACCCATAAACCCATGTCTCGTCTCCAGTTATTACTTTTTCCTTCCAATTAGGGTTTTCTTTCACCATTTCAAGCATTTTTTGTCACCTTCAACGCGATTCTCCTTTTGTTGGATTGTGAGCATTTTAGGGACAAATTTTGAAGGTGTTCTTTAACTGCAAGTCTTCTTTAATTATCGATCCAACTAATGATTTTGATATCCCTGTTTCTTCCTCAATGTCCCATAACCCTATTCGTGGATTTTCTTTTATCAAATTTGAAATTTGGCTCACCTTTTCAGGGTTCCTGTGCAGAATTGGACGTCTAACACGCTTCTCATCTTTCACCGATTCCATTCCATTTTTAAATCGTGAAAACCATCCAAATGTGGCGGGCTTATTTACATTTTCATTTCCAAATGCTAATTTCAACAAATCTAAAGTTTCTGAAACCGATTTCTTAATTTTGTAGCAAGACTTAATACAAATTCGTTGTTCGAATTTTCTATCCATTACAAATTAGAAGTTGTTATGCAAGGCGTTCTTTTTACAAGCTTACAATTTATTGACTGCGCGCGCAATCACGTGTTGTGATATACCGCAGTGTAGCTGAAGCTTTCTATTTTTAAAAGACTTTTTAAAAAATATATCATTTCATTTTTTCTTTGTTTTTGACCGCTCTCATTATTTATTGGACACACTTGTATGTTGACTTTGCCTAGTTCGTGAAGGTGTCGAGCCACGGTCCTCAGCTCGCCTGATAGTCTCCAAAGATTTGTCTCCACAGCTTGTACAGGGCTTCAGTATCTATGGGTCACGGTCTTAGGTTATTCTCAAATTTCTTGCTCTTTAATGAAAATTTTGAACCACTTGGCTGTGGTACTTTGGCTCAATAACACCTTCTCCTTTCGTATGACAATGTTCCTTGTTACTTCAGATATGGCCCAAATTTAACTTATATGTTTAAAAAAAAGTTCTCTAATAAGTCTTAAGTTTAATTAAAGCGAACAGGAAATAAATCAATAAAGAAACGAGGGGAAAATATGATTGAACACTTAACCTGCTTCAGAATGAGGTATTACGTGATAGGGTATCAATTTGAAAGATCAAGTGAAGAATCTGCTAAAATCTTTATCTTTAAATATTGTAAAACTTTCGGTTCCCCCTTATATCAGTGTTTAATTAATTATGTGTGTCGAATAAGCATTAGACACTTTTTTTTCTAAGCTGAACAAAATAAAATAGGCTCACAGTAGTTCTCACAAAAAAACTGACATTATTTTAAAATTAAAAATATATATAATTTCATATTTATCATGTTAAAGTTATAAAAAAACTAAATCAAACTTTTGTATTTCTAGTCTTTAACGATTCGGCTAGCCGAATATTTTTAATAAATTTTGATTTTGCCGGTCCAAGCCCGGATGAAAAAGGAGGAGGGGGATCAGAAACAAGCTCGCTAAAAACCTGGGCTCAGCTGGCCTGGCTGATAGTACCCTGTAAAGGCTCCTGATCCAGGGATACAGGATGAGCAGCGTTTGTACTCCATGTTAGGAGCAGCTGCACGTGGCGTATGTTCCTCATGTCAGAGGCGGTCATTTCATATTGGAGCTAAGTCGGCACTAAGTAGTGATCCCAGTCTTAATGACAAGGGAGACGCATTCTACTTTACCCAGTCTTGATGACTGTCAACTCTACAGGCTTGATACTCTATTACGATTGAATTAAGAAAGAAGAATAATCAATTTAACCTGATCTTTTGATGTTATCTTACAGTTGATATTCCTTTAGAAGGAGGCGATAATGGTATATTTGTGTAGGCGTGATAGGTGTTCGTAATTGTATCCATATACTAAGCTAAACATTGCCTTAGTTTATGTGCGATACTTTATTCACAATTAAAACAAGGTTGAATTCCCACACGCCAATCACGCTTCACTCATGCTTCTGTCATTACGAAATCTCCGCCATTCTCCTTTTATCAGAGGTTCGCAGACATCATTGTGAACGTTTCCTTCAGTTCTCTTGGTTATGTGGAGTCTTTAAAGATGACACCCTTTATTTTTAAATAAATAACGTACTCTGATAGGTCTTCTCAAGGCAGTCCTAACACACCCCCTGCTGTTGATTATAACACTGAGCCGGTTTCTTCTTAGACGTCTAAACACTCGCCAACGTTTTAATCTGTGTTGTTGTCTTCGGATGTATCCATACATCTCTATCACATAAGTCGCAATGTCCTCTATCTTGGGTGTGTAAAGATTCTGCTCTGGGTTCATGTCAATTTTCTGCAAGGCTGCGACCATTGCTGGGCATGAGAATATGTGGGTAGGTGTTAATTCACACCACTACGATTGTTACATGTCCTGTAGATTCTTGTGCCATCTGGTTGTATTGCCATTCCTTTGTAGTGTTTCATTCTGAGTCTTGTTATTGTTTTTGTAATTCTTCTCTCAGAGAGAGAGAGAGAGAGAGAGAGTTCATTTAGCATATTTGATCTAATATCTTTTAATTATCTTGTATTTTGCCGATGCATCAGCGTCAAATACTGATCTGTGATGTTTATAATAAAATTTCATTAAGAATGGCAATTTATTCTAAATCAAATAACACAATAATTCCCAAGGCAGTCCTAACGCATACTAACTGTTGTCAAAATGCATTCCGTGCCGTATTTTCACAGGTAAACAGACAATCCTTCCATCCAGTGTTGTTTGTGATACAATCACAGTAAACTACGCGGTGAGGAAGGACTCTGAAAGCAGTCATTACATAGTCTTGATACCGTCGAAACATAAGCTGTGCTATTTTCTTTGTAGGTTTATAGATAAACTAAGTTTCCTTCAGTCTTGTAATCACAGTCCTGTCAGCTAAAACAATAGAAGTTCAGAATGGTATTTTAAAGAATATTTTAGCTCTCTTTTGTCTCAAATGAGTGATACGAGCAACTACCTCTTTTAAAGGGGCATACAAACAACCCACTACTTTCCCTTCACTGTTGTTTCTTGATGCAAACACAACAAGAATCAGATTCCATTTATATCAATTAATGGCTAAATCATATCAATTAATTTATATCAATTAATCAATTAAATCAATCAATTAATTATATCAATTAAATTATATCAATTAATGGCTAACCGTGTCTGTGGTGATTGATGATCCTACAGTGGTGAGCCGGTACGCTTCTGGTCAGTCCCGACTGTCCCCCCACCAGTGGTAAGGCTGAGGGATACTGCCAAGGGAAAGGGTGCGCAAACCTTAAGTTTGTCGACATCATAATATTTCATAGTGCCACAGACCGGTTAAAGTTGCCAAAGTCCAGTTGAGAATTAATTTTGCATTTATATCAAAAGGTGAAATATTTTTTCCAATTATACTTTAGTTCATCTTTACTTCTGCTGAGACACGCGGGATGTACTTTTTGATGGTAGGTTTACACAGACAAGTCTACAAAGTTATAGAAATTGTTTATATAATATATTGAGAAAATGGAACAAAAGGGAATCAGGTGGTAACATTTAGTAAAAACAAATCTTAATCGTGTAGCTGAGATTTGATAGACAGTCAAATAGTCAATAGATTGCACTTAGTTTTATCGTCTATTTTAACGGGATGCGACCTTAATTTTTATAGATCAACTTCCTCCCGGCAAAATTTCCATCTGAGAGCTGATAATGATATTTATACCAATAGATGTCGCAAACCATCAGAAACTTTCAGTTTCACGATCAGATACATTTTTTACACCTCTATATGTAACTTAATCACCAGATTCACAATCCAAATTTAGATCTTCCTTGCTTCGGTCGAGAAGTGAACCATTACTTTCTAAATATAAGAAAGGAAAACATTTAAGCATGCAAGTTTCTTTTAAACATAAAACACACCTCTACTGTCCTTACTGTGATTAAATATATATTGGGAGGGCTTGGTTCATCAGTGATGAACCCTCCCAGTGGTTTCGTCAATTTAATCCACCAGATTGTGATACAATCACAGTAAACTACGCGGTAAGGAAGGACTCTGAAAGCAGTCGTTACATATTCTTGATACCGTCGAAACATAAGCTGTGCTATTTTCTTTGTAGGTTTATAGATAAACGAAGTTTCCTTCAGTCTTGTATCACAGTCTTGTCAACTAAAACAATAGATTGTTTGATTGTCTGATTATATACGCTACATGAAGGGTGGCATCCTAGAAATGGTATTTAAGAAAACTATGGACATAAGCTTTAATATAGAGATGGCACGTTATTGCCCTATAATCACTTTCTAACTTGGCAACCAAACGTTCCGTCAACAACGGTGATATTTGTTTATGTAAATGGAGAGTTGGTTGATCTCATTCCGGGGCTCTTGTTTCTGCAGTTCTCAGTTGGACTGGAGCCGCTATTTTGGCTGCAGCATCTAGCTGAATAGTTATCTTTTACTATTGCTTATTACTCACGTTATAATGTGCACACAAACATATGTAGATTGTATGAATGGCGGAAATATCCTTATTTACGGGGCTACTAACCAGAATGGATGATTTTTCAGCCCCGAAATGCGGGATTCGATCCCGGGTCGTAGCGGCCGAAAACCAACGGTTTAGACCATCCTTCCACCGACCCCCCATATATGAATGGTTTCCAAAGTTACCTGTATTTTAGTTAAGATGTGACAAATATAATAATATACATTTTTTAAAAATGTATGCACGAAGAAAGTGAGAGAGGTTTTGGAATTAAAAAAGAGAAAATTCATAATGTGTATGATATTCAACAAGGAGGCTTTTTTTTCACATACACTGGCTACAAATAAATTTCATCACCTAGAAATACGTAGGAAAATTGGTGAGCTACCGAGCCATATCATTTTTTTTTTTTGCCAAAGCTGTTGAAAATTGCTTGATTTTGGAGATTGCAGAATTTTCTTCCCCATCATGTCTCATACATGCTCAATTGGAGAACAAGGACCAGGAAAGGGCGTCAACGTTATGAATAATTGCTCTTGAGATGTTGTCTGTATGTGGACGGGAATTATCTTGTTATAAAATAGCATTATTAGTCTGTTCAAGAAATGGTAACACAACTAACAGGAAACCCATCTGCAATGTTAGCTGAGCAGTCATTCTGCCTTGAATAAAGACTAAAGAAGTCCTTTTTTCTTATCTGTCTGTCTGTCACACCATGAAGCCAGGGGTTCTTGCTGTATACCTTTTCAGAATACAGTCCTGACGGGATCTTCTTGGGGCTTACGTCGAACATGTATCCTGCCGTTATGAACTCCCAAACTGAATTCAGATTCATCAGAAAAAATGACAGAATGACATTCTTGAGCCCAAAGACGTTTCTCTTCACACCATCTGAGCCTGTCGCTTCTGTGTCTGGCAGAGAGTGGAATTCTTAATAAAGGCTGGAGACTACGGAGCTCTGGTTTGAAAAGACTGTTTTTAATGGCGTGTTCAGAGATGATCCAGATTCATTCTGTACATGTAGATCTGCTTGAATAATTGGTTCAGTTATTGTCCTGTCTGCTACAACCATCCTTCGAATCCTCCTATCTTCTCTCTGTCTATTCGAAATTATTCGAAACAGAACATGCAGTGCTATCTACCTATCAAAAAAATTAACATTTTCACAAGCAGCGCTACTTATTTAATTTTACCGTTTTTTTAACATATTTTTATAACCACACTTTGAAGCTACATTATAACTATTAGATAACTATTTCCTAACAAAGACAAAATATTTTTGTCAAAATGTCGAGAAAATAAAAACTTTTTTTCTGGCCGAAGTGTCTCATATTTTGAAGAACTATTGAAAAGGTCTGTCTCACACAAACACATACATCAATAGTGAACTCTAGCTAGTTAGTCTATAAGGCATCTATTATACTTCATATTCTCTACGCGGTTCTCAATTTACTTATTGAATTACAAAATGTACTTACGTAATATTTCATTGACTTTTGGCTCATTTTTAGATGGCTTCATATCTGTCACACAGCGTCAGGAGATTGTATTATTTTCTACATACAGAATTTTTTAAATAAACAACGAAGACAAGAAAAAAAAAACAATTTTATATAGTAGGAATCTCTTTTGAAACGGCAATGACCTTGATGATTGTAGTGATCTAAACACTAAGAACAACACTCAGAAATTCTTATATAGCTTCATAGGTCTTAAAATTCGATTATAAAGTTATGTTTTCTAACCAGATAAAAATGTTGTATATATATTAATTAATTGTTCCACAGAGTGTGTGTAAGCTCACAGGTAAATAGGCGCTAACCGAAAAAAAAAGTTCCTTTGTTTAATATTAGTTTCCCTTTTATATTTTGTTCTCTCTCTTGTAAATCAATAAATATAATGTTTAATTAATAATTATTGGAATTCATTAATAATTCTAAGCAAAGTCAACAAAAAATATGATATGTTAATATTGTAGCGTAGAATTCGAGTCTTGGAATATCTTAAGATGTAAAAGTATTTATTGATGACGTCACCGACACTAGTCAACAATTGTCAACCAATCAACCAAACTATATACAGCTAGAGAATATCGAGCAAGCAAGCTAGGCAACTAAATGATGGTTTTACAAATATAAAATAATAAATCTGTTTAAATATTTTCATTGAATAATTAAATTAGATAATAAAATATAAAATATTTATTCACCACAATATTGTAGCAAAGTATTTATTATATTTCATGTACAGATTATTAATTTTGATATTTTTATTAATATTTTTCTACTCTGGAAACGTCCCTCATTGCTTAATTTGTATCTTATAAATATTGATTTTGTTTTTGCCTTAAATAAATTGCCGTGTCATTCTGAGGTTTGTCTTTCCTAATTTTCTATGTGAAAATATTTAGAAATAATTTGAGAGATAGTTAAAAAAAGGAATATACTATTAAATGTGAAAATCTTCATATACCAAGTTTAAATATAAATTTTTATTGTGTTATATTCTATATTTTAAATATCAAATGTATAGTGAGTCAGGAGAGGGGGAGATACTATATATTAATATTTGATAATTTAAAATGTGGGTAATCATTTTGAATTTGATTATTTTTATAATTTATAATTTTAATGTTTAAACATATTTAAAGACAAATATATATATCGAAATATTTTAAAATTTCCTATTTCAATTTCGAAACATTTTAAAATATAAATACTGAAGCTTAAAAGATCATATTTATTGCATTTATAAAAATGTGTTGCTATTGAAGAAAGTTTTCTTATCAAAGAAAAGTGTAAAAATAAACCCAGCTTGAATATCAAACAAGCCAGACAAAACCTTCTCAAGAACAATATCCCCACGGACCTGAGAATCCGGACCCAACGACATCATTATAAATTATAATTGTAAATGAACAAACCCTGTAAATCCCCCACAGTATATTGTAAATATGATGATCTAGGTTGCTCTTTTTGAACGGCATCTAATAAAGTTATTTGGAACCTTGGAACTTATTGAAGACGACGATTGCCCGTGAATTAGCTCCACTGCTGTTTCATTGTACCTTGTTCACAATTATTAATAAATTATTTTTATATTAAATAATCTATGTATAAATTTTGTATTATATTTATTGATAAATAAACGTTTTGTTTATCTTAATTAAACGATGTCATCACTACCGTGACAAATTTATTGAGTGGAGATAAGAAAGAAGACAATCCAAACGATTAACTTACCTATCCCATCACTTTGATCCATTTGCTTCGAACTGCGGCAAGTATCTGAGCAATAATTTTAAAAATCAATATATTAGGTAGATGCAGAAATATATGCAGAGTCTTTTTGAAAGATTTATATATTTTAAAATAAATCAATATATACACTCATGAACAAAACATAAGGAAGTTATATCTTTTAGCATGGTATATCGGGATTCAAACACTAAATCTGAAACAGTAACCTTAATTGAAGACACACGAGATAACCAAATGTGAACGAGAGAAATTGTCTCTGTTTCCTTGAAAAAAAAAAGACAACTGGTGCCATTAAAGACTCCAATTCCATGAGTTTTGTCCAGACACACGAAATAACCAGGTGTGAATGAAATTGCCTCATTTACTTAAAAAGAAAACATACGACCTAAGTTTTGTCCATGAGTGTGATTGTATAGTCAAAATATATATGTATAAAGTAAAAGCAGCTATTAGGTGTGTAGTCAAGCCAGCTTCTTGGCGAAAGAAGTTCTATAGAGTGGAGATGTCCTCCACATATAAAAGGATCTACATTCTCTACAAATATAGTTCAATCCTATATAATTCAGTGACATATATATGCACTACTCAGTGCGATATTGGAATGCTCACGTTTAAATGAAACGAGGACATTAGCTCTCAAAGACCTTTAGAAAAAACTCATCTTACTGAAAGACAAAAGTAAAAAGACTATTTTGTGTCAAGAAATAAATATTGGACAATTAAGCAATGGAACAACATAATTTGGAATGATGAATTTTGTTTGCCATTCGGAAACAAAGTCCAGAGTTTGGTAGACGACAAATGAAAAAAACCTTGGTGATTTAATATTAGGATACTTCTTTTCAAGGAGTTGGATTGTTTGAAGAGGCTACCAGTTTAATAAATTTAACAGTGTGCCAAGATATTCTATAATAGGAGCTTCTACATATACCCAATATAACTTACCAAGTCTCATCTTTCAACAAGATCTATCACATTGCCATTTATCCAAATCACAATCAAGGAATGGCTAGATGAATATGATATCACAGTTTTGGATTGGCCTGGGCACTCTCCTGACATTTTAATCCAATAGAAAATGTGCGGTTAATATTAAAGTTAACGTTGAAAAAAACTCATTTACGAGCACTTTAAACATTGAATGAGAATAATTAAGAATAATTAAAGAAATAAAATAACTCCAGACATATCGCAGAACTTAATTGAGACAATGTCAGAATGGATCCAAGTATTTATAAGACGGAAAGGTGTGTGTCACCAAAAATTTTAAATACGATTTGAATAGTTCTTTAAAGATACTTCGGCCAGTAAATCTTTTTATTATCTCGACGTTTCGACAAAAATCTTTTGTCCTAGTCAGGAAAAAATAAAATATAAAGCATTTGGCAAGGCACTTCAATTTTTATTTGTTCCTGACGAGGACAAAAGATTTTTGTCGAAACGTCGAGATAATAAAAATATTTACTGGCCGAAGTATCTTTATTCTATGAGATCCGGCCAGGGAACTTCTATCTTCACGATTTCAAAATACTTACTGATTCTTAACACCATCTTTAGAATTCTAATTTCGTAAAACTCTCATGAAATTTAGAAGATAATTTTTAAAAATTATTTTAAGTCTTTTTTTATTATTTTAATTCTTAAATATTCCTTTTTAATTTTTTATTTAGGCCATTATCTTTTTTATGCGAATATGTAGTTATGCTCTGAACCGCCTCATAGCGCCATATTTCATAATAAATCCCCACCAAACGTTGATTTTTAAATTAGAAATATGACATTTAGCTCTCTAAATAAAATCGTAAGATCGTCTCACAGGCCATGACTTTTCATTTATTTTCACTGGGCTTGATCCTTTTCTCCTTTCTTAATTTTTCTTTCACTTTCATATAAATAGTAGATAGAGATGTGGTAGTTTCCCTTCTATTTAAATATTTGATATTATTCACCACCATGTAGAATTCATATAGAAATTTTGCTGGGAGGATATGGCTTATAAAAAGGAAGGCTACTTCTTCTACCAAAAAATAAACGACTTGGTTTCTCTGTACGATGACGCTGATTTGCCAAGTATTTATTTACCGAATTATGGAAATATACATCTCCTTCTGTTCGCAGACGACATCGTACTTCTCGGAGAATCCAAGATAAATTTACAAAAAAAGATCAATGTACTCAGAAAATACTTCGAAGATAATTTTAACGCTGAACCAGAGCAAATCAAAGGTTATGGTGTTTAGAAATGGAGGTCGAAAGGCCCGATCGGATGTTTGGTTCTGGGGACAATTGCCGCTCACTATAACATCTAAATACACGTATCTGGGTTACCAGCTGACAGCGTCAAACTCAACTCAACAGGCGGCAAAGCATTTTTAAAAAAAGGCGCTAAATGCTATTAATGCGGTATGGGCAATATCGACTAAAACAAGAATCAATTCTATATTCGTTTTTCAAGGAAAACCATACAAACATTTTCAAAGAGGGTGATAAGATTTGTGATCTCTGCAAAGAAAATATGGAAACTGAACTATCTCATTACATCTATGAATGCCAAGATATTAGTGAGGAGAGAAGGACATTCTTTTCAATGGTAGACACCAGCCAACTTAGGTCAATCCAAATGATGTTAACCAGTGCCCAAACAAGCAGACTAGTTGCTCAGGCCCTATATAATTTTTACAAGGCATTAGGTGTAAAGAGGGAGAAAAGAGAACTTGGAAGCTATTGTTCTTACACCTCAGAATGATGACGAAACACCGAGGGGCCATCGTGTTATTACTAATAATCTATATAGATAATACCGTAACAGAGTTTTCCATTGTAAAGTCTTGAGCTATCTCCTCCGAAGATTCTGAACTACACATAACGATCTATATACCAAAATTTTCGTTATTTTTTTCTTCGTATGATAGGCCTGTTTTTATTTTCCTAATGTTAACAGTTATTTTTATTTTTTAATTTAATCTATTTTACAATCGTAGATTTTTTGCATTTATCATCATCGGTTCGTTTGTTTTGAAATCCGTATTTTGTTTACCTTTTACTAATTCTTATTTACTAATTTTTACTAATTTCTGAATTCATTTGATTATTTGTATTTGATTTGTAAGTACTTTGTTATAGTTTTTCATTTAAATAGAGCTCAATTTTTGTGTATGTTTCTTATTTGCATTATCTTTCCTAATGTCTTTGGCAACGTTTTTTTTTCTCATAAATTATTTTTTCGAATTATTATATATATATATATATTTTTCGAATTGTAGATTGAATTATTACTTTTATTCTATATTAATTTTCTTTTATAAGTGTTTGTTATAGTTTTTCATTTTAATTTAGCACAATTTTTGTATCTGGTTATCTTTTTTGGATCAATTTTTGTGTATGTTTCTTATTTGCATTATCTTTCCTAATGTCTTTGGCAACGTTTTTTTTTTCTCATAAATAGGCTGAGGTTATATTATTTTTCGAATTGTAGATTGAATTATTACTTTTATTCTATATTAATTTTCTTTTATAAGTGTTTGTTATAGTTTTTCATTTTAATTTAGCACAATTTTTGTATCTGGTTATCTTTTTTGGAATCTTTTCATCTCTCTTTGGCATCTTTTTTTTTCTCATTGATAAGACCTAATCCAAATAATTTAATAGTGTGTGACATTTCAGCAACAGCATCATACAAAAGAATAAATGAACTCAAGAATAAAATCTCATTTTTTCTTTTGTCTGATGATGGTGACATTTGGATTAGATCTTTTTTTTTTTATTAATTTGTTATAGTTTTTCATTTGAATTTAGCTCCATTTTTGTGTCTTATTTAATAAATGAACTAAAGAAAAAAATCTCATTTATTCTTTTGTCTGATTATTGTGTCTGATTTTCTTTTTTACAGTATCTTTCATAATGCCTGATTTGATTACTTGATATTTTATAGTTTTTCATTTAAATTTAGCTCCATTTTTGTGTCTGTTGTTTTTTTTCTTCTCATAAATAGGCTGATGCTGTATTTGTGTACTCAATTGTTGCTTTTTGTGTCTGGTTTCTTTTTTGCTGTATTTTTTTGGAATCCTTTTTTTTTTCATCAATTGTTTCCTCACATGCTTGGCATTTTCTTTTTATGCCTGTCCTGGCTTTCAGTTTTATAGTTTTCCTCTGCTTGGTTCTTATTTTACCTTTTTTTTTTCAGCGTCTTCTGTCATGCCTCGAAAAGGCCGTGGAAGATTCACTCCCCTAACAGCTAGGCGTGCTAATATGACTCGCCGCAGACACAGAACCCCAATTACTATTTCTCTTGTACAACTATATTGCAGATAAGATAAGAGGACCTTATTAAAAAATAAATAAACAAACTGCAATTCGACACTATCGATAATTCGACACTTTCGATAATTCGACCATTTTAAAAATCAAATTTTCAAGGTTGATTGTTGTTTAAATACAACTTTACCGGTAAAAAGGTATTACAGAGGCGAAGGCAGCCACTTTAAAATTAAACACAGGCTCTTGTAGGAAGAACAGAAATATTCAGAATGAATGGAAGTCTGAAATCTTAAGGACCAAAAGATATGGGTCATCTTTACATGTATGCTATCCAATGTTCGCACACTTGAAAAAGCCACTTAAAGTTGTCCGTGCGTAAACACAGGCTCTTGTGTCTTATTTAATAAATGAACTAAAGAATAAAATCTCATTTATTCTTTTGTCTGATTATTGTGTCTGATTTTCTTTTTTACAGTATCTTTCATAATGCCTGATTTGATTACTTGATCTTTTATAGTTTTTCATTTAAATTTAGCTCCATTTTTGTGTCTGTTGTTTTTTTTCTTCTCATAAATAGGCTGATGCTGTATTTGTGTACTCAATTGTTGCTTTTTGTGTCTGGTTTCTTTTTTGCTGTATTTTTTTGGAATCCTTTTTTTTTTCATCAATTGTTTCCTCACATGCTTGGAATTTTCTTTTTATGCCTGTCCTGGCTTTCAGTTTTATAGTTTTCCTCTGCTTGGTTCTTATTTTACCTTTTTTTTTTCAGCGTCTTCTGTCATGCCTCGAAAAGGCCGTGGAAGATTCACTCCCCTAACAGCTAGGCGTGCTAATATGACTCGCCGCAGACACAGAGAGAGAACCCCAATTACTATTTCTCTTGTTTACTTTTTTACCAATGCCTATAATTTTTCACCTGAAAGTGGCTTTTTCAAGTGTGCGAACATTGGATAGCATACATGTAAAGATGACCCATATCTTTTGGTCCTTCAGATTTCAGACTTCCATTCATTCTGAATATTTCGGTTCTTCCTACAAGAGCCTGTGTTTAATTTTAAAGTGGCTGCCTTCGCCTCTGTATATCGAAAGTGTCGAATTATCGATAGTGTCGAATTATCGATAGTGTCGAATTGCAGTTTATTTATTTTTAATAAGGTCCTCTTATCTTATCTGCAATATAGTTGTATTGTTCGCAGCACATATACTGCCAGTGCCCAAAGTTGAACACACTGTATAGTGTCTGAAATATCTTTGGCCCCTTCAGGTACCAACCTTCGCTTCATTCTAGAGAGGCGTTAGTTTTCACTAAGGTTGGCTTTTGCTATGACTATAAATAAGGCTCAAGGACAAACCTTGGCTACAAGAGCCTGTGTTTACGCACGGACAACTTTAAGTGGCTTTTTCAAGTGTGCGAACATTGGATAGCATACATGTAAAGATGACCCATATCTTTTGGTCCTTCAGATTTCAGACTTCCATTCATTCTGAATATTTCGTTTCTTCCTACAAGAGCCTGTGTTTAATTTTAAAGTGGCTGCCTTCGCCTCTGTAATACCTTTTTACCGGTAAAGTTGTATTTAAACAACAATCAACCTTGAAAATTTGATTTTTAAAATGGTCGAATTATCGAAAGTGTCGAATTATCGATAGTGTCGAATTATCGATAGTGTCGAATTGCAGTTTGTTTATTTCAGCAACAGCATCAGACAAAAGAATAAATGAACTAAAGAATAAAATCTCATTTTTTCTTTTGTCTGATGATGGTGACATTTGGATTAGGTCTTTTTTTTTATTAATTTGTTATAGTTTTTCATTTGAATTTAGATCCATTTTTGTGTCTTATTTAATAAATGAACTAAAGAATAAAATCTCATTTATTCTTTTGTCTGATTATTGTGTCTGATTTTCTTTTTTACAGTATCTTTCATAATGCCTGATTTGATTACTTGATCTTTTATAGTTTTTCATTTAAATTTAGCTCCATTTTTGTGTCTGTTGTTTTTTTTCTTCTCATAAATAGGCTGATGCTGTATTTGTGTACTCAATTGTTGCTTTTTGTGTCTGGTTTCTTTTTTGCTGTATTTTTTTGGAATCCTTTTTTTTTTCATCAATTGTTTCCTCACATGCTTGGAATTTTCTTTTTATGCCTGTCCTGGCTTTCAGTTTTATAGTTTTCCTCTGCTTGGTTCTTATTTTACCTTTTTTTTTTTCAGCGTCTTCTGTCATGCCTCGAAAAGGCCGTGGAAGATTCACTCCCCTAACAGCTAGGCGTGCTAATATGACTCGCCGCAGACACAGAGAGAGAACCCCAATTACTATTTCTCTTGTTTACTTTTTTACCAATGCCTATAATTTTTCACCTGAAAGATTTTTTATTTTGTTTGTTATTCAATAAGGTCCTCTTATCTTATCTGCAATATAGTTGTATTGTTCGAAGCACGTATACTGACAGTGCCCAAAGTTGAACACACTGTATAGTGTCTGAAATATCTTTGGCCCCTTTGGATACCAACCTTCGCTTCATTCTAGAGAGGCATTAGTTTTCACTAAGGTTGGCTTTTGCTATGACTATAAATAAGGCTCAAGGACAAACCTTGGCTACAAGAGCCTGTGTTTACGCACGGACAACTTTAAGTGGCTTTTTCAAGTGTGCGAACATTGGATAGCATACATGTAAAGATGACCCATATCTTTTGGTCCTTCAGATTTCAGACTTCCATTCATTCTGAATATTTGGGATCTTCCTACAAGAGCCTGTGTTTAATTTTAAAGTGGCTGCCTTCGCCTCTGTAATACCTTTTTACCGGTAAAGTTGTATTTAAACAACAATCAACCTTGAAAATTTGATTTTTAAAATGGTCGAATTATCGAAAGTGTCGAATTATCGAAAGTGTCGAATTATCGAAAGTGTCGAATTATCGATAGTGTCGAATTATCGATAGTGTCGAATTGCAGTTTATTTATTTTTTAATAAGGTCCTCTTATCTTATCTGCAATATAGTTGTATTGTTCGCAGCACATATACTGACAGTGCCCAAAGTTGAACACACTGTATAGTGTCTGAAATATCTTTGGCCCCTTCAGGTACCAACCTTCGCTTCATTCTAGAGAGGCGTTAGTTTTCACTAAGGTTGGCTTTTGCTATGACTATAAATAAGGCTCAAGGACAAACCTTGGCTACAAGAGCCTGTGTTTACGCACGGACAACTTTAAGTGGCTTTTTCAAGTGTGCGAACATTGGATAGCATACATGTAAAGATGACCCATATCTTTTGGTCCTTCAGATTTCAGACTTCCATTCATTCTGAATATTTCGGTTCTTCCTACAAGAGCCTGTGTTTAATTTTAAAGTGGCTGCCTTCGCCTCTGTAATACCTTTTTACCGGTAAAGTTGTATTTAAACAACAATCAACCTTGAAAATTTGATTTTTAAAATGGTCGAATTATCGAAAGTGTCGAATTATCGATAGTGTCGAATTATCGATAGTGTCGAATTGCAGTTTGTTTATTTATTTTTTAATAAGGTCCTCTTATCTTATCTGCAATATAGTTGTACAAGAGAAATTTTATTTTCTAATTAATTTTTTCTTTTTTTTTTCACTCTAATAATATTTATTTAAATCTGATAATTTTTATTTAATGCAATTATTTAATAATTTATTCAATCCAATGTCTATAGTTTCTTCCCTGAAATTGCTTACCAAACATGAGTCAGTGTTTCCTCAGTGTTAACAGTTGGAGTGTTAGAATGCGGAGAAGCAAAATAACTCCCTACTGAATTTCTCAATAGTCTTACTCCCAGAGGAATGCATCCACACCAGTTTAACTCTAGGTTGGTGCTATTGTTATGCTTCTGAGAAGTTTTAATCCTAAGCAGGGTCTTTGAAAATGGTACACGTGTGGTGATACTGTGCATGTGCTCTCTTGTCCTTAAAGTAGTGTAGTTCTGTTGTTTGCACTTTCATTTTCTGATTTGTTAAAATTTTTCTTCTATAGTTTCTCACCTGCGGGTCCTTCGGGTAAACCTGGGTCGTTGCCCGGGTCACTCGGCTATTTATATCTATATATATCTATACTTTTAAAGTCTCTGCAGGCCCTTTGGGTAAACCCTGGGCGTTGCCCGGGTCACTCGGCTAGTTGTATATAGTTGCGGAACTACTGGTTTCCTGTGCTGCTCTTTTCCTGTTATTGCACCTTGTACGGGGAATCTGTATAAGACTAATGTCTTAATAAAGGCTTTGTGTGTGTGTGTGTACCAAAAAATTATTTTTTTCATTTTTACAAAAATAAAATTTATCTTTTCCCAACACCTGTTCAATTATGCCCGTTTTATTTTCGTTTCTTATCTAATCAACACCTGTATTTCTCTTATCTTCCCTGGCCTGGGGAATCTAACCTATTTTGAGCAACATTGGTGGCGTGCAGTATCTTGGTACTTTGCTATAGTGCATTGCGGCTTGTCTGCTTGCTACGTCCATTTTTGGGCTCGAAAATCATAAACTTTGGTTAGTAGCCCATAAAACCATATTCTCTCTTCTGCCCAAATAAACGCGAAAGTTTTAGCGTTTATTTTAACACGAGAAATAGCCTTCCTTTTAATAGATCAATATCCTACCGGCAAAATTTCCATCCTTATTTGACCATTTGCCACTTTACCAGCTGAACACCTCTTTGGAAAATTCTTAATATGTCATGAAATCCATTTTTTGAGTCTCACGAGTCTCATGTAAGATTCACATAAGATTTTGATTTCTAATATAATATAATTATTGCGCTAACAATATATATAAATACTTCTGATCTAAGGGAAGAAAACCAACTTTACCTGACAGATACAAGTTGTTTACAATAAAGACCAATACATCAAGTTTAATAGATTCTGCAGGCTGTATATGTTAAGGCGAAAGTATTGACTGTTGGCCACTGACTCGTTCTGATGTAATCATTGGATGTATTAATTTACTTAGTCTACGCGTTGTTCTAACTGTTGTGAATGGCAATTTTGTGTACATATTTCAAGCTACTATTTCTAATTACTCTATGCAAAAATTTGACATCGAATGTGTAATTTGCGTGCTTTCCAATGTTTAATGAGGTAAATTTCACAATGATTTGATTTGTATATAATATCAGATTTACACGCAATTATCCTAATTGTGGATATGGCGTGTCTTTGCAACTGTTAAATAAATAAAATATATAAATGTATAGTTATTTTTAGTAAAATACTATTTGTATAGAACAAGCTATTACCAATATTCATACCAAAATAATTAGTTTCTACATATGTTAGATGCTAGGCCCGTTTTCATATCGAATCATGTCCTCTTCAGTTTCCAAGTCAATCCACGTTTCTTTCGTCCTTCAGAATTTCACCATCCAGATTTATGAGTATCCTCATTCTATATATATATTTGACCTTCCTCTTTTTATCAATTTCTTCTTTGTTATACAAACATAATTGATGTTCTTGTTGCTTGAAGAACTGTGAATCTTGAAGTCATGTCATCAGAAATTTCTCTCTCTATCAATAGAGAATGATTTTATTCTGATGTATAGGACATTGAAGTCAACTCTATAAAACGGCAAGTTTTTTTAAAATAAATGTGTAGTCAATTGTTATATTTATTACTAAATTATTATTCACGCTATTTTTTATTTGAAATATTTTAATGAAAATATAAATATTTATAATCCTTTCAAGGAAGTTTTAAAAGATACGACTCTTGGGTCGCCAGTGTTGAACCCTCCCATCAGTTGCACCATATCGTTAATTCTTTTGCATTGCCATTTCTGTTTATATGTTCAGCATTTTGTCCTCTCATTCAACAATAGAAAGGTCTATATAGATAACACAGACTGCTGGCTATATATTTATATATATCTTTATATAATTGAAATTTGAAAACAAAGTTGTTCGAAAGAGGATTTTTTGTTTTTCTTCCTCTCGTTCTAAGAAGAGGACTAAAGTAAATGTACATATGTAGGCATATATTTGTATATGTAAAATGTATATTTAAGTGCACCGAATAACAGTATGTAAGAAACCTTTTCTCTATTTGGAGGTTAAATAAGTTTAACTCTTTCCCCATATGGAGAAAGTGCAGAAAATGTCAATTAGACTCTAGAAAGTTTGCTTCTGTGGGCATCAAATTGAAATGTAGAATTAGCATAATTTTGAATTACATGCATGCAATTGTTATATATTTCCCCATGCTGTGATATATTTATATGTAGATGAATAAAATAGCACCAAGCAGGCGGGGAGCCAGCCTAGAATTAGAGAGGTGACAACCACCATGAGGTCCCTGTATTAGAATAATCACCATACAAAAATTGTCAACACAAATATAGAGCATATAGAGCACACTTCAGTGCAACATATAAAAGCAGAATGATTCAATACAGTTTTGGAGCTCTAAAGAAGCGGTCTGGTTGATTAAATTGGCGAAACCGCTGGGAAGGTTCACCACTGATGAGCCAAGCCCTCCCAATATTTTTCCATCGCAATAAGGACAGTAGAAGTTTGATTTATTTGTGAAAAGAAACATTCACGTCTTAATGTCTTCATTCGTTATATATAGATGGCGCGTTATTGCTTTGTATTAATTTATGCCTAACTTGTCCTTATTGTTCGCGGAAGAGCATTGCTCGATGCAAATATTTGAATGTAATTCTACTGTCCTAAAAGTTTGTCCATAACTTGCTTAAATACCAAATATAGAGCAATTATCTTGTAAGAGTTGATTTGAAAAACAAAAATCTCTCTCAAGTCTAAAAGAGCAACTTACAGTAGAGACCTACATTTAAATGTTGTTTTATCGATGTTTTAAAAAAATATTTCAAACGTTTATGACAATAAAATAAGAGTTAAAACTATTTTACGTGCATTACCTCTGGAATTTTTTAGAGTTTCATAAAAAAAAAATGTTTGCTACTACTTCACTTTTAATTGTAAGTATTGTCTAATCAAAAGAGCGTAATAAATTAACGGCTGCCAATTTTTTTAAAATTATTTTTTGTGCCGTTTCTCTTTTTCTCTCTCTGTATCTAATGGCCCTCGTCAGCCTAGGACGAACTTTATTCCATGAGATCCACAAGGAATATCTAATGAAATCTTCACAATTTACCAAAGAGATGTTTTGCTGTCAAAATGGCTAGGCCAAATCTATGACTAAAATATAGATGGAAATTTTGCTGTGAGGAATTGATCTAGAAATACAAATGTCGCCTCTCCAGTCAGAAGATGGCGTCTAGCTTCGACGTCTATTTTGACGGGAGAGACTACCATTGTATTTGTAGAAATGGTAAAGCTACAAGCTTTCGAGATGGAGTACCGAGTATGATGGGAATTCATCAAGTGACAGATTAAATAACGAATATGTCCTAGAAATGATCGACGAGATTTGATGATGATTGAGAAGATCAGAACCAGCAGGTTTGGACATCCTGTCCGACATTCGGAGTGGATAAGAGAATTACTGGTGGAATGTATGGAAAGAAGACCGGGAAGAGAAAAACCGAGAATGGAGTTCATGGACAATTCCGTGGATGGATTCTAATAAAGAAAGAAGAAGAAAACTAACTAACTAAGTTCTTTATATAACAACATTTGATCTAATGTAGTTCCTTCATATTTTGAAAGAAAAACTGCATATAAGCCATAAATCCCAGATAATCGGGTAGTTTTCCTGAAACCTGCTCGTTCACAAAAGCATTCATTAAAATACTGAAACTTCTTTAATTCATCATGCACAAGCCAAAATTTTTCGGGATAGCATAAATTATTTTGCACGCTTACAGAAAGTTCTGTAAATGTGCAAGACTACTGCCCACTAACCTATGAGGTACATGTGTGTTAGTTGGCTCAAACATCTTAAAAATTACAGAATTATTTAAAAATATAAACTTCATTTTTGAATACATTAATATTTAAGAGATAAGGTGAATGAAAAACTTACCATTCTCACAATTTGAGTTGATGTGGGTTGGCAGAATCTCTACTACAATGGTCCCATATCGCACATGGTTAGACAATCATCTCGAGCATGTTATTTACAGATAGTTAGTGCATTAGTTTGTTATGTGACTTTGGAAAATATAAACATCAAAGAGGTATTACAAATTTAAAAAAGAATATACAAATTATATTCATGGTGCCCCTAGAGTTACTTAATAATTTCAAAGTGCACTAACATGATTTGTGATTAATTAGCATGCATTAACTGTATTTTGAATAATTCCTCAATTCAAAAAGGCTCTCTAAATGTTTTCAGGTTACAGAAAATAGGTTAGTGATATATGCCGTTTGTGCATAATAAAAGACACAATGTGTAAATTGAAATTCGAACTTAATCATTGTATTTATAATCATCACATATTTGTATATCACCCACAGCTTTGTCTTCAGACTGACAGAAGGAGCTCAACGTTATTATATACATAATTCGTGGTTGGCTTTTCTTGATTTATCAAGGAAATGGATTGGCCAAATATCAGGGAACAGGCTAAATCAACGTTTAGTTTATTTTTGTTCCACTAGATGGCGCACACCAAAGAAACCAAGGATAACAGCTTCTGCTGGAAAAGTACCTTTGACTATTTTTCGGGAAGGTAAGATTATCTTCCTGAAGGCCAAATAGTTAATAACATAATTTATTCTGAGCTCTTTGAAAAAAAAATAAAGCCAAAAATTTGTTCCAAAAGACGTGGTTTGCTGAGCAAAGGTGTTTGCCTACAGCGTGATAATGCTCGGCCCCACGTGGCAAATCTCACCATTGAAACTATCAATAAATTAAATTTTAAAGTTCTAATCCATCCCCCTTACTCTTCTGATTTATCCCCGAGTGATTATTATTTATTTGGACACTTAAAAAGATTTTTAAGGGACATCACTTTCAAGACTGATGGTGAGGTTTAAAATGCGGTGCATGGATGGACGGCTTGCCCAACACACACAAGATTTTTTTCTTAAAGAGAATTTACAAGATACCTGACCTTGGGAAGAAGTGTACATAAAAAGGAGGGGGTTATGTAGAGAATAAAAAAAATAAAAATGTATTTTAGTTTGCACTTTTTGAAAACTTTTAACGTTTTTTTATTGATCCACCCTTGTATGACAACATTAAAGTATTTTCTTGTACTTCTATGCTTGAAGAGCGCAAGCTCATATCGGGGAATATGCTACCACACCAGCTATTGAAAATTCAAACAGAAGACTTGCCTCATTCATACAAGAGGAATACAAAGAAGTGTTTTTCTATAAAAAATAATCCCTTGCATCAATATTGAGTAAAATTAATCATTCCTCCAGGAAAAAGTTTTCCCTGAGGAATGATTAATTTTACTCAAAGAGGTGTTTTGTCTGGTAAAATGGATCTGGAAAGTCTGATTGGAATAATTGTCGCGTCACCGTCCTCAAGGTTAAGATGACATTCACGACATGGAGACATCCTTCCTCTCCTTACTTCCGTCACCATATTTGTCATATTTCCTTTTCTTATTTTCGTAAAGGCTCTATGGCTGCCTGGCCGAAATTCATAGTTCTTCAAATTAAAGATACTTCGGCCAGTAAATATTTTTTTATTGTCTCGACGTTTCGACAAAAATATTTTGTCCTTGTCAGGAGCGAACAAAAATCAAAACATTTGACAAAGCTTTAAAAATTATTCTAAGGCTGCAAGAGCGTTCTCACGTGATATTTCAAATTTTGTACAACATCTAAAGCACGAGTCAAAAAACAAAAATTTAACTAACAAAATTTTCTTATTTTGTTATTTCATCTTTAGCTGAAAAGAAAGAGTACTTATCTCGTTTAAAAATGCACCAGAACAATGCATTTTTGTTAGTACTTCTGTGAAAATCGCCAAGGAGATGATAATAGAATAGACTCACAACCCCAGTTTTTGCCAAGTCAGACAATAAAAAAAACCTGTTGTATCCCCTTCTATGATCAACTTCTACGTTTTGCACACAGAGGTGATAACCAAAATGCATTCTTAAACGAAAGAGGTACCATTTTTGCATATAAATATATCTTATTATCAGAAAATGATAACGTACAAGGTATGTCCCATAAGTTCCCGGACTGGGTCCATAAAAAAATAAATAAATGAAAAATGTAAATAAATTTGACTGTTTATTATAGAAAAAATATCAGGCAACACGGTGGTACCAATATCGAGGCGGTACATTAGCGCGCGCCAAGGTCATTCTAATTTATTTAAAGGTCACACCTAGCGCTGCGGCGATTTTACGATGGAACAAAAATTGAAGCAGAGGATTTGCCTAGAATTTTGTGTGAAACTTCAAATATCTGCAACCGAAACTTTTGAAATGCTTAATAAAGTATTCCCCAATGACTCTCCAAAGAGAACAACTGTTTTTGAATGGCATTCTAGATTTAAAACTGGCAGAATTTCCATTGAAGATGAACCTCGGCAAGGACGCCCAAAATGTCCAAAAAATCACCGATTTGATAAAAGAAAATCCTCGAACCACTTTGATGGAGCTAGAGCAAGACACAGGCATCTCTAAAACAACGATTGGAAGGATCGTAACCAAAGATTTGAAGCTCAAAAAGACTCCTGCAAAATTCATCCCAAGATACCTCACTAATGAGCAAAAACTGTGTCGGCTTGCAACCTGTGAGAACATGTTGGAAATGACAAGAACGGATCCGGAATGGAAAGACAAGATAATCACAGGCGACGAGACATGGGTCTATGACTATGACCCTGAAACCAAGCGTCAATATGCCGAGTGGAGAGGTCAGGGTGAGCCTAGACCAAAAAAATCCAGGATATTGAAATCCAGAAACAAGGTGTTGCTGGTCGCTTTTTTGGATAACAAGGGCATTGTTCATCACGAGTATCTTTCTGCAGGCCAGACGGTTATTAAGGAAATGTATTTGGACATTCTTCGCCATCTAAGGGAAGCGATTCGAAAAAAAATGCCAGAAAAATGGCCTAATGGTGACTGGATCCTACACCATAACAATGCCCGCCCTCACACAGCGCACTTGGTGACGAGTTTTTTTGGCTAAAAACGGGACAGAAATCCTACCTCAACCACCCTATTCCCCAGACATCGCACCAAATGACTTTTTCCTGTTCCCCAAACTTAAAGCAGTTCTAAAAGGAAGACATTTTGACACCAGGGATGACATAATAGAAAAATCGCTGTTGGCATTGAAGAGCATTCCAAAAGAGCTCTATAAAAACTGTTTCGACAATTTGGGAAACGATGGCGCTGGTGTGTTGAAGCAAGGGGGGATTACTTTAAAAAGTTTTAATAATTTTTTTTTTAAATATCTTACCTTTTTTTTTAAGGACCCAGTCCGGGAACTTATGGGACATACCTGTTTAGTTTCTTCAAGGAATCGGGATACGATGATGAACAATTCTTTATTTAAGAACGGAACTTTCTAAACTAAAACTAACAACTTCCAATTATCTCTCTATATATCCTAACTCGAGCTGTCTATATGCAAAACCCTAATTTACATATTTATACGAATATTTACATTTACGTCACATCTCCCCTCTTAGAGATTAGCTCTAGTCATCTCCAAAATGTCTGGGCGGACGAACTGTTCTTCCAGAGCGAGTCCTATAAAGTGCCTCTTTAGGAGATGTTGATGAATCGGTCACATCTGTAGGAGCATCTGAGGTGTGTGTGTTGGCTTCTGGGTAATTTATATGTGGCTCTTCGTCTGGCTCGAAGTGTGGAGGCCCTGGAGACCTCTGACCAGTAGGAAGTAGATGGAAGCGATTTCTTCTAACCCTTCCTCTCGGTGTATCAACCATATAAGATCTAGGAGTATCTGCTTTGGAAATGATGACTCCGGGAGTTTTAAGGTCCGTCAGCCAAACTCGATCATTTACATCCAATGGAGGCAGTTCTCGTACTCCTTTTGCTCGATCAAAGTAGTATTTTTGTTTTTCCCTTTGAATAGCTTCTTGATTTTTCAAATTCTTTAAATTGGGTGGTTGGTGTTGTTTCGTTGGTGTTGGAATAGTGGTGCGAACCCGCCGTCCCATGCTAAGTTCTGCTGGGCTGAAGCCATTTGCAAGTGGTGTAGCTCGATATGCCAGCAAAGCCAGATATGGATCCTTTGACTTGCTAATTCTTTCTTTAACAATTTTTACAAAAGATTCTATGAAGCCGTTACTCTGCGGGTATCTTGGACTGGAGGTGACATGAGTAAATCCGTAATCGTGGGCAAATTCTTTAAATAGTGATCCGAACTGGGGGCCATTGTCACTCCGAACTTCCAAAGGAATTCCATGCCTTGCAAAGATGGACTTACAGTGGACTATTACGGAAGCTGATGTCATGTCCTCTAATCTTGCAATTTCTGGGTATCTTGAATAATAGTCTGTTATTAACAAATAGTTTTGGCCCTTTAGTGTAAAGAGGTCAACCCCAACTTTCTCCCAAGGACAATTTGGAAGCTCTGAGGGTATTAGTGGCTGATGTCGATTTGTTCTTTCCTCAATACACATAGGACATGTTCGGACCATCTCCTCAATTTCGCTTGTGATCCGGGGCCACCAGACGGATCCTTTGGCCCTTTCACGACATTTGACTATCCCAAGGTGTCCTTCATGGATTCTTTGGAGCAACCCTTTCCTGATATTCTCTGGGATAACGTATCTTGACCCTTTCAGGAGAATACCATTCTCTACGGAGAAATCATCCTTTTCTGGCCAATATTGACTTTCGGACATGGAGACATTTGTTCTGTCCGGCCATCCTTCCTGGGTGTATTTAATAATATTTTGTATAACCTGGTCTTTGTCTTGACTTTCTTTTATTTCCTTTACTCGGACATCAGATATGGGCATAAATGAGACAACCTGTTGAACGTAGGCACATAACTCCTCCTCCAATTCCTGAGTCCCGACTTTCGTCCTAGGTGATCTAGATAGCGCATCCGCCACTATCAAGTTCTTTCCTGGCGTATGTACGATCTTATACGAATATCTCATAATCCGTAGTCTCAATCTCTGAATCCTAGGTGTGAGATCATCGATGTTTTTGGAAGTAAAGATCGGTACTAGTGGTTTGTGGTCGGTTTCAAGAGTGATCACCAGGCCTTGGATGTATTGTTTGAATTTCTCACAAGCCCAGGTGATAGCCAGCGCCTCTTTTTCGATTTGAGCATAACGCTTTTCTGTTTCAGAGAGCGTTCTAGAAGCATATGCGATGACTTGTCTCAGTCCATCTTTGGTTTGCCATATTACTGCGCCTAGCCCAAAAGATGAAGCATCGGCTGATACTGTGATAGGCAAAGAAGGATCATACAAGGCTAACCCTGGCGCAGAAGTAAGATTTTTCTTTATTTGGTCAAATGCCCGATCTTGATCATCTCCCCAAATCCATTCTTCTTTCTTTGACAGTAACTTGTTTATTGGGTGCGATATCTCCGCTAAGTTGGGGACAAATCTAGCTGAAAAATTTACCATTCCTAAAAATTGTTTTAGTTCCTTGACAGATCTCGGTTTGGGAAACTCCAGTATAGCTCGTTTTCTTTTGGGGTCTACTTGAATCCCGTTAGGACCAATTTGATGACCTAAAAACTTAATAGTTGTAACTGCAAATTTGCATTTATCCTTGTTCAAGGTAAGTCCCGATTTAGAAACTCTTGTTAATACTTTTTCGAGTCTTTTATCATGTTCTTCTTGGCATGAACCATAAACCATTATGTCATCCATATGGCACAGGGTTCCTTCCAGTCCTTCCAATATTTGACCCATTCTTCTCTGAAAAATTTCCGGAGCGGAAGAGATACCGAAGGGTAACCTCTTAAACCGAAATCTCCCAAATGGAGTGATAAATGTGGTGAGTGCTGACGACTCTGAAGACAGTGGTATTTGCCAGAATCCACTATTGGCATCCAACTTTGTGAATAATTTAGCTCCTTTCAACTGGGCTAGCGTATGTTCTACCACCGGGATTGGGTGTATTTCCCTTAGAATATTTTTATTGAGTATCGAGAGATCGACACATATTCTTAATTTTCCCGAAGGTTTCGCAACGAGAACCATGGGCGAACACCATTCAGAAGAACCCTCAACTTTTTCAATTACGCCATTTGATGTCATTCTCTCCAGTTCCATTTGAAGTTCTTTCATTAGAGGTATAGGTACTCTTCTTGGTGTATATATCGAATAAGGTTTTGCCCCTTCTTTCAACTTTATTTCGTATGGAATGTCTATTTTTCCCAGTCCATTAAATAACTTAGGAAATTTGAGCATTGGGTCTAGCTTGGTAGGAGCATGATCTTCGACAATATTTATCCTCCTAACGAGACCTAGGATCTCGCTAGCCCTGCAGCTTAGTATAGGTCGGGCAACCCCTTTAACGATGTAGATGCTCTCTTCGCACTTCTGCCTTTTTGATTCCAAAAAAGCCTGGAACATTCCATTTACCTCTATCTTCTTGGAAACAGCAAAAAGATTCTTATCGGCCTTCTCTGTCTTAAGGTATCCAAAATGTTGCAAGTAAATCCCTTCTGGCATAACCGAAACCTCTGCTCCTGTATCGATTATAAATTTTATTGGCTGGTTATTCTCCTTTATCACTTCACACCACTTATCTTCCGCATTCTCCTGCATTCCCACTATTCCAATGAATGCATTATTTAGGGAGCTTGATACTTCTTGTATGGTTTTAGTGTGACAAACCTTGGCAAAATGACCTTTTTTTCTGCACTTGTTGCAAATAGCATCCCTAGCAGGACATTGTTCTTTCGAATGTCCTTGGTAATATCCACATCGGAGACATTTACGTTTCTCATTAGAAGACCATCCTTGGCGATTCTTTGGAAAATTAGAATTGTACGTTTTTGTACCTTTCATTCTTGTTTTCTGAAAAATTGTGCCATTTCTCCCTCCTTTCCTGTCTATCACATCCACGTTCCGATTTTCAGTGTCTTGCCTAATTTATTTTTGTTGATTTTTTACACCTTCTGATTGGCGCACTATCTGGATTGCCTTCTCCAAGGTTAGTTCCGATTCCAACTGTAATTTCTCAGAAAGATTCAAGTTTTTCACTCCAACTACCAACCGATCCCTGATCATCTCTTCTTTTAAGATCCCATAACTGCAGTTCTCTGCCAGGACGTAGAGATTGGTTATAAATTCCTCTACAGGTTCGGTCTCCCCTTGACTTCTTCTATTGAATTTTGCTCTTTCATATATAACGTTTCTTTTTCCTATAAAATAGTCCTGAAATTTGGACACTACAAGTTTATAGTCATTAATTTGTGCTTCACTTAAATTAAATAAGATCAAAATTTATTCTGCTTTATCGCCCATAATGTAAATCAGAGCATTTACTTGCTCATTTTCACTTTTCTCTGAAAGTCCTGAAGCGATTCTGTATCTTTGAAATCTTTTGAACCATATCGGCCATTCATTAGGTTTACCAAAATTGAATCCTTCTGGAGCAGCTATTTGTATATAATTAGCCATTTTTCTTTTCTTAAAAAAATAATTTACTTATATTTCAACTTTATAATTTTAACAATTACTTTTACGCTTTTGCCGCTGCCACCATGCTTTGTTTCTTCAAGGAATCGGGATACGATGATGAACAATTCTTTATTTAAGAACGGAACTTTCTAAACTAAAACTAACAACTTCCAATTATCTCTCTATATATCCTAACTCGAGCTGTCTATATGCAAAACCCTAATTTACATATTTATACGAATATTTACATTTACGTCACAATACCTTGTATTTTATCCTTGTACACACATGCTGATTTTCACTGCAGCTAAACGTTTTTGTTATGTTTATAATTTCGTGATTCGCATGGTCTGCTCTCATAGATTAGGTAGCTTTATGGAGGATGTGGAAACATGTGCTGGGTGGTTGTCAACATTTATAAATAGCTGTACAGTTTCCCGGTTCTGTTATATTCCGTTATTTATATCTTAGTGTGTGGAACCTATTGTTCAGTTCGCTTCAGTATTGTTTGTTTTATATTCATTCTGATGAGGCTGAATGAAATATTCACCGGAACGTTGATGCAAATAAAGCATTTTTTAAGATATAATTTTATGTTATTATTCTTGTTAATATTAATTTCAGCCTGAAAATAGCCATCTTTAAAATGACCTTTAGTCTTATATAAAGGAATGAAAAAAAAAGAGGGAAAATAAATTCGAATTTATAAAGTTATATGGGAAATATGATCCACCCCATCTTTTCGATCAGTGACTGGTTGATAACAAAATTTTCTGATGAAAAAGCAAGATGGGGAGCAGTATAAATCTCCTTAAAAAGATGAGTTCAGTTGACCCTGCTGATACACTCTATAAGGGCTTCTTATCCAGGAACACAAAATGAGCATCATCTATCATTCAAATTAGGAGCAGATATATGACGTCTGTTATTCATGTCAGATCTGACCATTTTATTTTGGAGCCGAATCGGTTTGCTGCTTATGTGCATTCCTAGTCTCAATGACGAAAACAGACGCATTTTATTTAAAATAATATATACTCACGTAAACTCGGAATGTATACATAAAATGATGTATTCTCTCAAGAGTGTGGCGACCACACTTGGCTTCAACTTTGCGAACTGAGACTAAGCTTCACTAAACATATGGGCAGTAGTGTGACGGCCTCGGCAACCGCGAGCCGAGAGAACACCTGACTACGCATGCGCGGGCGGCATCCGGGACTCTGGCCACGCGCGTCGTCAACAACAAGGCTTGCTTCCAACGGCTGTTACTTCTTTTCTCTTTATATATTTCTGTCTTTAAATAAATTAATTTATTTTATTAAAAATAATTTTATCAGCGGCCTTTCCACAAACCACACAAACACGCACGCAACCATCCCACAAGAGTATTAAATCTTTTTTACTTCTTCTTTATCTCTTCTCAATCTTATAAAATAATTCCTTTACACTATTGAGGAGATATGAAGAAGAATAAAACGATTTGATACTTGCGAGTATACATTCTGTTATTTACTAAAGAGGTGGATACAGAGGCTACTGACAGTGTATTTGGAAAATTTAACAGGGAAACCTAAGCAGTAAATACTTGAGATTTAAACTTGAAACTCTACTCATTACGTCATGTGTCCAGCCAAATTTAATTGACTTGTTATAATTATTTCAGGGAGTTTTCTGACATCATTTTCCGACAGTTCATATCGATAGAAGCTCATTTTGAGGCAATTTGAAATGTGTTGAATTCTTTTGGCGTGGGGGGAAATGCTGTTAACTCCCATTGATGTTCAAATTACCTCTAATGTCAAACAGTGTCAAGTATGATATATCGGTAAGTGATATTATCTAAATACGTATGCGCGAAGATTTTTGGTAATAACGGTAAACCTTGGTTAATATTTGATAACTTTCCCCTTATTTGATACAATGTAAATAACATTGTTGATTATTGTTGCTATTCCTGTTATCCCTGTATATATCCTCTTCTACTCGAAGAGTCTGTATAAGACCAAAATGTCTTTAAAAAGTTTATTTTTGTTATTGTATTTGAGAACTTCCCTTGCATCTACATACACCTTTTAAAATTTGGAAAATTCTAGAGACTTTATAAAAATGAACATATATAGAGATTTCTGATATAGAGCTCAGAGGGACTACGGGATCCCAGCTTTTCCCTGAATCATTCTAAATATCTTCCCCCGATTCATATATTTTTAATAGTGTGAAAAAACATTATTGTTAAGGTTCCCTTGTCCTTAACGGATTAGAAGCCGTATGGCGTTTACCTTTAGAGGACCGTATAGGTTTTCAACTACCCAGGCGACACCCCAATGGGGATTCCACCGCCCAGGCGACACCCCAATGGTGATTCCACTGCCCAGGATACACCCCAATAGTGATTCCACCGCTCAGGCGACACCCCAATGGGGATTCCACCGCTCAGGCGACACCCCAATGGTGATTCCACCACCCAGGCGACACCCAAATGGTGATTACACCGCCCAGGATACACCCCAATGGTGATTCCACCGCCCAGGCGACACCCCAATGGTGATTCCACCGCCCAGGATACACCCCAATGGTGATTCCACCGCCCAGGATACACCCCAATGGGGATTCCACCGCCCAGGCGACACCCCAATGGTGATTCCACCGCCCAGGCGACACCCCAATGGTGATTCCACCGCCCAGGATACACCCAAATGGTGATTCCACCGCCCAGGCGATACCCCAATGGTGATTCCACCGCCCAGAATACACCTCAATGGTGATTCCACCGCCCGGGATACACCCCAATGGTGATTCCACCGCCCAGGCAACACCCCAATGGTGATTCCACCGCCCAGGCGACACCCCAATTGTGATTCCACCGCCCAGGATACACCCCAATGATGATTCCACAACCCAGGCGACACCCCAATGGTGATTCCACCGCCCAGAATACACCCCAATGGTGATTCCACCGCCCAGGATACACCCCAATGGTGATTCCACCGCCCAGGATACACCCCAATGGTGATTCCACTGCCCAGGATACACCCCAATGGTGATTCCACAGCCCAAGCGACACCCCAATGGTGATTCCACCGCCCAGGCGACACCCCAATGATGATTCCCCGCCCAGGCGAAACCCCAATGGTGATTCCACCGCCCAGGTGACACCCCAATGGTGATTCCACCGCCCAGGATACACCCCAATGGGGATTCCACCGCCCAGGCGACACCCCAAAGGTGATTCCACCGCCCAGAATACACCCCAATGGTGATTCCACCGCCCAGGATACACCCCAATGGTGATTCCACCGCCCAGGCAATACCCCAATTGTGATTCCACCGCCCAGGCGACACCCCAATGGTGATTCCACCGCCCAGGCGACACCCCAATTGTGATTCCACCGCCCAGGCGACACCCCAATGGTGATTCCACCGCCCAGGATACACCCCAATGGTGATTCCACCGCTCAGGCGACACCCCAATGGGGATTCCACCGCTCAGGCGACACCCCAATGGTGATTCCACCACCCAGGCGACACCCCAATGGTGATTACATCGCCCAGGCGACACCCCAATGGTGATTCCACCGCCCAGGATACACCCCAATGGTGATTCCACCGCCCAGGATACACCCCAATGGTGATTCCACCGCCCAGGCGACACCCCAATGGTGATTCCACCGCCCAGGATACACCCCAATGGTGATTCCACCGCCCAGGATACACCCCAATAGTGATTCCACCGCTCAGGCGACACCCCAATGGGGATTCCACCGCTCAGGCGACACCCCAATGGTGATTCCACCACCCAGGCGACACCCCAATGGTGATTACACCGCCCAGGATACACCCCAATGGTGATTCCACCGCCCAGGCGACACCCCAATGGTGATTCCACCGCCCAGGATACACCCCAATGGTGTTTCCACCGCCCAGGATACACCCCAATGGGGATTCCACCGCCCAGGCGACACCCCAATGGTGATTCCACCGCCCAGGATACACCCCAATGGGGATTCCACCGCCCAGGCGACACCCCAAAGGTGATTCCACCGCCCAGAATACACCCCAATGGTGATTCCACCGCCCAGGATACACCCCAATGGTGATTCAACCGCCCAGGCAATACCCCAATTGTGATTCCACCGCCCAGGCGACACCCCAATGGTGATTCCACCGCCCAGGCGACACCCCAATTGTGATTCCACCGCCCAGGCGACACCCCAATGGTGATTCCACCGCCCAGGATACACCCCAATGGTGATTCCACCGCTCAGGCGACACCCCAATGGGGATTCCACCGCTCAGGCGACACCCCAATGGTGATTCCACCACCCAGGCGACACCCCAATGGTGATTACACCGCCCAGGCGACACCCCAATGGTGATTCCACCGCCCAGGATACACCCCAATGGTGATTCCACCGCCCAGGATACACCCCAATAGTGATTCCACCGCCCAGGCGACACCCCAATGGTGATTCCACCGCCCAGGATACACCCCAATGGTGATTCCACCGCCCAGGATACACCCCAATAGTGATTCCACCGCTCAGGCGACACCCCAATGGGGATTCCACCGCTCAGGCGACACCCCAATGGTGATTCCACCACCCAGGCGACACCCCAATGGTGATTACAGCGCCCAGGATACACCCCAATGGTGATTCCACCGCCCAGGCGACACCCCAATGGTGATTCCACCGCCCAGGATACACCCCAATGGTGATTCCACCGCCCAGGATACACCCCAATGGGGATTCCACCGCCCAGGCGACACCCCAATGGTGATTCCACCGCCCAGGCGACACCCCAATGGTGATTCCACCGCCCAGGATACACCCAAATGGTGATTCCACCGCCCAGGCGATACCCCAATGGTGATTCCACCGCCCAGAATACACCCCAATGGTGATTCCACCGCCCGGGATACACCCCAATGGTGATTCCACCGCCCAGGCAACACCCCAATTGTGATTCCACCGCCCAGGCGACACCCCAATGGTGATTCCACCGCCCAGGCGACACCCCAATTGTGATTCCACCGCCCAGGATACACCCCAATGGTGATTCCACAACCCAGGCGACACCCCAATGGTGATTCCACCGCCAGGATACACCCCAATGGTGATTCCACCGCCCAGGATACACCCCAATGGTGATTCCACCGCCCAGGATACACCCCAATGGTGATTCCACTGCCCAGGATACACCCCAATGGTGATTCCACAGCCCAAGCGACACCCCAATGGTGATTCCACCGCCCAGGCGACACCCCAATGGTGATTCCCCGCCCAGGCGAAACCCCAATGGTGATTCCACCGCCCAGGCGACACCCCAATGGTGATTCCACCGCCCAGGCGACACCCCAATGGTGATTCCACCGCCCAGGATACACCCCAATGGGGATTCCACCGCCCAGGCGACACCCCAAAGGTGATTCCACCGCCCAGAATACACCCCAATGGTGATTCCACCGCCCAGGATACACCCCAATGGTGATTCCACCGCCCAGAATACACCCCAATGGTGATTCCACCGCCCAGGATACACCCCAATGGTGATTCCACCGCCCAGGCAATACCCCAATTGTGATTCCACCGCCCAGGCGACACCCCAATGGTGATTCCACCGCCCAGGCGACACCCCAATTGTGATTCCACCGCCCAGGCGACACCCCAATGGTGATTCCACCGCCCAGGATACACCCTAATGGTGATTCCACCGCCCAGGCGACACCCCAATGGTGATTCCACCGCCCAGGATACACCCCAATGGTGATTCCACCGCCCAGGATACACCCCAATGGTGATTCCACCGCCCAGGATGCACCCCAATGGTGATTCCACCGCAGAGGCGACACCCCAATGGTGCCTATAATGACTCAACCAAAGAGAAAATAAAGCACAACTAAATTACTACTCACACTCACACTTTATTTTAAAAAAACTCAATTATATACAAAGATAGTCAGCGGTCAATATATACATAATCACAGAACAAATATATAAATTAATAAACAAAATAATATCCTAGAAAACTCAACAATTATTTTCAATTGTGTGACTAACAAGGTAGCTGATTTACAAATTGATGCACCCATAATATGACCAAAATCGAACACATTTTATTGATTCAGGGTCTATTTTTATGGAATTTAACGTGTATAATCAATGTGAAAATGGCGCAGGCCATCAGCAACTTTCAGTTGCACGATAAGGAGTTGCCTTTTTCATAATTTATGCACCTTTTCCCAGTACAATATCACATTTGTACTATTTTTTCACATTGTGTCGCGGTCTCACCTAATTCTGGCCTTAACTACCCGTTTCATGATTTTTCAGGATGCCTGAATGGCCAGTTTTTTGGTCGTTGAGGTACAGCTTGCACCACGCTGATGAGGGCCAATAGCCCGAAACGCATCCGTAGTTAGCTTTTCTTGATTATCCAGTATCCACTTAAAATGATAGGAAAAATTTAGGTAACTAAGCTTTCGAGCATACGTTTTCTTCCAAAAGGATTAAACAACCTTTTAGAAGGATCGAGGACTCCCCTCGGATCCTGTATTCAAAGTTTTGATTTAGGTACCGACACCCGATATGATAAAGTGGATATTGGGCGAGCACATCTTAAGTGCCCAAGGGAATCGCATAAAAATCCCTAGAACGCATTAAGGCTCGAGACATATTAACATATAACATTCGGCCTTGAGATCTCAAAATACAACACGACACAAAGACAAAAGGCACACGAAAAGGTTATTTAGATTCCCATGTCTCCTGTATACATAATATTAATTCGCACAATTGGGACAGATCACGTTTCTACCCAAGTGTCGCACAGGGTAAAAACAAAGAATCTACGGGGTATAATTAATTGATTGCGAAAACTAGATTGTGGCATGTAGATACAAAGCGAGTTGCGAACCTCGCTATATATCTTTTTTTTTATTTTTATCATTCATTTACATTATTTTCTTATTTTAAAATCAAAATACTTAATCCAATTTATCATTTTTCTAATTCAATTTCTTATCACCTATTTTAGCAATTATTTACCATTTTATTTACCACCTCTTTTATTTTGTCATAGTTCTATTTTTATCAACGAAAACTCATTGGTTTTCGGTTAAAATTAGACATTATGTTATATTTTAATTTACAAAAACCTTTTTCATATTTTTTTTATCATGCAACCAAGCATTTTTCTTTTTGTTCAACTTATTTTATTTTGATTTCTCAAAAGACCTAATGAAAATCCCTCGATTTCCATTCCCAATCTCGAGTAGAATATAATTAGGCAATTCCTTTTTTTACCATGCAACAAAGCATTTTTCTTTTTTTTTCTCACCATGCAACAAAGCATTTTTCTTTTTTTTTTCACTACGCAACAAAGCATTTTTCTTTTTTTTTTCTCTCACCATGCAACAAGGCTTTTTCTTTTTTTTTTTATGCAACCAAGCCTTTACTTTGATTTCGTTCAGCTTTTATTTTTATTTTTATTTTGATTTCTCAAAAGACCTCATGAAATTCCCTCGATTTCCTTCCCAATCTCGAGCAGAACATGATTAGGCATTTTTCATTTTTTTTCTCACCATGCAACAACGCATTTTTCTTTTCTTTTTCCCACCATGCAACCAAGCATTCACTTTATTTTTGTTCAACTTTTATATTATTTTGATTTCTCAAAGACCTAATAAACTCCCTCGATTTCCTTCCCAATCTCGAGCAGAATATAGTTAGGCATTTCTTTTTTTCACTATGTACCATAGTATTCATTTTTATGTTTTACAATTACAAATTTTTGATTTCCATTAATTATACGCAAGCTATATATCATTATTACCATTCTCTTTTATCTTTTATATCACTACCAATGTTTGTATATAACCTCTCTATAACCAATTAATTTTCCCACAAAATTATTTTTTTTACCTGTACAGAACTCACTCAGGTTTCACCCCTCGTGAATTCTTCGCATGTAGGGGGCGCATCTGTCATAATTTGTACATACTAGATGCAAACCCGACCCAATATGTATGAAATGTATGTTTTAAAAGATTTAATAAAAACAAGGCTTAAAGAAATCTGGGAGAGAAGGCCTAGAGAGGACAATCATTAGCAGGGTTTATTATCCCGGAACTCATAAAAAATGAGTTCAAGAACCTAGCACTTCCTGGTCAAGTCAGAACAAGTCCAAAGGACAAAGAATTAGCAAAGACCAATCAGAAAGCAGCTCATTTAGCCTCGAGCCTATAGCGAACTTACACGTCACGAACGGTCAGCCAATGAAAAAGAAGAAGAGCTTTCGTCTTAAATCGGGAGCGAGATATAGTTAGTTATCGGCTGGACACCATCGAGTTGAGAGCTGGACAGCATCGAGTTAGGACCTTGGATCCATAGGAATCAGCTTGGAGCAAAAACCCATCTCCCCTCCTCAGATAAGTTAATTTACAAGCATGCAATAGTCGATAGTCAACTTCGCTCAACCCCTCAACTCCTTCTCTCCCTCGATTAATTGCCTTTTTCAGCCCAATCAATCCCTGTGTTTTCTCGTTATTTTCCCCTGTATACAGCACTTTCCACTCAAACGACTGCGCTCAAATCAATCTCATCAATTATCAAACAACATCAAAAGATTTTGCAACGATATTACGATATGTATATTGTGGCGAATAAATAATTTTTATTTTATTATTCAATTTAATTATTCAATGAAAATATTCAACAGATTATATAAATATATATTACTCTGTATTTGTAAAATCATCATCAAAATATTTCTTTGCTTGCTTGTTCAATATTCCCTAGCTGTAGATGGTTGATAATTGTCGACTAGTCGTACTGACGCCATCAATAAATAGGCTTACATCTCAAGATAATCCATGACTAATTTTCTGCATTACAATATAAATTTATATGCACAAATACAAAATTATATTTTGATTCAAAAGGCGAAAACAAAGTTGTTTTCATGTGATCTATAAGAATTTGTAAATTAAGTTTACAGTACAATAAATTGATAAAGAAGAAGCAATTTCTCGAAATATTTTGGGAAAACATTTTTTTTCCTTTACAGATCCAGGTACGCCCTTTTATATAAATAAAATTATATGTAAATAAAATATTTGTTATTTTGAAAATTTTGAATCAATGATTTACAAAAATATTTTATGAACATGAATTAAAATGGAGAAAACAAATATTTCAGCTTTCGCCAATTAGATCTATATATGAAAAAACAATATAAAAAATAACAAATAAAAACGTCAGGTGTTGATATTAAAAATAAAAAAGAAATACCCTGACCAAGAACACATGTGCTTTTCAGAAGGCAGAGCGCCAGCTGGTGGAACAGAAATCAACTAATCATTGATTTCTGTTCCATCAGATAGCGCTCTGCCTTCTGAAAAGCACATGTGCTCTTGGTCAGGATATTTCTTTTTTATTTTTAAGATCTATATATGAGTCAAGATAAGAGCGGTGGGGGATCAAGGATTTCGAACTTAATGTGATTTAATATAGCGATGCTGATAAGCAAGTTTTATATTTTTAATAATACAATACAATGAGGCTTATGATTGTAGATTTGGCAATTTTACCGCAAATGTTTCTTTTGAACGAAAACTCGTAATTTATTTTAAGGAGAAATAACGACTATTTCTATCCTTAGGGATGAAGTATGAAAGGATGAATTGTGAAGAGTAATGATAAACGGAGAAATAAAGTGTCCAGGGATGGGAATCGAATCCACAGTGTTCCGCTTACCGTGCAGATGCCATGTCCACTAGGCTTTCATACTTGATCCCTAAGGATAGAAATATTCGTTATTTCTCCTTAAAATTAATAACGAATTTTTGGTTCAAAAGAAACATTTGCGGTAAAATGGTCAAAAAGTTTTATATTTCACTAAATATTTTACCTCTTCCCTCAATATACGATGATCGTCCCCCGCCGCTGACTTCGACTTGTGTAAATCTGTTCAATGGTTGAATCTGAAATATTGATTTTTTAATTTTCAGTGCATGTTAATAAAGTATTTTAAAAGCTATTTTTTATCAATTAATTATTTACATCCAAGTGTACTTTCTTTACCACTTCAATATTTGATGGGTCGTCATTCAACTCCAACAAAATAAATTATTCATTTGTTAATCCCTTATTAATATATATATATGAGATTATTATTTAGAATTACAATTAGTGTGATAATTGTAATATATATATATATATATTTTAGTATCAGTTCTCACAGACTTATAATTGGTGTATAGTCTCGTGGTTTACCAGTATGCATACTGCGGTACATCAGTTCGTAGCAATGGGCCTATAGAGAAATTCATGGGAATCTACACAGCTAGCATATACGCTAGTGATAATATTTACAGCGTTAGAATGAATCTGTGGGTAGAGAAACCCTTTTAATGTGACAATTGAAACAAATTTTATTGACTTCTTGTCAATAATTTACATTAAAAATGGAAATAAAACTAAAATATATCCGATCATGCGAGGGATGTGCCCCGGCGAGTGAGGCTTCTTTCCCAGGCGATGAGCGGGTCTTCTTATCCTCCGGTCAGCCCAACCTGTACGAAGTACCGGTAGATGATGGATTTGGCCGACGCCAGGATGGCCAGGTCGTCATCTTCGAGGCCAGACCCTTAAATCCAGGCCCGCAAGTCAGGACACTGAAGGCTTCGATGTGGGGTTATGGAAAAATCAGTATCATTAAAATGATCTTTAAATATAAAATATAAACGATTTAGTATAATAAGAAAAACATTCAAATTCTCCGAAAAAAAAACGAAAAACTTTAAACAACATTTCAAGAGTTTTGCAACTATAAGAAAGAATGAAAAGGGATCTCAAACCAAGAGCAACTGCAATATCAACTGAAAAAACAAGCGGATTAATAGGAAAAAAACGAGAAAAACGTATTCAAAATAAAATAAACGAGATAAAAACAGTATTAATCAGGTAAAAAAAACATCTAGGACCTAGGATACTGTATCAAAAGACACTAACCTCATAAATATTATAAAGTCGAATGGTTGCTCTGTCCCTGTGCAACTTTTACAAAGCAGTTAGTAGGAAAAAGAACTTGTATCTATAGCTTTCTCCTCAACTACATGATGTCGATTGATCATTGTGAGGATATCCTTGTAAGCCGGCAATGGGAGAGGAGAATCTGTATAAGACTGGTGTTTTAATAAAAGCTTTGTGTGTGTGTTTGTAACACAACATAAATGAGATGAAAACCTGTAGATATTCTTTATTGTAAATATAATGACCTCGACCTCGAGGGTGGATACAGAGGCTACTGACAGTGTATTTGGAAAATTTAACAGGGAAACCTAAGCAGTATATATTTGAGATTTAAACTTGAAACTCTACTCATTACGCCATGTGTCCAGCCAAATTTAATTGACTTCTATAATTATTTCAGGGAGTTTTCTGACATCATTTTCCGACAGTTTATATCGATAGAAGCTCATTTTGAGGCAATTTGGAATGTGTTGAATTCTCTTGGCGTGGGGGGAAATGCCGTTAACTCCCATTGATGTTCAAATTACCTCTAATGTCAAACAGTGTCAAATATGATATATCGGTAAGTGATATTATCTAAATACGTATGCGCGAAGATTTTTGGTAATAACGGTAAACCTTGGTTAATATTTGAGAATTTCCCCTTATTTGATACATTGTAAATAACATTGTTGATTATTGTTGCTATTCCTGTTATCCCTGTATATATCCTCTTCTACTAGGAGAGTCTGTATAAGACCAAAATGTCTTAATAAAGTTTATTTTTGTTATTGTATTTGAGAACTTCCCTTGCATCTACATACACCTTTTAAAATTTGGAAAATTCTAGAGACTTTATAAAAATGAACATATATAGAGATTTCTGATATAGAGCTCAGAGGGACTACGGGATCCCAGCTTTTCCCTGAATCATTCTAAATATCTTCCCCCGATTCATATATTTTTAATAGTGTGAATAAACATTATTGTTAAGGTTCCCTTGTCCTTAACGGATTAGAAGCCGTATGGCGTTTACCTTTAGAGGACCGTATAGGTTTTCAACTACCCAGGCGACACCCCAATGGGGATTCCACCGCCCAGGCGACACCCCAATGGTGATTCCACTGCCCAGGATACACCCCAATAGTGATTCCACCGCTCAGGCGACACCCCAATGGGGATTCCACCGCTCAGGCGACACCCCAATGGTGATTCCACCACCCAGGCGACACCCAAATGGTGATTACACCGCCCAGGATACACCCCAATGGTGATTCCACCGCTCAGGCGACACCCCAATGGGGATTCCACCGCTCAGGCGACACCCCAATGGTGATTCCACCGCCCAGGCGACACCCCAATGGTGATTCCACCGCCCAGGATACACCCCAATGGTGATTCCACCGCCCAGTCGACACCCCAATGGTGATTCCACCGCTCAGGATACACCCCAATGGTGATTCCACCGCCCAGGATACACCCCAATGGTGATTCCACCGCCCAGGACACACCCCAATGGGGATTCCACCGCCCAGGCGACACCCCAATGGTGATTCCACCGCCCAGGCGACACCCCAATGGTGATTCCACCGCCCAGGATACACCCCAATGGTGATTCCACCGCCCAGGCGATACCCCAATGGTGATTCCACCGCCCATAATAAACCCCAATGGTGATTCCACCGCCCAGGATACACCCCAATGGTGATTCCACCGCCCAGGCAACACCCCAATTGTGATTCCACCGCCCAGGCAACACCCCAATGGTGATTCCACCGCCCAGAATACACCCCAATGGTGATTCCACCGCCCAGGATACACCCCAATGGTGATTCCACCGCCCAGGCAACACCCCAATTGTGATTCCTCCGCCCAGGCGACACCCCAATGGTGATTCCACCGCCCAGGCGACACCCCAATTGTGATTCCACCGCCCAGGCGACACCCCAATGGTCATTCCACCGCCCAGGATACACCCCAATGGTGATTCCACCGCCCAGGCGACACCCCAATGGTGATTCCACCGCCCAGGATACACCCCAATGGTGATTCCACCGCCCAGGCGACACCCCAATTGTGATTCCACCGCCCAGGCGACACCCCAATGGTGATTCCACCGCTCAGGATACACCACAATGGTGATTCCACCGCCCAGGCGACACCTCAATGGTGATTCCACCGCCCAGGATACACCCCAATGGTGATTCCACCGCCCAGGCGACACCCCAATGGTGATTCCACTGCCCAGGATACACCCCAATGGTGATTCCACCGCCCAGGCGACACCCCAATGGTGCTTCCACCGCCCAGGCGACACCCCAATGGTGATTCCACCGCCCAGGCGACACCCCAATGGTGATTCCACCGCCCAGTCGACACCCCAATGGTGATTCCACCGCCCAGGATACACCCCAATGGTGATTCCACCGCAGAGGCGACACCCCAATGGTGATTCCACCGCCCAGGCGAAACCCCAATGGTGATTCCACCGCCCAGGCGACACCCCAATGGTGATTCCACCGCCCAGGATACACCCCAATGGTGATTCCACCACCCAGGATACACCCCAATGGTGATTCCACCGCCCAGGATACACCCTTATGGTGATTCCACCGCCCAGGATACACCCCAATGGTGATTCCACCGCCCAGGATACACCCCAATGGTGATTCCACCGCAGAGGCGACACCCCAATGGTGCCTATAATGACTCAACCAAAGAGAAAATAAAGCACAACTAAATTACTACTCAAACTCACACTTTATTTAAAAAAAAAAACTCAATTATATACAAAGATAGTCAGCGGTCAATATATACATAATCACAGAACAAATATATAAATTAATAAACGAAATAATATCCTAGAAAACTCAACAATTATTTTTAATTGTGTGACTAACAAGGTAGCTGATTTACAAATTGATGCACCCATAATATGACCAAATTCGAACACATTTTATTGATTCAGGGTCTATTTTTATGGAATTTAACGTGTATAATCAATGTGAAAATGGCGCAGGCCATCAGCAACTTTCAGTTGCACGATAAGGAGTTGCCTTTTTCATAATTTATGCACCTTTTCCCAGTACAATATCACATTTGTACTATTTTTTCACATTGTGTCGCGGTCTCACCTAATTCTGGCCTTAACTACCCGTTTCATGATTTTTCAGGATGCCTGAATGGCCAGTTTTTTGGTCGTTGAGGTACAGCTTGCACCACGCTGATGAGGGCCAATAGCCCGAAACGCATCCGTAGTTAGCTTTTCTTGATTAATCAAGAATGAGTATTTGGCCAATTCTGGAATAATTAAAAATCAACGAGAATAGTTAATATTTATTACGATAGATGGCGCAAGCCATCAGCAACTTTCAGTTGCACGATAAGGAGATGCCTTTTAATCAAGCCTACGTTTTTAACGTAATGTTTTTCATGCGCCCGCTATTTTCCAAATTTTGAAAGATCATCTAACGACCATGGCTTTTTGACACTGTACTACTCTTTTTAAGGGTGGTCTGATTTCGTGGTTTCTACCTAGGATTGTATAGTTAAGATTATATATCTTACCTGTAGTGTGTGTGAAATCTTCAATTTTATGGAAGACCTGCAGACTGGCACAGAAGATAGGTTTGTTATGGACGAGATCAATCCAAATTGCTTCGACAGGCATTCCTTTAATGAGGGGATGGAAGTAGACGGCCTTGTCTGAAACACAACTGATATGTCTCTAGTTCTTCGCAGGTACAGCCAAGCAAGGGGATACCGTTTATTTCTATGGTATTGATGAGCTATTTCTCATAGAGAAAAGAGGGAACCATGTGTCTCTAACTATCAATCTTGTGCTAACAAAGTTGTAGAGCCTAGTTTTGTTTGTTATACTTACTCTTAAAATTTGAACCTTCTAAAGTGTGATTGAAACATTTTGATGTCATTTATTATTTTTTAAATCCACAAATTGCTTTTATTTTTATTCGGATACTGGTCGCAAACAGTTTAAGAAACTGTGAAAGTTTATATTGTCATGGGGATATGTGAGTAGACTGAGAACAAGTAAAGAACTTACTAATGACTCTCATGGTGGTCGGTATTGAGATGTTTTTAGTTCGGAAGATTCCTCCCGCGCTGCCGTCTATAGAGTGACCTGTCACAGACATGGGACATCATTCTCTACCTCCAGTTCGCTTTCAAAAATAATTTCTTTGGATACCGCTCGAGGTCATTATATTTACAATAAAGAATATCTACAGGTTTTCATCTCATTTATGTTGTGTTACAAACACACACACAAAGCTTTTATTAAAACACCAGTCTTATACAGATTCTCCTCTCCCATTGCCGGCTTACAAGGATATCCTCACAATGATCAATCGACATCATGTAGTTGAGGAGAAAGCTATAGATACAAGTTCTTTTTCCTACTAACTGCTTTGTAAAAGTTGCACAGGGACAGAGCAACCATTCGACTTTATAATATTTATGAGGTTAGTGTCTTTTGATACAGTATCCTAGGTCCTAGATGTTTTTTTTTTTACCTGATTAAAACTGTTTTTATCTCGTTTATTTTATTTTGAATACGTTTTTCTCGTTTTTTTCCTATTAATCCGCTTGTTTTTTCAGTTGATATAGCAGTTGCTCTTGGTTTGAGATCCCTTTTCATTCTTTCTTATAGTTGCAAAACTCTTGAAATGTTGTTTAAAGTTTTTCGTTTTTTTTTTTCGGAGAATTTGAATGTTTTTCTTATTATACTAAATCGTTTATATTTTATATTTAAAGATCATTTTAATGATACTGATTTTTCCGTACCCCACATTAAAACCCCACATCGAAGCCTTCAGTGTCCTGACTTGCGGGCCTGGATTTAAGGGTCTGGCCTCGAAGATGACGACCTGGCCATCCTGGCGTCGGCCAAATCCATCATCTACCGGTACTTCGTACAGGTTGGGCTGACCGGAGGATAAGAAGACCCGCTCATCGCCTGGGAAAGAAGCCTCACTCGCCGGGGCACATCCCCCGCATGATCGGATATATTTTAGTTTTATTTCCATTTTTAATGTAAATTATTGACAAGAAGTCAATAAAATTTGTTTCAATTGTCACATTAAAAGGGTTTCTCTACCCACAGATTCATTCTAACGCTGTAAATATTATCACTAGCGTATATGCTAGCTGTGTAGATTCCCATGAATTTCTCTATAGGCCCATTGCTACGAACTGATGTACCGCAGTATGCATACTGGTAAACCACGAGACTATACACCATTTATAAGTCTGTGAGAACTGATACTAATATATATATATATATATATATTGTTACATCATGATTAATGGCGTATTTATTATATTATTTTTAATATATTTGAAATTTAAATTATATATTTATTTATTTTTATATTCTATGATATTTATTTAAAACAGATTATTTTTAGATTATCATCATTTGTATTTAGGTACACTGTGACTTCACTGCTCTCTTTGATGTGAGAAAATAAATAAATGATTCTGGTGGCTACATAAAGTAGACTTATCTCATTATTCCCTTTTATAAATTTGTAGGATGGTTGAAACACGCTCTGGTAAGATGCAAGACCCAGCACAGGAGAGAATCAAGGCTGAAGAGTCTGCCAAGCCGCAACCTGGTGCAACAATTGGTGGAGATGCTAGTTCCGACCCAGTTGTCCTGAATCCCAACATCGACATCCCCAAGTATGATGGAACAGAAGACCCTCGCCCATGGATTGAATCTCTTGAAGAAATTGGCTTCCTGTACCATTGGGCAGACTACATTATCTCCCGTTATGCTGCCATGAATATGATTGGTAGCGCCAAAACCTGGCTGAACCTACACAAAGTAAGTTTCACCAGCTGGGAAAATTTCAAGAGCCGCCTAATTGAGGATTTTGCCTCAGACGCCAACAAAGAAGAAATTAGGATGAGATTAAACAGGATACAACAGTGGAATGAACCTGCAATCAGGTTCGCAGAGGATATCCTTGTACTGTGCAACAAGGTCGACCCCCAAATGGAAGAAGAGACTAAAATAAACTGGGTTATTGGAGGTTTAAAGAAAGAATACTCTTTTGCCCTTCACCTAAACCCTCCTAAAAATACCAATGAACTTCTAGAAATTTGTAAAAAGCTGGATTTGTTCGAAAAGAATTACCGAGAACGTGCAGAAAAATCAAAAGCTCTTTATAATGGACCACGCTCTCCTCGTCCCCATCATCAAGAGCAATGGAAGAATGCTACGTCGTTCAGAAGACCATATCAGAACACCTCCAAGCCCCAGGCCCCCGCTCCGAGGTACTACCAGAACACCTCCAAGCCCCAGGCCCCCACTCCGAGGTATTACCAGAACAAGCCTCTGCCCCAGGTATCTGCCCCTAGACGATCTTACACTCCCAATCCTGAGCCAAAACCGGTCTACCCAAATAAAACATACAATAAGAATCCAAATTCAAATAGGAATAGGACAGAAGACGGGAGACCAATATGTTTCAAGTGTAACAAGCCAGGACACGTAGCGCGGTATTGCAGAGTCAGGTTTGTAAGAATTGTGGAAGAGGACCCCATAGTTACACAAGACAAGGTCGAAGAAGAAATCCGAATGGATAATGGAACTCAGAAGTCGAGACCTCTGCTCTACTCTGACGTAAGTAATAGCCCGTACTCGAGTATCCCTACAAGGAATAGATATGCTGCATTAGAAGATTTAAACTAAACATCGCGCCTGAGTCCGTCAATCAAAGCAAGTCGACCATAAATGGAATTAAAAAGTTAGACCCAAAATATAAAATGAACATTAACGTGGATAGAATCGGTATCTGCGAAGCTTTGATTGATACAGGCGCCGATCTTTCAGTGGTCGACCTTAGTACAGCTCTTAACACAGGTCTTGAAATAATAAATCCTGATAAAATGTGCTCCGGACCCGATGGCAAAGAATTAGATATCGTAGGAAATATTATTTTAAATATAAAATTTGATGACAAAACAATTACACATCAATTTGTGATAATGAGAACACATTTGCGAATATTTATACTTGGACGTGATTTTCTTAAGAAAATGAACGCAAAAATTGATTGTCAGCGTGAAATAATCAAATATGACTTGACAGAAAATCGTGACGTAATCGAATATCAACAGAAGAAAATAAAAAGTGCAAAGGATGCCATTATACCAGAACTTTCTATTAAATTGATTAATGCATTTGTAGAAGCAGAGGATGGCGAATACATCATCGAGGAGAACCATAAAATGTTTCAAACAAATGGACTTCGACTAGCGAGAAGCTTAATAAATGTTGTGAATAAGGAAACATATATCTGGATAACAAACCCTTACCCTCGACCATTAAAAATATTTAAAAACCAAACATTGTGCTTTGGAAGCCAGCCAGCCGAAGTGAATCTTATGGAAGAAAGTGAACAAAAAGAGCATGAAGAACCCCAATTTCAGATAAACAAAAATTTAGCATATACGGAAAAGGAGCAATTGAAACAAGTTTTGGAAAGGTACGAGGATTTGTTTTCGTCGGGATTAGGAAGATCCAACTTAGCGAAACATCGGATCGATACAGAAGGCGCGAAACCGATCAAACACAAGCCGTATAGGGTGAGCGCGAAAGAGCGAGAAATCATAAAAGAACAAATTGATGAAATGCTCAGAGACGGCATAATTAGACCATCCTCGAGTCCATGGTCCTTCCCTGTAATCTTGGTCAAGAAGCGAGATGGTAAGTACAGATTTTGCGTTGACTACAGAAAATTGAATGATGTAACAGTGAAGGATGTTTACCCAATTCCCAGAATTGATGAAGTATTGGATACGCTTCAAGGATCCAAATACTTTTCAGCAATTGACCTTAAATCAGGATATTGGCAAGTAGAGGTTGAGGAGAAAGATAAAGAAAAGACAGCCTTCACTACAGCACATGGCCTATATGAGTTCAACGTAATGCCCTTTGGTCTATGCAATGCCCCTGCTACATTTGAGAGGAACATGGAAAATATGCTTGGTAATCTTAGATGGCAAATTTGCTTATGTTATCTAGATGACGTAATCATTTATAGCTCGGATTTTTCAACACATCTCAAAAGAATAGAAGCTGTTTTAAAATGTTTTCGCGAGGCTAATTTAAAATTGAACAACAAAAAATGCCAATTTGCTTTCGAAGAACTGGAGATTCTTGGCCATATAACTAATCAACATGGTATAAAACCAGCGGAGCATAATATCAAGGCTATTAGAGATTTTCCTCGGCCCAAAAAGATAAAAGAAGTTCAATCATTTTTAGGAATGTGCTCATATTATAGAAAATTTATCAAAGGTTTTTCAAAAATTGCCGATCCATTAACCAGTCTTATAAAAAAGAATGTACCTTTTACCTGGACAGAAAATCAAGAGAAAGCATTTCAAACCCTTAAAGTAGCATTGATAAATCCTCCAATCTTAGGGCACTTTGACCCGAATGCAATTACTTACATTCATACTGACGCATCTAACATCGGCCTGGGTGCAACATTAGTCCAAAAGTTCGGCGATAAAGAAAAAGTTATCTCATATTTAAGTCGAACACTGAGCAAACCTGAGCAAAATTATTCGACTACCGAAAAAGAATGTCTAGCTGTTGTGTGGTCAATGTCCAAGTTACGACCCTACCTATATGGAAGGCACTTCAAAATCGTAACTGATCATCACGCACTATGCTGGCTTAAGAATCTGAAAGATCCGACCGGCCGATTAGCACGATGGGCACTGAAGATTCAGGAATATAATTTCGAAATCATACATAAATCGGGTAAAAAACATCTGGACGCTGATGGTCTATCTAGAGGACCCTTACCTGAAAACGAATGGGACGAAGATTATGAAAGACTATTTCTGAATCAAATAATAGACGAAAAGGATGATTTTATTGAGAATATTAAGGAGAACCTTAGTGGAAACAAGCGTTCAATTACACAGAACTTCAAAGAAGAAAATGGGTGTCTCTACAAGAAAAATCCAAATCCTGAAGGTAGGGCATGGTTGCTGGTAGTGCCAAAGAAGAGAAGGAAGGAAGTCATGAGTGAATACCACAACCATATGCTGAATGGCCATCTGGGCGTCGCCAGAACCACTTACCGATTGAAGAATAAATACTATTGGCCTTCCATGTTGAAAGATGTTTCAGAATTTGTAAAGACGTGCCATCTTTGCCAAAGTCGGAAAGGTTCAAATCACTTGCCTTCTGGACTTCTACAACCTATTCCCCCAGCTAACTACCCTTTTGAAAGAATCGGAATTGACTTTGTTGGCCCCTTGCCATCAACGAAAAGAAGAAGGAAGTGGATAATTGTGTTGACTGATTATTATACCAAGTATGCTGAAACAAAGGCAGTATCAGAAGCAACCGTGAAAGAAGTCTCTACATTTTTAATCGAACATATTATTTTACGTCACGGGGCCCCAAGATTTCTTATTAGCGATAGAGGTTCACAATTCACTAGCAATTTGATGAAGGAGGTAATGAAAATGTGCAAAGTGAAACACTGCTTCACAACGAGCTACCACCCCCAGACTAACGGACTAACGGAACGGTTAAATAGAACTTTAATCAATATGATCAGCATGTATGTGAACACAGACCAAAAGAACTGGGATGAAATCCTCCCTTTTATCACCCACGCGTATAATACCACGATTCAAGAAACCACAGGCTACTCTCCATTTTTCCTGTTGTTTGGAAGGGAACCCATGTCCCTCTTAGACGACGAGAATATCCCAACGGACAGTAACATGGACGATTACGACGAATATATAGAAAACTACTTAGATAAAATAGCAAGGACGAGACAGGTAGTCATTAACAACACAGAGAAGACTCAGGAAAGAATGAAAAGAAACTATGACAAAAAACACAATGAGAAAATCTATGAACCAGGACATTTAGTGGCAGTTTGGACACCAGTCAGGAAAATCGGAAAATGCGAAAAACTATTGAGAAAATATTTTGGCCCATATCGAATATTAAAGAAGCTGTCTAACGTAAATTACTTAATTGAGCCGAAAGATAATCCTGGCCAAGACCCATTGATTGTCCATGTCTCAAGACTCAAACCCTATTTTGAGAGAATTGATGAGGTAACTCACGAGGACGTGACGACCTCTGGAGAGGGGGAAGTGTTACATCATGATTAATGGCGTATTTATTATATTATTTTTAATATATTTGAAATTTAAATTATATATTTATTTATTTTTATATTCTATGATATTTATTTAAAACAGATTATTTTTAGATTATCATCATTTGTATTTAGGTACACTGTGACTTCACTGCTCTCTTTGATGTGAGAAAATAAATAAATGATTCTGGTGGCTACATAAAGTAGACTTATCTCATTATTCCCTTTTATAAATTTGTAGGATGGTTGAAACACGCTCTGGTAAGATGCAAGACCCAGCACAGGAGAGAATCAAGGCTGAAGAGTCTGCCAAGCCGCAACCTGGTGCAACAATATATATATATATATATATGTTATATTTTAGAATTTTTTGTATTTGATTGTTGAAAAGAGGTGCAGTCGTGGAAAAATAAAAATAATTATTTACCTTTCAAGCAGATTTTTATTTTGAATCTCTTGAAGTAAAAATATACATAAATTATTTATATCACAGTAATATAAAATTTAGAAAATGAATTCTATATTCGTGATTTTTAAAAGATAGGTATGGTTAAATATACATATTTAACACAATAATAATTAAAAGTGATATTTTTTTGAATATATGGTCAAAAATGCAGAACAGTCAATGAATGAAAAAATAAAATATATGTTTTTAAAAAAAATAAAATATTTGTATTTTAGATTATATAATATTTCCCCCCTGTGAAAAAGATTTTTAAAAAGTTAAAATTTGAAAATAAAAATGGCTATTACAAAAATAATTAATTAAACGAAATCAAAATGTCTATAAAATAATTACAAATTAAACAATAAAAATCAATGTCCATATTTTTTCAAAATAAACAAAAGAAAGTTTGTTTATAAATAATTTATATAAATATGAAATTAAAATAAAACTATATATAAGAAATGTTATATTAAGATATTATTTGAAATGTGTTATATTAAACTATTTTATTTAAAATTATAATTTCATATTAAGATATTATTTGAAATGTTATATTAAACTATTTTATTTAAAATTATAATTTCATAGATATAAATACTCTGTATAAATCGACCGCCAGAGGTCACGCTTTCTTTATAAATACTCATTGTTGTTCTTCCCCGTTGGCCGACCCAAAACTTTGTAATTATGTAAATAATATTTTATGCGATAAAAGGGAATAAAAGAAGAAAAGTTTCTTTATTAGACAATTATAACGGTGCGAGCTTTCGGGCAAAATACCCTTCTACAGGCGTGGTAGACGTGACACTATAACGTAGGTAATGTGGCTAGAAAGAGAGTATATACACATGATTATTTACATATTAGCGGAATGTGCTATGCAAATGGGGATTTTTCATTTGTTATGAATATTGTAATTAAAGAGATAGTAGGCAAATAATTCCTCTATAGACTCAAACTCCAAATATACAAATGCCCTATTTGCCTACTATCTCTTTAATTACAATATTCATAACAAATGAAAAATCCCCATTTGCATAGCACATTCCGCTAATATGTAAATAATCATGTGTATATACTCTCTTTCTAGCCACATTACCTACGTTATAGTGTCACGTCTACCACGCCTGTAGAAGGGTATTTTGCCCGAAAGCTCGCACCGTTATAATTGTCTAATAAAGAAACTTTTCTTCTTTTATTCCCTTTTATCGCATAAATAATACCGAGAAGATTATAACTGTCTTTATTCGCTAAATAATATTTTGTTTTATTTATTCTTACGCATAAAGCCAGGCAGTACCTTTCTCAAATTATGTTTTTATATATCTAATTAGCGCAATTAAAGCTATTTTTAATAACTAATTTCATTATAATCTCTTCCACGACTGCATACCAAAATCAAGCAAATAACCAATAATTCCTCTACAAGTTATTAATATCAAAATACAACAGAAATCTCATTCATATCTTTTTTTATTTATTAAAATATAATATTAGTCGACAGGATATCTGAAACTTGTGTGAACAATATCCCAAAAGCAAAATTTTTCAAATTCAGGTATGCAAATCTTCCTATCAAAAATAGCTTTCCCAATCAAAAATAGCTTATTTCAATCAAAAATAACCCATCCTAATCAAACATAACCATCTTGGAGCAACTATGGCCTCAGTAAACAACCATAGCATCAAACAAACAACCCTAGCATCAGAAATTCATCGCCATCCGCTCCAGCGCAACCAGCCAACATCTTCAGTCAACTACAGCCAACTCCAGCCAGCATCATCCAACCCAAGGTACTTTGTATCCACCATCTTTCGTAGTTTTCCTCATTTTAACTTTGTTATCACCCATTATATACAATAGGTTTCAATCGCATATTTGCTTTAATTTACCCTTTTTGTCAAATTATTCTTATGTATCAATTTTACCATAGTTGTTTTTGCCCGTTAAATATTATCACACCTTTTAATCCTTGTAAACCTTATTTTTTTGTATAATTAGTTCCCAAAATATCTCTTTCCATACTTTACCATTAAATATTTACAGTTAAGTTAAACCATTTACAGATATCATTTTTTTTTATAATTCTATATGTAAAGCAGTCGGCCAGGGAGGACAACAACAAAATAACAATACCTATTTCTCACATCTTTAATATTTTTTCAAACTAGTCTTTAACCTTGTTTATCATATTCCCACTATATATTTTTTCGTTAATAACAACAATACCCTATAGCTTCACATTTCTATCTTATATCTGAAATTCTCAAACTATTAATATTTTGATATTTTTCTAATTTAATCTCATTACTTAATGTTATTATTTAAAAAAAATCATTTTTACCCCCATTACTTATTTCATATGTAATTATCTAAAAGCGTTTCCGCCAATATGTAAATTTAGCGCTACCAACCTATGTAAATTTTACTTCTTATAATTATCCACCATGATTCTTTTTCTTTAAATGATCATTCTTTTGTCTTACCATCAATTTATTTATCTTTACTTACATCTTTATTCCTTGTTTTCACATTTTTCTTTTTGTACATAAACTTTCTCATTTATTGCTTTTTTCACAAATGCCTTATTTTCTTATAATCATCAAAATTTTCCACCTATCTTTTACAAATGTAATTATTTTTCATATTGTTTTCAATGTTCTTCATATTTTCATTTTATGCTTTTTAAATTTCATTCATTTTATTTGTCTTCCTCATTAATAATATATGTGTATCATTATCATGTTTTTCCCAATCTATTGGCTCACAACAAGCCAATATGATCAAGGGATATCATCCTTTTATTTCTAACTTGTAATTATAATTCATTTTATTTTTCTTCCTCATTTTTAATATAATATGTGTATTTTTTAATGTCTTTTCCAATCTATTGGTTCACAATAAGCCAATACGATTATGGAACACTTTTTTCTCTCTCTTTTACATTTTCATTCTTTACCACAATTTTCACTCTTTACCACAATTTTCACTCTTTACCACAATTTTCAATCAACCACATTTTCACTCTTTACCACAATTTTCAATCAACCACATTTTCACTCTTCACCACATTTTTGTTATAATTATTCACATTATAATTTTTGTAATTTCCTGTCTCTATTGGTTAACAACAAACCAATATGATTATGGAATATCACATTTTTATTTTTCACTTTCTCCCAAACATTTTATTATCATTCATACTTTATATGATGTTATTTTCTTTCTAATCATTTTACCATTTTTTAAACTATATTTTTTTATCAATTTTCTCTGTACCCATATTATTTTCTTCACAGGGGGGAAATGTTATATTAAGATATTATTTGAAATGTGTTATATTAAACTATTTTATTTAAAATTATAATTTCATATTAAGATATTATTTGAAATGTTATATTAAACTATTTTATTTAAAATTATAATTTCATAGATATAAATACTCTGTATAAATCGACCGCCAGAGGTCACGCTTTCTTTATAAATACTCATTGTTGTTCTTCCCCGTTGGCCGACCCAAAACTTTGTAATTATGTAAATAATATTTTGTTTTATTTATTCTTACGCCTAAAGCCAGGCAGTACCTTTCTCAAATTATGTTTTTATATATCTAATTAGCGCAATTAAAGCTATTTTTAATAACTAATTTCATTATAATCTCTTCCACGACTGCATACCAAAATCAAGCAAATAACCAATAATTCCTCTACAAGTTATTAATATCAAAATACAACAGAAATCTCATTCTTATCTTTTTTAAATATAATATATATATTACAATTATCACACTAATTGTAATTCTAAAAAATAATCTCATATATATATATGAAAAAATAGTACAAATGTAACATTGTACTGGGATAAGGTGCGTAAATTAAGAAAAAGGCATCTCCTTATCGTGCAACTGAAAGTTGCTGATGGCTGGCGCCATCTATCGGAATAAATATCAACTATTCTCGTTGATTTTTTAATTATTCCAGAATTGGCCAAATACCCATTCTTGATTAATCAAGAAAAGCTAACCACGGACGCGTTTCGGGCTGTTGGCCCTCATCAGCGTGGTGCAAGCTGTACCTCAACGACCAAAAAATTGGTCATTAAGGCATCCTGAAAAATCATGAAACGGGTAGTTAAGGCCAGAATTGCGTGAGGACGCTACACAATGTGAAAAAATAGTACAAATGTAACATTGTACTGGGATAAGGTGCGTAAATTAAGAAAAAGGCATCTCCTTATCGTGCAACTGAAAGTTGCTGATGGCTGGCGCCATCTATCGGAATAAATATCAACTATTCTCGTTGATTTTTAATTATTCCAGAATTGGCCAAATGAGGGCCAACAGCCCGAAACGCGTCCGTGGTTAGCTTTTCTTGATTAATCAAGAATGGGTATTTGGCCAATTCTGGAATAATTAAAAATCAACGAGAATAGTTGATATTTATTCCGATAGATGGCGCCAGCCATCAGCAACTTTCAGTTGCACGATAAGGAGATGCCTTTTTCTTAATTTACGCACCTTATCCCAGTACAATGTTACATTTGTACTATTTTTTCACATTGTGTAGCGTCCTCACGCAATTCTGGCCTTAACTACCCGTTTCATGATTTTTCAGGATGCCTTAATGACCAATTTTTTGGTCGTTGAGGTACAGCTTGCACTACGCTGATGAGGGCCAACAGCCCGAAACGCGTCCGTGGTTAGCTTTTCTTGATTAATCAAGAATGGGTATTTGGCCAATTCTGGAATAATTAAAAATCAACGAGAATAGTTGATATTTATTCCGATAGATGGCGCCAGCCATCAGCAACTTTCAGTTGCACGATAAGGAGATGCCTTTTTCTTAATATATATATATATATATTAATAAGGGATTAACAAATGAATAATTTATTTTGTTGGAGTTGAATGACGACCCATCAAATATTGAAGTGGTACAGAAAGGACACTTGGATGTAAATAATTAATTGATAAAAAATAGCTTTTAAAATACTTTATTAACATGCACTGAAAATTAAAAAATCAATATTTCAGATTCAACCATTGAACAGATTTACACAAGTCGAAGTCAGCGGCGGGGGACGATCATCGTATATTGAGGGAAGAGGCAAAATATTTAGTGAAATATAAAACTTTTTGACCATTTTACCGCAAATGTTTCTTTTGAACAAAAAATTCGTTATTAATTTTAAGGAGAAATAACGAATATTTCTATCCTTAGGGATCAAGTATGAAAGCCTAGTGGACATGGCATCTGCACGGTAAGCGGAACACTGTGGATTCAATTCCCATCCCTGGACACTTTATTTCTCCGTTTATCATTACTCTTCACAATTCATCCTTTCATACTTCATCCCTAAGGATAGAAATAGTCGTTATTTCTCCTTAAAATAAATTACGAGTTTTCGTTCAAAAGAAACATTTGCGGTAAAATTGCCAAATCTACAATCATAAGCCTCATTATATTGTATTATTAAAATATTAAACTTGCTTATCAGCAGCGCTATATTAAATCACATTAAGTTCGAAATCCTTGATCCCCCACCGCTCTTATCTTGACTCATATATAGATCTTAAAAAAAAAAGAAATATCCTGACCAAGATCACATGTGCTTTTCAGAAGGCAGAGCGCTATCTGATGGAACAGAAATCAATGATTAGTTGATTTCTGTTCCACCAGCTGGCGCTCTGCCTTCTGAAAAGCACATGTGCTCTTGGTCAGGGTATTTCTTTTTTATTTTTAATATCAACACCTGACGTTTTTATTTGTTATTTTTATATTGTTTTTTCATATATAGATCTAATTGGCGAAAGCTGAAATATTTGTTTTCTCCATTTTAATTCATGTTCATAAAATATTTTTGTAAATCATTGATTCAAAATTTTCAAATTAACAAATATTTTATTCACATATAATTTTATTTATATAAAAGGGCGTACCTGGATCTGTAAAGGAAAAAAATGTTTTCCCAAAATATTTCGAGAAATTGCTTCTTCTTTATCAATTTATTGTACTGTAAACTTAATTTACAAATTCTTATAGATCACATGAAAACAACTTTGTTTTCGCCTTTTGAATCTCAAAAATATAATTTTGTATTTGTGCATACAAATATATATTGTAACGTAGAAAATTAGTCATGGATTATCTTGAGATGTAAGCCTATTATTGATGGCGTCAGTTCGACTAGTCGACAATTATCAACCATCTACAGCTAGGGAATATTGAACAAGCAAGCAAAGAAATATTTTGATGATGATTTTACAAATACAGAGTAATATATTTTTTATATAATCTGTTGAATATTTTCATTGAATAATTAAATTGAATAATAAAATAAAAATTATTTATTCGCCACAATATACATATCGTAATATCGTTGCAAAATCTTTTGATGTTGTTTGATAATTGATGAGATTGATTTGAGCGCAGTCGTTTGAGTGGAAAGTGCTGCATACAGGGGAAAATAACGAGAAAACACAGGGATTGATTGGGCTGAAAAAGGCAATTAATCGAGGGAGAGAAGGAGTTGAGGGGTTGAGCGAAGTTGACTATCGACTATTGCATGCTTGTAAATTAACTTATCTGAGGAGGGGAGATGGGTTTTTGCTCCAAGCTGATTCCTATGGATCCAAGGTCCTAATTCGATGCTGTCCAGCTCTCAACTCGATGGTGTCCAGCCGATAACTAACTATATCTCGCTCCCGATTTAAGACGAAAGCTCTTCTTCTTTTTCATTGGCTGACCGTTCGTGACGTGTAAGTTCGCTATAGGCTCGAGGCTAAATGAGCTGCTTTCTGATTGGTCTTTGCTAATTCTTTGTCCTTTGGACTTGTTCTGACTTGACCAGGAAGTGCTAGGTTCTTGAACTCATTTTTTATGAGTTCCGGGATAATAAACCCTGCTAATGATTGTCCTGTCTAGGCCTTCTCTCCCAGATTTCTTTAAGCCTTGTTTTTATTAAATCTTTTAAAACATACATTTCATACATATTGGGTCGGGTTTGCATCTAGTATGTACAAATTATGACAGATGCGCCCCCTACATGCGAAGAATTCACGAGGGGTGAAACCTGAGTGAGTTCTGTACAGGTAAAAAAAAATAATTTTGTGGGAAAATTAATTGGTTATAGAGAGGTTATATACAAACATTGGTAGTGATATAAAAGATAAAAGAGAATGGTAATAATGATATATAGCTTGCGTATAATTAATGGAAATCAAAAATTTGTAATTGTAAAACATAAAAATGAATACTATGGTACATAGTGAAAAAAAGAAATGCCTAACTATATTCTGCTCGAGATTGGGAAGGAAATCGAGGGAGTTTATTAGGTCTTTGAGAAATCAAAATAATATAAAAGTTGAACAAAAATAAAGTGAATGCTTGGTTGCATGGTGGGAAAAAGAAAAGAAAAATGCGTTGGTGCATGGTGAGAAAAAAAATGAAAAATGCCTAATCATGTTCTGCTCGAGATTGGGAAGGAAATCGAGGGAATTTCATGAGGTCTTTTGAGAAATCAAAATAAAAATAAAAATAAAAGCTGAACGAAATCAAAGTGAAGGCTTGGTTGCATAAAAAAAAAGAAAAAGCCTTGTTGCATGGTGAGAGAAAAAAAAAGAAAAATGCTTTGTTGCGTGGTGAAAAAAAAAAGAAAAATGCTTTGTTGCATGGTGAGAAAAAAAAAAGAAAAATGCTTTGTTGCATGGTAAAAAAAAGGAATTGCCTAATTATATTCTACTCGAGATTGGGAATGGAAATCGAGGGATTTTCATTAGGTCTTTTGAGAAATCAAAATAAAATAAGTTGAACAAAAAGAAAAATGCTTGGTTGCATGATAAAAAAAAATATGAAAATGGTTTTTGTAAATTATAAAATATAACATAATGTCTAATTTTAACCGAAAACCAATGAGTTTTCGTTGATAAAAATGGAACTATGACAAAATAAAAGAGGTGGTAAATAAAATGGTAAATAATTGCTAAAATAGGTGATAAGAAATTGAATTAGAAAAATGATAAATTGGATTAAGTATTTTGATTTTAAAATAAGAAAATAATGTAAATGAATGATAAAAATAAAAAAAAAGATATATAGCGAGGTTCGCAACTCGCTTTGTATCTACATGCCACAATCTAGTTTTCGCAATCAATTAATTATACCCCGTAGATTTTTTGTCTTTTCCAGTGCGACACTTGGGTAGAAACGTGATCTGTTCCAATTGTGCGAATTAATATTATGTATACAGGAGACATGGGAATCTAAATAACCTTTTCGTGTGCCTTTTGTCTTTGTGTCGTGTTGTATTTTGAAATCTCAAGGCCGAATGTTATATGTTAATATGTCTCGAGCCTTAATGCGTTCTAGGGATTTTTATGCGATTCCCTAGGGCACTTAAGATGTGCTCGCCCAATATCCACTTTATCATATCGGGTGTCGGTACCTAAATCAAAACTTTGAATACAGGATCCGAGGGGAGTCCTCGATCCTTCTAAAAGGTTGTTTAATCCTTTTGGATTAAGCTCGAAAGCTTAGTTACCTAAATTTTTCCTATCATTTTAAGTGGCAAATGTGCGTGTTTTTGTTCATATTTGACCTTGAAATCTGCGTGTTGTGCATGGGTTGTGATGTTTTTTAAAAGTCTAAGGTCTGGGGTGCCTAGGTGTGGAAAATGTAACGTTTTTTGGAAGTCTGTAAAGAATAATAAGGATAGAAATGTGAACTCATTTGGAGGTGTCGGTAACGTCTTAAGTTTCTTGTGAGAATGTAATTGAACTATATTTTTTGTAAAAGTCGATATGTAGCTCGAATTGGAATCCAAACTGGACGACACTTAGAGAAGTCCACAGCGCTGACCTCAATTCAGCTGTTGGTCGAGGGGCCCCCACGGTAATTAGAAACCGGAAGCAGGGGGGCGATGTGGAGAAACAAGGTCCCTCCCCGGGGTGATTCCCAATTTATCCCCCCTCTATTTGCATGTAGCTGCTGACTGGCGTCTTTGTCGTGCGACTCAAATGGTCCTCACTTCCTGCCTCCTAATTGATTTTGTGCTCGCCTAATTGTCCTTTCTAATTGAATTTTTTCTAATGGTTCTGTACGTGTTCTACTGGAGTTGGGGCTGCTCCCTTCAGATGTGTGACGAACTCTTCCAGCATATTCCATACCAGGTTTCGTAGTTCAAAAATAGAATTACCTATATGGAAGATTGAATTTAAAATGGAATTACCTATATGGAAGATTGAATTTAAAATGGAATTACCTATATGGAAGATTGAATTTAAAATGGAATTACCTATATGGAAGATTGATTTTAAAATGGAATTACCTATATGGAAGACTGCCTCTTGCAGCTGGAAAATTCTATGAGAGGATAGGGTATAAATTAACATGTGAATGATGGATAAGAATGGGACGAGTCCATAGGGTAGGACTAGAAGACAAAGGACAAAAATCAGATGAAAGATGGGGTATCGACCCATCTTCTCCCATATTTGCGCTATGAACTGTGGCTCTGGAACATCTATTGGGACTTTATTTATTAATTGTGGTTGTCCTAGTTCGCACTTCTTATTATCGGGGGAGAATGGCGTAAATCGTTTTTTTTTTTTTTGAAAAAAATGGTAGGATCTAAATGCTTGAAAGGTTCGCTGTTTGTTGGTTTGAATCTCAACGGCTCTGCTGGAAATAATTCGGGTGTGAAGTGTTTAAACGGGAGCGTGTAATTGGGCTTGTGTCTTATATGATGTATTCTAATGGCGGGCGGTGATATATAGCGGACCTTTTCTGTGTATAGCTTAAGCTTGTTGACGTGGATCGTATCAGTATCTCTTTGGAGAGGCTGATTGGGTCTATCGATACGGACCACATTTGGTGAGATAATCTCTAATATGGTGTGGGGTCCTGTGAAATACGGAGCGAGTTTCCCTGTGTTGGGGTGGTGATATAATTTAACTAACACTAGATGACCTATTTCGAAATGTGGTTGTTTGTGTCGTTGGTCATAAATGTTTTTGTCTTGTATGTGTTTATTTTGTATTCGTGTGTGTGCGATCTTCCTAGCTCTGTCGATATCTGGGTAAGGTGTGCTGTGGTCAGAGAGTTCTGGGGGTAGGGTGCCAAACATCAGGTAGATGGGTGGAAAACCTGTGGTAGAGTGTAGTGTGCTGTTATATATAATTGTAACTCTTTTGACCAGCTTGGTCCATGCGATCTTAGGATTCTCTAAATGTAATAGCCTAAGTTTTCCCGTGAGGCTGGCGTTCAGGCGTTCACATAGACCGTTGGCTTGTGGATTATTGCTAGTTGTGAGTAATGGGTGGATGTTTCTGTTGAGTAGGAAACTACTAAATTTTGGCGAAGTGAATGCAGGGGCTCTATCCGTAAGAAGGCGTTTCGGAGAGCCATCCTGTAATACCCGCTTGAGTACCTGTTGGTAGGTGTTAATGCTGGTGGATTTGGATGGGAAAGTCCACGCGTAGCGCGAAAAATGGTCGACTACAACATGGAGGTATATTTTGGTGTTGCCATATTTGGCAAATCCTGCTATGGTGTCTAGGGATAGTAGGTCAAAGGGTTCTTTAGCTTCCGGCGGTTGACTTAACTCCCCGTAAGTGGGTCCCAATGGACGTTTTGTTAACTGGCAGGTGGGGCAGGTCTTAACCTTTTGTTTAATGTCTTTCGACATACCCTGCCAGTAATATTGAGTGGAGATGAGACGTGACATTTGTGAAATACCGGGGTGGTTGTATTGTGCGTGTACTGTTTGTAAGAGTTGTTGTACGAGTGTCTTTGGGATTATAATTTTTGTGACACCTTTTCGGGAAACGGTATGCAATCCATTACGATCAATGGTCAGGCTAGACTCCCTCGATGGAGAAGGCTGGTGTGTCTTAATAAGGGACGCGTCTAAGAGCCCACAGAACGGGTTACGGGACAAAAGATCTGCCTCATACTGTTGTTTTCCTTTTACGTAGCGGACCTTCATACTCGTAACTCGACAGTCGTAAACTCCATCGAAACAATCTGCCTGACGGGTTTTTGATTGTCTTCAGCCGCTGCAATGCGTGATGGTCAGAAATATAGTAAACTTTCTGCCCATCAGATAGATGCGAAACTTCTCCACACTCTCAACGATTGCTAAGCACTCAAGTTCAGAGATGGAATAGTTTCGCTCGTGTGGGCACAGTGCGGCTGAAATACTGAACTGGATATACGTTCCCATCAGGGTGAACCTGTTTGAGGATGCCTGCTATACCGAGGGTGGATGCGTCACAATACACCTGGCATGGCAGGCCCTCTTTGTAAAGGTGTAAAATGGGATGTTGTGTGAGGTTCTCTTTCAGGTCAATGAACGCCTTTTGGCAAGCTTCATCCCAGACCCACACGACATCCTTTTTGAGATGGTTGTTGAGTGGTGCCCGCAAGCGAGCGTATTCCGGGATGAATTTGTTATAGACGTTCACAGCGCCTAGAAAGGATTGTAGTGTTTTTCGGTTGTGGGGTTGTTTGATGACGTGTATTGTATCTGTATTGCGTGTGAGCGGTGTGGTTGTACCAGCTGTGACGGTGTAGCCTAGGAAATCTATGGACTGTTTAAAAAATTCGCATTTTGCGAAGTTAAGTTGTAACTTCTCTGCCTCGCAAAAGGCGAAAAATTGCCGCAGGTGGTTCTGATGTTCCTCCAGTGTGTTGGAAAAAATGATGAAGTCATCAAAATAATGTGCCACACAGTCAAGTCCGTGTCTCTGTAGGACCTGACTCATGGCTCGTTCGTAGATCTGAGGGCTGATTTTTAACCCGAAAGGCAATCGAGTGGGCTGGTATAACCCTTCGAGCGTGGCAAAGGCCAACAGTGGTCGAGAATCGGGGTGTATTGGGACCTGCCAATACGCGGAGGATATGTCGGCCGTGGAGAAATACTTGGCCTGTGCGAGGCGATCGAGTATATCCTCGATCCTCGGGAGGGGATGGACATCAGAGCTAATTAGCTCGTTCACCTTTCTATAATCGATACAAAACCTTTTGGTCTTGTCGCGCTTGGTGACGAGTGTGACAGGGCTCGAGAAAGGTGAAAAAGATTGCTCTATAATGCCGTTCTCTAGCATTTGTTGGACCTGGTTGCGGATTTCTTGTTGGTCACATATCGGAACACGATATGGACGTATGGTAATTATTTTGTCGGAGTTCGTGGGTATTTTTACTTGTGGGATCCTTAAGCATGGTACGTTGAATTTGTTTTGGGTGAAAATGTGATTGTATCTTTGTAAAAGTGTGGTGAACTGGGATGGATAGGGAGGATTGTTTGTCGTGTTGTAGCAGGCGTATGGAGAAGAATTTTGTTGTGTCTTAGTGTGAGTGTCGAGTGCGTCGCGTTGGTTGGTCATGTGACAGTTGTGTGACGACGTGTGGACGCGTGTGTTTTTAGTGTGAAAGCCGTCCTGCTGGATGGATACTGTCTGTGTACTGTTGTTAGTGTCATGGTTGTTGCGGTGTACACGTGCGTGATTGTTTCGTGACGATGTGTGGTCACTTATGAGTCTTGTGTGGTAGATGTGCGAGCTGTCCTGCTGTATGGACATGTTTTGTGCATGGTGGTTGCAAGTTGAAGCCGTTGTGGCTTTGTTATTTGAGGGCATATAAAAAAGGCAATTGGCCTTAGTGAAAAAGTTGTGTGGTGCGTGACTAGACTGTTGGCATGTAGGTAATTGTGTTTTGATCAATGGATGCACGCAGTGGTTATCATAGGCGGAAGGTTTGGGTGCAGGGCAAGTTCTTTGGGACATCGCCTGACATTGCCAGTACGTGCATTCATTTGGTACATGGTTAAAATGGTAGGTAGGGGTAGACAATGGGGTGCCAAGCTGGAATATAGTGCAGTTGTTAAAATCTATTACTAATTTAAACTGGTGGAGAGTATTTAGGCTAAGAATTCCAAATGGCAATGGTGCGTCCACCACGTGGAAATTCTCTTTTCGGGATATTTTACCTATTGTCAGAGGGAGAGTCAATTTACCTATTGTTTTTGCAAAACCATTTAGGGTTTGTAGATCTAGGGAATGCCTTTTAAGAGTTAAATTAGGAAGGTGAAATTTTAACATATTGTACAGATTATATGGCACTATATTCAAACTTGCGCCTGTGTCAATTAAAAAGGGGCATGGTAGATTAGGGGTCAGACATAATTTCACCGTCAACTGGGTTAAGGTAAAGGGTTGAGATCCTACCTCAGTCTCGAAAATTCGGCTCTGCTGGGGTGTCTCCGGCTTGGGATGGCCGTGTGGAATTCTGGGCGGGTTGGCTTGGGACCGTTTGCACTGTCCTCGCACTTGGGTATCGATTTTGGGCCATTTGCACTGCCCTTGTTTTTTCGTGTGTCGTTGGGACTGGCCTATGCCGGCATTCGCTGTGCCAGTGACGCGCGCCGCAGAACTTACAGTTGGACGGCGGAGGAGGTGCAGTCCATGCACCCGTCCGTCGGGGTGTGCTGGTGTATGGACCTGACATGGTGGGTGGTTGCTCCTCTCGGTGTCGTGTCGTTGGTATGCTGGGCCCGTGGATCCGCTGTGCTAGTCGGAACCACTCCCCTAGGTTCTCAGGAGGTACCACGCGGACCAGGCGCTGGTCGGAGAACGGCAGTCCTTCTGTCAGCGTCTCTAGGATCACCTCCTGCGGTAGCCCTAGTTGTAACCCCATGGCGGTTTTCTCCCGGTAGTACGTCTCCAGGTCTGCTTGTCCAGTAAGCTTCATGGCGAAATATTTCGCGAAGGACGCTTCGCTGGATTCCGGATAGAGATCCAAGAGGATTTGCCTCACCTGGAAATAGTTCTGGCCGGCTAACCGAAGTTTCCTGAAAAGTTCCAGGGGTTGTCGCGCCAGGTAGCTCGGCAGACGGAGTAATTTTTCAATATCGTTCACGTGGGCGTCCTCCATCTTCCGGTCGAATGCTTGGAAAAATTGGTGAGCGCTGTAGGTTCCATCGAAGGCCGGGAATGCCGGCCCTGGGAGGTCGGACGACCTCGCTTGACCAAGCGCGGCAGCTAACTGTCTGATAACGTCCGCCAGGGGGCCAGTTTCCCCAGTTCTCGCCGCCTCGCTCTCTCCCGCTTGGTTGCCGTCATTTTTGACCTCGGTCGTAGTCTGATTATTTTCCATGGGATCCTGTCGACTAACTATCGTAATATCGTTGCGAAATCTTTTGATGTTGTTTGATAATTGATGAGATTGATTTGAGCGCAGTCGTTTGAGTGGAAAGTGCTGCATACAGGGGAAAATAACGAGAAAACACAGGGATTGATTGGGTTGAAAAAGGCAATTAATCGAGGGAGAGAAGGAGTTGAGGGGTTGAGCGAAGTTGACTATCGACTATTGCATGCTTGTAAATGAACTTATCTGAGGAGGGGAGATGGGTTTTTGCTCCAAGCTGATTCCTATGGATCCAAGGTCCTAACTCGATGCTGTCCAGCTCTCAACTCGATGGTGTCCAGCCGATAACTAACTATATCTCGCTCCCGATTTAAGACGAAATCTCTTCTTCTTTTTCATTGGCTGACCGTTCGTGACGTGTAAGTTCGCTATAGGCTCGAGGCTAAATGAGCTGCTTTCTGATTGGTCTTTGCTAATTCTTTGTCCTTTGGACTTGATCTGACTTGACCAGGAAGTGCTAGGTTCTTGAACTCATTTTTTATGAGTTCCGGGATAATAAACCCTGCTAATGATTGTCCTCTCTAGGCCTTCTCTCCCAGATTTCTTTAAGCCTTGTTTTTATTAAATCTTTTTAAAACATACATTTCATACATATTGGGTCGGGTTTGCATCTAGTATGTACAAATTATGACATACACCTATCCCCCGATTTACACGGTAGATACGTTCCTGAGAAAAACGTGTAAATCGGGGGATAGGTGTACACAGAAATAAAAATAAAATGCATTGACAGGTTAAAATATGTAGTCAGCACATATGCTCGGGATTCCTCGTGAGATGAGTACACAGCGCATGTGTTCAATCACAGTAGCATTTAGTATAGTGCGATAAAAACCAAAAAAAAAAAAACTTATTTGGAAAACCGTGTAAAAGCGAAAACGTGTAAAACAAGTACCGTGTAAATCGGGGGATAGGTGTATAATATTATACATTTTTTAAATTGAATAAATTTATTTTCTAATTTTATTTTTAAAATGTTGACATATGTATATCTTTACAATTATTTATAGCTCTAGTTCATACTACCGATTTATTTTTATACAAGGTCAGTCATTCATTACGCCACAACGGGTGCCCCTATTTCTTCCTTTTTTTTATATATATTAAAATTCTTTTTCCAGAACTATTCCAGAACATCAAGGCCATCTAGCTGTCTGATATTTGGTAAACTTACGCTGTTAGCTTGATTGAGTGAATGTACGAAATTTTGTACGCGGTATGGAGATTTTTTTTATTATTAATCTCAAAATTTGGAAAAAAGGCGAGCTCAGCGAGGACGGAAACCTCGCATGGAGTGAAAGGGCAAAAGTTGGCTTGATCTTGATTTTCAGTAAGAATACGGACCGCGAAAGCGTGGCCTATCGATCCTTTTGATATTCGGGGTTTGAAGTAAGAGGTATCAGGTGTCAAAATTTGAAAAGAAATATAGAAATTGTGTCATTTTCAATAACCCATAAGTCTTAAATTTTGAAGAGACTTGCGTTGTTAGGTGTATTTAACGAATGTGTAAAATTTCATATTTCTATGTGTTCTGGAGGTATATTGATTTTATTGCAAAAATTTAAAGAAAATATGGAAGTTAGTCCAGTCCTGACCACCCAGACCCCTTTTTAATGGAACTCCAGTCGCTCATTACAACATCAAAATGGCTGCGCCTATTTATAAAACTGAAATGAGCAGAATAATTCCATCCATTCTCAACAAATGGAAGGTTGATGAAGAATTTAAACAACTCACCCTCGTAGCAGAATTCAAGTTTCACAAACTCAGCTTCCACCGGTGGCTCGATGTTCACTTCTAAATTATCGGGGCGTTCCAACTCCTCCCAGAAGTAGTCCACACGTGTTACATTCCATTTCTCGGTCTTGTTTCTGGAAGAGAGCCAGGAGGGAACGACTGCAAGTTCACAGAGGTTAGTGACGTAGATATATGGATACGTCCGAGCAAGTACAGGGCTAAAACTGTGTCGATTATTGAGATATTGCCAGTGACAATGTCTCATACATATTGATAATGAGAATGTCTCCCACAGTGATAATATATCCCACAGAACCAGTGAGAATGTCTCATAAACATTGATAGTGAGAATGTCTCCCACAGAGCCAGTGATAATGTCTCCCACAGAACCAGTGATAATATATCCCACAGAACCAGTGAGAATGTCTCATAAACATTGATAGTGAGAATGCCTCCCACAGAGCCAGTGATAATGTCTCCCACAGAACCAGTGATAATGTCTCCCACAGAACCAGTGAGAATGTCTCCCACAGAACCAGTGATAATGTCTCCCACAGAACCAGTGATGATGTCTCCCACAGAACTAGTGATAATGTCTCCCACAGAACCAGTGATAATGTCTCCCACAGAACCAGTGATAATGTCTTCCACAGAACCAGTGATAATGTCTCCCACAGAACCAGTGATAATGTCTCCCACAGAGCCAGTGATAATGTCTCCCACAGAACCAGTGATAATGTCTCCCACAGAACCAGTGATAATGTCTCCCACAGAGCCAGTGATAATGTCTCCCACAGAACCAGTGATAATGTCTCCCACAGAACCAGTGATAATGTCTCCCACAGAGCCAGTGAGAATGTCTCACACAGAGCCAGTGATAATGTCTCCCACAGAGCCAGTGAGACTATCTCATACATATTGATAATGAGAATGTCTCCAAAGGTGATAATGTCTCATACACATTGATAATGAGAATGTCTCACACAGAACCAGTGAGAATGTCTCTCATACAGAGTCAGTGAGAATGTCTAACACATTTTGCCAGTGATAATGTCTCTCCCACAGATCCAGTGAGAATTTCTCATACATATTGATAATGAGAATGTCTCCCACAGTGATAATGTCTCATACACATTGATAATGAGAATGTCTTCCACAGAGCCAGTGAGAATGTCTCTCACACAGAGTCAGTGAGAATGTCTCTCATACAGAGTTAGTGAGAATGTCTAACACATTTTGCCAGTGATAATGTCTCTCCCACAGATCCAGTGATAATGTCTCTCCCACAGATCCAGTGATAATGTCTCTCCCACAGATCCAGTGAGAATTTCTCATACACAGAGCCAGTGAAAATGCCTGTCACACTCAGCCAATGACATATTTTACAAGTCTACGAACATCCTGTTGCCAGGAATTGTTGCCCAATGAGATTATCCACGCACGTCTTGTTAAATGCTCCATTTTTCTTGCTAATTGCTCCATTCTAAAAAGTAATACAAAACTAATACCTTAAAGGTAATTTAGAGTACCTTTCTCATTCAAAATGAATTGAAATAAACACTAAATATGAAATATTTCTAGTTACTTCACAATCATATAGGTGCATGTTTCATCTTTGGACGTGCCTTTTTATATTAAAAGTTTTTCTAGAATGCAAATTTGGGGTTCATTGGTCTATATATAATTCGACGGATCTTTCCAATCCATTCTGGTCATGGAATATGCAAATTAAACTCTTGGAATCGAATGATGTGCCAAATAGAAGTTACAAAGCATTGGGTAATGTAGACGGATTCTTTCAATTGTGCTTGATCTCAAGATATGTTTTAAAATAGGGCTATAGCTCGTTTATAAAAGCCTTGTGGGTTTGTGTGAAGCCTGGTTCAGGAAGAGACCGAAGGTAGTTGCACCCTTACCGCAGTAGAAGAGGTCGACGGGGTCCGGCTTCCATTCTCCGTTCGTCGTACACTGAACCACGCTCGTCATATCCGGGTCCCGTACACCTCCACCGTCGCAGGAGAACCTCAGCGCGAGTCCGGGACTTGCCCTGGACCTCTGGCATAGATGGGGGACTACCAGCGGCTTGAATCCCGACGGGACATTGCAGGACTGAGCTGGCACACACATTCAAGTCTTACTCACCTTACTTAACCTTTTAAATAATTTTACTACGGTAAAAATCCTATATAAAGCCCTAACTTAGAGACGGGAAAATGGAGTTTCACATTCAAACAGACAAATAGGTTTGAAATGCATCTTCCAACACGCTTACTTTTATCTAGTGGATGGATGATGTTGAATTATGGATTGGTTTTGTCTCAGGTAGAGGCATAAAACCTCGCTGGGGGCCTCACGTGAGACGTCATGTTCTCAGAGAGTTTTCAGAAACAGCGTGTGCATTCTTCAGCCTCTAGTTCCATAAATTTGGCTTTGTTTTAATAGGGAACTGTGACGATATATTGGAATGGTAAGTTTGGGTCAGGTTTCCCGTACATGATATTGTGAGGCTATACATATAGCCTCTAACCTCCTCTGTATATAGGGGATATCACTTTATATCACTGAATCCCTTCTTTATAATTTGGCCTTAGTGTAGTATAAACCTTTTGGGAGCCAAATAAATGGTCATTCCTACGCGGCTATTATAATTCAATCTTGCAAGAAGAAATAGAAGCTCGACGTCTTACAACTAAACGTGTAATATAGGAAGGAAATACTTGAAATTGTGCAGTTCTTCTCTCCTTCTAAAGTGTTAAAACTCGAGCTTTGGCCGGTATGGATGGCATAATAAAGGAGTTTCTCCTTATTGTTAAATGCAAGCGATAGATCACTGCATAGATTCCTCACAGGCTGAAAAATCAATAAAAATACCAAACCACACACACAGAATAATAAAATCGCAAGCATATGATAACTTCATTTAAACTATACTATAGTAGTTTTTAAATAAGCGAAACATAGTAGAACATCCGTGATAAAAAAATATTTCAAAGTAATCTAATAGTAAACTAATTTGTAGACGTTGTGTGTGTGAATCCGTCAATTTATTTGCAAGATCAAGATATGTATTATCTTATTGTCAGTCAAAATATATATCGCACAATATAAGAATACTCTTTTCACTGTTTAAAGAAAGCCACTCTAAAATATTTACCTCAACTGGCCGAATATGTCCATTATGTAATAAATAAAAAAACTGACTTGGAACTGGAGCACCACATGTTTTTCTGTCTAAAGTTAATAAGTGTAAGGGAACTTATTTTGCGTAAAATTGGATCAAATCATCTTTCTATGGAGGCTATGTTGTCTAGGACGACAAAGAATAAATCCAACGCACATTGGCCATGTAGAAGTTTTACAGAGCTGCGCGAGAGAAGATACACGTTTACATTTAATATACAATTTCTATGGTCGGTGTTTTTAAGCTGAAGAAACACTGCGCTCTGATTGACTGATTGGGTTCCGGACATAAATCTCGACAAACTTAAATCCTGACAAACCGAAATCCCGACACACCGAAATCTTGACAAACCGAAATCCTAACAGCTGGAATACAGACAGACCTAAATCCCGAAAAGAACTAACTCCTGGCAGACTAAAATCCCCCGACATGGTCAAAGTCTCCAACAAATATAAAAATCCTCTACTACTCGTAGTTTCAGCATTTGAGTTAGCAATTTTAGTGGCTCTGAGGAGCATATTTATAAAATATTTCATATTTTCATCAACAAAATAAATTACTATTACTTATTTTCTCAATGTTTCGGTAGCTCTGTCGACGTTTCTAAGAAAAGTAAATTTAAGTAAAACTTTGTTGGCGGTATCAGCACGTACTACATGCCTAAAAGTAAGCAAAAATCTAAATGTAAAAAGAAATATACAAATTATTTAAAATTCAATAAAGCTCAAATTCCGAAAATATATAAAAATACAAATAAAGAGAGCTCTCCAATAGAGAGAGTCAAATTAAACCAAAGTACAAGTAATATCCAGATGAAATTGTATCTCCATAGGCATATTTGTCAATTTGAAACACTCTTTCTCTCCATATATTTCAAGTCCCGATTTGATGGAATATTTGTATAACAAACACACTTTGCTTATTCATTTTCTAATTTAAATTTTCAGGATTTTGATTTGTCGAGATTTCGACCCTGTCGGGATTTTGGTCTGTCAGGATTTTAACTGTCGGGATTTTGGCTGTCAAAATTTTGGGTTGTCGGATTTCGTTTATCCGGATTTTGACCCGGAATTGGTTGATTAAGGTCACGTGACAGCGAACAGACGTTATCACGCGACTTAAATCATCCAATTAGAACGCGAATAGAACTGATACCATTATATATACATATAAATTAAGACGTATATTATAGCTGATGAGGCGTATATTATTAAAGCCTAGATATTCTGTAAATTGAGTTTGTCGTAAACGTGAACTTGTTGTTATGCGATACCTCACTAATTAGCGCGACATCTTTAAACACTTTTCAGAATGTCAACAATGAAAATAGTTATTAAGACAAATTTACAAGCTCGCTGGGCGTCTGACTCACTGAATCAGTCATCATCAACTACCAAGAAACCGTCTTTCTCTGGAAGTGAGATATTGTCATAATATAGAGAACCACTTTCTCTCTTTCTATATTATAAATTTCTTATCGGATATTTATAGATATCTGTGTGTGTACCAGTGCAATAGTTGGCCAATATTACTCTCTAGAAGGTATGAGTCCTGAACTCTGACTAAAAATGGGGACAAATTCCTGGAATCGTTTGATAGATGGATAAAGAAAATTATAAAAATGTCATAGAGTTGAACAAACAAACACCGACGTTTATAGCTACATTCTATGAAATGGGCAGCACCATTCCAAGGTCTTACATTCTATGCGTTGTTCACAACTTTTGTGAGACTGCAAAGGCGAACAAAAACCGATCCCCTGCCTAACCCGGACTCCCCTGGGAGACCTTGATCGTCAGGCAATAAAGTGTGTTCATAACCGTGGATCACAAGATCTCAATCGCTAATTGTATGTCAAGTGCATATTCCACGTGAGTCGGATCCTTAAAAAATAACTTCCAACTGTATTTACACAAGTTTCATGAATTGACGTCCTTCTTCGCTTTCTTATCTCCACTCAATCCTATTAAGACAACCATCATGATTGGGTGAAGTAGAATGCGTCTGCTTTCGTCATTAAGACTGGGAGCACTACTCAGTACTTAGTTCCAAAATAAATGGCAGCCTCTGACTAATATAACTCCTTAGGACTATTTCATTTGGGATATCTATATGAGAAGGCGTACTCCACAAACCCAAATTGCATTTAATCAAATGAAAGATAACAATTTATGGGAAATAGCAGCCATCCCTGCCGGAATCCTGAGCCAGGCTATGCTGCTTATTGACACAGGGGTGTCCATTTGAGGGATGTAATTTTCAGAAACATCATTTAAAAAACTCCCGTCATTTTTTTATGTGTTCCTTATAGTTTAAAATTAAAATTTGTTGTGTTCACTCTTTCTGTCTCTCTATATATCCCACAAATACATTTTAAATGTGTTCCATCTTTTTAGCCAACCCTGGTATATAGCTATAACCTGCCATATTAAATTATTTAGCCTCATATCTTAAGCTCTTTCAACGATAAATATAGCCATGAGGCATGCCATATTAAATTATTTTAACGATATTTATGGCTATCATCACGTCATCTGACAACCGTCAAGCAGCGCAGGATCGGCCGTACGAAATTCGCCAGGCTGTCAAACGTAATGCCCATTTCATGTGTTGACGACTCAGACTACTTGGCCGCGTTAATTCGCCGCATCGTTAGAGAAGAGATACAAAAGGTTTTCTCAGCACCTGAAGTGATCAGTCCGCTCCGAGAGGTGAACGCCCTTGAACAGACTGTGAGGGAAGAAGTCAGCCGTGCTCAAGAACCTACCAGACCACAAGTCAACGTGGTACAACAACAACCACGTATGCCATATTATAATATTGACCGACCAACCCAACCTAGGAAGACGGAACATTGGAGAACCTTCGACGACAAACCAATCTGCTTCCACTGCGGACGACCCGGACATGTCGTTCGTTATTGTAGAGAACGACGGCAAGTCTTCGCTGAAGCCCGGTCAAGGAATGGCGGAGAAGGAAGAAATGTTGGATTTTCGAGTCGACCCCCGAGATATGACGCCGACGACGACTATGTAACACCCCAAACCTCGACGTACTTCTACCGGAGCTCTTCCCCACATCCAAGCCGCGCAAGGTCGCCAGCCCGAAGACAATCCCAGTCGCCAGCCCGTCGTTTCAGCCGTTCTCCCATGCCTCATAATGTTAAAAACTAAGTGGAGCGGCTTCTAACGGGGGTGAGGTCGCCATTGAGGAAAATCCTCCAGGGTATATCGCCGCTAAATTAAAAGAAAATTTTGTTATGGTCGAAATAAATGGACGCAAAATTAAAGCACTGGTGGATTCAGGAGCCGACTTTTCTGTTATTTCAGACAAATTTCGACGCGAACTAAAGACACCTCTCTTCAAAGAACCAGGTCCCATTCTTAAAGCCGCAAACAAAAATTTAATAGAGACCCTAGGAAAATGTGTCCTGAACATAGAAGTTAATGGTCTGAATATCTTATTTGAATTCGTTGTTATGGTGGAATGCAGCCATGACATCATATTCGGATGGAACTTCTTCAAGGCCACCGAGGCCGTCATTGTTTGTGGCAGAAATGAACTCCATCTCGGGGAAACCTCCGTCCTGGAATCTCGAGAGGAGGAAAACCAGAGATTGTTTGCTTCCGACGACTTTGTCATCCCGCCTAAATCAATAAAGAAGATCAGTGTGATAAACGAAGAAATATGCGATGTTAGAGATGTTTTAGTCTCAACTTCTAAGGACTTATTATTAAGAAAGGAAGTTCTTATACCAAACTCATTGGTTACATTTCGACACGGCCGAGGTAGCATTTGGGTGGCGAATGGAGCGTCTTGGCCGCAACTGATTCCATCAGGAATGAATATGTGCACCATGGAAAGTTATGAGAATGGGAATATCTGCAGTCTTATTGAATCCAGCGATAAGTTACAAGAAACGCAGATAAAGTCACGTGAATGGTCACAGAAGATAAACCTTACTCTAGATCCAGGGCTTTCTGAAATTCAAAGGTTACAGCTTGTTTGATGCCTTGACGAGTTTATTGACATATTTGACTTTGGGAGTACTCCTATTAAGCCCACCAGTACTGTGAAGCACAAGATAAACACAGGAGACCACTATCCTATCAAACAGCGGCCCTATAGAGTAGCACCAAGTGAACGACGACTAATTCAAGATGAAGTGAACAAGATGATTGAAAATCACATCGTGAAGCCCTCTGAAAGTCCTTGGTCATCTCCAGTTATTCTAGTTCGAAAGAAAGATTGGACCTGGAGATTCTGCGTAGATTACCGTCGATTAAATAAGATAACAAAAAAAAAAAGATGTTTACCCGCTGCCACGCATTGACGATGCCTTGGATAGTTTAGCCGGCTCTAGTTGCTTCTCCACGATGGATCTTCGGTCCGGGTATTGGCAGATTGAAGTGGACGAAAAAGACAGGGAGAAAACTGCCTTCATCACTCCAGATGGGCTGTATGAATTCTAAGTAATGCCTTTCGGTCTATGCAACGCTCCAGCAACGTTTGAAAGGATGATAGATAACGTTCTGGGCAGTCTTAAATGAAACATGTGCCTTTGCTACCTGGACGACATCGTAGTTTACGCACCTACCTTTGAGGAACATCTACGTCGTCTGCAACTTGTATTAAGGTGCATCCAGAAAGCTGGACTAAACTTAAACCACAAAAAGTGTCTTTTTGGATCAAGGAGGATAAAGATTTTGGGACACCTTGTTGACGCCAATGGAATTCATCCAGATCCAGATAAAGTTGAAGCCGTCTCTAAATTTCCGAGGCCAAGGAATATCTCTGAACTGAAGAGCTTTCTCGGATTATGTTCCTATTACCGAAGATTTATTGAGAACTTTGCCGACAAAGCTAGATCTTTGCATGACCTACTGAAGACTGAAAAACAATTCTATTGGGATGCAGCTCAAGAGAAAGCGTTTGAAGTTCTTAAAACAGCTCTAATTTCAGAGCCTGTCTTGGGACACTTTGATGAATCCGCTGATACCCATCTACACACGGATGCAAGCGGACATGGTATTGGAGCTGTTCTTCTACAAATACAAGGTGGAAAGGAGCGGCCTATAGCTTATGCATCTAGAAGCTTGACGAAGGCTGAAAATAACTATTCTACAACGGAAAAAGAATGCCTTGCTGTAGTCTGGTCTATTAGCAAATTCCGCCCATATTTGTTTGGTCGACCATTCACGGTTGTCACTGACCATAATTTTCTATGTTGGTTGGTAGGGCAGAAAGATCCTTCTGGCCGTTTGGCAAGATGGGCGCTGAAGTTGCAAGAATTTGACGTGACCGTTATCTACAAGAGCGGACGCACACACACACAAACATAAGGATGCCGATTGTCTGTCAAGGAGCCCGCTTGAGAACGATCAACCAAGTGCTGTGATGTCACTAACCAACGTCGATATAGAGCAGACTAAAGACCCGGATTTAGCTAAAATAATCGATAATTTAAACTCGGGCTACACCAGAAATGAATTCAGCATTATCGACGGCATCTTATACAAGAAAAACTATAGCACAACTGGAATACCCTGGCTTATGATGATCCCTAAGCACTTAAGATCGGAAGTTATGGCAGATTTACATGATGCTCCTACAGCTGGGCATTTGGGTTTCGCCCGAACGTATGACGAAGTGAAGAAACGATTCTATTGGCCTGGCCTTTATAGAACTGTTCGCCAATATGTAAGCCATTGTCGGGAGTGTCAACGAAGGAAGAAATTACCTCGACGTCCGGCTGGACAACTTGTATCCATACCGCCCGTAGAAAAGCCATTCTATAAAGTCGGGGTTGATCTCTTTGGAAGATTTCCAGTTTCTAAAGATGGAAACCGTTGGATCATTGTGTGCACCGATTATATGACAAGGTATGCCATAACGAAAGCGATCCCAGACGGAGGAGCAATCGAAACAGCTAAGTTCCTGGTTGAAGACGTCATCTTGAAGCATGGAGCTCCTAGAGAAATGATAACAGATCGCGGCAGAAATTTCATTTCTCAAGTAATAAAAGAGATCAATGCTCTGTGCGGAATTGTGCACAGATTTACAACGGCCTACCATCCCCAGACCAACGGCCTGACTGAAAGGTTCAACAAAACTCCATGTACACAGGTGTTGAGCAGAAGGACTGGGACCAAGTTTTGCCCTATGTAACTTTTGCTTACAACACTGCTAAACAGGAGGCGACCGGTTACACCCCGTTCTTTCTTGTCCACGCCCGCGAGGCCAAGACCTACATCGATGCCGTACTACCCTACCTACCAGATGAGATCTCTGACGACTACGTTGGAGAACTTGTGCCCAGAGCTGAGGAAGCGCGTCAACTCTCCCGATCACGCCTTCTACAATCACAGGCGAAAGACCGTAGACTATATGACCAGAAACATACTCCAGTCTATTACCAGAAGGATGATCTTGTGTGGGTTTTTACTCCCATCCGAAAAGGAGGACTATCAGAAAAGTTACTGAAGAGATACTTCGGTCCCTATAAAGTGACCAAGAAGCTTTCAGAAGTTACGTATGAAGTAGAGCCCGTGGACCCCTCTCCCCGATCACTGAAAGCCAAGGATATCGTCCATGTCATTCGGATGAAGCCCTACCTGGACCCTGAAGAACAACATTCTATTCTGCTAGGGAACACCAGCCGTGATAGATTTCCTTCCAGAACAAGGGCTGAGACAAGCTAATCAGCTGGACGACATCGTAGTTTACGCACCTACCTTTGAGGAACATCTACGTCGTCTGCAACTTGTATTAAGGTGCATCCAGAAAGCTGGACTAAACTTAAACCACAAAAAGTGTCTTTTTGGATCAAGGAGGATAAAGATTTTGGGACACCTTGTTGACGCCAATGGAATTCATCCAGATCCAGATAAAGTTGAAGCCGTCTCTAAATTTCCGAGGCCAAGGAATATCTCTGAACTGAAGAGCTTTCTCGGATTATGTTCCTATTACCGAAGATTTATTGAGAACTTTGCCGACAAAGCTAGATCTTTGCATGACCTACTGAAGACTGAAAAACAATTCTATTGGGATGCAGCTCAAGAGAAAGCGTTTGAAGTTCTTAAAACAGCTCTAATTTCAGAGCCTGTCTTGGGACACTTTGATGAATCCGCTGATACCCATCTACACACGGATGCAAGCGGACATGGTATTGGAGCTGTTCTTCTACAAATACAAGGTGGAAAGGAGCGGCCTATAGCTTATGCATCTAGAAGCTTGACGAAGGCTGAAAATAACTATTCTACAACGGAAAAAGAATGCCTTGCTGTAGTCTGGTCTATTAGCAAATTCCGCCCATATTTGTTTGGTCGACCATTCACGGTTGTCACTGACCATAATTTTCTATGTTGGTTGGTAGGGCAGAAAGATCCTTCTGGCCGTTTGGCAAGATGGGCGCTGAAGTTGCAAGAATTTGACGTGACCGTTATCTACAAGAGCGGACGCACACACACACAAACATAAGGATGCCGATTGTCTGTCAAGGAGCCCGCTTGAGAACGATCAACCAAGTGCTGTGATGTCACTAACCAACGTCGATATAGAGCAGACTAAAGACCCGGATTTAGCTAAAATAATCGATAATTTAAACTCGGGCTACACCAGAAATGAATTCAGCATTATCGACGGCATCTTATACAAGAAAAACTATAGCACAACTGGAATACCCTGGCTTATGATGATCCCTAAGCACTTAAGATCGGAAGTTATGGCAGATTTACATGATGCTCCTACAGCTGGGCATTTGGGTTTCGCCCGAACGTATGACGAAGTGAAGAAACGATTCTATTGGCCTGGCCTTTATAGAACTGTTCGCCAATATGTAAGCCATTGTCGGGAGTGTCAACGAAGGAAGAAATTACCTCGACGTCCGGCTGGACAACTTGTATCCATACCGCCCGTAGAAAAGCCATTCTATAAAGTCGGGGTTGATCTCTTTGGAAGATTTCCAGTTTCTAAAGATGGAAACCGTTGGATCATTGTGTGCACCGATTATATGACAAGGTATGCCATAACGAAAGCGATCCCAGACGGAGGAGCAATCGAAACAGCTAAGTTCCTGGTTGAAGACGTCATCTTGAAGCATGGAGCTCCTAGAGAAATGATAACAGATCGCGGCAGAAATTTCATTTCTCAAGTAATAAAAGAGATCAATGCTCTGTGCGGAATTGTGCACAGATTTACAACGGCCTACCATCCCCAGACCAACGGCCTGACTGAAAGGTTCAACAAAACTCCATGTACACAGGTGTTGAGCAGAAGGACTGGGACCAAGTTTTGCCCTATGTAACTTTTGCTTACAACACTGCTAAACAGGAGGCGACCGGTTACACCCCGTTCTTTCTTGTCCACGCCCGCGAGGCCAAGACCTACATCGATGCCGTACTACCCTACCTACCAGATGAGATCTCTGACGACTACGTTGGAGAACTTGTGCCCAGAGCTGAGGAAGCGCGTCAACTCTCCCGATCACGCCTTCTACAATCACAGGCGAAAGACCGTAGACTATATGACCAGAAACATACTCCAGTCTATTACCAGAAGGATGATCTTGTGTGGGTTTTTACTCCCATCCGAAAAGGAGGACTATCAGAAAAGTTACTGAAGAGATACTTCGGTCCCTATAAAGTGACCAAGAAGCTTTCAGAAGTTACGTATGAAGTAGAGCCCGTGGACCCCTCTCCCCGATCACTGAAAGCCAAGGATATCGTCCATGTCATTCGGATGAAGCCCTACCTGGACCCTGAAGAACAACATTCTATTCTGCTAGGGAACACCAGCCGTGATAGATTTCCTTCCAGAACAAGGGCTGAGACAAGCTAATCAGCGGGTCGCTGTTTTTTCTAAAGAGGGAGTATTGTCAAGTAGCTCCATCCAGATGGGACAACTGTCAATCATCCCTGGACCCCGGGGGGGCTTCTGGGAAGCTGATCTGTAAATAAGGAAAACGGGACGGTGGCTAACGCCGTTCATTAGAATTAACTTTGACTTGGGATAAGTTGTACTCTTTCCCTCTCCCTATAAATACCCCTTATAATAAATTAATTATCCCCAAACTTGCCCTTGCTTTATTTATCTCCGCGACATATTTTGGTGGTGTCGCGGAGATAAATAAAGCAAGGGCAAGTTTGGGGATAATTAATTTATTATAAGGGGTATTTATAGGGAGAGGGAAAGAGTACAACTTACCCCAAGTCAAAGTTAATTCTAATGAACGGCGTTAGCCACCCGTTTTCCTTATTTACAGAGCAGCTTCCCAGAAGCCCCCCCCCCCCCCCCCCCCCCCGGGGTCCAGGGATGATTGACAGTTGTCCCATCTGGATGGAGCTACTTGACAATAACTTCAATTTTGCAACAAGCGCTATAGAGGATATGACCTGTTAAGTTCTTTCAACAATATATATATATATATGTCATAATATATGCTCTTCCAGGAATAATAAAGTAAACCTACAGTCAACTAGAGAGAGACGTCGATAGAAGGCAACTAAGTTACGGCCATTTTAAACCACTGGCCACATGCCGGAGGGGGCTTTTCTGGGAACCCTCAGAACTATTTTGGAAAGTCGGGGGGTGGTGGCGACACAAACGGTCGTCCAGCGGACAGCCCTCGCGCTACCTCTCTCTCGCTAGTTGCCTGGGTTATTCCTCTACCAACTCGTCGTGTGATTATTTCTCTTTCCCATCACATTATTATCACTATATTGTCACATTGAAAGTCGACAGGATAAGACCTGGCCGGGAAGCAAATCCCTCATATACCGGAGTATGAAGAAAAAAGAAGCCAAGCCACGATGATCGGCCAAACCCAACTCAACTGTAACCACTTCTCTTCGAGCCCTCAACCTCTTCTTCGCCAACCTTTGAACCGTGATCCCGAAGAAGTATTCACCTACGACGGAGATGGAACTGCCACGCACTTTTTCCAGCACTAGATCTGCCCAAGAACGACCACCGTGCCAGCGCAGGACACCTTCCTCCATCATGGACAAGACTCCGCCATATCCCTACCGCTACTGTGATGTACAACACTGGTACGCACAGTGTCACAAACAGAACTCTCCCGAAGCTCAATGAACTTACCTGCGCCCTAAACCAACATAACTCGTGAGTGTAATTGTTTTAACTCCTACCATTCATTCTTTAAATAAGTCATTCCTTGTAAATTGTCCCAATATTTACATAATTAGCTCCATTTATTCTCTCCACGCCTATTAACAATGATTTTATTCTCCATACTATTTATCTAAATATTTGTAACTCATTTAATTAGTTACCTTACCAGTAGAATTTAACAATCGTCATTTTAATTAAATAATTTCCATTTTAACGTAACTCTTTAAAAAAATGGAATTCTACCAATTAATGCTTTACGATTTTTACTATTAACAATAGATTTTTCATAATCAATTTATCTATAAAAATATACCTCCAGCACCTAAACTTTTGTATACCTATTTGTATATGACCTCTCCTACTTGTAAGCACGGCTCACGAAAAATAATTTCTTTCCCTAAACGACTCAAAATTCACCCTGTAATTCAGGCGTCGAAGAATTCCAACCACCACGTGAGCCTTGCTTACAACCAACCCTTGGTGACTCTTATCTATCTTCCCCTGAATGCGCCTCTCATTCTTACAACTTTGTTAACCTTATACCAGCTCAGGACCTTTTATAGAATTATTGATTAATCAATTATCGAACTTCTATATTGTCATTTCAAAATCCTAATCTTCGCCCTTCATTTATGATAATATATTTCGTAGTTCATCTCTAGCATATCCACCGACCCACACCATCTAGCCAATGGTGTGTTCGTCACAGGGTGCAGATTGACTAACTGCTAGATGTTTATCAACTCCTTTTTGTTCGCACTTGAACAATCTGCATCGAGCGACACAGTTCGCCCCTTCTTCTCGCGCCACACGTTCGCCACACGGACCCTGTATTCAAATCTATGTTTGTCCCTTGTCCAAACCAGCACGATATAGCCTACCTTCGATATTTTCCACGGAGGTACGTTAAACATCGTCGCTGATTCTGTCCGGTCCGTCATCATTTCGCGCAGACATGGGTTTTACGTTCAACCCACCGCGAAATCATCGCCTTGCACAAGCTCCCACGAAGGTTCAAACACCTCGTGTCCGAGCAGCTTGTCACTTGTAACGGACAACGCCGTCCTCGTCCCAATTTTTGGCACTGTGCGCTCATTCTTTCCGCAAATTAAATATAAGTCCATTCGACTTCCTCACCTACACACAGGACTTTTCTCCTCGGACTCGCTACACAAGTAACTGCATAGATAAGGTAGAATGGCCCAGGGCAAGTTTCCCCTCGCTCTGTTCGCCAAGGTTCTAACATTGTATGTAGTTCTATATTTACCTCAGTCCTGAGCTCACACAATTGCCAACCTCAACCTCATTTCTCATACTCTACACCTATAGCATAGAAAGCCCATGCCAAGTTTCCCCTTGCCATGTCCGCCTGAAAAATATCTTAAAGTGTAGAGTTCCCCAGTCTTAATGACCTTCAGAATTTCATCATGTGTTTGTGACTCCCTTTCTCCTTGTTCACACTCCTCAATGTCATTTCCCTTATAGTACATTAGATTTTGTTGTATATAGCCTTTTATAGCTTTGATATTATCCAAAATTCCATTAAATATCAAACTCTCCGGTGTTGTAAAACTGCTTGTAAATAATATTTACTTGTGTACTATACAATATTTTATTTACATAAAACTATGTCACCATTGCCTTAATTAATTTCAACTGTAAAATTATTTTTTCTATTCCTGGCTTCTCCAGCTTTAAGTATACTCAAACCATGTTCAGCCTTCTTCAACGGGGGCCATATGTTATAATATTACCCTTCCAGGCATAATAAAGTAAATCTACAGTCGACCAGAGAGAGACGTAGGGAGGAGGATGTAAAGGCCGGTCACTTGATATATCCATCACATTCCAAGGGGGCCATTTTCGTAGAACCTCAGAACTATTTTTGGACAGTTGGGGGGTGGTGGCGACAACAAACGGTCGTTCAGCGGCCATCTCCTCGCGCTACCTCTCTCTCGCTTGTTGCCTGAAATTCCTCTACCTATTTGTGGCGTGATTATTTCCCTTTCCCCACCACATTATTATCACTATATTGCCACATTGAAAGTCGACAGAATCATCACAGAAGTTTTTTTTTTTTTAAGTTACGTTAAAATGGAAATTATTTAATTAAAATGACGATTGTTAAATTCTACTGGTAAGGTAACTAATTAAATGAGTTACAAATATCTAGATAAATAGTATGGAGAATAAAATCATTGTTAATAGGCGTGGAGAGAATAAATGAAGCTAATTATGTAAATATTGGGACAATTTACAAGGAATGACTTATTTAAAGAATGAATGGCAGGAGTTAAAACAATTACACTCACGAGTTATGCTGGTTTAGGGCGCAGGTAAGTTCATTGAGCTTCGGGAGAGTTCTGTCTGTGACACTGTGCGTACCAGTGTTGTACATCACAGCAGCGGTAGGGATATGGCGGAGTCTTGTCCATGATGGTGGGAGGTGTCCTGCTCTGGCACGGCGATCGTTCTTGGGCAGATCTAGTGCTGGGAGAAGTGTGTGGCAGCTCCATCTCCGTCGTAGGTGAATACTTCTTCGGGATCACGGTTCAAAGGTTGGCCAAGAAGGGGTTGAGGGCTCGAAGAGGAGTGGTTACAGTTGAGTTGGGTTTGGCCGATCATCGTGGCTTGGCTTCTTGTTTCTTCATACTCCGGTATATGAGGGATTTGCTTCCCGGCCAGGTCTTATCCTGTCGACTCTTCTGTGATGATCCTGTCGACTTTCAATGTGGCAATATAGTGATAATAATGTGGTGGGGAAAGGGAAATAATCACGCCACAAATAGGTAGAGGAATTTCAGGCAACAAGCGAGAGAGAGGTAGCGCGAGGAGATGGCCGCTGAACGACCGTTTGTTGTCGCCACCACCCCCCAACTGTCCAAAAATAGTTCTGAGGTTCTACGAAAATGGCCCCCTTGGAATGTGACTGATATATCAAGTGACCGGCCTTTACATCCTCCTCCCTACGTCTCTCTCTGGTCGACTGTAGATTTACTTTATTATGCCTGGAAGGGTAATATTATGACATATATATATGAAAAAACGAAAGAAAAAATTAAAGATAAAAATATCAGGTGTTGAAATCAATATTAAAAATGGCATATCCTGACCAGGAGCACATGTGCTTTACAGAAGGCAGAGCGCCATCTGGTGGAACAGAAGTCAACTAAACATTGATTTAGCCTGTTCCCTGATATTTGGCCAACCCAATTTCTTGATAAATCAAGAAAAGCCATCCACGAACGCGTTTCGCGCTTTTGGCGCTCGTCAGCGTGGAGTAGGCTGAACCATTGCGACCAAAAATCTCTGTCAAAAATTCTGTTCCACCAGATGGCGCTCTGCCTTCTGTAAAGCACATGTGCTCCTGGTCAGGATATGCCATTTTTAATCTATATATATAAAAATGGATGTTTGTTGGTCCGTTGGTCCGTCCGTCCGTCCGTTCGTTAGTGATAATCTTCTACATCGCTCAACCAATCGTGATGAAACTTTGGGAAGATGTTTAGTATACTACCGGGATGGTTTCTGGCTAATTACTCTTTAGAAATAACCTTTCGTTGCATTTTTATTTACAATAAAACGTAAATTCACTCGCAATCAGCGCCCCCTCGCGGCAGACGTATGGCCTGAAATAGCCTCGCATGAGCTTATTTGTAACGTCAAGCTTAGCCTATAGGTTAGGTACACAGCTTCGTACCCCCGCAACCTAGGTTCGAGGCTCAGCGTGGGTGGTTTTTTTTTTTTTTCATTTCTTTTATATTATTGTAGCAAATTATTAAAAATATTATTTTATTTAAAATGTAGGCTTTTTAAAATAAAAATTAACATAAACAATTTTTTAATAATATTTGTAACAAACCTAGGTTCGAGGCTCAGCGTGGGTGTCTCTTTTTATTTTCATTTCTTTTATATTATTGTAGCAAGGTCTGTTTTACAGCATTATTATATTTTGATTGGTTTATTTTAAATATGTTTGTTATGAAGGCTCTATGTAATACTATTTAGAGCACATTTTACATTTTAAACACCTAAGCCCCCCTCTTTTTAATATTGTAGCAAAGTATTAAAAGTATTATTTTATTTTAGATGTTTGCCATGAAACTTTGGGAAGTTGTTTAGTATACTACCCGGACGATTTCTGGCGAATTATTTTAGAATAATATTTATAACAATAATTATAGCGAAATTAAGACATAGTGATTATATTCTGTGTTTGTGCATATATAAATATTTTAGATAAAATGTGAGAACGTTCTATTAGAATATCTCGAAAACAAAAAACAATACATATAAACGAGTTCACTGACATTTATTAATGCAGTGATTATAATCGATGATTACAATGAAGGGCTATATTATCTATATATATATAAATCACTTTCAAATTTTAACGTAACGTTCCATTCTCGATCCCGTAGGGCTTTAGATCGGCTAAAACATTTTTAACTTTATAAGTGAATATTAACTTTACTGTACTGAATAGTTTAGTATAATGTTAATTTAACATAATACAATTTAGCCACAGCAACGCGTGGCCGGGTTCGCTAGTATTATATATATATAGTGAGATAGGCCAAATTAGCTCTTTAAGAAAACTCAGGTCTACCACATAGGTATAAAAGGACAAACTCTTCACCGCGATATGGTGCGCAAATTTAACCTCGATTTCTTTCAGCTAGCAATGTGGAAATAAAATACTTCTCAGTACCTTCACAGGATGTATATACTTTCAATCAACTTAACGCACGATATATATATTGTGTCTTTTTAAATTTCGTTTAACAAACTAAAATGGGAGTTATCTATACATTGGATATTCATGGGAAAACGACATGATCACATTTCATCTCTCTACACCTGGACAATTTATTTTGTTTAAGTAAAAAGTTTGGAACGATGCGTATTTATATTCCCTTTGTCTAATGGGTGGTATTGTGATTTCACCGCTACTCTGTGTTGTGACGACAGTTCTATAGAGGGTGTCACTCACCTCTATTCTTTGTCGGCGGGGTTGAAGGTTGAGGTGTCGCTGCTTGTACCACTTTTAAAATATACGACGAAAACAGGAGGGAAAATTATATTTATTATCAATTAATAAAATAGTAAAGGATTATTTAATGAATTATATATTTACATGTATTTACACTATAAGTATCGGGGATCAGGGCAAATCGTCCCATTCGAAGTTTTTTACAAGTTATTTTTTGGTTGTTTTGTTGTTTTTCGTTTTTCCTCATTCCAGCCGCTGCATCCCCGTATCCCCCTCCGTCGGCCTCCCATTGGCTGCCTCGAACTCCTTTTCCGACAGGTGGAACATCGGTTACTTCTGTGTCCAAGTGGGGATGTATTTAACTGGGATTTTTTTTTTTTTCTGAAATTACTATACGTTTTGAATTTTTGTAAGAATGGATGTAGAACCTATAAGGTTTTATTTATTCCCTCCCCTCTTACAAATACATTTTTGGGCTTTTTTTTATGGTCGAAATTATATACATGACAATTCTTGTCCAGTATGCCTTATTGCAAACAAAACATCAACTATAGAGACAGTTAAGATTTTAAAAAACCTCTTTTTAAAAATCAGTATGACTATAATTTTATTTTGAAAAATAGTAAAACATAATTATTATATATAGTTATCTCTAATTGAAAAGGCATGTATTGGATCAAAATATCATTTATTTTACCAATATTGCCAATATATGCCAATATTACCAATATATGCCTTTTCAATTAAAGATTTATTTATGGATTGCTCTATTTTCAAAACAATAGTTATCTCTATAAAATTAAAATCGTTCTCGAATTTTCTTCAAGGAAATGCGCATCTATAGGATGTGATATTTTGAACCAAAGCTTTATTGTAACAATGAGGGGATCTAAAATTTCTATCTTTCTCCTCAATAGGAAATTTTTGAAATAATGTAAAAAATATTCTTTTAAATTTGAATTTGATTCTAAGATATTTGTGATTTTCCTCTGAAAATATTTGTTTTCGTTGATACTTCTGAAGATATTGATATTGTATCCAATGAAATCAAAATGGATCTTTCTTTGAATGAATTAAACTTTCTTTCAAGTTGTGAATTCGAAGATGCTAAAATACATAATGATTACAACCTTTATCAAGAAAGTAAACCAAGAAGTGAACAACAGGTATTTCTTCAACTTCTATAATCAATTGATAATATAGCGTTCATTATATATTCAAACATGGCCTGATTGGATCAACACATTTATTTGTATACACAATGCGAATGGAATAAGTTCAAAACCACAATACGAAGTATAGTTTTAATCTTTTGAAGTACTACCAGACATTCAGCCTGATTTCTGGATATAATAAACCGATATAATTACGAACAACTAAATTATGGTTCTGAAACTTTGTGTGTGTGATACATCTCAATATTCAATCACTATATTATCCCTCAAGAAATCCTTTCTAGATTTGGTTAAAACATTTCAGAAATGATTGTACGAAAAAAAAATAATTTTTGTTTTTATGTGAGCAATAGTTTACCCAGAAATTATTTTTAAAAGTAAAAATAAATATCAGGTAAAAAGTTTCTTTTAATTTTATATTTGCAAGCTTTAGAGAAAAATATACTGCTCTTCAAATACATAGAATATCAGCCCGTTGAAGAGCAGTGTGTTTGCTCGAAAGCTTGCAAATGTAAAATTAAAAGAAACTTTTCACCTGATTTTTATTTTTACTTTTGTAATTTTTTTTTTTTTGTAAAAGTGGATACTATACTATTCACACCCTCTCTTTATTATTTAACACATTTTACACTTTTAAACACATCTTTACAATAATCAATATTTACTTTCTATAATCAAGCTTACCTCACAATTAAAATACACATTAAATATTTTAAAACAGTATTTTATGCACCATCGTGTTGGAAAAATTGTAGAAAAAGACTTTAAATACTTAATTAACTACTCGGCAAAATGTATCTTTTCTACATTTATTATATTTAGCAAGATTTTGAGTTTAAGAACTCTTCAACGGGAATTTCATCCAAATATATATTGGCACAATAGTGATGTTGAAGGCAAGAAATTTAGTATAAAAATATCAGTGAAGAATTTAAATAAAATTTTATAAAAGAAATATTCAAAGCGGGTCTGATGAGCTCGAGTCCATTCGCGTGGGTCTGTGTACAGATATACAGTGGTACCTCGACATACGAGTTTAATTCGTTCCGCAACCTTGCTCGTATCTTGAATTACTCGTATCTCGAAGCAAATTTCCCCATACAAAACAATTGAACTACCATTAATCCGTTCCAACCCCCAAAATGTCACCCCAGTTATTTTTGTTACGTGGTTTTAAATAATAAAAACGTATTTATAAATATCAATTATTTATTGCACAAAAACAAAAAAGAGAATGTAAAGAAATAAATTAGATATCCTCACTGGTCTTTGCCTTTTTCGCTACATTTTTCTCGCTTTCACCTGTAGGCCGTTTAGAAAAAAACATGTCCAAGGAGGTTTGTTTAAGCACAGAACATATCATGGACGCACTACGGCCATACTGCCTCGACAAGTCAACAACTCGAACACCTTGCTCATGTTTTTCTATAATTTCACGTTTTAATTCAATACTCATCATCTTTTTCTTAGCACTTGACTTTTTACAAACTTCTTTCCGATCCATGGTTATAAAAATAAATGAACTAAAACTGTAAATGTAAACGCAACACAAAACGCGAACACAAAACACAACTTATCACAGCGGAAGCACGCTGCTAACTGATCGTGATGGCGCGACTGCGTGTTACTACCTGTTGTGTTTTAACTTTAAAAGCACACAAAAATATAATAAACTTGAATTTGTTTATTCAATTCTCAAAAAACAAAGCTTTGCATATAGAACAAATAATAATGAAGAAGAAGAAAGAAACATTTTAGGAAAAGCAAAAACAAAACAAAAGTACTGGTCAAAAAGAAACATTTAAAATCACAGATTAATATCTTCAACACTACCGAACCAAACTCGTATCTCGAATTTCGCTCGTAACTCAAAGCAAAAAATCACTTGCTCGTCGGCTCGTATCTCGAAAAACTCGTATGTTGGGGCGCTCGTATGTCGAGGTACCACTGTATATTGCCACGTGGATAATTAGGGAAGCCCAACTTCGGGATGAGATAACAATTTATTTCAGGCAAGAACAAACTATGAATGATAAACAAAAGATAAGCAATGAGCGAAGTTTACAGAGTAACAAAATATAAACATAAAAAATGATACTCTGTTAATAAAATAATAAATACTTTGCTACAATATTCTTAAATGTATGTATATATTTGGATGAAATTCCTGTTTAAGAGTTCTTTAAACTCGAAAGTTTTCTAAATATAATAAATTTGGAAAAGTAACATCTTGCGAAGTATTTAATTAAGTATTTAAGGTATTTATAAAGTCGTTCCTTCATAATGTCTTTCCTTTTCACACAGAATTTATTTAGAAATAGAGAAAACTGTCAATTTGTAACATAGAAAAAATCTCAATTTACGTTTTTAATTCAAAGATGTTTCTCTATCACACGACCAACCTTCCGCTGAGGAAGGTGATAGTGAGTCTATGAAACATCTGTAAGTAAATACATGAAGAATGATGTTTTGAGGTATCTTTACCCTTTTTGATAAATAAGAATATATTCAAAATTGTGGAGACTTTAAATGGAAGATATCTGGAATCCACACGTACGCAGATTTTTCTTTCTCAACTTTTAAAAAACATTATTAACCCTTAACATCATGTACTTGTTGATTTCTCTCACTAATTCAACAACTTCCAATAAAACCCTTTCTTACCAGTTTCTAAGTAAGTCCTTATAAATGTCGTCCATTTAACAAAGGTGTTATATAAAAAGACGTCCCATCCTCCCATCACCACGATGTACTCCCAACAAGGTAAGTTTGTCTTCAGCCACGTGACCAGTATGATATCATACTTCCACCAATGGATGTGATATCCCGTGGTAGAAACTGATGTCTATATGATGGCCATCCAATGATACATGCATAAGATAATATAAAATTCACAATTCTGTCAATTCAATTCACAATCACAATTCTGGAATAATTAAAAATCAACGAATAGTTGATATTTATTCTGATAGATGACGCAAGCCATCAGCAACTTTCAGTTTTCCCGATAAGAAAATGTATTTTTAAATTTATTAACCTTATCCTAGTACAGAATCAAATTTGTACTATTCTTTCACATAAGATAACATGTCAGTAACAACATGGAATTCGGATATTTCTAGAGAGAAAGCAACCAAAAATATATTTGTAGAGAGGATATTCGTCATACCATGGGACACATGGGTGTCTTATGTCCCCAAACTTGCTGTCGCGATGTCACATTCGGATCATCAGCAGTCCGAGCGTTTAAATACAGCAGAGATTCCTCAGCTCATTGGGTTGGCTTACTTTTTTTTTCTAGAGTTAAAGAATCAATATTCAAACCCAACTGCCTTTCAATAATTTGACCAAGGCATTTCCATTTAGGCTAACTATCCTTTGGTATTCATCCAGTTATCATATTCGCGTCAAGTTTGAATCTCATCTCTTTCACGATTTCGTTTTTTTTTTTTGGGTAGTTTGTGTGAGTAAACGGTTTTCAACATTAGTCATAAAGATATAGATTTCCTTTTAATCGTTAGGAGGGTTGAAATGCTTGCAGATAACTTTACTATTCTGTGCGGGAAATCTAGGTAACGCGAGATTAGCTGTTCTAAGCCTTAGTTTAAAAAATTGCAACAAACCTGAACAAGTGTGTTCATCATTAATCGATATTACAAAATATATTACAGATGTTTCTTATTTTTTTTAGAAAACTGTAAAAGCTGTGACTAAGCTCATTATCATTTTTAAAACAGGTATAATTTTTTAAAAGTTTTCTCTGTACTTTAAAATTGTTCAAATATATGTGTGAAGTCTATTCATGAAATAAGTTCCCTATTTTAGCTTTGTTGTTATCAACGTAAGAACTTAACTATGTGGAAGAGGAAGACGGTAGAATAAAAGAGGAAGAGGCAGTCTGGTAAAAAAGAAACGCAGGAGGAGAAGTCGAAGGACGGCTGAAGAAAGGAAAGTATGACGAAGATGGACGAGAGAGACAACTATAAATAATAAAACCACAGAAGTAGTTGATTGTGAAAACGTGGAATAGAAGAAAACGTCTTAGCAGAATATCAAGAGTTAGAGATAAAAATTTCAACAACAAAAAAATGTAAGCACAGTTGATTTTTGAAACGATTTGATGTAAATAGGCTCACTAAGAATTTTTAACTTGAGAAAATTGCGTGAAATTGAACATAGAAAGAAAGAAAAGGAATTGTTGGAAGATTTTCAACTCCTTACTGTACTATGGCATTCTTGATGAAAGGAAACAAGGCCGATCTAATGATATTAGCAAACAAAATGGGAGGTGTGTGCCTGCCGACGCTAGGATTTTAGAGTTAAAGAATGTTATCTTAAACGCAGAGTGTTAATGAGGAGAAAGACGTCAAGGCAGCGTTGAAGACTATTATAGAGGAGCGTAAAAAGGTTCCCCAATACGCTAGGGAAGCCGAACTAAATAGACGAGATAGCCGCCAGGATGAGAGGAGCGGGAGGATGCCTTGTGCATTCACAAGTACGAGGCCGGGAAAGGATACATTTCCTTTTGATTTTGTTTGAAAGGCAAGCCAAACGTCTCGGCATGGGTGACGACGCCCTTGTCTCACACCTGCTAGGTCTACTGCCATGAGATTACGTAATTAATTGCACGCGAGCCTGAAGGAACGATTACAGAAAATATTAAGTTATACACTTCTGGAGCTGTAGAAGTCCTGGATGCTTCAGAGTTCCTAGAACGTTATAAGACTGAGAAAGTTCATGAAAAGAATTCCTAATTGAATTAAGAACTTATTTAGATGAATTGCTTGAAATACACTAAATATTGATAACTAGGAGCAACTAAAGAAATCGATTATCACTGAAAATCTGAAAGAAAAGGTGCCATCAGATATTCGATACAATTATGGCGAGATTTGGCTGAGTTTTAAAATTACGAAAGTTTTGCCTGAAAGTTAGATTCCATGAATCGATGCGCCACGACATTATTCTGAGCTACGATTCAAAAGGTCCAAAAGAAAGCTATTAAAGTCCAACTTTAGAACAATGCCGCCCTGTATAAAATGAACGTGATGCCGGAAGCTTAAGTTTAGATACATTAATAAAAAAGTATCTTCCAATAGTATAAAAAGGTTTAGCTTAGTGGCAAAAAAATGGAAAATAACTAAAATGTTTTAATTATGATGTTTTCGGTCACATTGCAAGAGACTGCACGAAAAGAAAAAAGATATTCTGAATGTCCCAAGTGTGGAGCTCAAGGACACAACAGTACTGAGAAACTGATGCAGTAAGGGAAGAGTCAATTGTGTCAACGAATCAGAATAAAATCCTTATTCCAAAATTACAAAGCGAGAGAAAATACTTCATCCTCCTCTCACATAACGAAGAAAATTCCAAGAGCGTCTCAGAATCAGCTAACTCCATAAGGACAAGAAGAAAAAAATAACCGAAATGATACAAGAATGTCCCCAGATCAATGTAATAGCCTCGGTAAGTCACCTTGGCAATGGAATACACAGAGGCTACCGTGAAAGACGGGGCGATGCAAGACAAGGAGGCCGCAGAATAGCTGTTTACAGGGGCTAAAAGCAGGGTCAGCCAGAAGATGGGTCACATCGCCAGGCATTGCCTCACTATTGATAGCAAGTGCTACAGTTGCAGCAAATCGGGCCACATCAGCAAAGACTGCCCTAAATATAGAGCGGAGATACGACAATAAGCTAAGAAAACATCCTAAAGATTCAGAAAGAGAACTGACGACAGTACAATGAGAGGAGAAGAGCGGTAACTATCCTTACCAAATTGGTGACCAATACAGCAGACTCAATCCGGGACCGACCTGATGGTCCAATTTACACGGACCTTACAGACGTCAATAAGAGGTACTGCGTGATAAAGGTTGGCCGGCACGATGGGCGACAGCGGCAGACTACATGGAGACCTAGACTGGAAACTACGAATAACTGATGGGTTCCATTGTAAACACTAGTACTATTTTTTATTGCATGTGTTCTAATGAGATTGCTGGCGAAGACACCAGCAATTATCAGAAATGGCCGATCTGTGAAAATGTAGTTGCCTGCTGCCATGCAGAGCTAGCTTAGTCACGTGACGAAGCGAGTACTATATATTATACCCAGTTTTGTATTCCTTAGATAGTTGTTTAGAATATAGAATAACCAATGAAAACATTAAGACGCGAATGTTTCTTTTCACAAATAAATCAAACTTCTACTATCCTTACTGCGATGAAACAATATTGGGAGGGCTTGGCTCATCAGTGGTGAACCCTCCCAGCAGTTTCGCCAATTTAATCTACCAGATCGCTTCTTTAGAGCTCTAATACTGTATTGGATCATTCTGCTTATATATGCAACACTAAAAGGGTGGAATCTCAGAAATGATATGCAAGAAAACTATGGACATAAGCTTTTAGGACAGTAGAATTGCATATAAATATTTGTATCGAGCAATGCTCTTCCTCAAGCAATAAAGACAAGACCAGTTAGGCATAAGTTAATACGAAGCAATAACGCGCCATATATATATAGCATATGAAAACATTAGGACACGAATGTTTCCTTCACTAATACCAAGTTACTACTATTCACATCTACTATAAACGTCTAGAATGTCATTGTCTATTGATGCTATTGTGTTTTATGGATATCATGGCTTCTAGAATTTGCGAAATTTTGAAGATTTCATGAATACCTTGTCAATCTCATGAAATCAAAGCCTTTCCTAGACTGACAAAGGACTTTAGTCCGAAACTGTGGTCTTCGGGTTGGCGTTCTGGATTTTCCAAAGCGGGTGCTGTCCGAATCTGCTCGCTTACTTAGATGGTCAAAAGATCCGGCATAGTTTTTGTCTATTTTGACTGGAGAGGTGGCCTTTCTTTTTATAAATTCGCCTCTTTTTGTGATAAAATGGGAAATAATAATCATTATATTATCCGTTCTAATTTTTATTTCTTTAACTAGAAAATGTTTACAGCGCCTCCCAATATAGAACGGAGGGCCTGGCTCATTAATGATCTTCCGCTTAGTGGTAGTTGAAATTTGTCTCTTCCAAAAATATTTATAAAATATATCGTTGGAATTATTTTACGTTTTAAAATAAATTATTAAGCCTATAATGTATATATATATAGAGAGAGATAGATACCTCTCTGAAAAAAAAATTATCGTAAAAAAAAAAAAAAAAAGGTTCCACCGAGATTTGAACTCGGATCGCTGGATTCAGAGTCCAGAGTGCTAACCATTACACCATGGAACCAGGAAAAAATTGTTCCTCATTTTTATTTAATTAAATATTTAGTTTTTTTATGTTCTCTCTTTACATACACACACTTCTTTCTTTATATTGAGAATTTTTATAATTTAAAAGTTTCTACTTCACACAATGAGAAAACTACATTAGGGAAACCTTGCTCATCAGTGGCGAACCCTCTAGGCTGTTTCGCCAGTTTAATCTCCAGACCGCTCTAATATTGTATTTTGGCTTTCCTTTTTTTTTTTTTTTGTCAAAGAGAAATTAAACTTAATATACTTATAAAAAGGCATTCGTCGTATTGGTTAATTTTTTAGAATGCAATGTTAATAATTAAATATTTTTAAAAAATGAAATTTGGGGCAGCTCTTTTTCCCTTACGATTTAGAGAAGCAATGATTTTCTTTCTTCTTCAGTTTCTCTTCTTTTTCGCAGCTCCAGGTCTCCAGTACACGCTTGCTCGGCGGTACATATGCTAAAATTGGAACGATACAGAGAAGATTAGCATGGCCCCTGCGCAAGGATGACACGCAAAATCGTGAAGCTATCCAGGTCTCCAGTAGCTCTATACTTCTCTTTATTTCTTCACAATTTCCCATCCAGTCCAATTCTTCCTCTTTCTACAGTTCTCTTCATTTTACCCTCCTGAATGTTCTTCATCAAAACATTTCCTCTCAATATATGTTCCATTTATTTCTTCAGTATATTTTTGATGACCATTCACCAGGTCTCATTCTCCCATTTCAATCATCTTAAGACTCCTGTCAAAACTTCCCATTATCCACCAGATCCTCACATTACAAATGCATCCTACCATCTTTCCATCGGCCATGTCCCATACAACACCAGTATATTCCAAATCACAGTCTTCAATCCATCTTCTTCTTCTTTAAATCTGCCACTTCTTTATAACAAATTCTTTCTTCTTTTTAAAGCTTCCATCCATTCCATCCATAATATACGAATTTCATTTGACATGTATCTTCAAATTGTTATCTACCTATTCACACAGTATAAATGATTCAAATTAACGACTCAGGGGAATATATTGAATAAATAAAACAATAGTTTATATTTTGTATCTCTTTTCTACAGTATAGAATTCATCTTACTCAACCGTTATCTTTTCTCAATAATGTTGGCGACTTTTGAGCCCCCCATTTCCTGTCCGAATGTCGGAAATTTAGGAACAAATTTGGAAGGTGTTTTCCTCAACTGTGCAGATATTCTTTATCATTCCTACTGAATATTTAGGTATCACAGTTTCTATCGCGATATCATGTATAGCCCAAATCGTGGATTTTCATTTATTATATTCTCTTTGTATGTTTTTAGGAATCCTACAAGCTAACATGCGCATGATTCGTCCACTGAATTAAATCGCCATTTTTAAATCGTGAATACCACTCATATACGGCTGATTTTTTAAGATTTTCATCGCCTAATGCTATTTTAAATTAATTTGAAGTTTCGAATATAATATTTTTTACCGATTTTGGAACAAATTTTTAAACAAAATCAATGTTCAGTTTTTGAATCCATTAAAAATCGAAGAGGCTACAGCACGGCGTGCGTGGCGTACAGAGGCGTGCGTGCAACACGCACGTGGGAAATCGTGATGCTATATACTGCCGTGTTGTGTTCAAGCTTTCTATTTATTAGAATTGGTATTCGAACATTTTAATTATTCGTATTTTTACAATAATGGAACTTTCCGGGAAATTATTGGAAAGACCATGTGCTTCATGACCACGTAAAATTCTGGTATTTTATAGACTACTTCATTCCTACTAACATTGCAAGTGTATGAAATCTCAGACTTGTAGGTGGCCTTTGTGGTCGGTAGTATATACTATAGAATATATTTAGTATTTTGCTTTCAAAATGTAGGAGGCTCAGCCGTTTCGCTGACGTAATGCGCAGTTGGAGTTCCATTATAAAGGGGTCAGGGTGGTCTGGACTTGATTAATTTCTATATTTCCTTTCAATACTTGTGATCAAGTTTTAATATATTTCCAGACTCTCTAATGGTCTAAGCATTGGTTTTCGACCGCTACGACCCGGGATCGGATCCCGCTTTGGGCACATTTTCTATTTAAAAAAAAATGCTCCGATGGCCCCCGATTATTGCAAAGTCTAACCCCACCAGCGAGTGCAAAGTCGAACTGCTTTTCACATGTGTAGACATGTGGTGCACTAACAATAAAAGCAGTCGCTAACTACCTACCATAATTATCATGGCCTGTACTAGGGATAATAATAAAAAATAATGTATTGCGGAGAATATTTTAAAATATATATAGTTATCACTCTGTGGAATCATTTTTTTTTAAAGTCTAAACCGCATTCAGGAAGAATTTTAAAGTTGTTAGTGGTTGTTGTGTGTTTTTCAATTTATCAGAATCATATTCCGTTGTTCTTAATTTTATAGAAAGCAGTTTATCTTTCTTCAGAAATCCAAATGGGTATGAGAGCACTTTTAGTCTAAAAAATAAAAAAAATATTTCGTATTGTGGTTTTTATATTATTTTGCGCGTACGCATCCTGTATGCGAATACAATTGCTAAACCAAATACGCTTTATTTGCATGGGTCATAGAAGTAGTAGAAATACACACACACACACACAAAAGCCTTTATTAAGACACACAGGTCTTACAGAGGATTCTCCTTGGGGTTACAAAACGGAGAAACCTATGAAAGTGGGAAATAAAAAATGGAGAAAGATTATATACATTTGGTAAATATATACAGATTATAAGAAAGAATAAAAAATAAGAAGAATAAAAAAAATCAAAAAAAGAGAAAAAAAAAAAATTTTTGGAAATATGGATGGGAGAAGTGGAGAGCGAAAAGAGGAAAGAAAACAGGTATTTGTACAGTAGTAGAAATACCTGTTGTACAAGTTTCAATTTACTTTCTTGATGAAATTTGTAATCCTTGTCTTCTTTATCATCTTCTAATTCACATCTTGAATTTGAAGAAAGTTTAATTCATTTAGAGAGAAAGTCATTTTTTGATTTCATTGGGTTCAATATCTTCAGAAGGATTAAAGCGCGAAAGGAATAACATTTTGTAAGAGGACATTCACAAATATCTTATAACTAACATTCAAGTTTAAATTAATATTTTCTACATTCCTTCAAATAATTTCTATGGATATCGGAAAGAAAATAGGTAGGTTAAAAATTTAGGACCTCATTGTTGAAAAAGTTTCAAATATTTTCTGAAGCACGCTTGATGGGTAGATTATCGAATATACGATAATACAAACTCGTATATCAACGTGATGACCTCCATATTGAAAATTGTGACAAATTTTGACTCCACTCTTTTTTATATTGTAGTTAAAAACATTTTTGTTAAAAACCTTTATAACTGATATTGAAAATCCTGAAGGTAGAGGTTGTCTGGCCGCCATTCATATTTCTGTGAAAAATAAGACACTTGGGCCAGTTCGAGTTTTTTATTTTCTCAACGTTTCAACAAAAAGTTTTGGTCTTCGTCAGAAGAAATAAATAAAAATAAAGCATTTGACAAGGCGTTAAAAATTGCCAAATACTTCATTTTTATTTACTTCTCCTGATGAAGATAAAAGATTTTTGTCGAAACGTTGAGAAAATAAAAATAAAACTCTAACTGGCCGATGTGTCTATTTTTCATAGAAATAATATTGAAAAGTGTCCAAAATTATCACATGAATCAATGGTGATTTTCTCCAACAGTCTTTTTTTTTTTTTTGGTTATCTCTTTGGAACATTTATCGATATATTTTATTTTTGTTATATATTGGAAGCATATACGGGATTATATTATAGCGAATAAAAGGGCATAGAGGTTAGATATTTTTGTTATTTTTATATTTTTTTGATGACAATAAAATTTTTAAATAATATATTCTTATACCATTTGTGTTTGTATATTTAAGAAATAAATTATTTCAATATTGTTTCTGTATTAATTATTCTCATTAATATTAAAGTCTGTTTAATATTTGTATTACAGGGATCTGAAGCTTTATCTTCTTATTCTGTAATGGTAAAATTTAACGGCGCAAGAAAAATACATTTTATAACATCAATCCATCGTCCCTGTATAGACACCCTTTTATTTTTACAAACTTTCGATTTGTCCAAATTAATTCTCTTTATCTTCCACTAAAAAGAGAACCGGTTCGTATTAACTCTCATCATGATCTGAGAAATTTATTTCTGTTTCATCTTACATCAACTGAGCCAATATCCCGTTTCCGTGCCCATACCGTGGAAGTTCTTTCCAGATAAAAATGCCTGAAAATCATCATTAGAGAAACTTCGATTTTATCATTACTAAATGTAGATAACTGGGGATACTGGATAGAACAAAAAAGTCACCAGCATTATTGAGCAAATATTAAGGTTGATTAATTATAGTAAGATTCATTCTACTGTTAAAAATAGCTTCGTTTCATTCTTTTAAAGTCTCTGTCATTTAGGTGAAATATTTAGCATTTAAGGTAGAGACCTATGTATGCATGCATCATATGTAGAATACCCTTATTTTCTTGTTTAATTTTATATTTTTGTTTCCAGACTTCTCATACAAATCCGTGTTTGAGAGCTAATTGTTCGAATTAGGTTTTTATACGTGTACACTCTATAGTAAAAAAATCGACGCACTAAGAAAGAGTTTTTCGATTTATATGAAAATACGGGGGAATCCTGGCTTTCGAACTTCCGAATGCCACACAGGTACATAATAGGGCGTTATGGTCTTGTATGCCATTTCATTTAATAGCAGGACCCCATTGGTTGTCATTCCTGGCACCCTGACAGCACAACGTAGATGACATTCTACAGCCTGTTTTGTTACAGTTTATCTCACTTTTGAGAGTTTTGAGGCCAAGGTTTTTGCAACCTCTATAGGTACTTTGCCTCAGCTGGCCCGGCTGATAGTACCCTGTAAGGGCTCATAATCCAGGAATACAAGATGAGCAGCGTTTGTACTCCATGTTAGGAGCGGCTGCACATGGCGTCTGTTCCTCATGTCAGAGGCGGCCATTTCTTTTGGAGCTAAGTCGGCCTGCCACTGAGTAGTGCTCCCAGTCTTAATGGCAAAGGCAGACGCATTCTACTTCACCCAGTCATGATGGTTGTCAAACAGACACCATCACAACTTGATACCCTAATATGATTGAGTGGAGATAAGAAAGAAGAAGACTACTTTGCCAACCGAATTGGTTGAAGCTGCAACTTCCTTGAAGACTGAGAATGTTGGGAGAATATGTTGAATCTTCCTGAGAATCTCCTGTAGTTTGGCCGTGTTATTTGTGGATCTGACCACTACATGCTATCCAAAGTTTAGGAAAAGATTTACAAAAGCGAGCTTCATTGCTTTCATGGTGGCGGCTGGTTCTTTAAGCTTAGAAACAGTTTCAGCAACGGAGGCAAAGGATTATAAAGCTTTAAGTGTATACACAGGAGACTGGGGGCGTCTTAGACTCACTCCCTCAAAGGTATCATCCAGGAGCAAGTCTGCCTTTTGAACCAGCGTCAAAAATATACTTCTGATGGTCAACTACTTCTTAGATGACACGTCCAGATTTGTGACCAATATTACGGCGTCAAAGGTTTGTAGGCAAAATTAAACAAATTATCTCGACTGTTCAATTTAAAATTGTACTTAAAGGTATCATCCACGAGCAAGTCTGCCTTTTGAACCAACGTCAAGAATATACTTCTGATGGTCAACTACTTCTTAGATGACGTGCCCAGGTTTGTGACCAACATTACGGCGTCAAAGGTTTGTAAACAAAATTAAACAAATTATCTCGACTGTTTAATTTAAAATTGTACACAGACGATGGGGAGAAGTCGTCCTCATCTTGCCGTTTATTTCTGGCCGCCTTGTGTCGCCTCTATCTTGGATATCAACGTTAATATTAGAATATCTTTTTTAAATATATTTATGAAATATAAAACATATATATATATTCAATTAAAAAGGCACATGTTGGATCAAAATATAATTTATTTTACCAATATTTCAGTTAGCTGAATGCAAACCTTTATCAAGGTATTATACCATATTAATGTGTGGCATATTGATATGTTATAACACCTTGAAAAAGTTTGGCGTTCAGCCAACTGAAATATTGGTAAAATAAATGATATTTTGATACAATATATGCCTTTTTATTTAAAGATTTATTTGTGATTGCTCTATTTTCAAAATATATATAAATCAAGCTAAAGTGGTTTAAAATGTTAAAGGGACACACAGTATATAAGAATATATAAATATTAATTAATTATATATTTAAAATAATTAGCAACCACAATTTTTCTAGAATTCTGAGCCTCAATAGAGAACAATAGCATAAATAGAAATAGACATCCTCTAAGCATACTTGAAATTTAAATCCTCATAGCCAACAATTTCCTTGAAACTTCAATCGCATGTCTACATAGAAAACTTGGCACTGCATCTTTGTTAAGCTTTTATTCATGTATATGCCATTTTGTTGATATATTTTAAATTTTAATATTCTTAACACTTGCATATTTATTTCTTATTATTCTTATATTTTATAAATTTATGAATATTTTTATTTAGTGGGTTTTAAATATTTTAAAATTGAATTACACAGTTGTATGATCATGCGCGTGAAGTAATAAGCAGTACCTCTCTAAACAGTTGTGTTTCCCAATGACATTTGGCAGGTAACCATGCCAAATATTGGAGAAGATATTTTCTGTATATATATATATACATACTACTCTGATCAAAAAGTTTCGAAACTTTGCTCATAAGTTAAAAAAACTTTATTATTCTACCAAATTCAAATTTTCCCCTTCAAAGTAGTCCCCGTTGGCCATGATGCACTTCAGCCACCTTTTTTTTCCAGTCGGCAAAACACCTCTGGTAGTCTGTTTTCGGGATCGCCTTCATGGCCTTCTTCGATTCCACTTTGATCTCTTCTATGTTAGGAAATTTCCGACCCTTCAACTTTTTTTTTTTTTTGAGCTTTCCAAAAAGGAAGAAGTCGCAGGAGGCCAAATCGGGACTGTAGGGGAGTTGGGGGAACACAGAGGTTGAGTTGTCCTGCAGGAACTTCGAGATTTTGAGGGCTGTGTGCGCCGGCGCGTTATCGTGGTGGAGGATCCACGACTTGCTCCTCCACAGCTCCGGCCGTTTCTGTCTGATCGCTTCCCTCAATCGCCTCAAAACTCCCAGGTAGGAGTCAGCAGTTATTGTAGAGCCTTGTTGTTGAAATTCATGATGAACGATGCTCTGGTAGTCGAAGAACACCGTCAACATGACCTTGACTTTGCAGGGAGCCTTCCTAGCTTTCTTTGGTCTCGGCCCATTTTTGAAGCGCCACTCCGATGCCTGTTGGGTAGTTTCCGAATCAAAGCCGTAAATCCATGTTTCGTCTCCAGTAATGACCCTCTTCAGCAATTCGGGGTCGTCGGTTGTCGCTTCGAGATTGAGATTGGCCGTTTCTTTCCGGGCGTTCTTTTGATCAAAAGTCAAATATTTGGGAACGAAAACGGCGTTGAGTCTTCTCACTCCCAAAATCTCCTTCATTATTGATTGAGTCGTCCCGAATGATATCCCTGCTTCTTCGGCGACCTCCCTGACAGTTATTCGTCGGACTTCACGCACCAGTTCCAACACCTTGTCCACTTTTTCAGGCGTGGTTGATGTGGACGGTCTCCCCGAACGCTCGTTGTCGGCGGTCTCTTCCCGACCCTCCTTGAAGCGCTTGTACCACTCGAAAACTCGTCTTCGGCTCATGACGGCATCCCCGTAGGCTGTTTGCAACATCCAAAAAATTTCAGCACCTTTGAATCTGTTTTTCACACAGAACTTGATGCAAATTCGTTGATCCTGAATTTCGGTGACTAACGAAATCGAAGCATGGGCAAAATGGCTTCACTTCGAACAGCCGCTGCTCGCGCTGTTGTGGCGTATGATTTTTGAAAATTGGCAGGTCTCCAAGCCAAGGGCGACGCTTGCGTTTGCCACAAACCGGGAGAAAATATATTGAGTTTTCAGGATTTTATGAGCAAAGTGTCGAAACTTTTTGATCAGAGTAGTACAGTTAAACCTGTCTATAGCGCCCTCTCTAAATAACGCCTTCCTCTCTATAGCGCCCGATTTTAAATACGTAGTACGATGCGATAAAAGTGACCTGTCTATAGCCCCATCTCTCTATAGCACCCTATTTTGGTTAGTCCAAAAAAGGGGGCGCTATAGACAGGTTTAACTGTATAACGAACATTTTACGATATTGTATATCTTTTTTCTATATAGTGTACACACTCGTATTTAAAAAAAAATCAAAAGGTTAAATAAAAATGGAAATAACTTAGCGATATATTTTATTAAATGAATATATATACGCGGTATACACACCATATCGACTTTTATAAGTTTGTAAATTCTACCTGCAGTGTTCTCGGCAATGTATTAGGTTGATGCAAAAATAATGGCCGATTTCATAAATCCAAATTCAATCGTTGATAATCGCAATTAATTATTTTTAAATATGTGCAAGTAATATATATATATATCATTACTAGTGGATGTACCCGGCTTCGCCCGGGTTTTACCCTAGTGAAAGTTTACCTAACGAACATTTGTTAAAACAATTCTAGAAAACATCCAATCCCTACTGAATCTATACTTTGCAAGATAACTTTATGTTTGATTATCTGCTCCACCTAGCTGTACCCGTTCAAACGTTGCTGTCTTTGAACAAAAAGGTAGTTTTAATACCTAAATAATAATTTATTAATGATCAAATGTATACAATACATCAAAATGAAAATTAACAATAAAAGTATCCCTACATAAATGCCATTTGAATATAACATATGTAAAAAAAAGAGATATATTTTGATAATTTGAAACTCGTAAATTTGAATCTCTCGATAAATTGAACATTTTTTCCCGGTCCCTTGAAAAATACTCGATAAGTTGAATTCAACCAATATTAATTATCATTATTCTTGTCTCAAATAAATTGCCGTGTCATCCTGAATTTTGTCTTTTCTAATTTTCTACATTACAAAATCATCATTTTATCTATTCTCCCAATATATATGTTGTAGATAAATGATAAAACTAACTTTGACATGTACGCAATTAATAGGTAGAAAATCTTACTTTTGATAAATAATCTTTAAGATAACAAACTTATAGTGATAATAAAACTTATAGATAAAAAAAACTTGTTTTCATCGTCGCAATGGGGGCGCTGCTTGCGAGTTAAATCTACAAATCTGCAAATAACTCTAAAGATATTCAAGATATTCATGAAATTAATTTTCAAAAACCTTCCCGGGGATATCTATCTATATATATAAAAATGAATGTTTGTATGTTTGTCTGTTGGTTGGTCTGTATGTCCGGTATACAAATTCGCAGTAGTTCACTAATTCAAACCAAAATTTCAATACATAGGTAAAAAATAACGAGGATGACGATAGGCTATTTTAAAAAATATATAAATCAATTATTAAAACTATATATTCAAATTATTATACTTAGCTCACGAGCAGCGCCCTCTAGAACGCGGTGGATCTGATGGCGGGGCGCGCCCATTCGCTGCCTGCGAGCACGTGGCTTCCCTGTGCGCGCGCATGCGCCGGGAAGCCACTTGCTCGCCGGCAGCCGACGGGAGCAGTCACTTGCTCGCCGGGAGTCAACGGGCGCAGACATTTACTCGCTGGTAGCCAACGGGCACATGTTTAATGTGTTTGAATAATACATTTAATCATGTAAACCCGGGCGTTGCCCCGGTCATTCGTCTAGTACCTAATAATATCCCAAAATTTCACGGCGATTGGATGTATGGTTTTTGAATCTATAGAGTACAGACAGACAGACATTCAATTTTATATATATATAGATGTACCCGTCTTCGCCCGGGTTTTACCCGAGTAAAGGTTTGTCTAACGAACATTTGTTGAAACAATTCTCTATAAACTTATTTAAAAAAAAAATAATAGATATATTTTGATAATTTGAAACTCGTAAATTTGAATCTCTCGATAAAGTGAACATTTTTTCCCGGTCCCTGTGTGCCGTGTCATCCTGAATTTTGTCTTTCCTAATTTTCTACATTACAAAATCATCGTTTTATCTAGTGAACATTTTTTCCCGATCCCTTGAAAAATACTCGATAAGTTGAATAAAATCAATATTAATTGGTTCCCTCGGTAATTGGAGGTTAAAGGAATAGTATCTTGCCTTGGAATTGTATCATTTTTCTTGTTTCAAATAAATTGTCGTGTCATCCTGAATTGTGTCTTTCCTAATTTTCTACATTACAAAATCATCATTTTATCTATTCTCCCAATATATATGTTGTAGTAAATGATAAAACTAACTTTGACTTGTGCGCAATTAATAGGTAGAAAATCTTACTTTTGATAAATAATTTTTAAGATAATAAACTCATAGTTAAAAAAAAAACTTGTTATCATCATCGCAATGAGGGCGCTGCTTGCGAGTTAAATCTACAAATCTGCAAATAACTCTAAGGATATTCAAGATATTATTTTTCAAAAACCTACCCGGGGATATACCTAATAATATCCCAAAATTTCACGGCGATTGGATGTATTGTTTTTGAATCTATAGAGTACAGACAGACATTCAATTTTATATATATATAGATATAGATAGATATATATTTCTAATATTTTTTGTTTACTAAAAATTACAAAAAAAATTTTTTATATATTTAATTTTTTTATACTACTAATAAAATAGAAATTTTCAAAAAATCAATATTTTGTGTTTACTAAATTAATTTTTATATAATTAAAAAAATTCATTATTTAATTTAAAAAAAAAACAGATTATTTGACTATTGACCACCATATTGAATACACATATTGTTTGTAAACAAAACCATTTATTTTTGATAAATAATCATCCACATTTAGTCAAATCTACAAATCTGCAAATAACTCTAAAGATAATCAAGATATTCAAGAAATTATTTTTCAAAAACCTTCCCAGGGATATACCTAATAATATCCCAAAATTTCACGGCGATTGGATGTATGGTTTTTGATTCTATAGAGTACAGACAGACAAACAGACAGACAGACATTCAGTATTATATATATATAGATAAAGTTTATTTCTTGCTCTGTCACTATATCTACCAATATATTTTGTGCCTGTAACGAGTTATTGCTAGTTGTCGCTACAAATCGGCCATTATTTTTGCATCAACCCAATAATTAATCGGAAGCCGAAGAGTTAAGCAGGAAGCACACCCGTCACATCTACTTCCTCTTCATAAGATAAAGTTGGTTAAAAATTGTTGGGAGTATTTGGAGGAGGAAGAAGAAAAAAGAGAAAAATTATATAAAATCCTTTATTCTTTAAATGCACACACACACAAAAGTCTTTATTAGGGACTTACCCCATACAGATTCTCCCAATTGGGTAAGGTAATAATCATCTTGTGTTATTTACATAGGTAGTAAGATAGAAATTGAACTGGCTTTACTCTTCATCTCAAAGTCATTAAATTGTTGACTGGTCCTTACATAATTATGATCTAAAAAATTTATAGTAAGCTATTGCTTTAGATTTGTTTGCTGATATTTTTTAAAGCAATACGTAGGGTGAAATGTTAGTACATTTAATTTGTTGATATAGGACCTTCCTTTCTTCATCAAGGGCTGTACAATTAAGCAGGTAATGGGGGAGTTCTTCAGTAATCTCCTTGTCCCACAGTGTACATATTTATTCCTCAAATACAACATATAACGAAAGAGTAAAATTTATAAGCCGTTACACAGATAAAAGAATGCACATGTAACTCTCAATTAACGTTGACTTGAACCTAATCTATCAAGACTTGTTTAATTTTAAAAAGAAGCATACGCGTTTAAAATAGTTTTAAATTCTTTTAACAGATGGCGCGCTAACGCATCACTTAACTCTGAACTCTACACAATAATGTTGCAATATATACATAGGCAGAGATGCAAATTAGTATAGACAACAACGGTCAAATATATTTCTTGAAAAAGATACTTCGGCCAGTATAAAGGTCAAATATATATTCATAGACAAAATTTAAGGATGTTGTACCTTCTAGCATGTATATCGAGATTAAGACAACAACTCTGAAATGTATTTGATATACAGTGACTTTTATTGAAAACACACAAGATAACCAAGTGTGAACAAAATTGCTTCTGTCTCCTTAAAAAAAAGAAACTTTCCACTTCCTAAGTTTTGTTCATGAGTGAAATTTAAAAAAAGAAAATAAAACTTTGTAGAAATATTATAGAATTTCGCAGATTTAAACCAAATTCCCAGCCGAATATATCTCCACTTGTAACAGTGGCGAATGTTCAATCCATTAGACAATGACAATCAACATAATTTTATTGAAATCTTGTCAATACATACAAAAGTGCACGTTCTGCACTATTTTAAAATGTTAATTATATATAAATACCATGAATAAGGAGCCTCTGCCACCGCTGCAGAGTTTGGTGGAGAATCGCCAGCAGGTCTCCAGCGACACCACGTATTTCGCGATCTACGAAGAAAACGTAGATCTCATGATTCGCCTGAGAATCCATTAGACGAGGAAAATTTGAGTGTGTATCGTTCCAAACGCGTCTTTCTCAAAATGAAATGAATTATCTGAAAAAATATACGTGTTTTATGCGATCACGTAATTTTTCCAGGAATAAACATGAAAAAATCGTTTTAAAAGACACACAAGGTATATTTCGCCCGTTAAAGGAAGTTTGATATTATATCTCTTGCGAAACTAATGACAGGTCTTTCATTTCCATATCGCCAGCTGAAAAAAAAACATCGAGAGGGGAAGTTGTTCACCATATTGATATAAATAAGATGAAGGCTTGCCTCTTTTTAACTTATCTCTGGAAAATCTAAATTTGGCGAGCACCTGCGTTGTGTATCTTTGGAATAAACTTTATATCAATTGTTGAAATAACTTAAGATATAACAGGTCATGTGCGCGCTATAGCTTCTATTGAAAAAAATGGCACATGATATATATATATATATGGTTATACGAATTTAACATGTAACAGAAGGAAGTCGACACAATTGGCCAGATGGAAATCTGGTCACCTGCGCCCTCTAGTCTATAAAGAGGGAGCCAAAAGCTTCCCCATGTGCACTAGGTGCAAAACCGAAGAGGCCACTCCCCAACATTTTCTAAATTTGAGTCAAAAGGCGATCCATTAATTAAAATTATATAAAAGGGCGCAATCTCTCGAAATATTTTAAGAAAAAAAAAAGTTTTTTTTTTTTTTCTTTACAGATCCAGGTACGCCCTTTTATATAATTTTCTAAATTGTATTGGAAAGGACAAAGGATCCCTGTACAGAGAACCAAGAAGAGTTCTTGAACTTCTTTATGAGCACGACCTCCAAGATCTTGTTTAATGTAGACTAATAAAAGGATAAGTAAAAAAAAAATGTTTTAAAATGCTAATTTTAATTAGCATCAGGCGGCGTTTTATTCATTGTATATGCTTTCCTGTAGAAGGGCAGAGATGCTCCGAAAGCTTGAGATGGTTTTTGAAATAAAAAGAAACTCCGGAAACCTTTTTTAGTTGTTTAATTAATGTCCGGGAGATTTAAATAAATTCATGTAAAGACTTTCTGCTTTTAGACAACTGCACCGTGCATTGTTTTGTCCATTTGAAGATTTTCTTGACTCTTGTCTTGGAAACATATGGGGTCCTCTTCCACAATTCTTACAAACTTAACTCTGCAATACCGCGCTACGTGTCCTGGCTTGTTACACTTGAAACATATTGGTCTCCCGTCTTCTATCCTATTCCTGTTTGAATCTGGACTTTTATTGAATGTTTTCCTTGGGTAGACCACGTAATTTTTTTTTCAGCCAACACGACATCAAGATTGCAGCCGTTAAGAGACCAGAGCATAATTCAAAATGTTAAAACTCTCTACCGCAGATAAATTGTCTCTCTTGAAAAAGATTCCAAGAGTCTAGCAACAGTATCACTTTAAAAGGAAGATCGAAAAATGCAATATAACAGCGGTATGGTAGATTAAACTGGCGAAACCGCTGGGAGGGTTCACCACTGAAGAGCCAGGCCCTCCCATTTATTTTTCCATTGCAGTAAGGGCAGTAGAAATTGTTTAATTTTAAAAAGAATCTTACGCGTCTAAAATAGTTTCGAATTTTTATAAAAGGTAAAAAGGTAAACATAACAGTTTTGACCACTATAATCATGATTGATAAGGCCTGGAAAAATGTCAACCCTACCACTATTTATAACTGCTTTAGAAAGTGCGGGTTTAAGCCCGGAAAAGGCACACCGAAAGCGTAGAACAGTCATCGGAGCTGCCAAAAATTACAAATTCTGACTCAAGGTGAGGACGTCTACCTAACTATGGAGAATTAATAGATATCTTTATACCCTACGCCCTCAGAACCGACACAAGTGACGATTTCTTCACAGCTCACACTACTATCGATAATTCATCGGACAATGATAGACTGATATCGCTCACTTAACAAAAAATTACGGATTTCTTTTTAAAATGAACATTTGTGAATAATTGTACAAACGTTTAAAATAATAAATCACGATTTTTTTTGAGAGAGAGATCAAAATCTTGTTTGAGAAAGGGCAAGACCCGAAAACTAATAAATTTATTTCTTTGAAACTTGCGGTAAGACACTTATTTCATCTTATATCAACATAGTATGTATATCCCGTAACTGGCAAAACTTCAAACTCTTGTTTACTCAATTTTTCCCCTCCTTCCCTCCCTCTTTGTTGTTTAAACTCCTGTTATTTTGAACTCTTGATAAATTAATTTTTTTCTCTGGTCCCTTGAGTTTCAAATTATCGAGAGTCTACTGTAAATCCATAAAATGAACTGATGGCCAGTGACACTCCTGAAATTTCTCACACATAGGGCTCAAGAATCTCATTTCTGTATCTAGGGCAGTCAATGTCTCTCAAACACGTAGAGAGGTATACTCCTATTTAAAAAAAAAAAAAACAGTCTAAAGTATGTGACCTAAACGGTCTATTTCTATGATGTTAGAGGGATAGAAGTTGCTCCCAGGTTTTCTCTCCAGATAAAACCCCGTCGAGAAACAATATCTAAACTTAATCTTGAATTTTCACTGAAGATAACATGGGCCCATTAATCTTGACTCCAAGAGTGATATCATGGCACCAATTTCAGAAGGCTTTCCTGTGAGAAGAGATGAGAGGGATAAGTATTATTGGTCGACTTGCATAAAAACCTCCTGAAGCCTTCGATAAACAGCTTGTCTTGAACCTGTCGTTCTAGAGGTACAAGAGAGCTATGGAGAGCTGAGTAGCTGTCATCCCCTAGGATGCTCAGAAATCAGTCAGATATTGGTCTTATTAGGTCGTGGTCAATCTTTTTCGGCTCTACCCTGGTCTTCTGGTTATAGTTTCGGTTTCACCGATTTTTTTTTTTTTTTTATTGAGCTGACAGACCACATTTCTATTAAAATTGAACCGTTTTCTGACTGGGAATTCCATCCTTCTATTAACTCCTCATCGCAAGGTATGTGATAAACGATAATGTAGAGCCAATATGTTAGATTTCTTACAAATATTTAAAAAGAATAAAAGTTATGAGGCGCTAACATAACGAGCGCTTGTCAAGAAAATGATTAAAAGGTTTCATTCCTCCAAGTTCGATAACTCAAATTATTATTAGAGCTGAATTTTTATCAGATAAAATAAATATGTGAATACAAACCTATATTTGATTTAACGGAAAGTGTTTATTCCCCAAATGAGACCTGTGGATGCAGCAGGATGGTGCCAACAATCATGATGCAGTAGTGACAGCCTTTCGACATTTCCCAGGACCCCTCGTTACCAGATTTTCTAAAACGTAAAACCTAATTAGGAGAATTAGTCTCAAACACAGATTTAAACCTTCATCGTATACTAAAATTTTTCAGCCAAAAAAACGGGGACTTTAAAAATTTGAACCGAAACTATTCTTCTACCTTATCTCTCTCATTTATCGATCTTTATTTTTGTTTACTAATGTGGTCGAATCTTTATTCTCTCCAAGATCCCCAGTTATCTACAATCTATATATATAAAATTCAATGTCTGTCTGTCTGTCTGTCTGTTTGTCTGTACTCTATAGATTCAAAAACCATACATCCAATCGCCGTGAAATTTTGGGATATTATTAGGTATATCACCGGGAAGGCTTTTGAAAAATAATTTCATGAATATCTTGAATATCCTTAGAGTTATTTGCAGATTTGTAGATTTAACTCGCAAGCAGCGCCCCCATTGTGACGATGATAACAAGTTTTTTTATCACTAAGTTTGTTATCTTAAATATTATTTATCAAAAGTAAGATTATCTCAGGATGACACGGCAATGTGACACGGGAAAAAATGTTCACTAGATAAAACTATGATTTTCTAATGTAGAAAATTAGGAAAGACAAAATTCAGGATGACACGGCACACAGGGACCGGGAAAAAATGTTCACTTTATCGAGAGATTCAAATTTACGAGTTTCAAATTATCAAAATATATCTTTTTTTTTTAAATAAGTTTTTAGAGAATTGTTTTAACAAATGTTCGCTAGACAAACCTTTACTCGGGTAAAACCTCGGGCGAAGCCGGGTACGTCCGCTAGTTACTATATAATAATGAGATAATGTTAATATTTTTTCTGATGATGATGTTCATGTATTTTTCTGATGATGATGTTCATGTATTTTTCTGGGAAAGACTTCCTCGGTATGGACACGGAAACGGGATATTACTCAGTCGAGGCAAGATGAAACAGAAATTGATTTCTCGTATTATGGACAGTTAATCTCGACAGCAGAATACTTCAGAGTGAATTTGAACCGGTGATTTAGTGGAGGGAAACGAGAACCTATATTAGATATACTATTTTTTTTTAAATATATATATCAATTAAAGTTAAAATAGACTTCCTGTACTATGATAGGTACGATGGGTCGATGTTATAAAATCTAACTAATCTTAAGCCACTAAAATTTACCATCACAGAATAATAAGATCCCTGTAATAAAACTATTTTAAACACAAGACAATATCTCACCATCTATATATGGCGATTAATATTCACAAAATGAAATTATTAAGTACGAATTTTTATTTTTCAAAAAATAAACTTCATATTTTCCTTTTTGCGATGAAAAAAAAAATCTTTGAAAAACCCTGGCTCATCATTTGTTTCACAAGTTTAATCAACCATACAGATTTTTAGAGCTCTACTATTATGGAATTGGACGATTCTGCCTTTATTTCCAACGCTGTAAAGTGAATAAATATCATAACCAAGATACACCTTACAGTGTCAGATATACAAGAAGATAGAATCTTACAATATATACAACTAGCGGATGTGTACCCGGCTTCGCCCGGGTTTTATCCGAGTGAAAGTTTGCCTAACGAATATTATTGATAATAATATTCCGAAACACACAAAATATTATGATAATAATGATAATAATATTCGTTGCATTATATATTTATATAATATACTAGACGGGTGACCCGGGCTTCGCCCCGGGATTAACCCGTGTGCATATCTACCCGAGTGATATATATTTAGATAAGTTTTTTTTTTTTATAATTGTTTGTTATTAGCATTATCTATTTGTTTGCATCAGCATAATTTAATCTAATCTTTGATAGAGGGCGCTGTTCGTGAGCTAAGTAGAATAATTTGAATATATAGTTTTAATAATTGATTTATATATTTTTTTAAAATAGCCTATCGTCTTCCCCGTATTTTTCTACCTATGTATGGAAATTTTAGTTTGAATTAGTAAACTACTGAGAATTTGTATACCGGACATACAAACAAACAAACATACAAACATTGATTTATATATATATAGATATAGTAGAGCTCTAAAAAGTGGTATGATAGAATAAATTAGTGAAATCGCAAAGAGGATTCACCACTGATGTATAAACCAGGCTCTCACAATATTTTTCATCGCAGTTAGAACAATATAAACACGCCATCTATACATAAGAAATGAAAGTATTTAAAAGCGCGAATGTTTCTTTTTCACAAAAATCAAACTTCTACTTTCCTTACTGCAATGAAAAAATATTGGGAGGGCTTGGCTCATCAGTGGTCAACCCTCCCAACGGTTTCACTAATTTAATACATCAGACCGCTTCGTAGAGCTCTAATACTGTATTGAACAATTCTGCTTATATATGTTTCGCCAATTTTTATTCTACCAGACCGCTTCTTTAGAGTTCTAATACTGTATTGGATCATTCTGCTTTTATATGCAATACTGAAAGGTTGAATCTTAGAAATGGTATTTTAAGCAAACTATGGACATAAGCTTTTAGGACAGTAGAATTACATTAAAAGATTTGCATCGAGCAATGCTCTTCCGCAAACAATAAGGACAAGGCCAGTTTGACATAAATTAATACATAGCAATAGATGGCGCGTTATTGCTTTGTATTAATATATAAAAGAGTTAAAATTTGTCAAAAATCTCAAAGATAGAGTGTGTTACGTTTATAATAAAGTTTTTATTAATATATTCGATAATCTATATATTGATATATTCAATCATCTACCCTATCAAGGCTGCCTTAGAAAATGTTTGCAACTAATTCTTTAACAATGGTGCCAATATTTTTACCAGCCTATTATCTATCCCTCTAAATAAATTGTTTGAAAATATTTTTAAAGTTTAATTTTGCATGTAAGATATTTGTGAAAATTTTCTCTGGAAATATTTTATTTCCTTCATTGATCCTTCTGAAGATATTGAACCTCCATTATAATATCAATATATTCAAATAGCTCTCGCTCTGAACGAATTAAACTTTTTTCTCAATTCGAGTTCTGACTTAGAAGATGATAAAGAAGATAGTGATTACGAATTTCATCAAAAAGTAAATTGAAACTTGTACAACAGGTATTTCCTCTACTTCTATGACTCATGCAAATATGAAGTGATGGGTTCCTCAAATGTATTTGCATACAGTGATTTTCCAGAATGGTTGCAAGATTTTCCCACTATGTACTAAGTTCAATTCTCAACCTGCAACCCCAAAACATATTATTGACTGTATTGACTCAGCCCCATTAATGAGCTCTACTCATCCCCAGCAGACACCATCTTAAGCTCTACAAGCTTGATACCCTGATATGATTGAGTGGAGATAAGCAAGAAGAAGATTTGCATACAGGATGTGCACGGAATACGATCGAAACCACAATACGAAAAAAAATATTTTTATTTTTGGAAAGGAAATGCTATCATGTGCTCAGCATCTCAGATTTCTGTGTAAGGATAAAGTACTCTTTATGAATTTGAGCGACTGAATTTAGCTCTGATGTGGAAAACAATAATTATTCACAACCATTTCTCAAGAGATCATTCCTAAATATGGTTGAAACATTTTAAAGATGGTTGCATCGTAAAAGCTTATTCTTATTTTCATTGTAAAATGTTATGCTACCTCTTTCACACTTTTATTTTTACCTAATCTGTTTACACTTTACGGCATATTATGACATCTATTTGTGATTTTATTATACCAAAATTACCTCAATTAAAATGCACCTTAAATATTTTCAAAGAGCATTTTATACAGTGCCTTCAAAAATTATATGCGGTACTTAAAAATTATTATTTTAAAAATTTCCATATTTCACAATAATTATTCAAAAAGAAAATCATATCTATCAAATAAAGAAATTAGGTACAATTAAGGTTCAAATTTCCCCCGAAGATACTTCTGTAATAAAAATATAGGGAAAATTGTGTTAATTCTAAAGGCTACAGAGTTAAAAACCTTTCATTCGCATAACTTCTAGCTCTCACGTTGTAAAATATTTTATTGCCTTATGTAAATATTAATGTTTACATTAAATTCCTAATAAATCTCTCTATTATCAGTTTCTTAGTAATTTCTTATAAATGTTGTTCGTTGTAAAAAAGACGTTTCAGCCTCCCATCACCACCAGTTCTTTGTACTCACGGCTGGTATCACGTGACCAGTAATATGTCATACTTCCACCAATGGATGTGATATCACATGGAAGAAACTCCTATCTAGATGATGGCCATCCAATGATACATACAAGTACATATTGTACATAATACAAGATAGTATGATACATTAGCGCGCCATCTGTTATCAAAATTCGAAACTATTATAGCCGCGTATGATTCTTTTTAAAAATACACCTATCCCCCGATTTACACGGTAGATACGTTCCTGAGAAAAACGTGTAAATCTAATTTTTTTTTTTTTTATATTAGAAATACAGACACAGTGTGCGTGTTCAACAAGTCAGCACATAAGCTCAGGATTCCTCGTGAGATGTGTACACAGCGCATGTGTTCAATCACAGTAGCATTTAGTATAGTGCGATAAAAACAAAAAAAAACTTATTTGGAAAACCGTGTAAAAGCGAAAACGTGTAAAACAAGTACCGTGTAAATCGGGGGATGGGTGTATACAATTTCTACTGCCCTTAGTACAATGGAAAAATTAATGGGAAGGCCTGGCTCATCAGTACAATGGTAGATTAAACTGACGAAACCGCTGGGAATATTCACCACTGATTGCATTAAGGGCAGTAGAAATTGTTTATTTTTAAAAAGAATCATACGCGTCTATAATAGTTTCGAATTTTGATAATACAAGATATATTGTACATAAGATAACATGTCAGTACCAACACACGGAATTCTATAGAGAGAAAGCCACCAAATATATTTGTAGAGAGGATATTCGCCATACCACGGGACACATGGGTGTCCTATGTTCTTGGTGTCGTCATTAGGGTCGTCAGCAGTCCGAGCATGCTGGGAGGTTTCTTAATCTCAAGATTGGTTTCCTTTTCCTCTTTCGATGATAAAATACGAATCTACTGCCTTTCAATAATTCAAAAGATGATTTTTCATTTAAGCTACTTTTATCAATCACATATTTAGTTACAAAAATAATACAACTTTAAATCTCATCTCATGCACGATTTCGTTTCTTGGGTAGAGGTACAGTTTTCTACATTAATCATAATTCATATAGACTTTCTTAGAGCCGTTGGATTTGAAAAATACTTGCAGATAAACTTATTAGACACAAAGCTTTATTAAGACCACCGGTCTTATACAGAGTCACCACAGGAAGAAAGGAAGCATAGATGGAGGTCCTGTACTCCAGGCAGCGCAGCACCCAACAATAGCCTACAGGTCCGACGCATGTCCAGTGACTACACTTTCCTTCGAGCATACGTCAAGGTTAGCGTATCACTGAACAGGCTAGTGTGGAATCAGCCGCGTTCTAGTTTTCGCTTTCCTTATTCAAATGGACCACGACATTCGGCGATTCTATTAATCTCCTCCGAACGAGGACTGCGGCCTTGTAGAATTTATATAAATTAAAAAGAAGACCTTGGTCAAACATCATTGCATTCATCCAGTTATATATTTGTTGACTATCGGATTGAGTGAAGGATAAATCCAGATAAATTTATTATTGTGTCAGGTTAATCTTATAAAACGGAGATTAACCATTATAACCTTAGTACTTTGTACTGAAAAGAGCAACAGGCGCAAACCTCAAATGTGATCATTATTAATCTGCCTCTGTAAAATATTACTGATGTTTTTTCGTGTTAGAAAATATAATCGAAGTTCACCCAATCTGTCAAAAAAAAAATAATTCTCTATGACTTATAAATCTTTAATATGTGTTTAAAGAGCCTATTTAAGCCTTTATATCTTTAATTTAGATTTGTTTTGTCAACAGGTGGGGAAGCTGGGGATGAGGGATGTATGAGCCAGTGGGGAGGTGGGGAGGGCTAGTAATCTGGTGTTGAAGGGTCGACATTGGATGACAATGGGCGGCATCTCCGACAATGTGGACGTCAGGCTACTGAAGAGGTTATCTCGACGAGGAGGAGGCAACGTCGTGGTGAGAACATTCAATGACGGCCCTTCAATGTCAGATATCCGTATCTTGTACTGAAGGGTCGACATTGGATGACAACGGGTGTCATCTTCTGTTGATGACTCGATATCTGGTATCAAGGATTCAACATGGGATGTGATTGGGACGGCAAGCTGCTGAGGAGGCGACTTCGATGTGAAGGAGATTACGTCGTGATGAGAACATTCAATGACGAGTGTTTGATATCAGATGAAGAGACAGAGACCGTGTGGGGGCTGGCTGAGAGTGACAGAGAAGGACAGGTATATAATTGGAAGTGGTCATTAAAGAAACGGGAGAGGCTGGTGGTAGTGTGGGGGAGGAGGGTGGGGACAGTGTGGGGAAATGGGATTGTGGGAGTATCAGCAAGACGCCAGCAGCAAGTATCAACAGAATGAAAAGCCACCACCAGCGAGGAGCAAAGGAAAGAGAAACTGGCGCCACCAAGGAGTAAGGAAGCCACTTCCATCAAGAAGGCGGTGCAGCCAGCGGGAACAGTGACCAGGGACCGAAGTTGTCCTCCAAAGGTGAGAATATCAACAACCAACTTCCATCTTTATCCAATTTATTACTACTTTCCTTATTGGCGAATTTTATATCCTAATTTGGTAGCATTAAAATAATAAGATACTCTATGTTTATTGTTTTAAAACTATTTTTCAATAAACTAGAAAAATATACCATATTTAATAATCAATATCATGTTTGAAGCAATATGCTGAATTATAGAAATTCAATTGGATGATTATTTTTAATTACAAACTTCATTATTAAAATATAGAATCGTTTAGGGATAGCCAATTCTATTTAAACAAAGTTACATGTGAATTTGCAGTTGCAACATTACAACAAACGGTAAACCTTGTGAGAGATCTGAATATTAAATTATAATATTTGATGTACTTGTAGCTCTGAGAACTTCATGTTGTGCTACTCCGTGTTTCACATTTATTTATTCTTAGTTCAACCTTTGGATCTCTTCTTTCTTTGTTCTTGTTTATCACATGAGTAGACGATCTCACTTAGCCTGGAATATCTTTTTAAACGCGATTTACCAAACTTTTCTATAAACGTTTTACAAATATTTAATTAAAAAGGCATTTATTGGTTCAAAAAATCATTTATTTTACCAATATTTCAGTTGGCTGAATGACAACCTTTTTCAAGGTATTATAACATATTAATGTGTGTCAACAACAAACTCAGCGCCACATAACGTCATTTTAATTAAAGATCTATTTATGGATTGCTCTATTTTCAAAAAAAAAAAAATATTTTTTATATTCTCTTTGATTAGTGTTTACTATTCTTTTTTTTTTTTTAATATTCACTAAACTTTTTCTGCTTCACATTCAATTTGACATTTTTCTGCATCAAAGATGAAAAAATCTTTTAGTAATTGAAAATGGACCTACCTATTGAAACTTATGTGTCTTTAAATATAAGGCATGATATTGAATTATTATTATTGGATTCTCCCTCGTGTATGAATTATTTATCACTCTGATGATCTCACACCAAGAGTTGTTCTTGCAAGAAACCCCTTAAACTTAGACCTCCATATTTAACTGAAGTAATCCTTCTTGTCAATGAGGTCCTACATGAATGGAATGTTTATCAAGTATCTGTGTGTAGTCCAATAAGTTATCTTACATAATAATAATTTTTAAAAGTATCACACAATAAAGCTGCTCTCTCTATTTCTAGATTCTTATATGGAAAAAGTAGTGGAACAGTGTCAAAGGCTTTCTTAAAGTCGATATAAAAGAGGCATAAAATTTCCTCCATTGTTTAACATTTCTTTTATATATATTTTATTATTTTTATTTTATTTTTTATACGAAAAATATTTTTACACATAGTACAAATAATTATAAATATAAAATAGGCGCTATTGTTAATTTTCAAAATATTCATGCCCATATTTTACTAAATTTATTTTGTCCATAATATAAATGTATATATCAAATTTTTCCCTCCCTTGAATATAACAAAATATTTTAAAAACTTAATTCTGTTGACGTTATGTGGCGCTTAGTTTTTTGTTGACACTCATTAAATATGTTATAACACCTTGATAAAGGTTGGCGTTCAGCCAACTGAAATATTCGTAAAATAAATTTTATTTTGATCCAATATATGCCTTTTTTATTAAACATTGTTTAATGTTATATGAATAAGATATGTTAAGGTAAATATATGGTGAAGGCAGGAACAACCTCAAATACAATAAAGTATCAATGCTTGAAATCTTTTGGAATATTCTATCATATTTATTTGTCATTGCTATGCAATTTTTGGTTGGTGAGTTAACACAAGGAGAGATTAATAGTAATGTATATAAACAGCTGCACATCCTTCACACGGTATCTTACCTCGATACCTTGTCTTGGAATGCAACCTTGGTGCGGATCTTGATTTGCATTGAGGATCATTGAAGGATTTCTATATTAAAAAGGAACAACTGTTTATAACTCTGCGAAGATGTCAAAATGAACACAGCGGAAAAAATAGAATAATATGTGTTATTTGTTAAACACTCACCATGCAGTAGAAATCCTCCCACTTTTTAAAAACATGTATAACCTCTTCAAATTAAAGATACTTCGGCCTGTAATTTTTTTATTATCTCGACATTTCGACAAAAATATTTTGTCCTCGTTAGGAGCGAACAAAAGATTTTTGTCGAAACGTCGAGATAATAAAAAAAAGATTTACTGGCCGAAGTATCTTCAATTTGAAGAACTATGAATGCTGGCCAGGCAGCCTCTATCTTTACGATGTATAATCTCAGTATATCCTAGAGGTAACCTCTCATTGGAGATTGGGTAGATTTACTGTTAGTTGAAACTTAAGGAAGTTGTGCCTTTTATCGGGATTTTTTACTTTTACTACTATATATTTTTATTTTATTTTTTTAAAGGAAAACGTTCGAATTTACATGTATGGGAAATCCGCCGCTTTATAAGCAAATAAGAACTGGTTTATAGTTAAAATATGAAACTTATTTAAAAGTTTTGTCCATGAGTGTCTTTCAAGTTATTTTTGATTTAAAAAAGTGTATCTCCCGTAAAAAAAAAAGCGTTTACTCATTGAAACGTCGTGTTCAAAATTAAGTGAATAAATATAAAAAGTATTTTTAACTAGAGATATTTCTATTATATCAAAATTTATAAAAAATTTAATGTACTCAAATAGTTTATTCTACCAAAAAAATCAATCTATTCCTATATATAGGAGAGATATAAAATATATGAAATATAATTAAATTTTTTCAAGCATCACATAGATGAGGCTCTGTATATTAAAGAAATATGGGTCAACGATATGTTTTCATGCTCATTTAAAAAGGCTTTGGAGGATGTCTTGAGACAATAAATTCCACTCCATCCACAAAAGAGAAGAATTCATTTCGAGGAAGGGAGGAATCTGACGAGCTTCAATGTGTTTCCATAATACATCCTAGACATGTTCTATTTGATTCAAGTCTGATAATGTGGATGGCCAATCCATTCTCTAAATATCCTTAGCGAAGAGAAAAGAACGTTCTTTTTAAAAGTCAACGACAGCCAACTTACGTCAACGCAAATGATTTTAACCAGCGCCATATCAAGTCGATTGGTTGCTCAGTCTATATAAAATAGGAAATGAAAGCATTTAAACATGGATGTTTCTTTTATAAACACACAAAAAAAACTACTATTCTTACTGCGAATGAAAAATATCACCGCTGTAAGGACAGTAGAAGTTTGTTTTGTGTATATTGTTGCATCATGGCTAATGAACCTATTTTAATTTAATTTGTTATGTTATTTTTCATATATATTAAATTCAAATTCATATTTTATATTTATTTATTTTATTAAACAGAATATATGTATTATAAACAGAATATATGTATTATAGAATCATCATTTGTATTTAGGTACACTGTGTGACTTCACTGCTCTCTTTGATGTGAGAAATAAATAAAGGATTCTGGAGGCTACTTAAAGTAGAGTTATCTCATTATTCGCTTATATAAATTTGTAGGATGGTTGAAACACGCTCTGGTAAGATGCAAGACCCGGCACAGGAGAGAATCAAGGTTGAAGAGCCTGCCAACCTGGTGCAACAATATAAGAAACATTCGTGCTTTAATGCTTTCATTTCCAATATATAGATGGTGCGTTCTCTATAAAATGTCTACAAAAAGCAGTAAGTAGAAAAAGAACTTGAATCTATTGTTTCCTCCTCTACTTCCTGATGGTGATGAAGCATTGTGGGGCCATCGTGCTACCTGAAGCTGTTAAACTGGTGATATGGGTGGTTGTGCTGGAGCAAACCTCGCTTTTCCTTTTCTAAGACCTGATGTTACATTTATGGTGAACTGGAGACACCTTATTTCTTCCTTATACTTATAAAAGCCAAGTGTTAAAAGATGTTGTTGCTCTTCTCCATTGAAATTTTCTTTTTTCCCTTTCTAATTAAATTTCTAAATATATAGGTTAAAATTATATACTTGTGTACTATTTGCTATATTATTCTTTTTTCTTATTTTGGAACTTAGACGGATAATGTGTATAAGACGCTAAATGTGTGTGAGTATCCATACTCTCGAGGAAATGGGTGACTAACACTGCCCCAGGTAGACAAGCATCATAATGAACTGGTGGCCAATGATACACTCCTGAAGAATCTCACATTGGGCTCAAGAATCCCGTTTCTGTATCACTGAGAATCAATGTGCTCCACGTAGAGAGGTGTACGCCTGTTCAAGCTGAAGCCAACCCAAGCCACGAGACGGTCTCTTCCTCGGATGTCAGTGGGATAGAAGCGGTTCCCAGGATCTCCCAGGATAAAGATTCATATTGAGAATCAGAGTCTAGACTTAACATTGAATCCTGGGCCTAAGACTGATATCCACGGCACCAATTAAAGCAGACTGAATTGTTCATTTGGCTCAATTCAGCCTGGAAATGGCCTGCCCCCATCTTCACAATAGCTCGTTATTATAAGGTATTGGATAAACGATTATTTAGTGCTATTATGTTAGATTTCATACAAATATTTGCAATATTTCAAAAGAATAACTGTTATGAGAGTTACCAACAAAATGATCACTTGTCAATAATGATTAAATTTCATATAGCTCGATAAATAAAATTATTATACCAACTGAATTTGTCAGATAAATTTTTTAAATATGAATACAAATATATATTTTAGGTTTTACGGAAAGTTTAGTCAACGTCCTTAATTTTACCGGATTTTCTTTTCAATTCGCTACAAAGATTAAATCATTGTCCAGAAGGAAATAGAATCAATAACTAAGATATCAATAGAACAATCTATTCAAAGTGACAATAGACTAAATTCTGTCTTCCCTTAAAATATTTTCAGCTAAATTCTTCGTTTAAAACTCTTCTATGTCTACGACCTTAAATGTTCATTTAAGGAACAGTGACTCTTTATATTGAGCCGTTTATGGTTCATAGAGAAGACTTAGCACAGAACCTCCCAGGAGAGACTTCATAGAAATGTGGGTAATCCTGTAAGTGATCTCTTTTTGGAGATTTTTTAAAATTATTATTATATCGAGTCATGTTCATTTTTTGTATTTTACAAAGATGGTTGCTCAGGATGGAAGTCGCTTCTCAGACGGGTCGTTCACTAGAGGTTGTGATATAAATAAAAACACAAGTAGTTTATTTTTATTTGAACATAAAACATTTTATGCCTAAATATGCATACAATTGAATATGTAAATCTTATAGCAATGCGATATATATTCATACGCGGTAACAATTATCAAAAATCACAATTCCAAGATGATCGAAAAACGTGTGTATTGTACCACAACAATTATAAAATCATAATTAAAAGATTTACATTGATAATAACTTTGGATTTTATTGTGGATTATATTGTGTGTGTCTCTCTCCTGTAGAAGGGCTATCATGCTCGTAAACAAGAAATTGGGAATAAGTTTTTGAGAGAAGAAACTTATCCCTGGAAGCCTAAAGTTTTCACCTTAACAAACTTTGGGGTTTTTTTATATCCATTGTGTTGTTGTAGGTGTACGCCGTGGCTATAGGGCTATGGAAGCTTTAAAATGATAATCAAAATGGAAGTCATTTTGATGGAGCTCCTGTACTCCAGGCAGCGCAGCACCCAAAAACATCCTCCAGGGATAGTTGTTGTAGGTGTAGATAAATAAACTTATATATTTTCACAGGTAAAAGTGTTCCTAGTTTGCTACAGTAAAAGGCGAAAGATTAATACGTGGGTGAAGAAAATATATCCATAGCCTAAAAACATGGATAAACTCGGTTTCACCTGGGGCCTCTTATAATGAGACTGTCATTTTCGAGCCAAGTCCTGAGGAATTATTTAACCAAAACAGAGTATCTAATGAGAGACCACCTCCAGGCTGACTGGGTCTGGCCTGTTTTCAGTTTCTCATGAGAGACTACTCTATCATTGGTCACGAGCATTTACTTAAGATTCGCACAAATAAAGAAAATATTTTCTTCTTGTTCAAAGAATCCCAAAAAAATGGAAAATTTCCAGCATTAAACTCTTGGCTTACAAGAAATATGGTCCAAGAACCCCACAACAATCCTGGATCAATTATATACCCAACAAAGAAAAGTACCAGACCACTCATATCCACCCCATGCTTTCCAATAAAGAATAACTCACTGAAGAAAACTGGATAATGCATCACTCATGAACTACACAACAGGAAAACTCTGAATCATCGACTTGGAAATTCTCGACGAAAGAATTCGAATTATTCGTCCCGAACTAATGAAAAACTTCCCTAATTTTCCAATGATAGAAGCCATTTATCATTAATAAATGACCAAGTAGCAAATTCACCCCTACCCTCTTTACCCTCACCAAAAAATAAAGTATGTAGATTTATTTTAAGCTATGTAAATAATCCAAGGTAGAGAAGGATCACTTATCACCCCAACAACCCCTTACACAATAATAAAATTTTAAAAATCCATCACACACACAAACTTTCACCACACAATGGAACCCCATCCACCTCCACTCTAAACATCACCAATCCGTCCAAGAAGAGCTCTACTACAAGAAACCATTCACCCCTCCAAGAACCCCCACGACTCAAAATCCACCCATCACTCTAAAGATGACAAACCCATTCAAGAAGCACTACTACAAGAAACCATTCACCACCCCAGATAACCACCCAGCACTCCATAAAGAACCTACCTGCCGACAAGCCCAGAACCACCGGCGGCAGCAGTACCAGAAGAATCGCGGCAGTCATGTCGAGAGGAACTGAGGATTTCCTCTGGCGATAACTTCAACGTTGGCCAACGTCGCCGTAAGCTACTGCTTCAACTTTAATTTGGCGTCAAATACTTTGCCAGCGTTCTACGTACATGGCTTCATACTGCCTCTAATAGAAGAACACAAAAAGAGAGAATTCGTTGTTTGTGATTTTTTAAATTTTATTCTAAAGTTCACTTTTCAGCAATAAGTTTCTTTTACCATCAAGCATCTTTAAGTACAAACGGAAATTTTCGAGTCTCGAAAACTTGGGTTTATACTTTACTGCGTTTGGTAATAAATAAAATTATTACAAAAAAAGTGAAGTTTATTCACTTCAGAGAGAAAAAATCATCCAAACAAAGCTTCATTAGGTTATTTGTAAAGTTGAAATATACATTTTATGTAAGTACTGGATCAAATTTTGCTTGTTAAGTAGTCATAACCATAAAGATATTATTTAAATGTTTCACTAAAATTCGAAAAGGTCGATAATAAAGTTATTATTAATAAACTTTCGTTTTTAAATGTAAAGACATGCAGCTTATTGTACATGTCGAGTTCTATGTTTAATTCGACAACACTTACAAATAGAACAATCAAGAAGTACACAATTGTTGGTTCAAGAACTGCGACATTATGCCAATGAGTGTAAGTCAGTAAGAACCTAGTTAACAGTATAAGAAGGTACTCAGCATTTTAAAATTAGTATTTTTTATTACCAGATATTTGCAAAACTTGGAGGATAATTTTGTTAATATCTAGAAAAAAATCCAATATGAAAATCTCTAATGGTTTTCATTTCATGTTTAATAAGGAGCTTTTTTCCGAGCATATCTTTTCTTCAAAGCTACTAGTATATCAATACTGCAAGTATCCATCACCTGTCTTTTTCTCAGCACATATGTACATGTAGATAAATAATTCATTAGACAATGACAATTAAAATCATTTTATTGACATCTTGTCAATACATACAAAGTGCACAATCTGCACTATTTAAAAAAATAATAATTTTATATATATGCATCATACTATGTACAAAGAACATGGCGCCTCTGCCACCGCTGCAGAGTTTGGTGGAGAATTGCCAGTGGGTCTCCAGCGACACCACGTATTTCGCGATCTACGAAGAATAGATAAAAAGAATATTATTGAATCTGAAACGTAAAGGAACTCATTTTGGTTACTTGTACTTTTAGGTGGAGCTAAACTTCTGGAATAATCAGGATAACACAATTTAGTATTGGATTTAAAATGTAAATCTTGCACACAGCATACGGAATCCTAGCTGCTATCGTACCATACTGGTCATTATCAACTGGCCTGTTCCAAAATAACTTTATCAGGTACCGCTCGAAAAGAGAAACCTAGCTTATGTTATTTACAATGAATAATATATGAACAGGTTCTTCACAGAAAAAGTGTGAAATGCGGGATTCGATCCTGGTTCATGGCTGTCGGTTTATACCGCCTGCCACCGACTCTATCAACTGACCTTGTTCTTGTTCCAAAATTACTTTATTTGGTAGCACTCAAAAATAGCAAACTAGTTTATTATAATTGCAACAATGAATAATATGTGATGGTTATTCACATATTAAACAAAATGTTAACATGGGATTCAATCCCGGTTCATGACTGTCGGGAATCGAGGGTGTTACCCACTTGTCCACTGACTCTATCAACTGACCTCTAAGGTTTGGTACTATATTTGCAGTGAGTGATACCAGTAAAACGAAAGTTAAGATCTGAGTGTAAGGCTGATAGGTCAGAAACTCTTTGCCACTATTGTAAATTGTCTCACTCTGCCCCATTACTACACGAGCTGTGTATGTCATTTATACTGTTATCCAAGTATCGGTCAACCTAACTATGATGTATTAGCGTGCCATCTGTTATAAGAAATATAAACTATTTTTGATGCGTATGATTCTTTCTTTTTTTTATTAAAACAATTTGAAACAATGCTTAAACTAGTGAAATCGCTGAGAGGATTCACCACTGATGAACCAGGCACTCCCATTATTTTATTATTGCGATAAGGGCAGTGGAAAACTATTTTAATTCAAAAAGAACCATACGCATAAAAATAGTGTATATTTCTTACAACCTAACTGTGTTACAGTCTGTCGATGTGGATGAAAATGATAAGTTTTAGGTTTCATAGAGTTTGAGAATTGAAACCTAAGTTATATGATGAATATATCGAGTACCGGAATTGAGCCTTTTTTGTGTGTGTGTGTGTCTCATCCATAGGGAATCCCTAGAGCTCACCAATTTTGTATCAAATTTTAATCTATAAGCTTTAATGATGGGTAAAAAGAGCTGCTGTCTTTGGTTGGATATCCAGGGGGCATCACATGGAGGTTACAGTCAGACTTCTTAGTACTTCACAGTACAGGCCATGATAATCATGGTGGGTAGAGGTAGGCGACTGCTTTACTGTAAGTGCACCACATGTCTACACATGTGAAAAGCAGTTCGACTTTGCACTTACAAATGTGCCAGAGCACCGTTTTGTTACTTGCATTCGCTGGTGGGGTTGGACTTTTGCAAGAATCGGGGGCCATTGGAGCATTTTTTTTTTCTCAGAAAAAATTGCCCAATGCGGGAATTGATCCCGGGTCGTAGCGGTCGAAAACCAACGGTTTAGACCATCCTTCCAACGACCCCCTGCCCCTATAATAAACATTACAACTGATAATGACATTTACACGGCGGGTGACAGAGCGCTGATTGTATTTCAGGTGATTAAACTGGAAAGATAGTTCCAGGAAGCCATTTTGGCTGATACAGATGGCAAGGTGTTGTAGTCTCATGGGAAAAAATCGTCCAGGAAGAAAATTCTCTTTTTATCGCTCTTGCTTGAATATATGTGCCGTCAGGTCTTCTGCATGCGTGTAAGCTCGAAAGCAGTTAGCGCTCTTTTTTCTTTTTCCCACAAATTCACGTTGACTATTATCTTGATATATTTATATAGATGGAATTTTTCTAGGAGGAAATTGATTTATAGAAATAAAGGTCGCCACTCTACCAATTAAACTCCTCTTTGGCTGATTGTGAAGATTTCATTTGATCCTTTGTGAATCTCATGGAATAAAGTCCGCCCTAGACTGACGAGAGTCATTAGCCGGAAACCATAGTCTCCAGGTGGATGCTTCTCAATTTACCAAAGCTGATGTTGTCGCTTTGTCACCGACCTGAGTCCGCTAGTTTGCCAAGATGGTCATTAGATGGCGTTTAGGTTTAGCGTCTGTTTTGCCGGGAGAAGTGCCCTTTATATATATATGTCATAATATATGCTCGTCCAGGGTTAATAAAACAAACCAACAGCCAACGAGAGAGAAATGTGCCGCTAAAGCGAGACACTTTAGACAACTAACTAACGACCATTTTTTGGCCACATTCCTGAGGGGGGCGTCACCACCTGGCGACTATCCTGGTTAACCCCCCCGGTTGTGTACACAGGGAAAACAGTCGTTCAGCTGATAACGTCTCGCTCGCCCTCTCTCGGCTGGCTGCCTGGATGATTTTGCTCTAACAACTCGTCGTGTGATTATTTCTCTCCTCAACACATTTACCACTAAATTGTCATATATATATATATATATGTTGTTGTTGTTGTTGTTTATCCTTACTACATACATGGTACTGGTAATGCTAATCATGGTGGGTAGTAGTTGGCAACTGCTTTTACTGAAAGTGCACCGCATGTCTGTGCACACATAGAAAGTACTTTATCACTTAATTATAACAATATTAAGTGGGTCAGAGCCCCATTATCCCAATGCAGGATTCGATCCTGGCTCATGGCTGTCGAAAAACGACAGTTTATACCACTCCCTATGTATACCAACTCTCATCATATCAATATTAATTCAATGTATAATCTTGTTTAAAAATTCGAAACCATTTTAGACGCGTAAGATTCTTTTTGAAATTAAACAATTTCTACTGCCCTTACTGCAATGGAAAAAATAATGGGAGGGTCTGTAATGTTTTCCATTGCAGTATGGGCAGTAGAAATTGTTTAATTTCAAAAAGAATCTTACCTGTCTAAAATGGTTTCGAATTTTCATAACAGGTGGTGCGCTAGTGCATCATAATCTTGTTTAAGTTTTACTCATTCAATTTCTTACAATACTTACAATCCTTAAATGGCAACCCTCTTAAGTACTGATCTGGCCCAAATTTGGTGATATTCAACGAGAACTGGTGTTCAGCGTGGCCGCAACATCTACTTAGCCTTCTTCCATTCGATGTTTACAAGATACAAATATGGAGAGAGAGATAAAGTGGAACAGGGAGGTTTTATGTTGGCCAAAGACATCTCCTGGTCATCCAATTGAAAGTTGAAAGACCGTTCTGCCATCTATCGGAATAAATGTCATTTAAACGTTGATATCCACTAAGAATTAAATAAATTGAACAAAAACATTTTTCCTGATCATCAAGAAAAAAAATCATATCCGTATTTCAGGCTCTTTGTCCCTCGTAAAATTGGGGCAAGCTGAACCTCGATAAGTCATCATGATGATCAGTGAAAATATCATTTTGGCCAATGTACGCTGATATATTCTTAAAATAAAAAAATAAAGAAACAAAATCATATATATATAAAACATAATGATTTAATCTTTAAAGAAAACTCCTGATCGTGCAGCCGAATTTTGCTGATGGCCAATTGCTATCTATTTGGGAAAAATCAACTAAATGTTGATATTTTTTTAATTCCATAAAAAAAATTTTGTTTACTAAGCTAGAACATTTTCTTACAAAAGAGATTATCCGACCTATTCTATAAACTCCACCAGCAAATGTATATATCTAGAGATAATCCTACCTGAGTCTAGACCGACCACTTCCCCAACAGATGACCTTAAGAAACGAACAAAGAAAGCTTTACGCCATGTTGGTCGACTTACGCAAAACTTTCGATTCAGTTCCGCATTCAGTATTATGGCCAAACCTACTGATTTGAAATATTCAAGTCTATTTTTATATAATACACACAAAGCCTTTATTAAGACGTTAGTCTTATACACATTCTCCGTACAAGGTGCAATAACAGGAAAAGAGCAGCACAGGAAACCAGTAGTTCCGCAACTATATACAATTATTAGTAATAAGGAAAAGTAAGATTTAATATGAAAGGTCGACGCCATCGCCCCAAGTCTTCAATTTCATAAGCGCGGAGCAGAAATAGGGACTAAGTTATTTATTTCGCCATAAATATAGCATCCAGACACAAAAAGAAGGTCTACTCCAGCACAGCCATCCATATCACCTGCTCCGCAATCTCGTCGTCGACCAACACGATGGCCCCTCGATGTTTCGTCATCATTCTGAGGTGTAAGAACAATAGCTTCCAAGTTCTCTTTTCTCCCTCTTTACACCTACTGCCTTGTAAAAATTATATAATTTTTATATAATGTTTGACAGTCTGATCCAGAAGTTCAGATTATATACATAATCTCTGAAAGACAATTTTGACAATTAACATAATTTTATTTACATATTGTCAATTCATGCAAAAGTGCACGCAGTCTGAATTATTATTTTAAAATAATAATTAGATATGTACAACTATGTACAATAAATATGACGCCTCTGCCAGCGCTGCAGAGTTTCGTGGAGAATCGCAAATGGGTCTGCAGCGACACCACGCACATCATTTCGCGATCTACGGAAAAAAAAAAAACGTAGATGGTTCGTCAATGAAAGAGAATTAGATATCGACACGAGGTGTAATTTTTTCCCCCCTCTCGACGAGATTTATCAAAGAAAATAAACACAACTATACAATATAATGCGGCTTATGATTGTAAAACGACATTTGAAAACTATCCCGCAACGAAAAATCAAAATTATTTCAAGGAGAAATAACGATTATTTCTAACCTTTGGGATGAGGTATGAGAGGATGAATTGTGAAGAGTAATGGTAAACAGAAAAATAAAAGTGTCCAGGGATGGGAAGGACAAGGACACTTTTATTTTTCCGTTTATCATTACTCTTCACAATTCACCCTTTCATACCTCATTCCAAAGGTTATTTCTGCTTGAAATAAATTTTGATTTTTCGTTGAAAAGAAACACATGCGGGATAGTTTTCAAATGTCATTTTACAAATACAACTATAAGACAATGCTTCAATTTAACGTCTGGATTTTGATGATCTATTAATAAAGAACGCCTAATGCAGAGATGTGAACACATGAGAAAAATAAACTACTTATTTTAATATTTATATTTAAATTTAATATATATAAATTTATATTAATTAATTAGAGCATTGTATATGGAGGGTAACAGAATATTTTCCTGAGTGAAATAAAGATAATTAATAAAGACAATAGCAAGCTTCCTATTCATTCAATAAAAGAGAAATCACAAAACATGAAGAAGAGGTTCTTTCATATTGAAAAAGAATGAAAGAGAAACTTTTAGTCTTATATACAGATCATCGAAAGATAAAATCCTCTGAAATAAATACCAAGCATCTCCATCTTTTTGTTTGGGGCTCGAAAATAATACACTATGGTTAGTAGCCCGTAAAACCATATTCTCTCTCTCTGAAATATAAATATTTTTAAAAAACGGCTTCCGAGGATAAATTTATTGCTTTATTTTCTCATGCTTTCGGTTATTATAAATCTTTCTATAGGAGTATGTGACAAAAATAAATAAATAAAGCAAGAAATTTTTCCTTGCCGTCTATTATTATTAAATTTCCAGATTATCCTGAGAGTTACAGAAAAGAAATGAATAAAAGAGGGAGAAAGAAATTAGAAAATTATATGGGAAATATTATAGAACGACATTTGAAAATTATCCCGCATGTGTTTCTTTTGAACGAAAATTCGAAATTTATTTTAAGGAGAAATAACAATCATTTCTAACCTTAAGGATGATCTAAAGAGACAAGGGTCGCATCTCCCGTCAAAATAGACGTCAAAACCAGACGCCATCTATTAACACCATCTTAAGGAAGAAGTTTGAAAGAATGAATTGTGAAGAGTAATGATAAACGGAAAAATAAAGTGTTTAGGGATGGGAATCGAACCCACAGTGTTCCGCTTACCGGGCAGATGACATGTCCACTAGGCTGCCCTGGACATATTTTCCGTTCGTAAATATTATATAAAGTACATATAGAGCTATAGATATTTTTATATAATATGTACATAGTTATAAGATGGCAACACATCCCCTAATCATTTAACACGCCAAGAATGCTACCGTCCTTACTGACACCAAATGACACCCTCAAATAAAATGCTAAATTATTTTATTTAATAGATTCCAAATATTTGTGATTTAAATTTTGTACACACTCATGGACAAAACTTAAGGAAGTTGAACTTTTTAGCATGTATAACGGGATTCATAAATAAATAAAATATTTTATATACAGTGACCTTTATTGAAGACACATGAGATACCCAAGTGTGAATAAAATTGCCTTTGTCTCCTTCAAAAAAAAAAAAAAGATGACGGGCGGCATCAAAGACATTCCACTTCCTTAAGTTTTGTCCATGAGTGTCAAAAAGTGTATTTAAATCTATATAAATAAAAAAGATATCATTTGTTTGATACACATGTGTTTCCCCAAGAATCTATCTCTGTAAAGCTTGGTCTGTGAGGATAGAGATCACAATTTCAATACTGGAATTAACTCATTATAGTCTCCTATCTTCAATACTAATATATTACTGTTACTAGAAATAATAATATCAGTGATAAAACCTTTAAATTATGATGCATTAGCGCGCCATGTTATCAAAATTCGAAACTACTATAGACGTGTTAAGATTAAACTGGCGAAACCGCTGGGAGGGTTCACCACTGATGAGCCAGGCCCTCCCATTAATTTTTTCATTGCAGTAAGGACAGTAGGAATTGTTTATTTTTAAAAAGAATCCTACGCGTCTATAATAGTTTCAAATTTTGGTAATAAAACCTTTGTTAAAACAACATTTGGGTGTTTGTGTTGGGGGGAATTCGCATAGTATCAACTAAACATTGATTTATATAAAACACTAGCCGAATGACCCGGGCAACGCCCGTGTTTTACCCGATTGAATGTTTTGATTCAAATACTATTTGTTACAATTATAAATTGACGCCTTAATTAATTGCATATGTTAGTTAATAACTATAGCCTATGTGCTTTATCTGTCTATGTACTGTTGGCTTCCGTAGGCGTCTCTTACTGGGAAAGAGAAAGAGAGGATTCCATTTGGTTATTATCTAATATATGCATTTATTTAGGGAGCGACCCGCTCCAACACAATAGTTAAATGGCGAGTTGGGGGGGGGGGGGGGGGGGGGGGGGGGGGGGGCATGATGGGGGGGGGGGCAAAGGTGGCGTGACCGTAGCCAACCAATAGGAGGGCGCCATTCCAAAAAAAAAAGCAAACGGTGACAGAGTTGATTGATTAGGAGATTAGGAGATGAGGAATGACGCTCGTAACTGTATATAGAATAAAGTTGCAGGAGGTGTTCATGTACCAAAAGTGGTACCTCTCTCTTTAAATACCCATTTGAAAAATGCATTAGGTTTATAACCCCAGTTAAAAACTTTAATATTGTAGAAACCCGTCCTTTATTTAAAAAGCATTAACATTGAATAGTTCCAGCCTCAACATGCACAAACTGTGTCTCAAGTGTGAAATCAAGTGAAACCTCTCTTTGTATTTTTTTCTGTATTAAACACAGAATATATTTTGACCAGGCTTATAACCACCGCGTTCACCGGACTTGAGAAGAGTAGACTTCTTGAACTGGTCAACGGTCAAGAAAATAAGCCCCACCACACACCACATTTAGCCATGCTACATCAATAAAAGCTTATAACATACAGGCTGTTGGGCTTGTCAGTGTAATTCAGGCAAGGTCCCTCAGGTGGTCTCAACCTTCATAAGGAAATCATCAATTGTTATGTCTTCCGTTAGATGGAACTAGCTAGGTTACAGCCAACAGTGGTCTGATCAGGGGACGTCATATTTTTTACTGCCATAATATTCTCACCTGTTATAGCAGTAGGGAATGAAGAAAGAAATGGATTACTCGGTAATCATTCCATTCTCTCTCTCTCTGCCTCGACCTGCCCACTCTGTGGGAGACAACTCTCGCAGTCCACCGGTGGCGGAGTCTTTCGCACCAATGACGACTTGTATATATTTATATGTATATTTATCAAAATTATTTTATATATTTATATCTGAAGAGACAAAGGTCGCCTCTCCCGTCAAAACTAGACGCCATCTATTGATGTCACCGCAAACTAGCGGTCTCGGGTAGCTGGTGTTGTGGCTTTGTGACCGACCCGAGACCGCTAGTTTGCGGTGACAGTCAATAGATGGCGTCTAGTTTTGACGTCTATTTTGACGGGAGAGGCGACCTTTGTCTCTTTAAATCAATATCCTCCCGGCAAAATTTCCATCTAAATTTATATCTATTTATTCAAACATTTATCCTTATTTAATCTTATTTATTCACTTTTATTCAATTCTGTATTTAACCATATATAATCTTATATGGACATTGAAATAAAGTAGTTTCAATCTCAATCTCTCTCTCTCTCTCTCTTCTCATGTATCCCGGACAGACTTCTGGAGCCAAGCACAAACTGTACATCGCCAACGGTCGGTCTTCAGACTTCTGGCGATGGACACCCAATTGATCAGCCTCATCGGACATTCATGCATGGATAAAACTTAAGGTACCTTTTAGCATGTATATCGGGATTCAGACAATAACTCTGATAGATATTACAGTGACCTTTATTGAAGGCACACGAGATAACCAAATGTGAACAAAATTGCCTCTGTCTCTTAAAAAAAAAAAAAAACAGACGACCGGCGACATCAAAGACTTTCAACTTGTCCATCAAGGTATTTGAACTAAGGTAGATAGATTAATTATATATTAAAAGGCAAAGGAGTTTATGCCGAGGGAGGTAACATGTTTGAAAGCTTTGTAGACGGAGAGAAGGTGGTGTACCAACAGTTTGGTCCTACACGCGACAACGCCTTGATGTAAGTTGAATGCAACCCGGGTTGAGAGGTTGCGACATCTTGACGTGGAAACTGCTGATTTGTTAATGTAATAATTCAGTTGGAGTTTTGTCGGTTGTCAAGATAGAATGTCATTTTGGCGCTGTCATTCTTATGTAACACTCTGATTTATGAACAAAACTAAACTAATAAGAGAAAAGCTTAATACATCTTGTTTTTCTATTGATTTTGAGCTTTCAGGAATCACCTTTTTTTCTATAGATATTACATTTTCTTACTGATAGATTCACCTGCCTATAATTTAAACATATTTCATAATTATACTAATAAAATATATTTATTCTTACGTAACACTAGAGTTTATGAACAAAATTAAACTGATAAGAGAAAAGCCTAATACATCTTGTTTTTCTATTAATTTTTATCTATCAGGAATCACCTTTTTTTTTCTATATATATTACATTTTCTTTCTGATTTTTTTTAACCTGTCTAAAATGCAGGCATATTTCATCATTGTATCAATAAAATATTTCAGTTTTTGTTCAAATATTCTAGAGATTTACATAGGAAGGACAAAGTGATACTCTATCTATACAAATTTCTAAAACATATTGGAATGGTATGGCTCACCAGTGATGTACCCACCTAGCCAGCGAAACGTGTATAACATAAACAGAATACTCAATCTCAATATAATTTTAATTCCATTACAAATATATAAAGCTATAGAAATAAATATATAAATATAATCTACAAGAAGTAATATATACATTTAAATATATATATATAAGATTAAAAACTTTTAAAAATTATAATTTATAAAAATAAAACTTTTACCATGTTGGAAAACATTTTTTTTAACATGAGCAAAAAAATAAATTCAAAATTTATTAATATAGAGATTTGAGGGGGGGAAAAAAGCCCATTCCCAATTTGATCAACTAAAAATATTCTTTTCACAAAAAAAAAAAACATATTTTGAAGAAGAGGGATAAAGAGGGAGCAATCTCTCGAAATATTTTAAGATCATAAACAGAATACTCGCCCAACTGAACCATAAATCTTTCCTGAGGCCCTATATAAGAAAATTGTGAAAGCGGAAATCTCATCTACGGGATTCTAGATCCCTCTTATAGGGAGAACCTCCTCGAGCAACTCTCACCTGAACACAAGATAATTCTATCCAAATTCCTCGGTCATTGAGCATGTCGAGGAAAAGAACTCCGTAATTGGCAAGGGCTTGTCCACACTCAAGGCGGCTTGTAGCTCCTGATAGGATCCAGACGTCCCTTCAGAGAAGGCCTCGTCTGGTGTATATATTTTCTCTACTATTTTAAACTCTGTAAACTCTCTTTTGACCATTGACTAGATGTCAATAAACTATTTTTAATTGTCAATTGTCACCTAGCCAGCAGTTTCAGTATTAACCTGACCGTGCTACAGAGTTTTAAACAATTATTTCAATAAAAGGTTTATTTAGGGGGGGGGGGTCGGTGGAAGGATGGTCTAAACCGTTGGTTTTCGACCGCTACGACTCTAGTACAATTCCAACATTGGGCACTTTTTCATTTAAAAAAATGCTCCAATGCCCCCCCCCCCCCCCCCCCCCCCCCGTTTCTTGCAAAAGTCCAACCCCACCAGCGAGTGCAAGAGTAACCAAACGGGTCTCTGGCACATTTGTAAGTGCAAAGTCGAACTGCTTTTCACATGTGAAGTAGACATGTGGTGTATTTACAGTAAAAGCAGTCGCTTACTTCTATACATTATCATGGTCTGTGCCACGTGTACTAGGGATAAGAAAAAAAAAGGTTTATTTGGTTGACACAATACTTTTAGAACAATTCATTGTTCAACGCTACACAGCTAACTCAATGTACTTTCTAGTTCCACAAATATATATAGTTTTAATTTCATTAAAATGTTAAAACTGAACAAAAACCTAAACTATATAACCAAGCTTAACTAAAAGTCATATACATTTATCACACACAGCACATATTAGAAGATCGAAAAGTTAACGCCCGATCAGTAACTTAAACAATGAGTAAAGGTATGCTTTGGTTGGGTTATTCATGTGTTAAGTCAAAATAAGAGTTTTCTGTTTCAAGAATAACAAGGATTATAAAATGATTGTGTGTTTTTTTAGTTGATGTACATAATTCAAGCTTAAACTCTCTCTCTCTCTCTCTAAGCTTTTTTTTTTTCACCCTTACAGTACAAAGGTCTACCTGCAATGGATTCCATCCCACATTGTCCACATTATATCAGATAAGTTAGCGAAAGAAGTTTGAAGCCTCTATCTAATTCCCTTCTAGTGTACATGTATGTGAATATACGCTTTTTAAACATAACTATGAAAATTCGAAACTATTTTAGACGCGTAAGATTCTTTTTGAAATTAAATAATTTCTACTGCTCTTACTGCAATGGAAAAATTAATGGGAGGGCCTGGCTCATCAGTGGTGAACCCTCCCAGCGGTTTCGCCAGTTTAATCTGGGAGGGTTCACCACTGATGAGCCAGGCCCTCCCATTAATTTTTCCATTGCAGTATGGGCAGTAGAAATTGTTTAATTTCAAAAAGAATCTTACGCGTCTAAAATAGTTTCGAATTTTCATTACAGATGGCGAGCTAGTGCATCATAATATAAACATAACTATCTATAATATATCATAACTATAAATCGAAAAAAGAAATCCCTAGCTCACCTCTGATAATTCTTTAAAATAATAAAGACGGTCATCCATCCTAGCGCCTGCCTAGACGTACATATGCAAGTACATTTTCTTGTATCTCTTCAGTCTGGAACTGGTTCAAGAAGACCCCGTCCTTGTGTCTGGAGGAAGAATCTCTCAAGGTGGGGCGAGGGTCTCCCTGGCTGAAAAAAAAAAACTCTATATATTTCTGTATATATTCCCCTACTATTGAATCGCCGAATGCCGTGGTCCATTGGGACGAGGAAAGCGAAGACTAGAACGCGGCTGATTCCACACTAGCCTGTTCAGTGATACGCTAACCATGACGTATGCACAAAGGAACGTGTGGCCATTGGACATGCGTCGGACCAGGAAGCTGTTGTTGGGTGCTGCGTTGCCTGGAGTATAGGAGCTTCATCTATTATTTCTTCCTATGGTGAATCTGTATAAGACCGCTGGTCTTAATAAAGCCGTGTGTGTGTGTGTGTATATATTCCCCTATTTTTGTTTATTTAATTTTTCTTTTATTTAATCATTGACTGAGATTCAATAAAGTATGTTAAAGTGTCTTTAAATAAATTAACACTAACATTTACAAAATACCTTAGATTGAGAAGAGCAGTCAATATTTTCCAGATTCAAGAATGGACTTCTCAACTCTCCTCAGTTTACAGACAAATTTCAGAGATTCTCAACATTCACCAAATGCAAAATAACTAATTCCAGTCTCCAATATCCATCTCCTTAATTGCATCCAAGCCACCCAAACAAGGTCTTTGGGAAAACCCAGGAAACATTACCAAGATTCTGAGACAGCTCCAACTTATGGAATTCGTTCTCGATTCCTTCCGACCATATATTGTTAAAATAAAAAATTGCAGTAGAAGCTATGATAAAACACACGTGGGCATCTACGTGCATGTCTTGAAGGAAAACATCATCAAACCTAACTTTTCATGCGTCCCAATGTCTACATCCTATTATCCCACCAGGCGAACTGTCTTAATAAAATGCTTATTTGCATAACACTTTTGTGTGTGCAACTTTGTTGCAATTCTAAAAACATGGTGAATGTAAATTTTTCCAATTTTTCTAACTAACAAATTGGAAAGGGGGAGAACTTGTATTTCAAAATTTTAGGTCGAAATTCCATAATGCAAACAGCTGTATTATTAAAAAAATATCAAATCCTCCCCCTTCCACATTCAAACAGTAGTTGATGAGGTGAAATGTGGGTGAAAGTGTAACGTCATCTGACAAGACATCTCAAACAGGTTGGCCAGGAAAACCATCCGGGAATATAGACGGCTTGTCAGCCAATCAACGCGCAGACCACAGTCACGTGTCTCCCGCCATTAGCAGAGGTAGAGGAACGGTGTGCACATGGCTCTAACATCCGTAACCCCGGAGTCCACGGAGGATGACTCGAACAGGTAGGTTGTTGTTGCCTTTTACAAAACTGACAAAATGGCGGCTAAAGCCTCCATACGACGGCTTTTTCCTAAAAGGTCGTTCCCCTTTCCACTCACAGACGGCGCTTCCAGCTGTAAACAATTTAAGCCTACTCGGCAGTTGTTTATGTGTTTCTTCTATCCGGCAATTTCTCTATACACCCACATCTCACATCTTTACTTCACCTCATCTAGTGGAACAACACTAAAAAATACCTCTTTAAATACCTATGTAATATTTTAGTAAGCTAAACAACCAATATATTGATAATTTTCGAAAAATATGTGAACTTAGCTATATATATAGCGATTCGATATAAAAAATATATATATTTGTACCAAAATATTTTTAATATTTCTGGAAAAGAGAAAGGAGTAAAAATCATTATTATTTTGCCAGAGCCTAAAATAGAAAAATCGATCAAGCCGTTCAGCCACTTTTGTGTCGTGAATAAATCAATTGACAACCTTCTTCGTTGATAAGGCCAAGCGCCTTTGTCTTTTGACCTTTTTTTTTTTATTTCTAATAAATATTTTATCGACTTTTCTAGATTGTTAACTTTGATTCTCGATATGAGAATCATTTATTGATTTAATTGATAATATATAGATTGTCTTGCAATTTAGTGAGAACAAATTGAAAAAAGGAAATCGCACACACACACAGACTAAAGAGAAAATCTAAATAACATTCGAACACATCTACAGTAAATAATTAATCTAGCATAATTCTATAAAATAATTAGCATCAAAAAATATATAATAAAACAATTCTTAGATTAAACTCAATGGTAAACACATACACAAACTTAGGTACTAAGGCATGTAACATCCTTCAACGTGTCATATAAACCAACCACGGTAAATGAAGATATCAAATTCACTTAAATTGTTTAAGGCTGAGCAGGATGTATCAGAACTAGTAAGGAGAGAATTGATATTTAGCAACAATCACATTTAACCAAAATATATAAATCAATGATTTTTAAAAAATAAAATGGAGAGCTATATACAATCAACCTCCCCCCGTTTTACAATCTAATGAGAATATGAAAATATAATGTACCTTATTCAATAATTAATTCCTTGTATATAATTAAAAATAAATTTAAACCATCCATAGATGAATTTATTTTAAAGTTAAAGGATTTTTTAAATTCAAATTTTATATAATTCTCCTGTAGACAGAAGAGCCTTCTAGCCCGAGAGAGAGAAAAAAAAATCTGGATATATTAAATATTATTTTAAAACAAACTCACATATTCCTGGATGGTTTAATCTGATTTCTAATATACTTTATATATAATGATAATTAATATCAATCAAATATTATTCAATCACCAATATAAGCATGAGTCCCAAACGATATAATCAAATACAACAGCAACAAAAAGCTTTATTAAGACCTTTTAGTCTTATACAGATTCTTCAAGCAGAAATGTAGATTGATATAATCAAATAAAATAGGGATATTTTTTTATTTTATATTGTATTTTTATTTATTTATATTATTCTTGGTTCTATAATTGGTATACATGGTTATCAGGTTTTGTGATTTTTTTTGTTGTTGTTGTTTCAATACAAATAAATAATTTCACAAAATTTTATTCTGCGTGCATCTCTCAATGACTTCTTCAATGTACAAAAGACTTTGTGGAAACATAAATACACAATTTCACGGGAAAGGCGCCCTATATGCTTCTATAGATAAATGCACAGGGGGTCGGTGGAAGGCTGGTTAAACCGTTTGGTTTTCGACCACTACGACCCGGGTTCGATTCCCGCATTGGGCACTTTTTTCTGATTAAAAAAAAAAATGCTCCAATGGCCCCCGATTCTTGCAAAAATCCAACCCCACCAGCGAGTGCAAGTAACCAAACGGGGCTCTGGCACATTTGTAAGTGCAAAGTCGAACTACTTTTCACATGTGTAGACATGTGGTGTACTTACAGTAAAAGCAGTCACTAACTACCCACGAGATAAGATAAATGCACGTTGTTAAGGGTTTATTATTATTATTATTATTATCCCTAGTACATGTGGTACAGGACATGATTATCATGGTGGGTAGAAGTTGGCGAATGCTTATACTGTACGTGCACCACATGTCTACACATGTGAAAAGTAGATTAAGGTTTGGTAAATACAAAGATATGTGGAATGTAAATATTGGTACAATTGATAAAAAGTAAAAAGAGAGGAGGGAGAATATTTATAGAAAACAAATAATTAATCTCGCCGTTTTCGATAGAAAAGTTTTTTTTTTTATCTTTGCACGCGAACAGACCATTTTATATATCAGTTCGTTTATAAATTCCAAACAAGTCATTGTTGAGTATATATATAAACAACTTTTGCTTTCGGAAAATGCTACTAATTGTTAAGGAATTTTGAAATTTTGTGTCTTTTACACGCGCGGTGTGACTTTTTTCTATGAAGTCGCCTCCAAATGTAAGCAACATTTAGGTTAATAGAAGTCTAGATATTAAATTGAAGAAGCTATTGGGAGAATTCCCCACCGGTGAGCCAAGACTTTCCAAAAATATATATGGCAGTGATAAAGAAATTTTTATATTGCAGCGCAGATTTATTTGGCATTTCTAGATGCTGGATGCTCACAGCCATGTAGAACATGCCTCGATGGGCAAATGTGAATAGTTCTTCTATTTTCTTTTTGCCTCTAACACTGCTTGTTCCAACATCCCAATTTCACGCTAAATCATCCATCACTTCAAAGCAATGTTTTGTGAAAACACACCTCTGCAGGTTTTCCTTGTTGACACAACGCAGCATTCCTTGCTTATCTACCACAAAATTTACCAACTGCCAAAAAAACTGCAATCAAATTTACTGAGCCGTTCATTGACTTTCTGGAGAGACGCCAACTACCTACACAAGAATTACTTGTTTGACTCTCTATTCATCTCTGGAAAAGTCAATGATAACTATGTTAGACTGTACTGTAAGCGAATTACACTTGTGGAACTTTGCACTTGCGAAATATGTTGTTTGTTAACTTACTGGTTAGGCAAAAAACCTGGTGAATCATTAGAACAATGTTGCCTTCACGCGGGTATTTACTATCTGGTTCTGATTGTCACATTTCTACAAATTGATAAACCCATTGTTTTTTGTTTAACCGAATTTGATAATTCGATAGCTTGTTTTATATTTCTCTTAAATATTCTATTTTTCTCACATCAACTATTAAGCCAAATTGGAATTAATAATATGAATTGTAGTGAGATTTGAATATAATTTTGATCAACTAGTTTAAAATACGATCGTTTTTCTATAAATTTGAAAGATTTGACAAGCTGAATGCTTCCTCTGATATAGGATGACAAGTTGGTTAGAAACTAGAAGAGGAGTTCTGAGCTGCAAGACTGCTAAATAGCAAGAGAATCAAGATCGTGTCAAGGAAGTGTCTGAGCATTAAGTCTAAGAATTTCGAAAGCATTTACTTAAATACATAGCTGACAGATCGGCTGATAAACAAGACGTGCAGTAGTGAGCTGCAAGACTTGCTACCACAGTTTCCATTATCGACAAAGAAAATTATTTCCACGCCAGGAAATCAGATTTCTTGACTTTAGTCAACTTCCGCACCGCCAAGGTGTCGCCATCTGCAGTTTCCATGACGTAGCTGAAGTTCAGGAATGACTCCACCTCATATTGTCTGGACAGTGTCGCTGTAGCTTGGTCAACCTGTCCTAGTGATGTCAAGTCAGAACAACCATAGAGGAACATGTTGAGTCCACAGTTGAAACTCCTCTACCTCTCTTAGAACACGGACTGAATAAACTTTAGACAATCCGAAAAATAGTACAAAAGTGAATGTGTACATGGATCAGGTAGATAAATTAAGAAAAAAGGCATTTCTTGATCGTGCAACTGAAAGTTGATGATGGCTTGCGCCATCTATCGGAATAAATATCTACTAATCGTTGATTTTTATTTATTCCAGAATTGGCCAAATTTATTCCGATAGATGGCGCAAGCCATCAGCAACTTTCAGTTGTACGATCAGGATTCTTAATTTAGACAATCCTTTTCTAAACACCATGAAAAATCCACAAAACTCAGCACTCCTATATCAAACTATACTTTTTCAGATGAAAATATTTTACAGTATTGTAATTAGTGACACGCGTTTTATAACGCTATATTCCATTTATAATCACTACTGATGTGAGTGGGAATTTGGTTCATGAGTGATGAACCTAGCAACTTTACAATTTTCTTTACTCTTTTATAAGAACTTACATCATAAAGATCCCCCTATCTCTCGATTGTGCCAGGTAGAAATGGCAAACATTACAATAACACTAGAAGCCAACATACAAGTTTGTTTGTTTGTATATGTCCGGTATACAAATTCGCAGTAGTTCACTAATTCAAACCAAAATATTCATACATAGGTAAAAAAAATACGGGGAAGACGATCGGCTATTTAAAAATATATATAAATCAATTATTAAAACTATATATTCAAATTATTCTACTTAGCTCACGAACAGCGCCCTCTATCAAAGATTAGATTAAATTATGCTGATGCAAACAAATAGATAATGCTAATAACAAACAATTATTTAAAAAAATATTATCTAAATATATATCACCCGGGTAGATATGCACACGGGTCAATCCCAGGGCGAAGCCCGGGTCACCCGTCTAGTATTATATATTTATCTTTAAAATGTAAACACAAAATGGACACAAATTATACGCAGTCTATTGGCAGTCTCTGGAATATAGCAGATTAGGGTCGGTAACAAAGCCACAACACCAGCTTTGGTAAATTGAGAACGCCCACCTGGACAATGGTTCCAGGCTATGACCCACGTCAGTCCATTGGTTCTCATGAGCTCCACAAGGAATTCATGGAATTTGCCAAATAGGTGTTCCTTTTTTTTTTTTTTCAAAGAATAAATAGATAAAATATTTTATCATCCATCCCATAGCTAACCATTATATCCAGGACCTGGATTAGAAACTCATATTGAAAAAAAAAAACATTTTCTAAATTAATTTTTCCAAAAATCACAAATTCTTGCCTTATTCTAACCCCATCAACGAGTGCAAATAATCAAATGAGACTGTGTTCCACTGCTTCATGTGTAGATATGTGGTCAACTTAACATTCTTCGCAGTTACGAACTCCTACCATAATTATCATAGGCATGTGGACTTGAGGGGAATAATAACATCGATAATCGCGCGAAATTGTTTATTTCCACAAGTAGGTGTTGATGTGGGTGACTCAGACTCCTAGTTGGTTGCGCGGGGCCACAGATCTGGCAGGTTGCAGCGAGTCGTCCAGTGATTGACAATTCTGGGCACATTATTTATTGACATATTGATTATTACAATAGGCTGTAGATATTCAATATTTCCCAGGTGATGATAAGCTCTTGACAAGGCCAATCAACAAAGTGTCGAGACCATTACAGCGATCCCCTGCACTGGAGATCTGAGCAACTGCTCGGTAAAACATTCAGAAGGAAAGTTAGTATAAATTCAGTGAAACGTCATGGCGTGTAGAGTTCGCATAAAGCGAATGGTAATAATATAGGTAATGGTAATAATATGGTAATAAATAAATTTGTGGAAGGGTGGTCTAAACCGTTGGTTTTCGACCGCTACGACCCGGGTCAAATCCCGCATTGGGCATTTATATATAATAATTCCCGATTCTTGCAAAAGTCCAACCCCATCAGCGAGTGCAAGTAAGCAAACGGGGCTCTGGCACATTTTTAAGTGCAAAAGTCGAACTGCTTTTCACATGTGTAGACACGTGGTGCACTTACAGTAAAAAGCAGTCACTAACTACCCACCATGATTATCATGGCCTGCACCACGTGTACTAGGGATAAATAAAAAAAAAGGACTTGACCTGACACACATATCCAACCTCCACTACGATACTCGGATTATCCATGTTTCTAGGCGGTCCCGTAGGGAACTTCTATCTACTGTATGTAATATCTTCATAATTTAATTAGTTCTATCTTAACAACTTGATTATCTAGTAGAAGATACCTAGAATATATATTTTTGTTCCTAAGACATCCAAGTTTGTTGTGTGACTTCTTCACACAATTCAATATACTCAAAAGTATAAAATAATACTTTTCTCAAGCTCTCAGTTCTTCAGTATAAACCCACGCAATTATCCATGAGCGCTAACAATCACGATTCAGCTCTTTGATGTAACCAAATGTCCAAGAAAGCCACCCATCAACCCACTACAGTTTAAACTTACATCGGTATCCAGGAGAACTAACAATCAGGAAAAACAACTCGCATTTATTCATTGTAAACAACTTCTAGAAAAGACAGCAAGCAAACAAAAAGAGAGCTGAAGTTGTTTCCCAACCAAACAAACCCCATCACGGAACTTCCTGACATTCGCCACACAAGAAAATCACACCAGCCGGATTCACGCCTCACTCGGGACGCATTTTTTTTTCAGACCTTGATTTTGTCTGCATCACCTCAGTGTCACATTAGCTGACATCAGCTCTGAGACAAGTACATTTAGCCACTTCTCAAACAAAACCTGTAGAGAAACTCAATCCCATTTAAAACTAATTTATTGACACATGAACAAATATACAACGAAGCTTGATATTTCTCTCAATATTTTACTAACAATTATAGAGACACCAAAATTGGAATATTTCCATTTCCTTTTTGTAGCTGTGTTTTTTTAAATCCTCAAAGGTCTTCACTCTAGTCCGCGTCAACATGGACCTCTTCTCGAATTCATGCGTAGCCAGTTTTTGTTCTCATTATTCTCATGGCCAACTCTATTGTTGTATCAGTCCAACCTTACTAGTGGTGGTACTTATTCCATGTACGCCATGATCATCACGGTAGATAGTTAGCGACAGCTTTTACTGTAGGTGTGCAACATGTCTACATATGTGGAAAGCAGTTCGACTTTTGCATTTACAAGTGTGCCAGAGCCTCATTTGGTTACTTTCACTCACTGATGGGTCAGATTTTTGCAAGATTCGGAATCAATTGAGCGTCCGATGCAAGTTTCGATCCCGGGGTGGCGAATATCGACTGTTTATACCCCCAGTAGTAAAGGCGAATACAGGGGTAACTTGGTACACTATAAGAGATAGAACTTTCAGCACCATTTTTGAACAATAAAACAACTTCCTATGTGAAAAATAGTACAAAAGTGAAATATTGTACAGGAACCAGATGGATAAATTAAGGGAGGAAAAGGCATCTCCTGATCGTGCAACTAATTCATCAGCAAATTTTAGTTGCAAGATCAAAAAATGTCTTTTGACGTGACAACGTCTTAAATTAGGTTGCGGCTGGGAGTCACTTATGAAAAAGTGTAACGCCCGGTAACGTTACGATGAGTCACCGAACGAGAGTGCTGCGCGCGCAGCGCTAGAGAATTAGGCGCATTGAATCGGCGCATGCTTGTCTCTGTCTTTGTCAATGTATATTGTAATTTGTAATATTGTAATTTGTAATAATGTAATTTGTAAATGTTTTGATTTTCGAATTGATTCTTTAAAATTACAAATATTAAGAAAAAGTGGCAGATATAAGAAAACTTTATTTAAACTGTGTTGAGCAAGAATTTTAACATCTAATTTAAGTAAATGTTTTAATTTTCAACTTCATCATTTACAATTACAAATTTTATTTAATTTCAAATTTATTTAGCAAAAATTTGAACCTTCGATCTGAATAAGTGTTTTGATTTTCAAATACCAACGCGGCTGGTGGAGTGGCGATCTATCGTAAATTATCATCGACATCTACGGCGGAAGTGTTCCAAGTTGCGATTACAGACGTAACTCGTGTCATTAAAACCAAGGGTGACATGTGCATGACTGAAGTTACTTGCTTCGCCGCTAATACTAGCTTCAAGTTTATACTCGGTGCTGTATATATTCATCCAGGAGCTAGTATGCAGGATATTGGAATGTTACTATGGCAAGGACTCGGTCCGTACATTCACAACAGCCAGTACGTGCCACCGTTCGTGCAAGTTGATTCTAGTATACCGATTCTTCTGTGTGGTGATTTTAACAAAAACGTAAAGCCTGACAACTCGTTTCTTAATTTCATGAAAAATACGTATAATCTTGATTGCGTATCAAACGTTTCTAAGTCAACTACGTTAAAAGGAACAACTATCGACTTGACTTTCGCAAGACACATTACAGCAGAAACACTTCCTTTCATTTCATATTTCTCCTATCATCGTCCTATCCTCAACAAAATCACTCAAATAGGAATTAGTTAAGTTTAAGTTTACATGTACAATGTTTTAGTAAACAAAATATATTTCTATAGTTAAAATTTGTGCAATTCTTATTTTCATTCAATTCCTTGTTCCTATTGTGCAATTTAATTATATTCATATCAATAAATATTCTACCGTTGTCACGTAAAATCTTCGCCCGTAAAACCGACTTTACAGGCAACCATTGTTTAACTTTTTTTTTTCTCCTACATTTTTTTTTTTTTTTTTATTAAAATAAAAAACCTGCCAAATATTTTCGTTTCTTTCAGAGTTGTTGTCTGAATCCCGATATACATGCTAAAAGGTACAACTTCCTTAAGTTTTGTCCATGAGTGTATGTGATGAATTCTTGTATGTATATAACTATTCATTGTACATTTATGAACTAGGTTGGTGAACAGCACCTGATAAAGATATTTTGAACTGGAGCCCAATACAATATTGAAGCCGTCCGCTACTGATGAACCAGATCCTCCCAATATTTTCATCTCAGTAAGGACAGTGTTAAAAATATTTTTAATTTGAGAAGTGCTTGAAGCTAGTTTATAATTATTTGTATATTTATACTGTCTTCAAATCTTATAACAAAATACAATATAAATACAATAGCAAAATACAATTATAGAGCGGTATGGTAGATTAAACTGGCGAAATCGCTGGAAGGGTTCACCAATGATTAGCCAGGTCCTCCCATTATTTTTATTATTGTAGTAAGAGCAGTATAAAATTGTTTTATTCAAATTTCTTTTCTTATCTAATCAAATTTCTAATAACATATGGCGCGCTAATGCATCTTCTGTTTTAATTTAAAAAAAAGTTCTAAATAGCTTCATTTCTTACATATACTTGTAGATAGAACCACTAATGTTTCTAAGTCTAACTGCTTCAAAATGATGACATTTAATGCTCTTAAGGTTCAAATAGTCACCTCTTTTTTTTTTTTCACGCCATGGTTATCATGGCATGATAATAAATTGACTTCTCGCGATAGGTATAAAAACTATGGAAGTATAAGCTTGGTAATCTTTTCAATTTATATATAGTAGATCTCACATCTCATATGAACCATTCCATGGTCTATGGAGGAAGATACTTTCAACATGTATACATGTGTATTCGTATTTTTCGTTATTGCAAGCAATAAAATAATTTGGGGTACGAATAGAAACGATATATGTCTTCAATTATCATATATTGTTGTCATATGAATGTTTATTGTGTTTATTTGTCCATTCCTATTGAAACTTACCCATCTTAAATTCGCTTCTTTTTATCTACTAGAGCCATTTGCTCCATATTGATATTTGTGCGGGTCGTGCCCAGTTCATCTCCATTCCTTCCTCTTAAAGGAATCCCCAAAGATAAGGAAATACAAAAAGCCACTAGCTAGGGGGCCGTCCGTCTGACCATTTTAATTGGATGAAAGGTTTTTTAGACATTCCCCGTCGGCGGGGGTCGTTACATAAAGACAAGTTTTTACCGGCTGTCTACAACTTTGGAGATGACTTCACTCAGCTCAGAGAAACTCTCTAGACCAGTTCAAATTGACTCACCACAAGATCAACCTAGATTATAAAGCGGTGGCAGAAGCGCCATATTCATTATATATAGTGTTATGTTTTTAACAAATACATTTACTGGCAATGTGTTTCTTTTCAATAATATCAACAACTATTATCTCTACAGACCTTACTGCAACGATATAAGTTATTGAATTAGCCATTTTCATCGCAGTAAAAGGTCTGTAGAGATAATATTTGATGGTATTATTATGTGCTTTTTGTTTTATATCCACGGAGATTATGTTAATTATTAATATCTCCCTTTCCCATATAACTTTGTTTATTCTAATTTTTCATCTCTTTTTTTTTTCTACTCTCATTGCTGTATCTCTCAGAAGAATCTGTATATAAGGATAAAAGTCTTAATAGTTTTAGAACACACACACACACAGATGCCTAAATAAATCCCTTTTCAAACAAAGACTCGCGTGCACAAGGGGAAAGGGAGAGGAATTGCTGTATTGTTTTGTTGTTGTATGGCGAATCCATACAGGGCAATGGGCCCTAATAAAAAGCCTTTGTTGTTGGATAAAGGTCTTAATAAAAGTATTGATTGCTATATAATACGTATTGAAAGAAGAGTATAAAATTAAAGGACGATTTACAATGTGCATCCTATTGGTTATGAACTCGGCTAGATTCCTTAGGCCTACTGAATCTGTTAATCACGATGTTCTTCACAATGTCAATGCTAATCAATTATTTAGAAATTTAGCTATTTTTCTTTTATAACGTAGTTTGTTAGTATTTTTAAATCCTTCTTAATTTGATATATATATATATATTTTGTCGTTACAAGCGCAGGCTGAAAAACTATCTTTCGAAAAATAGTACTTAATATTGTGTCAATTTCTATAACACTTTTTATCTTTGAGAATATAATACTAAAAAAAAACATGGGTAAAAATAGAGTCAGGAAAAGATAGATCATATAGCAGCGCGCATGCTAAAGGAATGCCATAGAATTATATACCGAATATAATCATTAATTTTTGTTCCCTAATAAAAAAAAATAGATTTTAAATTTTGGTAATCGCCGGGTATACAATGTTAACACAAAAGAATAATTAAAAGACTTACCGCAAGTTTTTAAAAATATACAAAACTTGCGGTAATTCATTTATTTATTTTGTGTCAATATTTTAAGGTTTATATATACGCAACTATCAATAAAAAGAAAGAAAATAATGACATATATCACATTAAAATAGATTTAAAAACTATGCGTCACAGAATGTTTGGCTCATCGATAGTGAACCCTCCCAGGAGTCCTATAAGGCTCACGATTGATTAAACAGGCCCCTTTCTATTTTTATTTCTCATTTTGCTGATTAACCACCGTTAAGGCAGTCCATGTACACAGGTTATGTGGTTTCTCCAGAAAGGATGTAGAGTTAATCTCTAACGGCCGCTACTAACGCCAAAACTGGTGGTTTGGGGCAATAATTAAATGACTCGTCGCCCACCTGTCGTGAATGCAGATGTTTCGCCAGGGATGACCATTTTACTAGGAAAAGATCGAGCGTTGTCGAGGAAGAGGCCAACCAAGAACTGGATGCTTGGATAATACCAAGGAAACAACAGAATGTTCATTCCTAAATAAGATGGTGTGAGGCATGGAGGAAGAGCATTCATGAGATACCAGAAGTCGTCTACGACTTAATAGCAAAAAGAAAGAACCTGACATGGTTGTTAAGGAGACATATTCGTTCACTGTATGTATGCCTCCGTGTTTTAGGAAGGATTGTGATTTTTTGGGGAGAGGAACATGATTGATGTGACCAAAATAACAGGTCAACAATCCTTGCAATCCAAGTACCCAATTCCTGTCGTCACAAACAAGGAAAGACGAGGCAGCCAGTTCACCTCAAGAAGGAAAATGCAACAATGGATTCCCCCGTTGGGGAGATGGGGAAATTTTAGGGTGCCGGGGGTTCTACTGGGGGCCGATTTTTTCGAGGCTATTATAGAGTTGTCCTTGGTGAAGACTTCAGCGTGGATCTGTCTTTGTTTGAAACCGCCACGGGTTTGACAATACGTTGAACTCAGGGACAACATCGTGTGGTCAGGAATCCGAAACGTTTCCTTTAATGGGGTTTTGAATATTTTAAGTCTTGCTCTTTCCAATCTAAAAATATAATATGAACATTAATAAATTCACAATGTGGTGTTCAAATATCTATATTTTACTCGATTGTATACCTGCATATGATTATATTTTCAGGTTGAAAAGAGTAAGATGTGGTAACTTCCAATCGAATTAAAAATATATTGCGTTTTTAAATACATTTTCTTAAAGATTTGAGTGTATTTAGTTGATAAAGCTTTCTCTACGTTTTGTATTGTGATTGTAATGGCTTCTTGATCGTTGGTCTTTCAGTAGTTCTGTTGGTACCAAACATCTTAAGATATTTTCTTTTAATCTTTACAGCACTCAGTTTCATTTGAATTGTTTGGAATTTTTCAAAGCAAGGTCGTTACCATTTATGCCAGTAGCATTTATATATTATAATGATCAAGATACCAAATAACAACTACTAATGTAATTTATAATGCGGCTTATGATTGTAGAACGACATTTGAAATTTATCCCGCATGTGTTTCTTTTAAACGAAAAATCGAAATTTATTTTAAGGAGAAATAACGATTATTTCCAACCTTAGGGATTAAGTATGAAAGGATGAATTGTGATGAGTAATGATAAACGGAAAAATAAAAGTGTCCAGGGATGGGAATTTATTTTTCCGTTTATCATTACTCTTCACAATTTATCCTTTCATACTTCATCCCTAAGGTTGGAAATAATCGTTATTTCTCTCTAAAATAAATTTCGATTTTTCGTTTAAAAGAAGCACATGCGGGATAAATTTCAAATGTTCTACAACTACTCTCTAATGTAATTCTAAAATTTCTAAATCCATAGTTCATTTTAAGTCAATTTCTCTGGGAGTTCTGCAAGCGAGCAAGTCCTAAACAATGGTAAAACTCTCCATTTTACCTTTGCACTTCAAACAATGGAATAGTTAGAGGCTGCGAAAAAACCATAACTACAAGGCAGCAGCAGCTCAATGAATATCTTTTAATGGATATAGATATAAAAATAAAATATTTTAAAAGCAAAAAAAAAATATTACTAAGATATTTCTAAATACAGTAGAACCTCCCTGTAAAGGACACCTAATTGCAGAACCAAAGTGTTTTTTAGGTTTCCTCTTACCGGAGAATTGTTAAATTGTAAAAAGAGCAATTTTGGAAATGAAAGCTGTCTTTTGTAGAGAGGTGTCCTCTAGCACGAGTGTCCTCTCATAGAGGTTCTACTGTGTATATATAAGCATATCCGCAGAGCGCCATCAACTAAACGTTGATTTAAGTTTATTCTATTATATTGATCGGCCCATTTTTTTGATAAATCAAGAAAACCCACGTGTACGTTTCGGGCAGTTGACGACCCTCCTAAGCGTTGGTGCAGGCTGTACCCAAACGACCAAAAAGGCTGTTTATTTCTATTAATCATAAATATATGTTGTTGTCTTTTTTTTTTCGCTAGTTTTCCACAAACAATCCTCTCCTCTACTTGCGAATTGAAACTGCTATGAAAGCCTAGCTCCTCAGTGGTTAACACTCACGGCAGTTTCGTCAGTGTAGTCTCCAGACCAACAGCAATTTGGAAAAATCCTTTCAAATTCATATCTCTGTGGATTGTGAAATGACTTGACCGACAATTTTCAGTTTCATAAATCATTCTTTGCCCATTTCACAAAAATGTCTTTCACATTTGTTTCAATATAATTGTACACGATATTTTGAAATACTAAATATGAGATAATTAAACCTATGTAATTTACGTATGGCTTGCTATAAATCTGAATGTTTAGTTGATCATACCTCGTCGTTCTTTTAATTTCCTCCATAGATTTCAGTTAAACTATTGAAGGAAATATGTGCGTGCGTGTGATCGAGTGGCAATATTGGCGTCGTGCGACTGAGCCCATCAGAAATTTTGAGTTGTTCGATCAAATGATTGATTTCCTTACTTGTTTTGCTCTCCATACCGAACATACTATGGCACATTGTCAGCATCGATCCTAACTCTATCCTTTCTATGTCTGTATAGACATACTGTACACGTTAAATATAAGTCTACACATTCATAGACGTTTTGTCAATTTGTCAAGACGTTGTGGTACAAATATATCAAACAATAACAACAAAAAGCTTTATTAAGACCTTTTAGCCTTATACAGATTCTCCAAGCATAAATGTAGGATACATGCAGGGAAAAAGTAATAGTACCTTAATGGTAAATATGATATTTATATACAGGAAAAATTATATAAAGACAATCAAGCTAATAGATTAGTCTGGGTAAATTGTAGGAACAAATATCTCAAACCCTTATACATCGAGACTATCCTGGTACTGCATATATGCACATAAGTATGGGTAAAAAATCCCTATTGTGTCTGTCTACTAACCTGTAATTGCTTTCCCAAAGATGGGACTAATAACAACAAAAAGCTTTATTAAGACCTTTCAATCTTATACAGATTCTCCGAGTAGAAATGTAGGGTACATGCAGGAATAACATTAAAAATACCAGTAATAAGCATTGTTATTATTATTTTAAAGCTAATCGCATAAAGTTAATATGAAATTTATATACAGGAAAACTTAATTAAGATAATCAAGTTAATATATTAATCTGGGTAAATCCGAAGAAAAGGGAAATATATATATAACATTGAAATTTATATATGGTACATAAGACTTTACTAAAGAAGGGACTAACCATCGACTCTATAAAGTCAACACTTCCGTGTAGATGTTGTTTATTTGTCATGTACAAAGTGAAACCAGTCAAACAGAGTATTGCAAGTATGCCTTGCAACTCCTTATTATCTCAGACAATGACGTCTTATTCTGATAAATTAATTGCATCATTGAGAATAACCACTGTTAACACACTCTCTCGATGCTAAAAGTTATTATTTTAAATATCCGAACAACAAGCAGCAGAGTGTGTGTACTGTGTTTGCTGACTTTCAACAGGTTTAGATGCAGCAACTTCGGCCCGCGTCTGAAACACCACTCACATATATACAACAACAAAAAGCTTTATTAAGATATTTTTGTCTCATACAGATTCTCTGAGTAGAAGAGGGTATATACAGAAATAACAGTAATAGTAGCAATAATAAGTCATGTTATTTACAATGTATCAAATAGGGGGAAAGAAGAAAGAGCTTGGAATAAACTAATATACAAGCAATCGAGAACAAGCAGTTCCTTTTCTAAAAAAAAAACAATAATTAGTAGTAGATGGGAATTTTTCCGGGAGGATATTGATCTAAAGAGACAAGGGTCGCCTCTCCCGCCAAAATAGACGTCAAAACCATACAAGTTTGCCAAAGCTGGTGTTGTGTCTTTGTCACCGACCCGAGGCCGCTAGTTTGCGGCGACGGTGAATAGATGGCGTCTGGTTTTGACGTTTATCTTGACGGGAGAGGCGACCCTTGTCTCTTTAGATCAATATCCTCCCGACAAAATTCCCATCTATATTTCAGCCATAGATTTGGCCCAGCCACTTTGCCAGCTAAACACCTCTTTGGAAGATTGTCAAGATTCCATTAGATCCCTTGTGGATCTCATGGAATAAAGTCCGCCCTAGATTGACGAGGGCCATCAGCCCGAAACCATGGTCTCTAGGTGGACACTTTTCAGTTTGCCAAAGCTGGTGTTGTGGCTTTGTCACCGACCCGAGGCCGTTAGTTTGCGGCGACGGTCAATAGATGGCGTCTGGTTTTGACGTCTATTTTGACGGGAGAGGCGACTCTTGTCTCTTTAGAATAATTAGTAGTGTTGATAGAAATTTAGATTAGTACATGTAAAAACGGAATATTCAACAATGTATTATACATAAATACCAGGCATCTCTATAGTTATATACATGAATGTATCAAGGGTAGAGAGTTGTCTAAAGTCGGAATATATAAAGTCTTAGGAGCAACACTCGTATATGAGAGACCATCAATTAAAAAAACGTATCCCAAGTAGAAATAGCCATGATAACCATGGTGTATAGTTAGTAACTTCCGTAAGTGCACTACATGTTTACACGCGTAAAGACAGTTCGGCATATACGCTTACAAATTACCAGAACCCCGTTTAGTTACTTGAATTACCTTGTGGCGTTAGATTTGTGCAAGAATCGGGGGTCATTAAAACAGGGGGGAAAAGAGTGTTCAATGCGGTATTCGATCCAAGGTTGTGGTTGTCGAAATAAACAAAGTTCACCACGGAGCTCTGGTACATTTGTAAGTACAAAGTCGAACTGCTTTTCACATGTGTAGATATGTGGTGCACTTACAGTAAAAGCAGTCGCTAACTACCTACCATGATTTTCATGGCCTGTACTACGTGTACGAGGGATAATAATAAAATACATTGTGTACCAATCCCCCACCATTTGTTGTTGCAAGAGGCTTTATAAAAAGTAAATACGCAAGTACTTATGCACATAACAATGTAGACAAAACTTATTTACAAGTACATTTTGTTGCACAACCAGGAAGGTTGGTTACATTCGCTTGCATCGGTTTGAAACCTGACCTGGATCTATTCCATCGCGAGTCACCCGACTTGTATCGAGTTCTATCAAATATTTCACCTCTTTAGTTGTCGTGTTCAATGAAGAGCCTCAGATGTCTCCGTGCATCTCTATCACAGCAGTCGCAATGTCTACTATCTTGAGTGTGTAAAGCTACTGCTGCATTTTCCAATGAAGAGCAAATCTTTAGCTTGAATAATAAATAAAATGGCTTTCGAAGATGTTTCTTGCTTTTTATATATTTTCTTCTCAAGATTTCGGGTTTTGTAAACCCTTCTACAGTTATCTCATATATGATTTATAAGTTATCATATGCTACTGCAGAACCATAAATTATAGAAATGGACAATAGCTTATACTGGTATTGTGGTATAGTCATTGATACGGCTCCACGTAGAGGACATGCAATGATTTGCGTAAATGGAAAAAAACGTCCTCCATCAAAATGAGCCATTAAATATTCACCAAATGCCTCTAAGAGAAATTGCATTTGTTGCATAACCAAACTCGGTCCGTATGTAAATATACAAGTGAGCAGTGGCATGCATACAAATCAGATGATGAGGATGTGAGTCAGATAACAGTTGATGATGATAGAATGATGACGGGAAGGAAGAAATTAAATAGAGAGACGTTTAACCACACCCGGAACCACACTGAATGTTTGGCAACACTGTTTCCCAACATGTTTTGCACAGAGGTTCCCACCCGCGGTGGCGTTCAAGGACGGATAGAAAACACGTCAAATTTAGCAAACCTACCTCTGCTTCGCTGAAATAAATTCTTGTTAAAGCCACAATACTTTACAATTTGATTACAAACTGAATTTGCATACCAACCCTTTGTACATATTTCAATTGTGTTGATATTTTTCTCTGTTGATCTAACTTGCATACTGTAGTTTCCTAGTGAAAAAAATTGTTGATATATACCTCCATAGGATAGTTTCATGGCATCTATTATAATAATGTTATTTCAACTTTGTCCGTTATTTGTTCCTATTCTAGCATAGGTCACTTCCTACCTAATATGTGCTGTGAAGGAATTACCAGGAGTAACTATCACAGGGGAACTATAGTTAACTTGCATACTAATTCTTGTACATATTTCAAATTTCTTTCTTTCTTTTCTTTCTATGTTTAGTTTACCTTTAAAGTGCAAGTGTCCCTAGGGGGACATAGCGCTCTAAGTTGAAATAAAATAAAGTCTCCTTAGAATAAATCTATGGATTATTAAAGAACTATAACATCCTCCAGTCAATTTATCGAATTTTAAGTCTAGAACATTTAAAGCAGCACACACAACCCTAGCTTTCTTGAGGTCGTTGAACAGACTTAATCCTAGTCTCAGAATGATAAAAAAAAAAGTAAAGAACCCCCATATACAACCATGTACCCTTGTGTCATAACATCTTTGAAGAAGGCGTGGTGAGTAAAGTTCGCAAAAGACGAATGGTTCCCGCGGGAGAGAAATAAATTGTTTTGAAGATCATTTGTTAGAGTTGGAAGTTTGTTTGGAAAAAGATATGACTACATCTCAACCAATTTTTTTAAATTTAGTTCCTGATGTCTCAGTGACCCGCTGTCGCTTTCTTGTGATTGGGAATCATTTCCCTGAAGAGAGTCACAGCGAGTTACTGATAGGCTGGAAACTGATTAAAAATTGGTTGATGTTACCATATCTTTTTCCAAATAAATTGTTGCTATATGTAAATTATTTAGTTTCACTATGTACCATCTCACTATCACTAAACCCTCAAATAATGATTCTATATAAAGCAGAATAGGTAAAATGATGAAAAAGCTATATCCTGAATGCAACTGAATATTAATAGTGTATATTGCTGCTGCTGTGATGGAGATGCATGGAGACATCTGAGACTCTTCTTTGGACACAACAACAACAACTGAATATTGATATCATAGCGCCATCTACTGGAATAAATACCAACTAAACATTATATTATTGAACAAAAATAAATTCTTATCTACTTGGGATTAACACGGATCAATTGAAAAGCTTACCTAACAAACGAGAACAGATTTGATGATATCGGGTAGACTTCCTGACAGCTAGCAACGTCATTGCTGGGCGTCCATCTGTGTTGGCGGGGGTCCAAGCGCAGCTGGTAGACAGCCTGCCTATGTAACGCTCAAAACATTCATAGCGCAATTCTTCCTAAAATGCGATACAACAAAAATCAGGAAGCATGGACACCTTTGGCGGTTCTTTCACTAAAATGGAAGACTAAATAATCTGTGCAAATCATCTGAACTTTATAATCTAACAATGAAAGAAAAAAATGTTTATTTATACACTCATGGACAAAACTTAAGGAAGTGAAAAGTCTTTGATGTTGTCGCCGGTCATCTGTTTATTTGAAGGAAACAAGGACAATTTTGTTCACACTTGGTATCTCGTGTTTCTTCAATAAAGGTCGTTCAGAGATATTGTCTGAATCCCGATATACATGCTAAAAGGTATAACTTCCTCAAGTTTTGTCCATGGGTGTATTTTAGGAGACAACATGATGTAAAGAGTTATTCCCCATTACCGTATATAAAAATATACGCATATATGCATTATGGGCGGTATGATAGATCAAGCCGGATTAGATCAAGCTAGCTAAACCGCAGGGAGGGTTCCCCACTGATGAGCCAGGCCCTCCCATTATTTTTATCATTGAAGTAAGGGAAGTAGAAAAATGTTTGTTTGAGAATAAACATACGCGCTATAAATAGTTTACATTACATTTTCAGTAAATAGTTTTGAATCAAATTTTAATGGCTAATTGGATGTCTCAATCATCAAATGTGAATCAACTCTGGAACTAAACACAAGAACCAGATAAACTATTTATCTGGATCGTCTAACAAGGAAGGGGAGTATGGAAATTTTCCGTTGATTGTCATGTAAATTATACGTGCCTGCTTGCATTGTGAATACATGTATATGCATTTTTGGGTGCGTCTCCAGTCTAGACAACGGGATATCCCTGGGCGTGACAGTTTTTATTTATTTATTTATTATTATCCTTAGTACACGTGGTACAGACCATGATAATCATGGTGGGTAGAAGTAGGCGATTGCTTTTACTCTAAGTGCACCACATGTCTACACTGTGAAAAGCAGTTCGACTTTGCACTTACAAATGTGTCAGAGACCCGTTTGGTTACTTGCACTCGCTGGTGAAGTTGAACTTTTGCAAGATTCGGAGGCCATTGGAGCATTTTTTTTTTTTTTTATCAGAAAAAAAGTGTTCAATGCGAGATTCGTTCCCGGGTCGTAGCGGTCGAAAACCAATGGTTTAGACCATCCTTCCACCGACCTATCAGTTATTTAAATAGGACAAGTGTTGCCCCAACATCCCAATGGAGAATTCTTCCACCATTCAGTCACAATGGACTTGCCTATATGTAAATATCTCAATTTAATTAATGACACCGATGAACATTAGCGCTACATCTATATGTAAGAGATGAAACTATTTATCACGGAGTTTTCTTTTACAAATTAAAAACAAATTTCTCCCATTGTGTCTTTACTGCGTTGAATAACCTAAGTTTAATAAATACATAACTGGCCTTTTGTGAACTATTTGTTGAAGAGTATTGCTCGATGCAAGTATTTACATATATGTCTACTTGTCCTACATTTCCATAATTTGATTAAATACCTTTACAAAGCATTCCTTTACAATGTCGGATACATAAGCTAATTATCCCAGTACAATATAAAGTGTTATGGTAAATTAAATTGGCTGAATCCGCTGGAAGGGTTTATATATATATACAAATATATATGTGAAAAACAATAGAAAAAAATAAATAAAAAGGTCAGGTGTTGATATTTAAAATGATGAAGGCATATCCTGACCAGGAGCACATGTGCTATTTAGATGGCAGAGCGCCATCTAGTGGAACAGAAATCAACTAAACATTGATTTAATCTGTTCCCTGATATTTGGCCAACCCAATTTCTTGATAACTCAAGAAAATCCATCCACGAACGCGTTTCGCGCTGTTGGCGCTCGTCAGCGTGGAGCAGGCTGTACCACTGCGACCAAAATATTTTTGGTCCCAGAGGCTTCTTGAGAAACCAAGAAATGGGTATTTAAGGCCAAATTTGCGTAAATATACATACATACATACAATACATTCTTGTAAACAACTCTTTGATTTGGTTTGTACAAAAGTATTTCTTTCACTAACCTATTTAAATTATGCAACGATTATTTTCCAAAGAGAATGAACCGAAAGAACATGTTCCGGTGTCTGGTGGTAAAATTTCTGTATAATGACAACTAATTGGTTAATTAAATAATTAGTTTTTGCTATAATTGCCACTTTGAGATAAGTACCTAGCAGCTCATATGATTTCCTTTAGTTGGCATCTTATCTCTGAGCCTTAGAAATTATGGCGCCACCTTTTGTCTACAATAGACTCTCTCCAGGTAGTTGGCGACTTCTTGTACGCCCCAGGAACCTGGGTTAACTAAATAAACAATGACATACTTTCGTATCTTTCTTTAGAAACACAAACTTTATTTATTTTCTCAACAGTTTTTGACACTAAATCTTGTATCTTGTAGTATTTTGAAAAGGACTTAGAGAATAAAGAAAATATGAACTGAGCGGTTTTACGAAAAAGGATGGGTCTGAAATATAAATTACACACACACACAGCTTTATTAAGACCATCGGTCTTATTCTTAAGTATAAATTATAGTGAAAAAAATAATACAAATTTGATATTGTACTGGGATAAGGTGCATAAATTCAGAAAGAAAAAAAAAAGGCATCGCCTTATCGTGTAACTGAAAGTTGCTGATGGCTGCTGACGCCATCTATCGGATTAAATATCAACTATTTTTTATTTCTATTTTAATTATTCCATTATTGGCCAAATACCCATTCTTGATTAATCAAGAAAAGCTAACCTCGTATGCGTTTCGGGCTGTTGGCCCTCTTCAGCGTGGTGCAAGCTGTACCTCAACGACCAAAAAACTGGTCATTCGGGCATCCTGAAAAAATCATTGAATGGGTAGCCAGAGTTGTGTGAGAACGTTGGTATACCAAGTTTTCTCCTGTAGAAGGGCGTCTGTGCCCGAAAGCTAGAGAATAAAAATTTTTTGAAAAGACACTTTTCCCTGGAGGCCTGATTGATTTTACTCAATATTGATACATGGGATTATTTTATCGAATTGTCAGCACAAATTTGATTACAAATTTCTATAAATTACAGTGATGAACATTGTAATTTTGGCTTAATACGATAATTAAATAAAGTGTCTTTAAAAAGAACAATAGAGTCGGTGAACGAGTGGGTAACACCCTCTATTCCCGACAGCCATGAACCGGGATTGAATCCCGCGTTAACATTTTGTTTAATATGTGAATAACCATCACATATTATTCATTGTTGTAAATATCATGAACTAGGTTGCTATTTTTGAGCGGTACCTAATAAAGTGATTTTGGAACAGCGTCTTTAAAAGGACGGCAGTTTTAGAAGATTCCCTAACTGCGTGGTATTACTCCATGAAATCGCGACCGCCTCTGTACTGTGGATAAGACCATAGCCTGAAATTTATATAGAGAATGGTCTTTTTTTTTTTCTCTAAATCGTTAACAACGTGTGTTAATCAAGTTCTCTGAATCCGCGCTAGTTATGTAAATATTTTTTTTTTCTAAAAAAAAAAAAAAAAAAAAAACAATCCACATATTTATCACTTATAAATAGTGATATTTTCTAAGAAACTTAGTACAATTAAAGTTAATTACAGCTTTTTTTTTTTTGTGATTCACTTTCTCTAGTAGCAGTTAAAGAACTCTCTAGATTTTGCAATAAATTTTAGATAACAGCTTTCTTTTGATATGGTTCAGGTTCTTTTGATGATCGGCAAAGAAGTAATGTCATTCTGTCACGAAAATGGAGGGATCCACCTTTCTGCCATGGAGAGAAGCCCCTTTAGAGGAGTAGTTAATCCCATTTTTATTTAATAAGATTCTTGTCTTGCTTTTAAAATTTTGATTAATATTATAGCCTTAAATTGAAAAATAAATTTTCTCGTAAGTGAAATAACACCCAAAGTTTTACTAAAAAATCAAATACAGTTAAACCTGTCTATAGCGCTCCCACTAAATAGCGCCTTCCTCTCTATAGCGCCCGATTTTAAACATTAAAATGTAAACATTTTATATTAAAAGTGACCTGTCTATAGCACCCCCTCTCTAATGCACCCTATTTTGGGGAGTCCCAAGAGGGGGCGCTATAGACAGGTTTAACTGTATATAAATTACGTAAATTTTTCACTGTCATTCTCTCTCCTGCGTAGTAGATAACCAAAAATCTTGAGCTAACATCTTGATAAACAAACGGTGATGAATGTATTTCTCTACGCACTTTTTTTTAATTTTAATCTACAATCTTATCAATTTCATATTTTTAAATTTATTTTTAAAATCTACATTTGTGGTTATTATATTTATTTATTTGTTTCTTAAAACAAACGCGATATCCTTGCTATAGATAATTGCGTCGATTTACAATTGTTAAACAGGTATATAGATCATGCTCTGCCATCTAAAAAACACATGTGATCGTGGTCAGGAAATGCCTTCTGTCGTATTTTATTTTTCAATACTCTGTGTGAAAGCTAGATTTGGAATAGGAACTAACCTATAAGTTTTGGTTTTGGCATTCCGTGTTTGTTTTTTTTTTTCTTTCTTGTCTTGCTAAATGCAATAAATAATTCTTTTGTTGCTTTAAAGAGAGTTGTAATTATTTAAAATACTACAATTTATGGTAGCAGAGCGTGGTTCAATTTAAAACTTGAGAAAAAGCGAAAATATTTTATCAGAAGTTTGATACGTTTATTCTAATCGGTAAACAAAGATCTCTTCTGCATCAAGGTATGTAAATTTTGAAATATGTTTCAATAGAATTTGAATTATATTGTTAAAAGAAAGTTTTAAATATAAGGATTGAAAAAAAAAACACATTTTTGAATTATAAACTACCTTTAAACTATATTGTTTAATTTTAAAAAGTTGAAAAACAAGGCTAAAATGGATTGCATTTTTTCGCCAACGACAAAAATTGAACCTTTAACAGGAACAAATTATCCGATTTGGGCTTTAAAAGTCGGAGCACTTTTACGTGGAAAGAAATTATTTAAATGCGTAATTTCGGATCCCGAGCCTGATATAAAAGATGAAGTCGCTTGGCAAATATGGAGTGAAAAGAATGACGAAGCCTTTGGAATTATAGTTACAACTCTATCAGATGAACAAGCAGGAATGTTTCTAGATGAAACTAAAGCAAAGAAAGTATGGGATGAATTAAATAAAATCTACACGGGCAACCTAGAAGATAAGATCATTGATATTAGACTTGAACTTAAGAATATCAAGATGAAAAATAATGAATCCATTAACGAATATATGGCTAGAGCCAAAAAATATTGCCTCTCAAAGTTCTTCACTCGGACACCAAATATCCCAAAGAGAACTAGCGTTTCATATTGTGCGAGGTATCCATCCAAGATTGGAAAAGATCGCTGTTGTACTGAGAACTAGAAGAGACTTAACTCTTGATGAAATTCGGCAGTCACTTAGAGAGGAAGAGAATCGAATGAATTCTAAGATGAATGGGAGTCATTCTGATGAAAATGAACAGGCTTACAGAAGTAAAGACGAAGAAATCACTATCAACAGAATCGACAAAAGGAGTGTTTTGTTTGCCATAAAAAAGGACATTTAGCTAAAGATTGCTGGTTCAAAAATAAGCGAACTCAAGAACAACATGGGAAAAGAAATGCAAATTCAAATACGAACTATAACAAACAAAATTTCAGAAATAATGCGAATACCGTCTCAAGCAAGCCTGCGGAACAAACTTTCAATACCAGCACAGATCGAGTTTTTGAAAACTCCTCAAATAATTATAGTCAGATACAAACCTGGTGTCTTGACTCAGGGTGTACTACGCACTTATCCCCACACTTGGACTGGATGGAAAATGTAATGCCTTATGAAAGTGAGATAAATTTGGCAGAAGAAGGTAAAGTTACACATGCTACAGCTAAAGGTGATATCAAGGTTTCTACTTGTACCGAAAACGGAATTGAGAATGTTCAAATTAAAGGAGTTCTGCATGTACCTAACTTGAGGTCTAATCTTTTATCAATATACGAATTAACTAACAAAGGAAATACTGTAATTTTCAATAGAGATGGAGCAAAGATTTACAATGAACAGGATGATTTAATTGCAGAGGCTCAAATCCAGGATAGGATGTATGTAATGGAAACAAGGTCCAGAGATGAATACTCGGAAAAGACGGAGAATGTCATGACCACAAAAGATGATTTCTCAAATGACAATATCAGCTTGTGGCATAGAAGACTGAATCATTTGAACGAAGCGTACATGAAAGAGATAATTCAACGGAATGTGGTATTGGGGTTTAATGTTAAATTTAAGATCTTGCCAGAATGTGAACTTGTATAATGGGGAAATTGACTCGACAACCTTACCATCCCGTTACCACCAACTGTACAACCAAACCCCTTGAATTGGTGCATATGGATTTGTGTGGTCCAATGCCATACCAATCTCTAGGTGGATCAAAATACTTTATTGTTCTGGCTGATGACTTCAGCCGAAGAACCTTTATCTACTTTCTGAAAAACAAAGATGAAACTTTGGGGAAGTTTGAAGAATTTAAGGCAAGAGTGGAAAATGAGCTAAACCTGAAAATAAAGGATGTGCGAACTGATAATGGCACAGAGTTCACTAATCACAGATTCAAGAATTTCTTAATTAAAAATGGAATACACCACCAACTCTCCACCACCTACTCGCCACAAAGTAACGGAGTTGCGGAGAGAGTAAACCGAACCCTAATTGAAACAGCAAGGACATTATTGTTTGATTCAGGATTACCCATGGCTTTCTGGGCGGAGGCAGTCGCTACTGCATCATATGTCAAAAACTGTACTCCACATAGGTCAATCAAGCTTGATACACCAATGGAGAAATGGAAAGGAAGAAAACCCTCCATTCGACATTTCAGAATATTCGGTTGTTTGGCGTTTTGGCCCATTACACAACAACATAGAAGTAAATTTATGCCTAAAAGTCGAAAAGGTATTTTTGTAGGCTATTCTCTGAAAAGAAAGGCTTATCGAGTGTATGACATAATCATTAAGAAAATAGAAGTAAGATCAGTAAAATTTGTCGAAAATGAGAAAGGAATTGATTATGCAAAAAATCTTCAAGAAGACACAAATTACGACCATTTTTCATATAAAAAGGAAGAGGAAAATGATAATGAAATCGACCTTCGGACGCGTCCAGAAACCTCAGAACTAAATGAAGAAACGATTCCCACGCTAGACGAACCTAACGTGGAAAGAATTGTAAGGTCAGGTCGCAAAAAGGGAGATACACAAAAAGTTTTAGAGCAAAACTGAGAGGAGAAGAAATGAAATTGCTTGAACAAGGCGTTCGACGTTCGCAAAGAATAAAAGAAAGAAATAACGTGAATTTTATATTAGAACCAGAAGAACGTATTCCCGAAAATTATAAGGAGGCGATTAACTGCGAGAATAAATATGAATGGCTCGAAGCAATGAAAGAAGAACTTTACTCTATTAACAAACATACAGTATGGACTCTCGTTCAAAGAGAAAAGAATATGAAGGTCATAAACTGCAAATGGATCTTTAGCATAAAGAGTACGCCTGGTGAGGGTGTTTATAGAAGAAAAGCTAGATTAGTTGCTATTGGTTGTAATCAAAAATATGGCGTAGAATATGAGGAATCTTTTTCACCAGTGATCAGAAAAGAAAGTCTTCGTGCAATTGTAGCCCTAGCAGCTCAGTTGAATTTGGTTATAACATCATATGATGTGAAGACCGCCTACCTTTACGGAGAATTGAAGGAAACTATTTTTATGAAACAGCCGGAAGGATTTGTTGAAAAAGGTGAAGAAGACAAAGTTTGCAAATTGTTAAAAAGTATATATGGACTTCCACAATCGGGACATTGTTGGAATAAAAAGATCACAACGAGATACTGATACAACTGGGAATGGAAAGATCGCAATATGATCCATGTGTGTACACTTTTAGAAAAGGAAAGGAATATGGAATATTGGGTTTATACGTGGATGATCTAATAATAGCCGGAACGGATAAAACCTTTAATGAAAAACTAGCATCAGAGATAGGAAGATTTGTTACTTTAAAAGAAAAAGGAGAGAATGAACCTTTCATTGGTATAGAGATAAAGAAAACAGAATACGGTTTTTATCTATCACAAGCCCATTATATCGATAAAATCTTGAAGAAATTTGCACTCGAGGAATGTAACATTGTACAAACTCCGGGAGATCGAGACCAAAGTTTTGATGAATGTCAAGAGTCCAAACCAGTAGACAGGACATTGTATCAAGATATGATCGGATCCCTGATGTATTTGGCAACCGGAACTCGTCCAGATATTTCTTTTAATGTGAGCAATTTATCCCGATTTTGCAATGATGCAAGAGAAGTACATTTAACAGGTGTTAAGAGAATATATAGATACCTGAAGGGCACCAGAGATAAAATGTTAAGATACAAGCCATCAGAAAATAGCATTCTTGTCAGCACAGATGCAAGCTGGTGTTCAACAAGTGACGCAAAGTCCTATTCCGGATACACAGTTAAACTGGGAAACAACCTGATCAGTTGGAGAAGCAAGAAACAAAGTTTGGTAGCACTGTCTACATGCGAAGCCGAACTGATTTCGATATGCGAAGGGATCTGCGAAGTAAAATGGATTAAAGGACTTTTAGAAGAACTATGTAAGGATGCAAACTTTCCTACAACGCTTAAAACAGATAGTCAATTTGCTATCAAGTGGATTAAATCTGAAAAAATAACTTCCCGGACGAAACATATAAACCGAAAATTGTATTTTGTAAAAGATGCTGTGGAAGAAGGAACAATCGACCTTGAATTTGTTAGGAGTGACGAAATGGAAGCGGACCTATTAACAAAGAGTCCTCCCAAGGTGAAACTTAAAAACTGTATAAACTCTCTTGGACTTGTTTGATAGAAGCTTCCACACAGGGGAGGGATTGTCGTATTTTATTTTTCAATACTCTGTGTGAAAGCTAGATTTGGAATAGGAACTAACCTATAAGTTTTGGTTTTGGCATTCCATGTTTTTTTTTTTCTTTCTTGTCTTGCTAAATGTAATAAATAACTCTTTTGTTGCTTTAAAGAGAGTTGTAATTATTTAAGATACTACACCTTCTTTATTTTTAATAGATCATTATGCAAGAAAAAAAAAGAGAAGAAATGATTAGATAGATAGGAACCTGAAGCATTTGGTAAGAGCGAGGTCAACTATGGATACCGCGTGTTAAAGACAGGAAATTCGTTCGACTTTACAACAAACCTAAACTACAACTTACAACCCCCCCCCCCCCCCCCCCCATGCAGAAATGCTTTTGTTTCTCCCTAAGACAGATGAAAGCCCAAAGAAGCTAACATTTGAAAACTTTGAGAGAATGTAGAATTTTGGGCTTTACATTTATTTTTGTTGTTATTTTTAAATAACAAGAGCGATAATAATTTTTACATTTTGTTGTTGTTTAGCATTGTTTCCATTATTGAAAGACTAACAAAATATACTTTTTGACCTCATTCCCAATTCTATCGATGTTTTGGGGCGATACTATTCGTCTATTTATTAAAACTATATCCCTTATAAATGTTTTCATAATTGGTTTTCTCTTTGAAGATCTTTCTTTCTGATACAAGGGTCGAATATGGAATGTGTAAATATCTAAAACTAGACTATTTATATTTAAATTAAAAGTATATGGGGTTTCAAGCGTCAAAAAAGAGAAAAATATTGTAAAGAGTGTTATTACACTATCCATTTATACCTCCTACTTTGATTGTTTACTGTAAAATGTTTAGTGAAACTGGTACCCAGGAGTCTGGGATACACACAGCTAAAAGTTAGAAAATCTCATTTTATTTGCGTACTTTATAATTGTATTACTTTAAAATTTGAACTTTACTATTAAAGGGCATATATATTTTTTAATTGCATATGAAAAAGCTAGATTTTTATAAGTAAAGTTGAAGAACTTTTAGCTCGAAAGCTAGCTCTTTTGGAGTGCAATTAAAATATACTATTTTCAATCTAATTTTTAAGCCTTGATAAAATTTTAGATATCATCCTATTGCAACTAAATGTTCTTAACTAAATTATTGCGTCCTGAGCATATACTTAGTAAATAAACATTGAAAATAGAGTACTCAAAGTTTCTTTTGATAGTAAATACTTGCAAATTGTTCTTAAAACATGACATTTTAACATAATAGTTTGTGCGATTGATCTTTTTTATTACTTCATTTAATTGGTATTTTTCAACTTATAAAACTTTTAATTAGACAATTTTAATTTATATCTAGACATTTTTCATTTTAATTTAGACATTTTTCTTTCTAATTTAGGTACATGGACTTTTTGCAATTATTTGATTGATGTATATCGTATAAATCCTTTGCAACTATTTCACAATCTAACATGGACTTATTATTAAAATGAAAAATGTCTAAATTAAAATGAAAAATGTCTAAATATAAATTAAAAATGTCTAATTAAATGTTAAAAACACACCTATATATAACCATAAGTCAAATATTTCCTTGACCTTACTGACCTTAAACTTTGTAATGAAGTAGTGTGAATTATATATTTTTTAATAATTTACATTTCTAAAAGAAAAATAATAATTTTTAGTTATTTACTAAACTCAATGACCTTTTTCTCTATTTTTAATCTGTTCTAAATTGAATGACGTCACAGAGATAAGCGCATGCGTAACGGTACAGTCGCATGTTTGTGTTTATTTGGTCCTGGCGCTAGGTTTACATCAAGATGATGGAAGAAGAGGACGATTATCACTATGGCATCCCCAGCTCTGCAAGCTCAGAGGGGTAAATTTAAAATTATCTCTCTACAGTAGTTTCGAATTTGTCCTTCGACCACGTTCAGACTTGTCATATTGTACTTAAGCCTAACATTACCTTGCGCCGGTCATTGTACATCCTAATCTAGCTCATTATTTCGTTATCGTTTGTTAATTCTTTTATCCCGTCTAATTTTTTCAAAAATTATTATAACGTGATTCCCACATGTTTTATAATATTCAAAATGATTTTATATATTTTCAAGTAGCTTCAACATTTTGTTTTTACACTTTAATAAAAAATATATTGTCGCATTGCTATCTAACTTTATAGCCAAGCGAACTTTACACCTAAATAGACGTATGAAAAATTTTGATATAAAAGCACACATTAGTGAGCACAAATTAATACATTCTATCTTAGATATTTTAAATTATTATTATTATTAACCCTTTTTTTCAAATTTCGTCAATATCTTTTTTTTTTTTGGCATTTAAATTTTAAAAAAGTGAGGTATTCAAAAATAATATTTAATGGGATTTGGGTGGTATAATTATAAAAATAACTGGGTTCTAAATATTGCCCTCAAAGAATGGATTTATGTGAAAGGCTACTACAATAAGAGGTATATATAAGTTATCAACAGTAATCTTTAAAAGGTCATCATTGTTCACAAATTTTATTTTTATAAAATAAATGATGTCCAAGTAAGATTTACAAAAGGGACAATTATATGCTTTTTATTTGAAATACTTTTACTATTATTGGCAAATTACAATTTTAATTTAATTGACATCATCATTAGATTTTACATGTATGTGGACACATTATTGACTGATTGACTCATCCATTGATGAGCTCTACTCATCCCCAGAAGACACCATCAACAAACTACAAGCTTGATACCCTAATTTGATTGAGTGGAGATAAGAAAGAAGAATACATGTATGTGATTTTTATAAATTATTCTCCAGTAGTAAACCCTCTTAGTTGTTTCATCAAATTATTTTCTTAGATCATTCTACTTCATGTTGATTTTCATATATTCCATGAAAACAAACTTACTAAAGAAAGCATCTCAGTAAATACATACTTCCATGAGCCTTCCATAGGTTCCTGTTTTTTTTTAGAACAAGCTTTTACATTAAAATAAGACCAATCTAAACACAATGAAACCTTGATCCAATCTAAATACAGTGGAACCATGATCCAAATACAGTTGATACAACAACAGCTTCTTTTATAAAAGCAACTTGGTTCCTAGTTCTAACAATAGTTGGTGATACAGCTGTTGGTGACATGCTGCTGAGTGATCAATTTAAGTCATCAATATTTTATCAAATATCTCAAGTGCAGCCATGATAATCATGATGTATGACTTTTTATGCTTATGAGGTGATACAGCAGCGTATTTACAATTAGAGAGGAGACAAAATGAATTAAATCTAGAAAAAAGAAGTGAGGACATATCGGTCATTAAAGTCTGAGAGGCAAGGCCTTCAGCCAGTTCAGGGCTTCCGGGGTGACAGAATGGAGATTTGGTACAGCTGCTGTATTGTCCGTGAGGTCAAGAGACGTACGGACCTCTGTGGTGTTGATCTCTTGGCGGAACGACTTGGAAGTCGGACTCGGGCCCCCCCACTACGGCAAAGTGGATCAACTTCGGGGGGGGGCTGATTTTACTGATTAAGATGCCTGAATCCCTTTTGGTTACTTGGCACTTACTGGTGGGGTTAAACTTCTGCAAGAATCGGGGGGCCCTTTGAAGCACTTTCTTCGGGAAAAAAAAAAGGGCCTTGGATTCAGTCCAAGGTCTTGGCTGTCAATAACACAGTTGATGACAGCTTATACCACTCCCCCCCCCCAATGTCATTGTTTGGTCTTGTTACCTTGTGTTTGGGGGTCGGTGGAAGGATGGTCTTAACCATTGGTTTTCAACCGCTACGACCGGGGATTAAATCCTGCATTTAGCACTTTTTTTCTGATTAAAAGTAACCAAAGGGGGCTCTTGCACATTTGTAAGTGCAAAGTCTAACTGCTTTTCATATGTGTAGACACGTGGTACACTTACAGTAAAAGCAGTCGCCTACTTCTACCCACCATGATGGTCTGTACTAGGGATAAGAAAAAAACACCTTGTGTTTAACTTATGCATTAATAGTTGTCATCATCAGGTCAAATAGATTGGTGTAATCATGGCTGGATGCCATTGCTTCCACTAACATGTAACTTTCCACACTGGGATATAATCAGCACCAACCACTAGGTGGGTTTATCTTGAGATAAGGCAAGTTTAAAACAAGGCCGTTGTAAGGTGGTTATTGGAAGTCCACATTGTTGCCTAACACAACTCCTTAGTCCTCTGTGCTGTAATTTTTGGTATGATATCTCCCAGAAATTGCAGCAAGGCTGACAAGTTCTAATAGGTTTGAAAAGAAAGCTTTGGTTCCCTCTCACTCTATTTATACATTCAAGGCCTTTCACTAATAGAAGCAGTGAGATGTTATTTGCCTGACTTCAAATTCTTAAAAGGTAGTAGACCATAGGATTGCCCTTTTCTAAACCATTTGTGAATTCTTCTTTAAAACCTACATAGCACCATTGAAATTTAGATGCATTTGAGACAGGCTTAAACTATAATACAGTATAATCCCGCTAAAATGAACCTGGGATATAGTGAACCTTCCCTTATAACGAACCTGAAATAAACCATGGCTATAGTGAACCAAAGGTTCAGTCCCATTTGGGTTTGCTAGAGAGGGGTTTTACTGTAACATAAAAATGTATTCTCACAGGAATTGTGATTTTTAATACAGTAGAACCTCCCTTTAAAGGACACCTAATTTCAGAGCCAAAGTGTCCTTTACAAAGAGGTGTCCTCTTACCGGAGAGTTACTAAATTGTGAAAATGGTAATTTTGCAAATGAAAACTGCCTTTTGTAGAGAAGTGTCCATTAAAGGGAGGTTCTACTGTAACTTATTTTTAGGGATTAAGTTGATGATTCTCATTTTTATTCAAATATTTCAATTTATTTAAATATATAATTTTTATTGTGTAGGTTTTCTAAGGTCATTGAGAATTGCCTAATACACACACACACACACACGCCTTTTTATTGGGGCATCCAACCCTATACATGATTCCCCTCTACAGGATTTAGCAAAGGAAGATATTTCGAAAGTAAAAACTAGAATACAGGAAGTAATAAGGAAAAAGAAAAGCGAGAAGAAAGAAAAAAAACAAACAAAAATAAATATAACCATATATACAAAAAAAAAAAAAACATACAGAGCAAAAGGAACCATACATGATTAAATATTTAAATTAAAGTACCAATGTTTAAAATATGTCAAGGCTAGGATATCATTGAGAGGGCTAGTGTTGAATCAGCCGCATTCAATCTTCGTTTTCTTCCTCCAAGCAAACCACGACATTCGGCGCATCCATTGTTCTCCAACGGACATTGACTGCGGCCTTGTAGAATTTATATAAACCGAGGGAGAGACCCTGATCAACCATCAGTGTGTTCATCCAGCTGCAAATTTGTTGGCAGTCAGGTTGAGACCAGGGTAAGTCACCCAAAATTTCTTTCCTCTGTTTCTCTAAGCAAGAGCATCCAAATATTATATGCATAATTTCGTCTTGGATTCTGTTTTTACACAGATCGCAGGTTAGAGTCAAATCAGTTTTCCAGCGATTTGAACGATTTTCTGGGAAGATCGTCCAAAGGAGTCTCAGTTGTGCAAAAAATCTTTTAATTGCTAGAGGAATAGTGTGAATTGCCTAATAAGAAACTTAAAAGTAACTCTTGACTTCAAGAGATGACATGGGTTTATAACAACAAATTACTAGACAACAACAATTTTTTTTTATTTCAAAGCTTAAATATGAGGAGTGTCCTGCATAATATTGATCATTTAATGGTAAAAAAGATGTGATTTTTAAAATATGTTTTTCAATGGATTGGTGGTCCAGCTTACTGTCACCATCTGACTAGTGATGTAATGGTGGGGGGCATGATGACATGATGTATTTTCATAACCCCATGGGGCAATCAATCCATGTATAGTGTAATGTAATATAATTAAGCAATTACAGTAGATAACCTCCATGAGAGGACACTCACACTAAAGGACACCTCTCTATAAAGGACAGTTTTCATTTGCAAAATTATCATTTTTACTATTTAGCAACTCTCCGGTAAGAGGACACCTCTCCCTAAAGGACACTTTGGCTTTGCAATTAGGTGTCCTTTACAGGGAGGTTCTACTGTAACACTTATCGATAAGATAAAATATTTCTTTACCTCAGAGATAAAATCTCAAAAAATGTTAATATTAATTTTACACAATAGAGGTGACAAGAAGTTTTTGTGAATCGTGATTCAGCAACAGATTATAAATAATTCAGTGATAAATGTTACAATATCATTAAAGATAATACATTGAAATAAAATGTTAGTGGGGGTTGATATTCCATGTGCTGCCACAATTTTATAATTAATGATCAACTCTGTGTGAAATTTAGACAAAGGAGTGTCCTAGAGAGAGCTGTATGTGACACATTTAAATCCTTCCCAATGTACGTGGATATCCCCCCGTGTTATCTCAGGTGGCAGCACCATCACCATGTTTCTATAAAAAGTGACCTTCAGATCCTTATTTATATATAATACACTAATTAAAAAACATCTTTCTTATCTCCACTCAATCATATTAGGGTATCAAGCTTGTAAAGCTTGACAACCATCATGACTGGGTGAAGTAGAATGTGTCTGCCTTTGTCATTAAGACTGGGAGCACTTCTCAGTGGCAGGCCGACTTAGCTCCAAAAGAAATGGCCGCCTCTGACATGAGGAACATACGCCATGTGCAGCCGCTCCTAACATGGGAGTACAAACGCTGCTCATCCTGTATCCTTGGAAAAAACATCATTCACATAAATAAAAATTCTTGTACAACATGTGAACCGTACAAAGGCCTCAATGTAAAAGAGTAATGGACAAAGTAATATCTGTTTGGAGAACTCCCATAGTATTGACAGTCAAGTTTTATGATCATCGTGAACTTATAGATGTATATAGGTGCTTGATTACATGTATACAGTTCATATATAAAGACATGTTTGGAAAAATGTATTTTTGCATAGTGTGAGCAGAGTGGTGATAATCACAGGTAGCTTCTATTACAAATGTGGTCATGCAAGGGGAATCAATTGCTTCTTATGGACAAGTCCAACCCTGCATATGAATAATTTGTATTTACAAAAGTGCTCCTATATCCTCTCTATATAACACACCAACCTTACAAGGGGCCATTTTGTAAATGCCAGGTAGCCTTGCTATATCATTAATTATCTTGAGAAAAACTACCCTGTAAATGGACACACCCTAGAGATGACCACTGCTGGATGAACTGACAGCTGGTTGTGTTCACAGCGGGAGCACAGATGAACTGGACATGGTGGAGACCCCTGAGGTCTTGCCAGGGTCCCCAAGGCCCCGAGAGAAGAGGGACCGGCTCTGGAAGCAGCCCTCCAGCGGCCTGAAGCAGTCTACAGTGCTGCAGACCAAGCAGAGAGCTATCTATACAGCTGGTAGACCCCCATGGTACAACACACAAGGCCAGCTTGTGGAGCCCTTTGTCATTGGTGAGCACATCCTTGGCTAGATTGGTACACCTGACCTAACAGCGGTCCTATATTTACAGCAGCATTGGTACCACTCTCATTTGTCACAGCAATAATTGGTAAAAGGAAGTACAAGAAAATAAGATCTAATCCAAATAAATTGATAGTGTGTATTGTTTTGGTAACAGCATTGTTACCAAAATATCACACATTGTTAATTTATTTTGATTAGGTCTTTATTTTTTCGTAGTTCTAATCTATAATCCAAATTGTGCCTTATCATAGTAAAAGGAAATGTTGAACAGCACATGTTAAATTTTGTCATCTCTGGAGGAGGTTGGATTAATCTTGTCCTTTTTATTGTTTGAAAGTGGAAAATGTTCTACTTGATAATTTTCCCTTTGTACATTTTTTCTACATTAAAAAAAAAAAGCTGTAAAAATACATCCTCTTCATAATTAAAAAGAGAGCACACAACTTCAGCATACAACCTTCTTAGTCCTTTGGCAGAGCTGACTGCTATAGGGCGCGTCCCCAGGTGGCAGATAGGGGAACGACCTTCAGATATGAAGGCCAGCTGTGTAACAAGCAGAATAACTGACGAATAAGCAGTCACGGACCAACAGCAGCATTGTTAGAAGAGGAGTAGACCTCTTTAAAAATCCTGACTTCAACTGACCCGGTTGATAGACCTCAGCAAAGGTCCCACTACAGGGATACGAAGGAGCTGTGTCTGTACTCATGTTAAGAGTCGGCAGCAAAGGCGTCTGCTTTCATGTTAGGGACGGCCTCAAACTACAGGCAAAGTCAGACTTTCACCAAAGTGTGCCTGGATCATGGTGCCATGATCAACGAAAGCTACACCCCATTCCCTCATGGAATTCGTGTAATCTTTACACAAGGGGATAAGAAACAACAACAACCTCCTTAGTTCAATCCGCCATAATTCAAATCCCCCCAACCAAATTGTCTACCTTATGTTTAGAACATTCTCTCAATATTGAATCAAAAGAGAGGCCTGTGACTAGTTGGAAATAATATGTTCCTCAATATCTTTAGAAACCATCTGAAACTGACACTAGAAGCTTCACTGCTGCAGGGCTCTGTGGAGGCAGTGCCTCTGGCAAGACCACCCTGGCTGAGAAGATCATTGAAGAACTGAACGTACCCTGGGTCACCCTTCTCAGCATGGATTCCTTCTACAAGGTTGGTATGACATGCTGGTGCTTAGAATTTGTTCTCTATGGCATTGACATTTAGAATAACTATCCCACACACCATCTGTGTATTGTTAAATATAAACTTTTTATAACTCTTTGAAGTCAAGTTGCATATGAGAGCCAGGCCCTCCCAATATCTTTGCAGTAAGGCCAATGGAAAATGTATTTTATTTTAAAAAGAAACTGCTGTTATATATATATATATATAGTACCTTGATAAAGTGTTCAGCCAACTGAAATATTGGTAAAATAAATTATATTTTGAACCAATATATGCCTTTTTAATTAAAGATTTAATTATTGATTGTTCTATTTTCAAAAATATATATATATGAAAAAAGGCATCTCCTTATCGTGCAACTGAAAGTTGCTGATGGCTTGCGCCATCTATCAGAATAAATATCAACTATTCTCGTTGATTTTTAATTATTCCAGAATTGGCCAAATACCCATTCTTGATTAATCAAGAAAAGCTAACCACGTACGCTTTCAGGCTGTTGGCCCTCATCAGCATGGTGCAAGCTGTACCTCAACGACCAAAATATTGGTCATTCAAGGCATCCCGAAAAATCATGAAACGGGTAGTTAAGGCCAGAATTGCGTGAGACTGCGACACAATGTGAAAAAATAGTACAATGTGATATTGTACTGGGATAAGGTGCATAATTATGAAAAAAGGCATCTCCTTATCGTGCAACTGAAAGTTGCTAATGGCTTGCGCCATCTATCGGAATAAATATCAACTATTCTCGTTGTTTTTTAATTATTCCAGAATTGGCCAAATAGCTTGTACCACGCTGATGAGGGCCAACAGCCCGAAACGCGTCCGTGGTTAGCTTTTCTTGACTAATCAAGAATGGGTATTTGGCCAATTCTGGAATAATTAAAAATCAATGAGAATAGTTGATATTTATTCCGATAGATGGCGCAAGCCATCAGCAACTTTCAGTTGCACGATAAGGAGATGCCTTTTTTCACAATTATGCACCTTATCCCAGTACAATATCACATTTGTACTATTTTTTCATATATATATATATATTAAAAAACGAAAGAAAAAAATAAAAGATAAAAAGATCAGGGGTTGAAATCAATAATTAAAATGGCATATCCTGACCAGGAGCACATGTGCTTTACAGAAGGCAGAGCGCCATCTGGGGGAACAGAAATCAACTAAACATTGATTTAGCCTGTTCCCTGATATTTGGCCAACCCAATTTCTTGATAAATCAAGAAAAGCCATCCACGAACACGTTTCGCGCTTTTGGCGCTCGTCAGCGTGGAGTAGGCTGAACCATTGCGACCAAAAAAGATTTTTTGATCCCAATGGCTTCCTGAAAAACCAAGAAATGGGTATTTAAGGCCAAATTTGCGTAAATTCACTTAGCACATTAAAAAAACGAAAGAAAAAAATAAAAGATAAAAAGATCAGGTGTTGAAATCAATATTAAAAATGGCATATCCTGACCAGGAGCACATGTGCTTTACAGAAGGCAGAGTGCCATCTGGTGGAACAGAAATCAACTAAACATTGATTTAGCCTGTTCCCTGATATTTGGCCAACCCATATACATTATATGGGATAAATTAGATAATAAAAAAGCATATATTGGATTCAATAAAATATTTAAAAGATTAAATCTTTTATTAAATCCAATATATGCCTTTTATTATCTAATGAATTAAATATGAATTTCTCTATTTTCAAAATATATATATATATACAGTATAACCTTGTTAATTTGACAATGCCAATTCAACACTCTACGATAATATGATAATGTTCTGATGCCCTGACCACCAGCCTATCAAATAACAAACCGTAATTCAATACTATCGATAATACGACACTTCTGATAGTTCGACCATTTTAAAATTTGAATTTCGACAGTTGAATGTTTTTTTACATCCAACTTTACCGCTAAAAAGGTATTACGGCGGCAACGGCGGGCGCCGATAGGATCGTGCCTGCGCACTTTTGGTCTCTGTTAGCTTAAATTTCACTTTGCAATGCCGTTGCGCAATGTCACGAGTGTTATTGTTTTTTTTTACGCTGGAATTTAGGCATCGTGCGCTAATTAATTATATTATTTTCTTTTTAAATTTCAGCATTGAAATATTTTTATTATTTAAAAATTTACAAATAATTCCCATTTAAATAATTTTAGAAAATGTAGCCACAATGATTATGATAACATTTTATTTCAATATTCCATTTCCGTGTTATTATAAAAGATTTAAACACAAAATCAATAACACCTGCAGCAGCATTTATGTCTCCCCCACGACCTCATCATCAAAGAACTCAGAAAACTCCTGGCTTCTTCCGATCTCCCCCATACCAACAGTTGCACCATCACAGACCTATTCCAAATATGCTTGAATATGAACACCCTTGAATTTGACGGTCATTACTACCTGCAGAAGAGAGGTTCCCCCATGGGTAGCCCTTTATCGAACATAGCAGCTGAACTCGTAATGTCTGGTCTTGACTCCTGGATCACGAACCGTGATGACCTAGGAATTAAATTATGGATAAGATATGTCGATGACATATTTTGCATGTATCCCAACGCTAATAACTCCCTCATCACAGATGCCCTCAACGCATATCACGAATGCCTAAAGTTCACCCAAAACCAGGACAAAAATGGTGTCATCCCGTTTCTGGATGTGCTGGTCATCAATACCGGCAGCAACATAGAAACCACGGTATATTACAAACCAGAATTTAACCCCACGTATATTCATTATGGTTCTCATGCACCTGCATCTCATAAGATCACAACTATCAAAACACTAACAAAAAGGATCTCTACTCATTGTTCTCTAGAAATCTTTAGGACGGTCGAGAGAAATAACATTTATCGTAACCTTTCGTCTTTCGGTTATCCCATAGATTTTATCCGGCGCCATACGTACCAACAACGTACATATACAATCCCAAACGTTTACAAATCGACTTGCGTTCTCCCGTATTCCGAAACCAACGTTGATATTGCCCGTTTCTTGAGAAAATACGGTGTTCGCACGCATTTTAGTAATTCACCTTCCGTCGAACTCAAACTCCGGCATCCCATCACAAAAAGTTCTATAAAGCAGGACCCACTATCCGCCTCTAACGCAGTGTACAAAATTAAATGCTCAAATTGCGAACTACATTATGTTGGTGAAACCGGCAGAACCATAGAAATCAGGACTAAAGAACACAATAGAAACATCATGAACAAAGACAGCCGTTCCCAGATTTATCAGCACATGGCAGAAACACAGCATTCATTTGATTTCACAGACACCCAATGTATTTACAGTAACATAAGCGGAAAATATCAACGACTGGTCCTGGAGGCTTTGGTTTCCAATAAAATTCCAAGCCTCAATAGAAAAATAGAACTACCCCCGCAGTACATAGCTTTTTGTAATAGCATGGACCCCGCATAAGGAAGTTTAACCTCAATTGTTTTCCCGAATTATGTATATATTTTATTTATTTTAAACTTATTTTAAACTGGATTTCTCGCTCGCTCTCTAGGTGTGTTGATACGTGCTTGTTCGTGGCAATTCTGCTTTAATTTTCAAATCTTACTTAGGTGGGTATATTTACCTCTCCACATATATATATATATATATTTTTTTTTTTTGGATTACCTGAAGAAAAAGCATTTTGCTTGAAAGCTTGTAATTTTAATTTTAATAAAAAGAAACTCACCACCATATTTTTCGTTTTCTCTTTTAACAATAAAGGCTCTTTGTTATTTAAAAGACATTTCAGAGGAAGAAAGACATGCATGTCTTTTAAAAATAGACCATCTAGAATACATCCTGAATATGGGATTTCGGTGAAAAACAGACATCTATAAAGGATTTTTAAAAAAGATCTTCATAATTCTTTTTAAATAATATTTTTAATTTTTATTTTCCATATTTATTTCCTTTCAACTGCTATATTATTCAATAAGAGTAAAATATTATTTGTATTTATGTTTTGAAAATATGTATTATTGCCATTTTGTCACAGATACTAAAAGTTAATCATGAAAAGTACATACACAATGTTTTAAATTAATATCACTAATTTATATTACAAAGCTATTTTTAAAAAGTATTATTTTAGTGAGTTAGATGATTATCTAATCATCCTACTTTAATTCAACACTTCCTTTAATTCAACCGAAAGCTCTGATCCCTTGGGGTGTTTAATTAAAGAGGTTCGACCGCAAATCTTTTTTTTTTTTTTTCAAAAACTAAGAACTGTTAATATTTTAAAAAAGTATCCCTAAAGTTTATCCTAATTTTTGTTTAGTTTACCCAAGTACACGCACATGGTACAGGCCATGATAATCATGGCGGGTAACTAACGGCTGCTTTTACTCTTAAGTGCACCCCATGTCTACACAATGTAGAAATCAGCTTAATGATAAGGCACAATTTGGATTATAGATTATAAACACAAGGTAATAAGACCAAATAAATAAATAGTGTGTGATGTTTCGGTAACAAGCGTTGTTATCATTGTCACCATTCAGTACTTTTGTTTGAAGATGGTAACAACGCTGTTACCGAAATGTCACACACTATTTATTCATTTGGATTTGGTCTTATTACCTTGTGTTTGAAATCAGTTTAACTTTTGCCTCTAAAGGATATCAGTCTTGTTTGGTTACTTGTACTCACAGGTGGGCTTTTGCAAGAAGCAGCAGGGGCCATTGAAGCAATACACCTATCCCCCGATTTACACGGTAGATACGTTCCTGAGAAAAACGTGTAAATCGGGGATAGGTGTACACAGAAATAAAAATAAAATGCATTGACAGGTTAAAATATGTAGTCAGCACATAAGCTCGGGATTCCTCGTGAGATGTGTACACAGCGCATGTGTTCAATCACAGTAGCATTTAGTATAGTGTGTAAAAACATATTTGGAAAATCGTGTAAAAGCGAAAACGTGTAAAAAAAGTGCCGTGTAAATCGGGGGATAGGTGTATTTCCTTCATAAAAAAAGTACAAATTAATGTGTGGGTGGTGGCAGGTGTTGGACCAGGAGGAGCACGAGCTGGCCCACAACAACAAGTACAACTTTGACCACCCCGATGCCTTTGACTTCAACCTGCTCATTGAGACGGTCCGCAAGTTAAAGGAGGGCAAGAGGGTGGATGTCCCCATCTACAACTTTGTCACCCACTCCAGGGAGAAGAGAATGGTTCGTATTTATCCTGGTGCAATCAAGGTTTCTTTTATAGTTCTGCCAGGTGCATGTTGATGGTGAAAATATAGTCCCACCACCATCATAACATTTAAACTTTTGTAAAAAGTAATTTACTCCATCCTTTCTATTTTACATCTCTTTCAACACACATTTTTTTTAAATTTATTATTATTCCAGTAAAAATAAACTTGATACAACTCATAAATTGTCAAAATTTAACCTATCTCTATTTATATATTTTTAATGCCTATATTCACTGACATAGATTTTTACAATCCACAATATATAGAGAGGTATCTACTGTAAAAGGAGACTTATCACCCCTGACTCCAGATTATTTCCTGTCATTGCACCACTTGATTGTTAGCATTTAAAAGCAGTCAGAATTTGCCAAAAGCTCCTGATATACAAACACTGGATTGTGTTGCTAATGTGCAATTTGTTTTATTGATAAGAAACCTAAGGTAACAAGACATAGATAACTGTTCTTGACATTTCAGTGACAGCATTGTTACCATCTTCAGGTCAAACTACCAAATGCATCTGTCTGAAGATAGTAACAGTGCGAGAGAAGTGTTGTTCCAACAGAGTGAGTGACAAAACCTCTACTGAAAGTGACAGAGGGACACTCCTGGTGGCGTGACACATGGCAACGTGGCTTCATCGAGCGGCCACTTCATGTACTTTGGAGATACTACTTGATGCCTGGGAGGTTCTCAAACTCCTGGCCTTCAGCTTAGGCTGGGAGTCTAGATAGTAACAGGGCTGTTACCAAAATGTCATACAGTTTATCTATTTGAATTTGGTCTTGTTACTGTATGTTACTAGATTTGTGTTGATAAAGCATAATTTGGATTATAGATTATAATAAAAGAAAATAAGACCTAATCCAAATAATTTATTAGTGTGTGATGTTTCGGCAACAACATTGTCACCATCATCAGACCTTGGTCTGAAAGTGAATGAATGTGAAAGTGTCTGATGATGGTGACAATGTTGTTGCCGAAACGTCACACACTAATAAATTATTTGGATTAGGTCTTATTTTCTTTTTTTAGATTTGTGTTCTTTCCAACTAATTAAATGGCGTGAGTATTCATTGGACTACTCCCTGAGAAATTGTCCCTAATCCATGAAGCCAATTTGTGAGAGTATACTAGAACTACACGTGTCTATCAATTAATGTTTTCCAGCGTAGTCTCAATTACCTCACCAAGAAGGTGGTGTGAGCAGAAAACCATGTACGGAGCCAACGTCATCATTGCCGAGGGCATCCTTCTATTCAGTAACCCAGACCTCCTCAAGTTGCTGGACATGAAAGTTTTCATTGACACAGACTCTGACATCCGCCTTGCCCGCCGCCTCAAGCGGGACATCTCAGAGAGGGGTCGGGAACTCCGAGGTGTCTTGAAGCAGTACGAAACCTTCGTGAAGCCTGCGTTTGACTACTACATAGCCCCCACAGTGGTGCATGCTGACCTCATTGTTCCCAGGGGTAGGTCCCTCTTGCATATGTTCATAACTTTCTTTTTACATAAGTACAAGCCATTGCAATTATGGTGGCTAGTTGTGACTGCTTTATTTGTAAGTGCACCACATGTCTATACACACACTTCCAGAAAGCAGTCAACATTTACACCAATAAGGCGCCAAATCTCTCTTTGGTTACTTGCATTAAATAGTGAATTTGGGCTTTTGCAAGAATTGGAGGCCATTGAAAGAATATTTTTCTTCATAAAAGTGACAAATGCGAGATTTGATCTGGATTGTGGTTGTCAACAGTTTGTACCATTCTATCCCATTATACACTTAAGCTTGAGATGTCCATTATGCAATCTTGAGTTGTATCATTACCTCAGGTGACTATGTACTTTAGCTAACAATAGTCTGTACAACAGGTTTCAGTGTAATATGTGATGTAAGCCTTGTGTAACTTTAGTTGTTCCATTGGCAAACAAGCTAAGCCAAACTCACCCACTACTACCTCCATCAGGAGCCTAGTTTAACCTTCATATTGAATGATGTTATAAGAGAACATCTCAGTGGCCAACTGGATGTTGGTGATCTATTAGGATTTACCCCAAGCTCTTTCTTGAATTGACAAGAAAGGCCGCCAACCATGTGAGCATTTTTAGATAGTGACCCATGTCAGCCTGGGGTACATTAATAACCCACAAGGCAATCATTACCACTTCTTTAATTCAAGAAAAGGGTATTTCAGGTCACACATAGGTGTGTCTATATGCTAAAACATGCTTAAAAGTGGTAAAAAGTAGGGTTTTGGGGTGAGAGGAGGGACAACATTTTGAAAGGTTTGATATTTAAATGATTCAAAGTGTGTCCCACATATGTTTGTGTTGTTGAAGGTGGCCACAACCTGATAGCAGTCAATCTCATAGTCCAACATGTCCACACCCAGCTCCAGTTGGTGAGTACATACCTATCTCTTGTTCTGTCTTTCTTGTTTCATCCAGGATTTGTCCATCTTCTGGGTCTTCTTTCCCCTCAACAATGGCTCTAGAGGCCTTTCCTTTCTCTATGATATGTGATCTTAAATTCTATTTAAATTATAAGACTTAAGTTCTGTCCATGAGTGTAGGTGTTGAGACACTGTTGACTCCATGTTGCTGACTCAGTGGGTGTGTGACAGCGGGGGCTAAAGCTCCGCAGCCAGCTGGCCCAACAAGGCCACATTGACCAGCCCTACCCCAACTCCCTCCACATCCTGCCCCCCACCTCCCAGGTCACCGGCCTGCACACCCTCATCCGCAACCGCACCACTCCGCGGGACGAGTTCATCTTCTACTCGAAGCGGCTAATGCGGCTGCTCCTGGAACATGTTCTCACCCTCCTGTCCTTCCAGGACGTAGAGGTGGAGACCTTCCAGGGTATCCCCTACCACGGCAAGCAGATCCTCACCAAAAAGGTAACCATATCCTGTCTGCCCAGTGTTCATCAAATATGGCATTAAACTAGGAGAGGTGACCTGAAATATTTAAATACAGTAAAGCCTCAATAAAATAAACCAGGGGTATAAGCCAATTTTCCCTTATAATGAACCTAAAATGATCCCCCCATTTTTATTTTATAATATTGTAACAAAATATTTATTTTAAGAACAGATTATTAATTTTTATATTTTGCTACTCTAAAATCCCTAATTGCCTATCTGGTATTTTATTAAAAAAAAATTTGAGTTGTTATTGCCTTAAATAAATTGCCATGTCATTTTACAAGAATCATATGCGTCTATAATAGTTTCGAATTTTCATAACAGATGGCTTGCTAATGCATCATAATATCCTGAAGTTTTTCTTTCCTAAATTTTATACATGGCAATATAGTGAATCAAAAGGTCATTGGGGTTTGCTATAGTGTATGCTACATTAAACCAGATAGATATATCCTAATATGGGTACATCATCTGTTGATCAATTCTTCCATTGGACTTGAATACAAGACACATTCAGAAAAGTCCTATATTTTTTTTACAGAAGATTAATTTGGCGAAACCGCTGAGAGGGTTCACTACTGATGAGCCAAGCCCTCTCATTCAATAACTCATATCATTGCAGTAAGGTCTGTAGAGATAATATCTGATGATATTTAAAAGAAACTCATTGCCAGTAAATTTATTTGTGTAAAATTTTAACAGTTTTCATTTGCAAAATTTCCATTTTTACCATTCACTCTCCTCTATAAGGGGACACCTCTCCCTAAAGGACACTTTGACTCTGCAATTAGGTGTCCTTTACAGGGAGGTTCTACTGTACTTAAAACACAAGAACTATAAGATCTGTCCCTTCAGTTTGATAAAACTGGGCCATCTTTCAAGCCAAAAGGCCCTAATACAATATCAGGGAAATTATTTTCTATTATCCTAAGTCCAATGGTGAACTCTGGAGATTAAACACCACTAAGAGAGGGTTCAGTTCTGATAGTTTTTATTCAGTTGTGATATTTAAAATCATGGCACTCTCAATGCTAAAAAATAGATTTTACCTCTTTAATTCCTACCTTAATAATTTTGTCAATAATGATTTCTGCCATCTGAACTAAAATCATTCAAAATATAAGTACAAATTTTGATTTGAAAATTGAAAAGTTTTCCGTTCAAATGTTTTTTCTCATCTTACCTTACTAATAAAATACAGAATTTTTTAAATTCCTATATTTATTAATGCCTAATTTTGGTGGTCCTCTGAAATCCAAATTCAAGAGATGGTACTGTTGTGCTTGCATGTTTAAATCCAATGTTTCCAAAGGTGTGATTTGACAATGGTGTGGTAGATCTGTGGGGTTTCCATCCTGCGAGCTGGGGAGACCATGGAACAAGCCCTCTGTGATGTCCTGAAGGATGTCAGGCTAGGCAAGATCCTGATTCAGACCAACCCAGAGACAGACGAGGCAGAGCTCTACTACCTCCGGCTACCCAAGGACATCAAGGAGTACACTGTGATTGTCATGGATGCCACAGTCGCCACTGGGGCTGCCGCCATGATGGCTATCAGAATCCTGCTAGACCACGATGTCCCAGAAGAGAACATCACACTCTGCTCTCTCCTCATGGCTGATGCTGGTGAGTCAGGGTGGTCATGAGTTTCTGAAGAAATGTGTACCTGGAATCTATTTTATATCATTGCTATACATTGACAGTACAGGCGCGCAAATTACCCACTCCCGGCACGGGGAGGTAGTGACGAAAAATAACAATACGGGACTCTAACGAGGCTCCGTAATTGGAATGAGTACACTCTAAACCTTTTAACGAGGATCTATTGGAGGGCAAGTCTAGTGCCAGCAGCCGCAGTAACTTTAGCTCCAATAGCGTATACATTGACAGTACCTGCAAGCCAGAGTGTTGGCAGGATAGTGGAGATTATTCCACTCTATGTAGTTTGGAGTCACTGCATGAAAGGTTGGTGTGGGACCTACCTACTGGTCATAAGTAGCCATAACATCAAAATCTTAAATAGTAGTGAATAGGTTTGATTGATATTTGGGCTCAGATTTGTAGATATCCCACTGCAGGTCCTGTAGAACTGTCAACATTTGGAAAATTTCAAGTCTGTGTTTCTGTAGTTTGATCCCAAATAGATCCTGATAATCATGATGGATAGGGTTTTGTAAGTACCACCAAAATGACATACTGGTAATATTGTGACTGTGAGTCATGTACAAGCAAGAGGCTTTTGGACTGCCAAGAAGGGGCTCTTTATTAACATGATTAAGCAAGATATCTTAAATACTAGACATAATTCTAAAGTGCAGTATAGTGAGAGCAAGATTGGAAAAGGATTTGTTGGACTAACCATGGAGCAAACAAGACTATCAACAATAGAGAGATAGGTTTGACAGACTCAAACATATCTTTGTGTTTAGAAGCAGTTTTAACTTTGAACTTATAAAGATGCCAGAACCACTATAATTGTTACTTTGCAGTTATTGTGCCAAGATCAGGTGCCAAAAAGGACAGTTTTTTTATTTAGTCAATAAGCAAGCTATAAATATCCATATAGATGTTATGGTAAGGTATTGCTGTGCAGGGGTCCACACCATCGCATATGCCTTCCCCCGAGTCAACATAGTCACCACCCACGTTGACCACGAGATGAACGACAAGTTCCACATTATCCCGGGCATTGGTAAGTCCACATTCCTACCTGCCTTCACTGTCAGCTGACCAACCTGGGGGTTTCAGGCAACTTTGGGGACCGCTACTTTGGAACTGAAGACACCATTCTGTGATTCTTTTATATATATATATATATATACCAAAAATAAAACAATGTCCTTTTGTAATATTGATTTTTACTTGAGATTATTTATTTATATTGTATGATAATAAAGAGATAAAAATAAAACTTCTTGCAATATTCCTTGCTCCTTATTGCAGCACTTCAGTTGTCATCCTCTCGGAGGATTTACTTACTCAGATTATTTTACTGAACCATTTTTCTCCCAATGATAGCAACTCGTCTTTAGCAAGTGAATTGCTACAATTTCCACACCTATAATATATGGCAATATAATACATTCATGGACAAAACTCAAGGAAGTTGTACCTTTTAGCATGTATGTTGTTGTTGTTGTTTTTCTTATCCCCTTGTGTAAAGATTACACGAATTCTATGAGTTCATGCTCCTCGAGCTGTTTTATTTAGCATGTATATCAGGATTAAGACAAAAACTGTGAAAGATATTTTATACACAGTCACCTTTAGTGAAGACACACAAGATAACCAATTGTGAACAAAATTGCCTCCGTCTCCTTCAAAAAAAAAAAGATACTGGGGCGACATCAAAGACTTTCCATTTCCTTCAGTTTCCTTCTGTAAAAATCCTGATTGGGAGTTTGTTTAAAAAGAATACAGCTTCACACCCAACATCAACCATTCTTGGGTGTCCTCTGAGGAAGGTGACAGGGAAAAAAAATGTTGGGACATAAGTCTTGAAAGGAACTGCTAACTTCTGCCTTTGGAAGTCATAGAAAGATAGTCACTAGAGAAAGAGTGACTACCAAATGTTATTGTTTCTTATTTATCCCCTTGTGTAAATATTACACAAATTCCATAAATTTGTGCTCCTCGAGCTGTTTTACGATAAGCTGCTGCCTCTCCCAAAGGTCCTGTTTAGTGCATCTAATGCAAGCCAAAATGTGTTCTGGAGCTGCAGGTACCAAGCTACATTTTGGGCAAGTAGAGTAGATTTTGTTGTTTTCTATCTTCAATGACTTGAGATGGCCTGTTCTGTTGTTGTTGTTTCTTATCCCCTTGTGTAAAGATTACACGAATTCCACGAGTTCATGCTCCTCGAGCTGTTTTATGATGAGCAGCGGCCTCTCCCAAAGGTCCTGTTTAGTGCATCTAATACAAGCCAAAATGTGTTCTTGAGCTGCAGGTGCCAAGCTACATTCTGGGCAAGTGGTGTAGATTTGTTGTTATTTTCTATCTTCAATGGCTTGAGATGGCCTGTTCTAAACCTTGTTAGTGTTGTTTGATGCTGTCTATTTCTGAGGCTCAGAGCTCCTCCTGGGTTCACTCCACTGTACCAACTGTGCTTAGGTGGGATCCTCCAGTTCTTGTTTATTTTTGTTTTGGCTATTGTTTCTATTTTGGCCTGTTCTAAATCTTGTTAGTGTTGTTTGATGCTGTCTATTTCTGATCTTCAGAGCTCCTCTTGGGTCCACTCCACTGTATCAACTGTGCTTAGGTGGGATCGTCCAGTTCTTGTTTTTTTTTATTTTGGCTACTGTCTCTATTTCTTTAAAAGTTCTTTTGTGCCTTTTTTGCTAGCGCATCAGCAGCTTCAATGCCAATGTGTAAGGATATCCATTGAAGGTAAATTTTTGAGAGTTTTCTGCTTACTTTGTCTCTAAGTTCCCCTGTGTGAGTCAAGTGTTGTATGGCACTTCTACTATCAGTAAGATTCCAGATATCTTGATAATTAGTATTTCTGATGGATTTTTTAAAGCTTCATAGATGGCTATAAGTTCTGATCTGAAGACTGAGCAAAAAATCTGGGTTTCTTCTATTTATTTTCTCCATGCCATTTGTGGTTTTAATGAGAGACCCACTGCCAGTGTGTCCCAACTCGTCTCTGCTACCATCGGTATAGATAGTTATTATATATATTTTTAGGAATGTTATTAATTATTTATAATAATAATTGTTTTAAGTATTCAGGATTTTGGTATTGTTTGTTGGTGGGTTCATTTAAAGTGGCATTAAAAATAACATTTTTGTATCATATCAAATAATATAAGGCCTGTATAAGTGGTCTGTAGTGATCTCCCATGGCATCCAACAAACCAGAGTTTTATTATGATGCATAATCTGTTATAGGAAATTTGAAATATTTTTGACACACATTTCCTTTTGAAATAAAATGATTTTCAGAAAAGCAATGCTCGAAGATTTTTATATATTTACTAGCGGACGTACCCGGCTTCGCCCGGGTTTTACCCGAGTAAAGGTTTGTCTAACGAATCTCTCGATAAAGTGAACATTTTTTCCAGGTCCCTTGAAAAATACTCGATAAGTTGAATAAAATCAATATTAATTGGTTCCCTCGGTAATTGGAAGTTAAAGGAATAGAATCTTGCCTTGGAATTGTATCATTATTCTTGTATGGATGTACCCAGCTTCGCCCAGGTTTTACCCGAGTAAAGGTTTGTTTAACGAATCTCTCGATAAAGTGAACATTTTTTCCCGGTCCCTTGAAAAATACTCGATAAGTTGAATAAAATCAATATTAATTGGTTCCCTCGGTTATTGGAAGTTAAAGGAATAGTATCTTGCCTTGGAATTGTATCATTATTCTTGTCTCAAATAAATTGCCGTGTCATCCTGAATTTTGTCTTTCCTAATTTTCTACATTACAAAATCATCGTATCATCATGATAATATTTAGAGCAGATTGTTGAATTATAACAGATAAATTAGAATATTTATCTTGATTATTTTTAGGCGAAAAGTTATTTCAAAAATTTTATTTGCTAGAAACCTTCCCAGTACTATACTAAATAACTTCCCAAAGTTTCATGGCGTTTCAATGAGTGGTTTGGTCAGGCATAAAGGACACACACACACACATACATTCATTTTTATATATATACAACAACAACAACAAAAAGCCTTTATTTAGGGCCTCTCACCCTATACAGGACATTTTTATATATATAGATAACTAGCGGATGTACCCGGCTTTGCCCGGGTTTTACCCGAGTAAAGGTTTGTATAACGAACATTTGTTAAAACAATTCTCTATAAACATATAAAAAAAATAATAGATATATTTTGATAATTTGAAACTCGTAAATTTGAATCTCTCGATAAAGTGATCATTTTTTCCCGGTCCCTGTGTGCCGTGTCATCCTGAATTTTGTATTTCCTAATTTTCTACATTACAAAATAATCGTTTTATCTAGTGAACATTTTTTCCCGGTCCCTTAAAAAATACTCAATAAGTTGATTTCGATAATTTGAAACTCGTAAATTTGAATCTCTCGATAAAGTGAACATTTTTTCCGGTTTTACCAGAGTAAAGGTTTGTCTAACGAACATTTGTTAAAACAATTCTCTATAAACATATAAAAAAAATAATAGATATATTTTGATAATTTGAAACTCGTAAATTTGAATCCCTCGATAAAGTGATCATTTTTTCCCGGTCCCTGTGTGCCGTGTCATCCTGAATTTTGTATTTCCTAATTTTCTACATTACAAAATAATCGTTTTATCTAGTGAACATTTTTTCCCGGTCCCTTAAAAAATACTCGATAAGTGGATTTCGATAATTGAAACTCGTAAATTTGAATCTCTCGATAAAGTGATCATTTTTTTCCGGTCCCTGTGTGCCGTGTCATCCTGAATTTTGTCTTTCCTAATTTTCTACATTACAAAATAATCGTTTTATCTAGTGAACATTTTTTCCCGGTCCCTTAAAAAATATTCGATAAGTTGAATAAAATCATGGTCGTTTATGGAAGATGGACCTAGTTCCCGGAGGTCACCCGCGAGGCTTTTTCTTGTCTACTTGGCACAGCTGTGTCACCAACACTGCCCCAGTGCGCCAGGACCTCTTGATCCCTCTGATTGGTCGGTGGGAACTTGGACTGTCCAACCGGCTGGCGGCCGGACGATTGCATTTTCTCGACAGGGGGGGGGGCAGAACTAAGCCTATCTCCGTCGCAAGGTGGCGCTGCTTGCGAGTTAAAGCTACAAATCTGCAAATAACTCTAAGGATATTAAAGATATTCAAGAAATTATTTTTCAAAAACCTTTCCGGGGATATGCCTAATAATATCCCAAAATTTCACGGCGATTGGATTTACAGTTTTTGAATCTATAGAGTACACACACACACACAGACAGACATTCATTTTTATAGACAAATTAAACAATTTTATTGATTCTTACAATCAAATTTTACAAAGGAGAAAATATAAAAGAGTAAATGGGCATATAAAGTGTAGGGGAATATATATACAAATATCTTCAGCAAGGAGGGCTTCCCCACCTTGAGAGGGTCCTCCTCCAGACAAGGAGGGGGTCTTCTTGTACACTCCTCAGTTCCGCGCCGAGGAAGTGCCTATAGATGCGCGTCTTGGCAGACGCCAGGATGGCCAGGGCGTCATCGTCTAGGCCATGCCCGAAGACCCAGCCCTGCAAGTCAGGGGGCCGCCCGATGATGGTAAATGCCTCCCTGATGAGAGGCCTGATGTAGCGGCAGGACCAGTACCTGTGAACCAGCGACAGGTCGCCGGACCCACAGGCGATGCAAGACTGATGTGCCGATGCTGGATGGGCTGGATGGGGCAGGACGTGCAAAGCTAGCCTTACTGCCACGTCCGCGTTGTGCCCGGAGAAGGCGCAGTGCCGGAGCGATGACCAGCCAATGTTGATGGGTAGGTTTATATTTTCCTCCCACCTTCTAGCGAACTGGATGATGGGCAGGGCAGTCAGGCATGGACGCTCTAAGATGCGACGGGCAGTTCGGGTGATGACTCGCAAGAACGGCGTAGTCGTCCCGCGCAGCACTACGGCCTGGCCGATGGTGTTTACTCGGTAGGTCCCGCGTAGATTTTCGTCGATAAGACGACGGCAGAAGCTGGTCAGCGACGCGGCGTCAGCCAGGGCGCAGCGCGTAGGCCGAGTGAGGGGAGGGGCAGGGCCAGCGAAGTCCCTAATGCAGGCATTGACCCACCGGGTAGGAGCGAGAAGGTCGGGTGGCCGGAGAAGGCGGCAGCCACCTATGATAGGGAGGTTCAGGAGTTGATGTGGTGTAAGCACAGAGTGGTCTAGCGTGAAGATGTCAGCGACCGCCTCCCAGATCTTAAGAAGCCGGAGACGCCGTGGCGAGAGCCAGGACCCGGATGGAGGTGGATATAGCCACGCATCGCTCTCGACCAGCCAAGAGTAGGCATTACGGTTTCCACGCAGTGCGGCCTGCACGCCCTTGAAGCACGACAGCCGCAGCTGGGTCTCGATGTCGATGAGGCCGAATCCTCCAAGAGAGACAGGTCTCGCCAGGACGCTACCAGGAAACCAGGCGGTGCGCTCCGGCTCCCAGATGAACCGCGCAAGACGTGCCTGGATCTTGTGGATAGTACGGTCGGTAGGCAGGTAGCCGTGGATGTGATGGACCACCGAGGAGAGAACCAAGGAGTTGGCCGCTCTGGCCCGGCCGACGAGAGAGAGGCCGCGGGTGTAGGGGGACCACCTCGTTATAGCAGCTTCGAGCAGGACCAGGATATGTCTTTCTTGGGCTGAGTTTTGATTTCCTGGCGTCACATTGCAGCCCAACACCTTCAGTTCGACCGACGACCAGGAGATGCCGAGTGGAGCGTCGTTGCGGGCACGCCAGGCGCCGCACCATAGACCTTTGCTCTTGGTGAAATTTCCCTTTATGCCGGAGGCGCGCCGGAAGTTCTCGAAGATGGAGGTCACCACGCCGAACTGTTCCTCACTGCGGATGAGCAGGACGATGTCGTCGGCGTAGGCGAGGACATTACCGGGGCCGAGAGCTTGCTCAAGGCGACGTAGGAGAGGGCTTGTGGCGAGGCTGAACATTGCGGCGCTGATGGCGCAGCCTTGTCTCACACCGTTCAGAAGCTGGAAGGGTTTGGTGTGGAGGCCTCCGGCTCGGACTGTCGCATCCGCTCCGGAATAGAGGAGGAGAAACCACCCGATGAAGACCTGTGGCAGCCGCAGCGAGACCATCAGGGACACCAAGAAGCCGCGGTCTAGGGTGTCGAAGGCAGACTCGAGGTCGGTGGAAATGACGGCCAGCGGCGAGCCGGTCCTCACAGCCGCGTCGACCTCGTCGCGCACACGCGAGATGTTCCAAGAAGGGGACCTACCGGGAACGGCGTAGGTCTGGCACTGAGGTACCAGTACCGGAAGATGGGGCCGCAGACGCCGGAGGAGGACATTGCCCAGGATCCGGTAGTCCGTCGTGGGGAGCGAGATAGGCCTGTAGCCGCAAAGTCCAGGGCCGCCGTGAGACTTGGGGACCAGGCAGATGGTGCTGCGCCGTGTCGATGTAGGCAAAACCCCGGCGAGTTGGGAGGCCTCGTAGACGCGCTTGAGAGCGTTGACGAAGAAGTCCTCGTAGGCCATGTAGAACTCGCAGGGCAAGTCGTCCCATCCGGGGGCCCTTCCGAGCGGCAGGCGGCGGATGGCGGTGGCGATCTCTGTCGCGGAGATCTCGGAGCGGAGCAGGGGATCGTCATCTTCGAGGATGAGGGGGGTCGTTGTCCCCTGGATGAATTCTGTAGCGGCGTTGGAGTCGCACGACTGGCTGGCGAAGCGGCGTTGTAGGATAGAGTAGACCTTGCGTCGTAACTCCGTGCCTTCGATGATGTTTCCTTCTTCATCGCGGAAGTTCGTCCTTGCAGGCCGGCACATACGAAGGGTGTGCCCAAGGTTGGGCAGTGATGGATAGTCCGCTTCCGTCGACGCAGCTTCGAGCCTGGCCTGCAGGAACCGCCTGGCCCGGACGATGTGGTCGTCGTCAGCGACGCGAGGGACGTTGAGGGATCTCACCTCTGCCAGCAGGTCAGTCTTGATTGAAGACCAGCTTCTCCACAGATCTTCGCCGGTCATATCCGCGATTGCTGTTGAGGTTCTTTCGATGATCGTTGCCAGATGTTCGACAACGAGCCCCGAGCGTAGCATTGCAGCCACGCAGGGTTGTCGAGGTGAAGGAGGCACTCCGAGCTGAAGAAGGACAGCTCGATGGTCCGATAGCCTGTAGTGGATGGTACTGTACTGGACAACACGATCCGAGAAGCTCGAAGGGAGAAGGATCCTGTCCAGACGAGAGGCGTCAACACGGCTCCCGTAGCTGGCCACTCTGGTTGGAATGTGAGTGGCGTCGAAGAGGATGGCCACATCGACGAGGGCTGTCTGATCCAGTAGCTCGGAGAGGGCCTCCACCGAGCCGGATGCTGTGTCGTTCGTGCTTTCCTCGTTGATGTTGAGGTCGCCCAACACCCACGAGTTCTCCTGGACCGCGGTGGCTGCGATGATCTGCAGCTGCTGGTGCCGCTCGCGAGGAATATGAGAGAGGTGGCAGTTGATAACGCTCACTTCCTGGCCGTGGACGTCGAGGGAGACAATGGAGATGTGGCCGGGCCACAGGATGCGCTGCCCCAGGACTGCGACCCCCGGGGCGAAGATGCAGGCGAGGCCCGAACCCCTGATGGCTGTAGGAGGCACGACTGCGGCGAGGTAGCCTAGGCAGAGATCTTGAATAGTGTCCAGGGACGAGGTGTTGGTCTCCTGGACAAAGGCGACGTCTATGCGATGTTGTCTCAGGAAGTGGCAGAGCTCAATGCTCCTCTCGCGAGCGGCGAGCCCGCGGACGTTGATGGAAGCCAGACGGAAGCTCATTGGGAGCTCTTCGTCTGGGCCCGAACGGCCAGGAGGTGATTATAGAGAGCTGTCTGGGTAGCGGGCAGGCAATCCAGCAGATTTTGGGAAACACTGTGGAGCCCGATCTTTTGGGCTCTCCCCATCTTCTCAAGGAGGTTATGTAGGCCAGGGACTGAGACTAGGGCTTCCATGATTTCACCCTTATCTAGACCAAGATGTTCTGCTTCTTCAAGGGGGGAGTTGGGGATGCTTTCGAGCAGCTCCTTTAGTTGCTGCCGAGTTTTGGGTCCGCCTCTAGAGGGTATAGAGACCTGGGTCTCATCTTCTTTCCCTGAGATGGCCTCAATTTGCACGAATTTAGTTTTGTCCTGCTGAGGGGCTGACTTTTGTGCAACCGCAGGAGATGGAGTAGATGCAATAGTGCCTGAGGTTACCGCAGGAGCAGTAGCCACAGTTGAAGACGCAGGAAAGGCGGGGGTTGGCTGTCCAGTGGGCGCGGTGACAGGTGTGGCTACGTTGGAGGGCGCTTGCCCGGAGACTTCTGCAGGCGTCTTCAGGGGGCAGTTGGCTCTACGGTGTCCCTGCCTCTGGCACCGAGAGCATTTAACTCCATAGGAGAGGAATGCTGGGAGGGTCTCCCCCATGGACTTGATGTCGAGACGTAGTGGCAGCCTTTCCAGCTTCATTCCTTCGTTCAGCAGGATGAACATCTCCCTCCTGCTGTCCGCAAATGTGAACCCTCCCTCGGTGAGGAATACTGGGGCGATGGAGGTAATCTGCCCATAAGGCCTTAGGGCAGCCATGACTTCGGAATCTTCCACAAAGAGGGGCAGGTTGCTGATAATTACCTTTTCCGCCCTTTTGCGAAAGGGGAAGGCCTTAAGGAGAGTCTCTTCAATTTCCAGGCCATCTTCGATGAGTCGGTCAGCGTGGACCTTGGTGGAGAGGCCAACGAGGACATGGCCGTTCATTCTTGCGAGCTGTAGGATGTTGGTACCTCCTATCAGCTTGTCCAATGCCCTCAGGTATTGTGGCCTGCCGAAGTCCTGGCAATGTTCCAGATAAACGTACTGTTCTCTGGTGATCGTGGACTGCTGGGCCCGGGATTGCGCGATTCTCTGTCGCGTTGCTTTGATCTGCTGTGCAAGCGGTGGACGCTTCGCAGGAGGCTTGTTGTACAAAGAGTTGGCACTCTTTTGGGTCACGTTGTCGGACTGCGCCGGTGAGGATCGCGGATGGACCGAAGTCCTCCGCCGCTTTCTGCTAACCACGGTGAAGGGATTAGGGTTAGGCGAGGCATCTTGGTCATCCATCACGTCCGCCCAGTTGACAGCGCGGGGGGGATCATTGGCGGGGGATACAGCTGGGGGTCGTCCACCAACAGCTGTGGCTAGTGGCTTGACACTGACCTTGGGGAAAGTGGCGTCATCTCGTCGTCGTCCATTTTGCTTTTTAGTATTTGCTGATTCCTCAGCCGTATGCCGGTCAATTTGATCTATTATTATATCACCCTGTAGAGGGTTTTCAGGGCTTTCAGCCAGTATATTATAGCTATTATGGCATTCCATAATGTCGTTGCTGGACGACAAAATCCGCGGAGCTGGGGCACAGCGTGACCGCGTGGCCGGTTTACGCGGCAAATTTGTTGCCGTTGTTAAAACAATTCTCTATAAACTTATAAAAAAAAAGATATATTTTGATAATTTGAAACTCGTAAATTTGAATCTCTCGATAAAGTGAACATTTTTTTCCCGGTCCCTGTGTGCCGTGTCATCCTGAATTTTGTCTTTTCTAATTTTCTACATTACAAAATCATCGTTTTATCTAGTGAACATTTTTTCCCGGTCCCTTGAAAAATACTTGATAAGTTGTATAAAATCATGGTCGTTTATGGAAGATGGACGAAATTCCCGGAGGTCACCCGCGAGGCTTTTTTCTTGTCTACTTGGCACAGCTGTGTCACCAACTCTGCCCCCGCGCGCCAGGACCTCTCAATCCCTCTGATTGGTCTGTGGGAACTTGGACTGTCCATCCGGCCGGCGGCCGGACGATTCCATTCTCTCGACAGGGGGGGGGGGGGGGCAGACCTAAGCCTATCTCCGTCGCAAGGTGGCGTTGCTTGCAAGTTAAAGCTACAAATCTGCAAATAACTCTAAGGATATTAAAGATATTCAAGAAATTATTTTTCGAAAACCTTTCCGGGGATATGCCTAATAATATCCCAAAATTTCATGGCGATTGGATTTACGGTTTTTGAATCTATAGAGTACACACACACACACAGACAGACAGACATTCAATTTTATATATATAGATAGATTATATGTATTTCTACTGTCCTCTCTTGAAGCTTATGGCCATAGTTCATTTAAAATGTCTTTTCCAAGAGTTTAGCCTTAGTATCAGTAGAAAAGGAAAACAGCAAAATATAATATCACAGCGGTATGGTAGATTAAAACTTCTGAAAGGGTTCACCACTGATGAGCCAGGTCCTCCCATTATTTTATCATTGCGGTAGAAACTAAAAGAGAAACATGGTTCAAATTTCTTATAAACCAGAATTTGAAGGGTTATGAGGGAACCATTCCTAGTCAACTGCATCTGTGGAAGTTTCTAAACATGGAACAGCAAGTCAATTCGAAGTGAAGCCTAGTAAAACTGTATTGTTTATGATTGTCAGTAGTTATTTAGTTCTAGAACTCCGCCTTTGCCGGTCCCAAGCCCGGATGAAAAAGGAGGAGGGGGAGCAGTAACAAGCTCACTAAAAAACCTGGGCTCAGCTGGCCCGGCTGATAGTACCCTGTAAGGGCTCCTAATCCAGGAAGCGTTTGTACTCCATGTTAGGAGCGGCTGCACATGGCGTCTGTTCCTCATGTCAGAGGCGGTCATTTCTTTTGGAGCTAAGTCGGCCTGCCACTGAGTAGTGCTCCCAGTCTTAATGACATAGGCAGACGCATTCTACTTCACCCAGTGTGGAGATAAGAAAGAAGAAGATTTAGTTCTAGAAATTTCAAGTGTTTTTTTTTTTTAGAAGGAAGAGGTAAAGGATGAGTCTGGTCCTGGTTAACCTAGGACATCAAAAATGGATAACAGCATATATTGTCATTGAGAGGTGAAGTTTGGGGAGTAGATAGTTGACATCATTGCAATTGTGTACGCTGATAAGAATTATATTTCAAAGATCATTTTATTTATTTAATAGTCACACACCTAATGTGTCCAATATTTAAGAGCAAAGTTATGATATAGAGAGAATACAAATTATTTATTTAATAAATTAAAAATAGTAGAGAAGAGAAAAAAAAACAAACATGGTTTTATAGCAACTTTATTTTCTCCCAGAGAACAAAAGTGAAGAAGTATCAATCATGAACAAACCATATGATCACCTTCTATGGCGAAAGGCAATTCTCCTTGGTATTAACAATGAGCAAGCTGCTCTAATTACCTTGGTCAGGTTGGACAAAAGACAATCGTTTCTTTGGAGCTCCAGTGCTGGTTGAAGCTCTGAGTTGTTCTTGTGCTATTCAACTTGGGCTATGTCTCGTTCTTTTTGAAGATTCAAAGCTCCAGTGCTGGCTGAAGCTCTGACTTGTTCTTGTGCTATTCAACTTGGGCTATGTCCCGTTCTTTTTGAAGATTCAAAGCTCCAGTGCTGGCTGAAGCTCTGACTTGTTCTTGTGCTATTCAACTTGGGCTATGTCTCGTTCTTTTTGAAGATTCAAAGCTCCAGTGCTGGCTGAAGCTCTGACTTGTTCTTGTGCTATTCAACTTGGGCTATGTCCCGTTCTTTTTGAAGATTCAAAGCTCCAGTGCTGGCTGAAGCTCTGACTTGTTCTTGTGCTATTCAACTTGGGCTATGTCCCGTTCTTTTTGAAGATTCAAAGCTCCAGTGCTGGTTGAAGCTCTGACTTGTTCTTGTGCTATTCAACTTGGGCTATGTCCCGTTCTTTTTGAAGATTCAAAGCTCCAGTGCTGGCTGAAGCTCTGAGTTGTTCTTGTGCTATTCAAACTTGGGCTATGTCCCGTTCTTTTTGAAGATTCAAAGCTCCAGTGCTGGCTGAAGCTCTGACTTGTTCTTGTGCTATTCAACTTGGGCTATGTCCCGTTCTTTTTGAAGATTCAAAGCTCCAGTGCTGGTTGAAGCTCTGAGTTGTTCTTGTGCTATTCAAACTTGGGCTATGTCCCGTTCTTTTTGAAGATTCAAAGCTCCAGTGCTGGCTGAAGCTCTGACTTGTTCTTGTGCTATTCAAACTTGGGCTATGTCCCGTTCTTTTTGAAGATTCAAAGCTCCAGTGCTGGCTGAAGCTCTGACTTGTTCTTGTGCTATTCAAACTTGGGCTATGTCCCGTTCTTTTTGAAGATTCAAAGCTCCAGTGCTGGCTGAAGCTCTGACTTGTTCTTGTGCTATTCAAACTTGGGCTATGTCCCGTTCTTTTTGAAGATTCAAAGCTCCAGTGCTGGCTGAAGCTCTGAGTTGTTCTTGTGCTATTCAAACTTGGGCTATGTCCCGTTCTTTTTGAAGATTCAAAGCTCCAGTGCTGGCTGAAGCTCTGACTTGTTCTTGTGCTATTCAAACTTGGGCTATGTCCCGTTCTTTTTGAAGATTCAAAGCTCCAGTGCTGGTTGAAGCTCTGAGTTGTTCTTGTGCTATTCAAACTTGGGCTATGTCCCGTTCTTTTTGAAGATTCAAAGCTCCAGTGCTGGTTGAAGCTCTGACTTGTTCTTGTGCTATTCAAACTTGTGCTATGTCCCGTTCTTTTTGAAGATTCAAAGCTCCAGTGCTGGTTGAAGCTCTGAGTTGTTCTTGTGCTATTCAACTTGGGCTATGTCTCGTTCTTTTTGAAGATTCAAAGCTCCAGTGCTGGCTGAAGCTCTGACTTGTTCTTGTGCTATTCAACTTGGGCTATGTCCCGTTCTTTTTGAAGATTCAAAGCTCCAGTGCTGGCTGAAGCTCTGACTTGTTCTTGTGCTATTCAAACTTGGGCTATGTCCCGTTCTTTTTGAAGATTCAAAGCTCCAGTGCTGGTTGAAGCTCTGAGTTGTTCTTGTGCTATTCAAACTTGGGCTATGTCCCGTTCTTTTTGAAGATTCAAAGCTCCAGTGCTGGCTGAAGCTCTGACTTGTTCTTGTGCTATTCAAACTTGTGCTATGTCCCGTTCTTTTTGAAGATTCAAAGCTCCAGTGCTGGTTGAAGCTCTGAGTTGTTCTTGTGCTATTCAACTTGGGCTATGTCTCGTTCTTTTTGAAGATTCAAAGCTCCAGTGCTGGCTGAAGCTCTGACTTGTTCTTGTGCTATTCAACTTGGGCTATGTCCCGTTCTTTTTGAAGATTCAAAGCTCCAGTGCTGGCTGAAGCTCTGACTTGTTCTTGTGCTATTCAAACTTGGGCTATGTCCCGTTCTTTTTGAAGATTCAAAGCTCCAGTGCTGGTTGAAGCTCTGAGTTGTTCTTGTGCTATTCAAACTTGGGCTATGTCCCGTTCTTTTTGAAGATTCAAAGCTCCAGTGCTGGTTGAAGCTCTGACTTGTTCTTGTGCTATTCAAACTTGTGCTATGTCCCGTTCTTTTTGAAGATTCAAAGCTCCAGTGCTGGTTGAAGCTCTGAGTTGTTCTTGTGCTATTCAACTTGGGCTATGTCTCGTTCTTTTTGAAGATTCAAAGCTCCAGTGCTGGCTGAAGCTCTGACTTGTTCTTGTGCTATTCAACTTGGGCTATGTCCCGTTCTTTTTGAAGATTCAAAGCTCCAGTGCTGGCTGAAGCTCTGACTTGTTCTTGTGCTATTCAACTTGGGCTATGTCTCGTTCTTTTTGAAGATTCAAAGCTCCAGTGCTGGCTGAAGCTCTGACTTGTTCTTGTGCTATTCAACTTGGGCTATGTCCCGTTCTTTTTGAAGATTCAAAGCTCCAGTGCTGGCTGAAGCTCTGACTTGTTCTTGTGCTATTCAACTTGGGCTATGTCCCGTTCTTTTTGAAGATTCAAAGCTCCAGTGCTGGTTGAAGCTCTGACTTGTTCTTGTGCTATTCAACTTGGGCTATGTCCCGTTCTTTTTGAAGATTCAAAGCTCCAGTGCTGGCTGAAGCTCTGAGTTGTTCTTGTGCTATTCAAACTTGGGCTATGTCCCGTTCTTTTTGAAGATTCAAAGCTCCAGTGCTGGCTGAAGCTCTGACTTGTTCTTGTGCTATTCAACTTGGGCTATGTCCCGTTCTTTTTGAAGATTCAAAGCTCCAGTGCTGGTTGAAGCTCTGAGTTGTTCTTGTGCTATTCAAACTTGGGCTATGTCCCGTTCTTTTTGAAGATTCAAAGCTCCAGTGCTGGCTGAAGCTCTGACTTGTTCTTGTGCTATTCAAACTTGGGCTATGTCCCGTTCTTTTTGAAGATTCAAAGCTCCAGTGCTGGCTGAAGCTCTGACTTGTTCTTGTGCTATTCAAACTTGGGCTATGTCCCGTTCTTTTTGAAGATTCAAAGCTCCAGTGCTGGCTGAAGCTCTGACTTGTTCTTGTGCTATTCAAACTTGGGCTATGTCCCGTTCTTTTTGAAGATTCAAAGCTCCAGTGCTGGCTGAAGCTCTGAGTTGTTCTTGTGCTATTCAAACTTGGGCTATGTCCCGTTCTTTTTGAAGATTCAAAGCTCCAGTGCTGGCTGAAGCTCTGACTTGTTCTTGTGCTATTCAAACTTGGGCTATGTCCCGTTCTTTTTGAAGATTCAAAGCTCCAGTGCTGGTTGAAGCTCTGAGTTGTTCTTGTGCTATTCAAACTTGGGCTATGTCCCGTTCTTTTTGAAGATTCAAAGCTCCAGTGCTGGTTGAAGCTCTGACTTGTTCTTGTGCTATTCAAACTTGTGCTATGTCCCGTTCTTTTTGAAGATTCAAAGCTCCAGTGCTGATTGAAGCTCTGACTTGTTCTAGTGCTATTCAAACTTGGGCTATGTCCTGTTCTTGTTGAAGATGATAGCATTGATATAAAACTATACTGGTCACATCCTCAACTGAACTGTTGGCAGTCAAAACATCACCTGGCCCTGTGATGATCACAATGTGAGCTGAGACCTGTTGTGAATTGATCCCTTTGATGGATGAAACATGTTCTGGACTCTGTGAGGGTTGAAGCATGATCAGAATCATCTGATGGCTGAAGTGTGATCTAGCCCTTTGAAGGCTGAAGCCTGAAATGTGCCCTGTGATGATGAAACGGTGAATTTTAGCAAATTCTGAGGGAAGCCTGAAGTGAAATTTGTTATGGCTGAATTTGAATCTAGACATTTGATGGTTGAATTGTCATTCGAGTTCTGTAATGTTCAGAGCATGGCCTGGATCCTTGATGCTTAAAACTTTTATCTGAATTCTCTGATGATTGAACATGATCTGGGCTTATTGAGTGTGATCTGTTATGGTTGAATCGCGAAGTAGTCGACTTTGATGGGTGAAATGTGATCTAGACCCTATGTAGGTCAAAGCCTGCATGATCTGAACCCTTTGTTCATCAAAGCGTGATTGGGACCTTCTAGTGGTCAAAGCATGATCTGGCCTTATGTTATGTTTGAGGCATGATCTGGGCCCAAAGTTGGTCGAAGCATGATCTATGTCCCATGATATTCAGAGTATGAAATGATGCTGTAATGGTGATACCACAAATGAGAACCCATCTTGGTCACAACCTGAACTGAAACCTGTTATAGTCAAATGTTAATAAGAACTTTTGATGGTCAAGGCCTTGACAAGAAACTATGCTTCTCAAAACGGCATTTGATGCGGTAATCACCTGGGTCTTGTGATGGTCGAAATCTTAAACTTGTCTGGTTATCTCTTTGATGGATGAAGCGTGATCCAAACCTTGTGTAAGTCAAAGCATGCCTTATTGAGACTCTAATGACCGAAGCATGTACTGGCCTTGTGATATTTGAAGCATGATCTGGTCCAAGTGATGATCGAAGCATGCTCCAAGTTCTATGATGAATGAAAAGTGAATTGGGCTCTGTGATGGTGACTTCTTGAATGAGAACCAAAGCCTGAACTGGAACCTGTTTGGGTTGAAACATTGACAGAAACCTTTGAAAGTTGAAGCATGTACTGATCTATTCATATCTGGTCCTTTGATGAACAAAGCAAGATCAAGCCCATGTAATATTCTGGATTTGATTTTTGTGAGAGTTGATCTGGACCTCTGAGGTTTGGAGCAAAATTTGAGTCTATAGGTGAACGAAGAACTATCAGGGCCCTGTAATGGTGATTCCTTGAATGAGAACTGACTTTGTTGAAGTCTGAACTGGGGCCTGTTCTGGTAAAAACGTCGGCGTAAAACTATACTGAATGAATCACCAATTGAACCATCGATAGTCAGAACGTGTCATATAAGGACACTATGATGGTCGTAACTTGAGCAGATATCTTTTGTGGTCGAAGATTGAACTGATCCCTTTTATGGATGAAACCTGATCCAGACCCTGTGTAGATCGAAGCATGCAAGATCTGGACCCTTTGATAGTCAAAGCGTGATCGGAACTCTCTAATGATCGAAGCATGTACTGGTCCTATGTCCTTCGAGCCTCTAATGGTGACTTCATGAATGAGATTCGATCCTAGTCAAAGCCTGAACTGGAAACTGTTCTGGTCGAAACGTTGACAGAAATTTTTGAAAGTTGAAGCATGTACCGGAAACTACTGATCTATTAATATTCTGGGCCTTTGATGGTCGAAGTGTGATCTTAATCCTTGTAATATTCGAAATATGATCTATATCATGTGCTTTTCAAATAGTTATCTGAACCTCTGAAGTTCGTTATTTGAGCCTTGTGGTGAACGAAGCAATAAAAACGCCCTGTGATGAAGACTCCTTGAATGAGAACTGACTTTGTCAAAACCTGAATTGGAACCTGCCCTGGTCAAACGTTAACAGAAACGTATAATGGTTGAAATGTCGATATGAAACTACCCTGGTCGAATCATCAACCTTTGATAGTCCGAATGTCATCTGGGTCCTGTGATGGTCGAAGCAAAAAATGACCCGTATGATCGAAAAGCAAAATGACCCCTCGATGGATGAAGCGTAATCAGGATTCTCTAATGGCCGAGGCATGATCTGCCCCTCTGATGTTCAAGGCATCTTCAGGGCCCAATGATGGTCGAAGTTTAGGGTCTGTGGTGTCGGAGCATGAAATAAGCCTTTTGATGGTTGAAACATGAAATGGGGCTGTTATGGTGACTTCGGGAAAGAGAACCTACCCTGCTCAAAATGACAGCAGTTATACTTTTCAGATCAACATCCGATCCTTGGATGGGGAAAGGGTATATCGTCTGGGTCCTGTGATGGTCGAAGAGTGAACTGATCCTTTTGATGGACGAAACGTGATCCAGCCCCTGTGTAAATCAAAGCATGCGTGATCTGGACCTTTTTATCGTCAAAGCGTGATCTGGACCTTTTTATCGTCAAAGCGTGATCAGGACCCTCTAATAGCCTAAGCGCGTGATCTATCCCAGTAATATTCGAGGCATGATCTGGGCCCAGTAATGGTCGAACCCTGTGATGGATGAAACGTGAATTGGTGAATGGTGACTCTGTGAATGAGAACCGACTTTGTCGGACACTAAGTTGAAATCTGTTCTTGACGAAATGGTAACAGGAGAGCCTGTAAAATGGTCGAAACATCGAAATGAAACTACTGATAGAATCGCTAACTGAACATTTGATAGTCGATACGTCATCTGGGCGCTGTGATGGTCGTAACGTGAGATGAGCACTGCTGTGGTCGAAAATAAACGAAGCCCTGTGAGGTCGAACCATGATCTGGAACCTTAGATCTTCAAAACGTGATCTGGACCCTTTGATGGTCGAAGCTTGAAATGAATCCTGTGGTGATGAACCGTGAGTTTGAACCGATCCAGGTCGAAGCCTGAAGTGTAATCTATTATTTGATAATTGAACATGAATCGAGCCAATTTATGTTAAAGAGCGTGATCTGAGCCCTGTTATGGTTGAACCGAGGACAGAACCTTGTGTGGTCGAAAAGTGAACTGATCCTTTTGATGGATGAAGCATGATCCAAGTCTGTGTAGGTCGAAACATGATCTGAACCCTTTGATCATCGAAACGTGTTCGGGACTCTGCCCTCCGTTTAACGAAGCATGATTTGGCCCTATCATGGTCGAATCGTGATCAGGAACTTTAATGGTTGAATCGTCATCTACGCTTTGTGATGGCTGAAGCGTGACCAGGACCCTGTGATTATCGAATCCCATGTGTTGGTCGAAGTGTGATTCTCAACTATTCCAAGTATGGACCTAACGGTGACGAATCCTGAGCGTTGAATTTTACTGATCGAAGCATGATCTGTGCCTTGTAATGGTCGAAGAATGCGCAGCTTGTTGGCTCATGAAGGAAACTAACATTTGCTGATCGAAATATGATTTTGATACTGAAATATCGTATCCAGGACTGGTCTCGGTGATAATAGAAGCGTGAATTGTAAATTTTCTTGGAGCAAAGTGTTAATTGGGGACTAATGGTAGAATATCAACTAAGCCTCGTGATAGTGAAATCGCGAATTGGAGCCGATCCTGGTTGCAACCTGAACTTGGCCTTGTGCTGGTTGAATCCTGACCTCGCCGCTGTTATCGTCAATGTGTTAACTGGGCTCTTTCTTGTCTAAGCGTGATTTGGGCCTTTTGTGGTCTAAGCGTTAGCTTGCCCTTTGATCGTTGAAGCTGGAACTGAACTTTTAGCTTAAAGAATCTTGTTCTTGCGTGAACTGGTCACTATGCTGCTTAAAGCGTGCCCTTTGATCTGTGTTCGTCGAAGCGTGATTTGGCCTTGTGTGGTCAAAGCGCGAACTGAGCCCGGTGCTGTTCGAATTTTGAACCTGGCCCTGTATTGGTCGAAGCATAAACTGGCTCTACACCTGGAATGGGCCTAAGCTAGTTTAAACGTGGATTGAGCCCTCTAACATCATGTTTACGTTTTTTTTTTTTTATTCAAATTCTAGGCGCACCGCACGCTCTGCAGGTTATCCTTTGTTTGTTTTCAGATCTATCAAAATCTTCATACTGATTTATATAAAATTAATTCATTCCTATAAAGGGAGACAGTAGCTCACCTAAACTATAGCTATAAATAATTGTAAGGATATTGCCAGAAAATATAATCATTTTTAAAATAATTAGAATACAAATTTAATCAATTAATTTTTTTTTTAATATATAACATTAAGTAAAAAATAAAAGAAAATAAGACCTAATCCAAATAATTTATTAGTGTGTGACGTTTCGGCAACAACATTGTCACCATCATCAGACAAAAGAAACGTCACACATTAATAAATTATTTGGATTAGGTCTTATTTTCTTTTATTATAATCTATAATCCAAATTATGCTTTATCATTAAGTAAAACAGAATAAAAAATAGAGAAAAGGTCAGGTGTTGATATTAAAAACAAAAATGGCATATCCTGACCGCTGACTGAGCATTTAAGATGGCGCATTTACGCAAATTTGCCCTTAAATACTCATTTCTTGATTTCTCAGGAGGCCTCTTGGACCAAACTTTGGTCTTCGAGGTAAAGCCTGCACCACATTGACGAGGGCCAACAGCCAGAAAGGCGTTCGTGGATGGCTTTTCTTAATTTATAAAGAAATTGAGTTGCCCAAACATCATGGAACAAGTTAAATCAACGTTTAGTTTATTTTTGTTCCACTAGATGAGGCTTTGCCATCAAAAATGCTCATGTGAGAGGTCAGGATATTCCACATTTTTGTTTTTAATATAAGATTATAAATTTATATAAAAATATAATTTAATATATTAAAAATAAAGCATATCCTGACCTGGAGCACATGTGCTTTACAGAAGGCAGAGCGCCATCTGGTGGAACAGAAATCAACTAAACATTGATTTAGCCTGTTCCCTGATATTTGGCCAACCCAATTTCTTGATAAATCAAGAAAAGCCATCCACGAACGCGTTTCGCGCTGTTGGCGCTCGTCAGCGTGGAGTAGGCTGTACCACTACGACCAAAAAGAATTTTGGTCCCAGAGGCTTCTTGAGAAACCAAGAAATGCTTTCTTTATTATTAATATCAACACCTGACCCACTTATTATTTATTTTTTCTATTGTTTTTATCATGTGTTAAGCGTAATTACGCAAATTTGGCCTTAAATACCCATTTCTTGGTTTCTCAAGAAGCCTCTGGTACCAAAATTATTTTTGGTCGCAGTGGTACAGCCTACACCACGCTGACGAGCGCCAACAGCGCGAAACGCGTTCGTGGATGGCTTTTCTTGATTTTTCATCAATGTTTAGTTGATTTCTGTTCCACCAGATGGCGCTCTGCCTTCTGTAAATCATATGTGCTCCTGGTCAGGATATGCTTTCTTTATTTTTAATATCAACACCTGACCCACTTATTTTTTATTTTTTTTCTATTGTTTTTCAATATAATATATATGTAAATATATAAAAGTATATCTGTTAATTTGTAAATATATAATTAATAACTAATAAAAAGTTTTATTAAAAATGCATTAAAAAGAGAAAATAAATATTTCAGTTTTTCCGCCTTTGAACAATTAGATATTATGAGTGAAAATAAGAGCAGCGAGGATGATCATCGTATATTGAGGGAAGAAGTAAAATATTTAGTGAAACATAGAAATCTATTTATCAGTTGCTTCATATTAAATCACATTGTTCGAAATTCTTTATGATCGTCCCCCGCATTAACTAATGTATTATAAGAGATATCACAGAGAGTGTCAAAATACAATTAGTTTTCATAATAAATTATCATAAAGATAGAGGCTCCCTGGCCGGCATTCATAGCTCTTAAAATTGAAGATACTTCGGCTAGTAAATCTTTTTTTATTATCTCGACGTTTCGACAAAAATCTTTTTTCCTCGTCAGGAGCAAACAAAAAATTTTTGTCGAAACGTCGAGATAATAAAAAGATTTACTGGCGGAAGTATCTTCAATTTTAAGAGATAATAAATTATATTTAATTCAATAAAAAATATATGTGTGCATATATTTAATTTGGAAATAACTATCTTATTATTATACACTGCTATATAGTATGAAACATGCGCTTTGAATGTTATATATATATACATATGTCATAATATTACCCTTCCAGGAATAATAAAGTAAACCTACAGTCAACCAGAGAGAGAAGGCAGCTAAAGTACGGTCATTTGAGCCACTACCGACATTCCAAGAGGCCCGGAATTATCGGGACTTTTGGGACAGGATGTGGGGGTCCGGTCACTTGAGATATCAGCCACATTCCAAGGGGCCCATTTCTTAGAACCTCAGGACTAATTAAGACAGTTGGAGCATTGTATTCGACACAAACGGCCGCCCGGCGGAAAGCCGGGCCCGCCACCTCGATCTCTCTCTGGTTGCCTTCCAAATTCCTCTACCAAATCGTGGTGTGATTATTTCTCTTTCCCCACATTATTATTATATTGTCACATTGAAAGTCGACAGGATCTTATCACATTAAAAGTCGACAGGATCTTATCACAGAAGAGTCGACAGGATAAGACCTGGCCGGGAAACAAATTCCCATACCTACTGGAATCTGAAGAAAAAAGAAGCAAGACCACGATGATCGGACAAACCCAACTCAACTGTAGCCACTTCTCTTCGAGCTCTCACCCCCTTCATCGCCAACCTTTGAACCGTGATCCGGAAAAAGTGATCACCTACGACGGAGATGAACCTGCCGCACCCTTCTCCCAGCACTAGATCTGCCCAAGAACGATCGCCGCACCAGAGCAGGACACCTTCCATCATCATGGACAAGACTCCGCCATATCCCTGCCGCTACTGTGATGTACAACACTGGTACGCACAGTGTCACAGACAGAACTCTCCCGAAGCTCAATGAACTTACCTGCTCTCTAAACCAGCATAACCTGTAAGTGAAATTGTATTACCCCTTCCATTCATTCTTTAAAGAACTCACTCCTTGTAAACTCTGATACCAATATTTACATAATTAGCTCCATTTATTCTCTCCACGCCTATTAACAATGATTTTATTCTCCATACTATTTATCTAGATATTTGTAACCCATTTAATTAGTTACCTTACCAGTAGAATTTAACAATCGTCATTTTAATTAAATAATTTCCATTTTAACGTAACTCTTAAAAAAATGGAATTCTACCTATTATTGCTTTACGATTTTTACTATTAACAATATATTTTCATAATCAAGTTATGTATAAAAATAGTGTTCCTCTACCTAACCATTTGTTCCACTTTGTATATGACTTTTTCTAATTGTAAGCACGGCTCACGAAAAATAAATTCTTTCCCTAACCGACCCAAAATTCACTCTGTAATTCAGGCGTCAAAGAATTCCAACCACCACGTAAGCCTTGCTTACAACCAACCCTTGGTGACTCTTATCTATCTTCCCCTGAATGCCCCTCTCATTCTTACAACTTTGTTAACCTTTTGCCAGCCCATGACCCTCTATGAAATTATTGATTCATCATTTATCGAACTACTTTTGCCACTAATCTCCACTCTTCATTTACGATAATATATTGTGTAGTTTCTCTCTAGCATATCCACCGACCCACACCATCTAGCCAATGGTGTGTTCGTCACAGGATGCAGATTGACTAACTGCTAGATGTTTATCAACTCCTTTTTGTTCGCACTTGAACAATCTGCATCGAGCGGCACAATTCGCTTCTTCTTCTCGCGCCACACGTTCGCCACACGGACCCTGTCTTCAAATCTATGTTTGTCCCTTGTCCAAACCAGCACGATATAACCTACTTCCGATATTTCCCACGGAGGTACGTTAAACATCGTCGCTGATTTTGTCCGGTCCGTCATTATTTCGCGCAGACATGGGTTTTACGTTCAACCCACCGCGAAATCATCGCCTCGAACAAGCTCCCACGACGGTTCAAACACCTCGTGTCCGAGCAGCTTGTCACTTGTAAAGGACAACGCTGTCCTCGTCCCAATTTTTGGCACTGTGCGCGCATACTTTCCTCTAATTAGTTAAAACTACTAAAGTCTCATAGTATCGAAATAATTAAGGTAGAAAGGCCCAAAGCAAGTTTCCCCTCGCTCTGTTCGCCTATATATTCTACCTTTGTATCTCGAACTATTTTATCTTCTCCAATTAACTATAAGTCCATGCGACTTCCTCACCTACACACGGGATTTTCCCTTCGGACTCGCTACACGAGTAACTGCATAGATAAGGTAGAATGGCCCAAAGCAAGTTCCCCCTCGCTCTGTTCGCCAAAATTCTAACATTGTATGTAGTTTTATATTTACCTCAGTCCTGAGCTCACGCAATTTCCAACCTCAACCTCATTTCTCGTACTCTACACCTATAGCATAGAAAGCCCATGCCAAGTTTCCCCTTGCCATGTCCGCCTGAAAACATATCTCAAAATGTAGAGTTCCCCAGTCTTAATGGCTCAATATTTTCATCATATGTATGTGACTCTTCTTCTCCTTGTTCACACCTCTCAATAACATATCCCTTATAATACATTAGTTGTTATTGTATATAGCCTTTTATAACCTTGATATTTTCAAAAATTCCCTTAAATATCAAACCCTCCGGTGTTGTAAAACTGCTTGTAAATAATATTTACTTTTGTACTATACAATATTTTATTTACATAAAACTATGTCACCATTACCTTAATTAATTTCAACTGTAAAATTATTTTCTCTATTCCTGGCTTCTCCAGCTTTAAGTATACTCAAACCATGTTCAGCCTTCTTCAACGGGGGCCATATGTCATAATATTACCCTTCCAGGAATAATAAAGTGAACCTACAGTCAACCAGAGAGAGAAGGCAGCTAAAGTACGGTCATTTGAGCCACTACCGACATTCCAAGAGGCCCGGAATTCTCGGGACTTTTGGGACAGGATGTGGGGGTCCGGTCACTTGAGATATCAGCCACATTCCAAGGGGCCCATTTCTTAGAACCTCAGGACTAATTAAGACAGTTGGAGCATTGTATTCGACACAAACGGCCGCCCGGCGGAAAGCCGGGCCCGCCACCTCGATCTCTCTCTGGTTGCCTTCCAAATTCCTCTACCAAATCGTGGTGTGATTATTTCTCATTCCCCACATTTCTCTTTCCCCATATATTGCCACATTAAAAGTCGACAGGATCTTATCACATATACACGCGCAAAGATCTTAGATATTTCTCACAAATAAATAAAATATTATATAATTTTTTTTAATTATTAAAAATAGAGAGGATTTTTTTTTTATTAATTCGATTAAATAAGAAATATTTTTTTAAAAATCAAAATACCATATATTATAGTTCTTTTAATGCATCCTAATAGTTGAAAGGGTTAAAAACAAATAAAAATAATAATATATGACAGTCAACAAAAAAATCAAGAGAAAAAGATAATAATTTTACAATAATTTTTAAATGATTTATGTTTATTTGTAAAAAGAAAAAGAAAAATCAGGTAAAAAGTTTCTTTTAATTTTGAATTTGCAAGCTTTCGAGCAAATATACTGCTTTTATGTTTATAAAAAAACTTTTTAAAAATATATGTATGGTAATTTAAACCAACAACCTCATATTGTATATAATATAACAAGATTTTCATTTTGTATAATAGAAACAGATCTATAAATAATTACACGCATGATTGACATGTCATTACATCATCATATGTAATGTACTTTGTACAAACTAAGGATAAATAAATAAAACTCTGTAATAGATTAAGAGCTGAGCTAAAGCAAGAGATTGAGATAGAAGTCCAACGAGGCCTTGAAGATGTCAGGGCGTTGCCAGAGTGTACAATATCGCTTCCGATCCACGCCCTTGTTGCATCTGCTGAAATGCAATACTTCCTTTTTTTTGGAAAAGATATATAAGGCCCCTGTCTTAGCCAAAAATATAGTAGTCACTTCACCATTTGCGGGAGCTCTCGTCGGTTGTCTCCAAGTTCCACCTCATCCACCATGCAGACCAGTAAGAACTCTTTTATCTCCATATTTCGCTCCTAGCTCGACTTGTTCATGGAACTTTCCTAGTACAAATGTGTCCTTTCGTTTTTTGTGTGGAAATTCCCAAGTCTTCCACTCTGCCTCAACCACGACTGCCTGTACTCTGTGAGAACTGTTAAAGGTCTTCCAAGGTGCAGAGAGGTACTGGAAAACTCTCCACATCCTGACTGTTTCTCTCGGTTAACACAGTATGGCGAGAGACGACAGGATTCCACAACGACAGGATTCCACAAGAGTCAACAGGACTTCACAAGAGTCGACAAGATTCCACAAGAGTCGACAGATTTTCTACATATTTATATAAAAAAAGACAATTCGGCCAGTTGGAGTTTTTTTTTTTAATAAAAAACTCCAACTGGCCGAAGTGTCTATTTTTTTTTTATAAATATGAATGCCGGCCAGGCAGCCTCTATCTTTACGATAGATTTTCTTCATGTATTATTTTTAAAAATAAATGTATAACAAAAAATAGGCCTTTCTTAAAATATTTCTAAAAAACAATTGAGCAATGCAACCTTTTTTATGTCTCCAAATTTTTCAATGCTCAATTACTACGCGAGTATTGTTACACCGGACATGACTAAGACGTCAAATTACCTCGGCCCGACCAACATGCCTGGAGAAGTTTCTTTTGTAATCCGAAACGATGACTCACTACACATAGGTACTGGAGATAATACGCTGTTCTCCCCATATCATTGAAGTACTCTCTTCCCCTTTGTTTACATCTTTCTGAGTTTCAGTTTTGTTGTATTTCAATATCCGTATAGGATTCAGAAATCAATGGAATCCGCGATCTAGATTCTCAACCAGAGACACTCTTGGTTCATTGCGATTTCTGGAAGAACTTATTATGTCCTAGCTATTTATGTCCCAGCTGTGCCTCTACGTCTGCTATATGGACTACGAGGAAGTCTTAGATCAAATACCGTGACCAGAATTGTTCAGTATTTAACAATATATTTGGCTGTAATAAATATGCCGCAACATGTTTTAGTCAACTTTATCAAATGGCCCATGTACGGGTCACTTCTTAACACCGAACTAATTCTTATTCGTGAATTTGAGGAAACCAAATTGGGTGAATATGTGTGCAGAGACATAATAGACTAAATTCAAAATTAACGCATATTATTTATATTATATTAAAAATAAATAGACATTTTACGCTATTTATTTTTAATTAAATTATGAGAAGCTTCCTGAATATTTTCCTTCGTCTGCTCAAAAATACAAAGCTATTATAATTAAAAATAAATAGCGTAAAAATGTCACTTCATTTTTAAAGGGCTTAATGTTACTGCTATGGAATATGTGGATGAACTATCTATATTGGCAGAAAGTCCTGAAATGTAGATGCTTGAACAATGTAATTGAAATCAGTAAATCGATGAGGAATTAATAAAAACTATCAAAACAAACTATTTATATATCAAATATCCCACAGCCTATAGATTGAAATTGCAGGGATGAAATGCATTCCCGAGTCCTAATGGCAAAACTGCCTTCAGAAATAGGCAAACCTTTCTAGTTCAAAACACCTTAGATCTACATCTGTCTAAACGACTTTTGTTTAGCACATAGCACTATTATATGGGGGGGGG
>CP092864.1:59879205-59893994 GCA_030710605.1 Cordylochernes scorpioides
CCCTAGTACACGTAGTACAGGCCATGAAAATCATGGTGGGTAGTTAGCGACTGCTTTTACTGTAAGTGCATCACATATCTACACATGTGAAAAGCAGTTCGACTTTGTACTTACAAATGTGTCTGAGCTCCGTGGTGAACTTTGTTTATTTCGACAACCACAACTTGGATCAAATACCGCATTGAACACTTTTTTTCTTCCTGTTTTAATGACCCCCCGATTCTTGCACAAATCTAACGCCACAAGTTAATTCAAGTAACTAAACCGGCCTCTGGTAATTTGTAAGCGTATATGCCGAACTGTCTTTACGCGTGTAGACATGTAGTGCACTTACGGAAGTTACTAACTATACACCATGGTTATCATGGCTATTTCTACTTGGGATAAGTTTTTTTTTAATTGATGGTCTCTCATATACGAGTGTTGCTCCTAAGACTTTATATATTCCGACTTTAGACAAATCTCTACCCTTGATACATTCATGTATATAACTATAAAGGTACCTGATAATTATGTATAATACATTGTTGAATATTCCTTTTTCACTTGTGCTAATCTAAATTTCTATCAACACTACTAATTATTCTAAAGAGACAAGAGTCGCCTCTCCCGTCAAAATAGACGTCAAAACCAGACGCCATCTATTGACCGTCGCCGCAAACTAACGGCCTAGGGTCGGTGACAAAGCCACAACACCAGCTTTGGCAAACTGAAAAGCGTCCACCTAGAGACCATGGTTTCGGGCTGATGGCCCTCGTCAGTCTAGGGCGGACTTTATTCCATGAGATCCACAAGGGATCTAATGTAATCTTGACAAATCTGCCAAAGAGGTGTTTAGCTGGCAAAGTGGCTGGGCCAAATCTATGACTGAAATATAGATGGGAATTTTGTCGGGAGGATATTGATCTAAAGAGACAAGGGTCGCCTCTCCCGTCAAAATAGACGTCAAAACCAGACGCCATCTATTCACCGTCGCCGCAAACTAGCGGCCTCGGGTCGGTGACAAAGCCACAACACCAGCTTTGGCAAACTTGTATGGTTTTGACGTCTATTTTGGCGGGAGAGGCGACCCTTGTCTCTTTAGATCAGTATCCTCCAGGAAAAATTCCCATCTACTACTAATTATTGTTTTTTTTTTTTTAGAAAAGGAACTGCTTGTATATTAGTTTATTCCAAGCTCTTTTTTCTTTCCCCCTATTTGATACATTGTAAATAACATGACTTATTATTGTTACTATTACTGTTATTTATATATATACCCTCTTCTACTCAGAGAATCTGTATGAGACAAAAAGGTCTTAATAAAACTTTTTGTTGTTGTATTTATGTGAGTGGTATTGCAGACTCGGTCCGAAGTTGCTGCATCTAAACCTGTTGAAAGTCAGTAAACACAGTACACAGACTCTGCTGCTTGTTGTTCAGATATTTAAAATAATAACTTTTAGCATCGAGAGAGTGTGTTAACAGTGGTTATTCTCAATGATGCAATTAATTTATCAGAATAAGACGTCATTGTCTGAGATAATAAGAGGAGTTGCAAGGCATACTTGCAATACTCTGACTGGTTTCACTTTGTACGCGACAAATAAACAACACGGAAGTGTTGACCTTATAGAGTCGATGGTTAGTCCCTTCTTTAGTAAAGTCTTATGTACCATATATAAATTTCAATGTTATATATATATTTCCCTTTTCTTCGGATTTACCCAGATTAATATATTAACTTGATTATCTTAATTAACTTTTCCTGTATATAAATTTCATATTAACTTTATGCGATTAGCTTTAAAATAATAATAACAATGCTTATTACTGGTATTTTTAATGTTATTCCTGCATGTACCCTACATTTCTACTCGGAGAATCTGTATAAGATTGAAAGGTCTTAATAAAGCTTTTTGTTGTTATTAGTCCCGTCTTTGCGAAAGTAATTATAGGTTAGTAGACAGACACAATAGGGATTCTTACCCATACTTATGTGCATATATGCAGTACCAGGATAGTCTCGATGGATAAGGGTTTGAGATATTTGTTCTCCAATTTACCCAGACTAATCTATTAGCTTGTCTTTATATAATTTTTCCTGTCTATAAATATCGTATAACCATTAAGGTACTATTACTTTTTTTCCTGCATGTATCCTACATTTCTGCTTGGAGAATCTGTATAAGACTAAAAGGTCTTAATAAAGCTTTTTGTTGTTATTGTTTGAGATATTTGTACCACAACGTCTTGACAAATTGACAAAACGTTTATGAATGTGTAGACTTATATTTAACGTGTACAGTATGTCTATACAGACATAGAAAGAATAGAGTTAGGATCGATGCTGACAATGTGCCATAGTATGTTCGGTATGGAGAGCAAAACAAGTAAGGGAATCAATTATTTGATCGAACAACTCAAAATTTCTGATGGGCTCAGTCGCACGACGCCAATATTGCCACTCGATCACACGCACGCACATATTTCCTTCAATAGTTTATAACTGAAATCTATGGAGGAAATTAAAAGAACGACGAGATATGACCAACTAAACATTCAGATTTATAGTATGTCAAACGTAAATTACATAGGTTTAATTATCTCATATTTAGTATTTCAAAATATCGTGTACAATTATATTGAAACAAATGTGAAAGACATTTTTGTGAAATGGGCAAAGAATGATTTATGAAACTGGAAATTGTCGGTCAAGTCATTTCACAATCCTCAGAGATATTAATTTGAAAGGATTTTTCCAAATTGCTGTTGGTCTGGAGACTACACTGACGAAACTGCCGTGAGTGTTAACCACTGATGAGCTAGGCTTTCATAGCAGTTTCAATTCGCAAGTAGAGGAGAGGATTGTTTGTGGAAAACTAGCGAAAAAAAGACAACAACATATATTTATGATTAATAGAAATAAACAGCCTTTTTGGTCGTTTAGGTACAGCCTGCACCAACGCTTAGGAGGGTCGTCAACTGCCCGAAACGTATACGTGGGGTTGGGTTTTCTTGATTTATCAAGAAAATGGGCCGATCAATATAATAGAATAAACTTAAATCAACGTTTAGTTGATGGCGCTCTGCGGATATGCTTATATATACACAGTAGAACCTCCATGAGAGGACACTCGTGCTAGAGGACACCTCTCTACAAAAGACAGCTTTCATTTCCAAAATTGCTCTTTTTACAATTTAGCAATTCTCCGGTAAGAGGAAACCTAAAGAACACTTTGGTTCTGCAATTAGGTGTCCTTTACAGGGAGGTTCTACTGTATTTAGAAATATCTTAGTAATATTTTTTTTTTTGCTTTTAAAATATTTTATTTTTATATCTATATCCATTAAAAGATATTCATTGAGCTGCTGCTGCCTTGTAGTTCTGTTTTTTTTCGCAGCCTCTAACTATTCCATTGTTTGAAGTGCAAAGGTAAAATGGAGAGTTTTACCATTGTTTAGGACTTGCTCGCTTGCAGAACTCCCAGAGAAATTGACTTAAAATGAACTATGGATTTAGAAATTTTAGAATTCCATTAGAGTAGTTTTTATTTGGTCTCTTGATCAATATAATATATAAATGCTACTGGCATAAATGATAACGACCTTGCTTTGAAAAATTCCAAACAATTTAAATGAAACTGAGGATTGTAAGACAATATCTTAAGATGTTTGGCACCGACAGAACTACTGAAAGACCAACGATTAAGAAGCCATTACAATCACACTACAAAACGTAGAGAAAGCTTTATCAACTAAATACATTCAAATCAAAGAACGTATATTAAAAACGAAATATATATTTAATTTGATTGGAAGTTACCACATCTTGCTCTTTTTAACCTGAAAATATAATCATAATATCAGGTATACAATTGAGTAAAATATAGATATTTAAACATACAACATTTTGATTTTGTTAATGTTCATATTATATTTTAGATTAAAAAGAGAATGACTTGAAATATTTGAAACCCCATTAAAGGAAACGTTTCAGATTTGAACAATGATTCTCATCCACAATAGACACCTGAAACGTTTCGTATTCGAAGTGTTAAAACCAGCGCTAGCAACAACTGCCAGTGAGCTCCAACCACTTGCTGTTGAAGGCCACATCTGACCATACGATAGTTGTCTCTGGGTTCAACGTATTGTCAAACCCGTGGCGGTTTCAAACAAAGACAGATCCACGCTGAAGTCTTCACCAAGGACAACTTTATAATAGCCTCGAAAAAATCGGCCCCCAGTAGAACCCCCGGCACCCTAAAATTTCCCCATCTCCCCAACGGGGGAATCCATTGTTGCATTTTCCTTCTTGAGGTGAACTGGCTGCCTCGTCTTTCCTTGTTTGTGACGACAGGAATTGGGTACTTGGATTGCAAGGATTGTTGACCTGTTATTTTGGTCACATCAATCACGTACCTCTCCCCCAAAAAAATCACCATCCTCCCTAAAACATGGAGGCATACATACAGTGAATCATCTGCTAACGAATATGCCTTCTTAAGACAATGTCAGGTTCTTTCCTTCTTTTTGCTATTAAATGGCATCGATGGCATCATTTGTCATCGATTTGAACGCTCTTTCTCCATGCCTCACACCGTCTTCTTTAGGAATTGGAATGAAAATTCTGTTGTTTCCTTGGTATTATACAAGCTTTCGGTTCTTGGTTGTCCTCTTCCTCGACAGTGGTCGATCTTTCCCTAGTAAAATGGCCTTTTATAGCGAAACATCTGCACTCACGCCAGATGGGCGACGAGTCATTTAATTATTGCCCATGCCACCAGTTTTGGCGTTAGTAGCGGCCGTTATAAAGACTAACTGTACATTCTTTCTGGAGAAACCACGTAACCTGTGTACATGGACTGCATTAACGGTGGTTAATGGTGACACGAATCATCATCAGCAAAACGAGAAATTAAAAATAGCAGGGGGTCTGATTGATCAATCATGAGCCTTATAGAACTCCTGGGAGGGTTCGCCAATGATGAGCCAAACATTCTAAAAATTCAATTTCTAAAAATGTTAATTAGAATTGGCATTGTAAAGAACATCGTGATTAACAGATTCAGTAGGCCTAAGGAATCTAGCCGAGTTCATACCCAATAAGATGCACATTGTAAATCGTCCTTTAATTTTATACTCTTCTTTCAAGACGTATTATATAGCAATCAATACTTTTATTAAGACCTTTATCCAACAACAAAGGCTTTTTATTAGGGCCCATTGCCCTGTATGGATTCGCCATACTACAGCAAAACAATACAGCAATTCCTCTCCTTTTCCCCTTGTGCACGCGAGTCTTTGTTTGAAAAGGGATTTATTTAGGCATCTGTTCTAAAACTATTAAGACTTTTATCCTTATATACAGATTCTTCTGAGAGATACAGCAATGAGAGTAGAAAAAAAAATGATGAAAAAAAATTAGAATAAACAAAGATATATGGGAAAGAGAGATATTAATAATTAACATAATCTCCGTGGATATAAAACAAAAAACACAAAAGAGAGCGAAGTTTCGCCTGTAGAGAACCTATAGGTTTGAAAGAGCTGGTACACGTTATAATAATAACGCTTCGCTCTTATGTTTTCCGTTATACCATGGTATAGCTATACTTATTTTGTTTATATACCAATTTAAACAAAACCATGGGAAAATCTAGCCAGATACTTCTCCCGGATGTCTGAAGGAAATCTGTACGGACAGGATGTACATAAGACGGTGATGTAAATATTAGCTAATGTGCATTTATAATGTGGGTTTCTGTAAATAATTATCTATTGTATATTTTTAATATATTTTTGACAATTAACATAGTTTTATTGACATCTTGTCAATACATGAAAATGTCTGCACTATTTTAAAATTATAATTAATAACACTATTTATAAATTCAATTGCCACACACACACACACCTATCAATAAAATGTGTAACAAATAAATTTCCTGGCAATGTGTTTCTTTTCAATAATATCATCAAATATTATCTCTCTACAGACCTTACTGCGATGAAAATGGCTAATTCAATAACTTATATCATCGCAGTAAGGTCTGTAGAGATAATAGTTGTTGATATTATTGAAAAGAAACATATTGCCAGTAAATGTATTTGTTAAAAACATAACACTATATATAATGAATATGGCGCTTCTGCTACCGCTTTATAATCTAGATTGCTCTTGTGGTGAGTCAATTTGAACTGGTCTAGAGAGTTTCTCTGAGCTGAGTGAAGTCATCTCTAAAGTTGTAGACAGCCGGTAAAAACTTGTCTTTATGTAACGACGCCGCCGACGGGGAATGTCTGAAAAACCTTTCATCCAATTAAAATGGTCAGACGGACGGCCCCCTCGCTAGTGGCTTTTTGTATTTCCTTATCTTTAGGGATTCCATTAAGAGAAAGGAATGGAGATTGACCCGCACAAATCTCAATATGGAGCAAATGGCTCTAGTAGATAAAAAGAAGCAAATTTAAGATGGAAGAAGCAAATTTAAGATGGGTGAAGTTTCAATAGGAATGTACAAATGGACAAATAAACACAATAAACATTCATATGACAATAATATATGATAATTGAAGACATATTGTTTCTATTCGTACCCCAAATTATTTTATTGCTTGCAATAACGAAAAATACGAATACACATGTATACATGTTGAAAGTATCTTCCTCCATAGACCATGGAATGGTTCATATGAGATGTGGGATCTACTATATATAAATTGAAAAGATTGCCAAGCTTATACTTTAATAGTTTTTATACCTATCGCGAGAAGTCAATTTATTATCATGCTATGATAACCATGGCGTGAAAAAAAAAAGAGGTGACTATTTGAACCTTAAGAGCATTAAATGTCAATATTTTGAAGCAGTTAGACGTTGTTCTTAAAACATTAGTGGTTCTATCTAGAAGTATATGTAAGAAATGAAGCTATTTAGAACTTTTTTCTAAAAATTAAAACAGAAGATGCATTAGCGCGCCATATGTTATCAGAAATTTGATTAGATAAGAAAGAAAAGAAATTTGAATAAAACAATTTTATACCGCTCTTACTACAATGATAAAAATAATGGGAGGACCTGGCTCATCATTGGAGAACCCTTTCAGCGATTTCGCCAGTTTAATCTACCATACCGCTCTATAATTGTATTTTGCTATTGTATTTATATTGTATTTTGTTATAAGCTTTGAGGACAGTAGAAATACAAATAATTATAAACTAGCTTCAAGCACTTCTCAAATTAAAAATATTTTTAACACTGTCCTTACTGAGATGAGAATATTGGGAGTTCATCAGTAGCGGACCCCCTCCAGACGGCTTCAATATTGTATTGGGCTCCAGTTTAAAATAACTTTATCAGGTGCTGTTCACCAACTTAGTTCATAAATGTACAAAGAATAGCTATGTACAGGAATTCATCACATACACTCATGGACAAAACTTAAGGAAGTTGTACCTTTTAGCATGTATATTGGGATTCAGACAACAACTCTGAAAGAAACAAAATTATTTTTGGCAGGTTTAAAAAAAAAAATGTAGGAGAAAAAAAAACCATTTCCTGATCTTGCAACTAAAATCTGCTGATGACTTAGTTGCACAATCAGGAGATGCCTTTTCCCTCCTTAATTTATCTATCTATAATCTGGTTCCAGTACAATTTCACTTTTGTACCATTTTTCACATAGGAAGTTATTTTATTGTTCAAAAATGGTGCTGAAAGTTCTATCTATTATAGTGTACCAAGTTATCCCTGTATTCGCCTTTACTAGTGGGTGTATAAACCGTCGTTTTTCGCCAGCCCGGGATCGAAACTTGCATAGGACGCTCAATTGATTCCGAATCTTGCAAAAATCTAACCTTATCATGGAGTGTGCAAGTAACCAAACATGGCACACTTATAAATGCAATAGTCGAACTGCTTTCCACCGATGTAGACATGTCGTACACCTACAGTAAAAGCTGTCGCTAACTATCTACCATGATGATCATGGCGTACTTGGGATAAGTACCACCACTAGTGGGGTTGGACTGATACAACAATGGGTAATGGGAACAATGAGAACAAAATGGCTACGCGTGAATTCAGGAAGAGGTTGTCGCGGACTAGAGTGAAGACCAAAATGTCTTTGAGGATTAAAAAAAACACAACTACCAAAAGGAAATGGAAAGATTCCTAATTTTTGTGTCTCTAGAATTGTTAGTGAAATATTGAGGGAAAATATCAAGTTTCGTTGTATATATGTTCATGTGTCAAATAAATTAGTTTTAAATGGGATTAAGTTTCTCTACAATACAAGTTTTTGTTTGAGAAGTGGCTAAATGTACTTGTCTCAGAGCTGATGTCAGCTAATGTGACAACTGAGATGATGCAGACAAAATCAAGGTCTGAAAAAAAAATGCGTCCCGAGTGAGGCGTGAATCCGGCTGCTGTGATTTTCTTGTGTGGCGAATGTCAGGAAGTTCCGTGATGGTGTTTGTTTGGTTGGGAAACAACTTCAGCTCTCTTTTTGTTTGCTTGCTGTCTTTTCTAGAAGTTATTTACAATGAATAAATGCGAGTTGTTTTTCCTGATTGTTAGTTCTCCTGGATACCGGTGTAAGTTTAAACTGTAGAACTGTGGGTTGATGGGTGGCTTTCTTGGACACTTGGTTACACTAAAGAATCTGATTGTTAGCGCTCATGGATAATGGCGTGGATTTATACTGAAGAATTGAGAGCTTTTTATTTGAGAAAAGTATTCTTTTATACTTTTGAGCATATTGAATTGTGTGAATAAGTCTCACAACAAACTTGAATGCCTTAAGAACAAAAAATATTTTCTGGGATTCTCCCAGTAGAAAATTAAGAAGTTGTTAAGCTAAAACCAATTAAACAATGAAGATAAATGTGAAGATATTACATACAGTAGGAGCTCCCACGGGACAGCCTAGAAACATGGATAATCCGAGAATCGTAGTGGAGGTTGGATATGTGTGTCAAGTCAAGTCCTTTTTTTTTTTTATTTATCCCAAGTACACGTGGTACAGGCCACGGTACCCTGTACTTGAGATAAATAAAAATGGTGGGTAGTTAGCGACTGCTTTTACTTTAAGTTACCCACATGTCTACACATGTGAAAGCAGTTCGACTTTTGCACTTACAAATGTGCCAGAGCCCCGTTTGGTTACTTGCACCAGCTGGTGGGTTGGACTTTTGTAAGAATCGGGGATCATTGGAGCTTTTTTTTAATTAGAAAAAAGTGCCCAATGCGGGATTCGATCCCGGGTCGTTGCGGTCGAAAACCAACGGTTTAGACCATCCTTCCACCGACCCCCAAGTCCTTTTAGATTCTACAAAGGTGACCATTAAAAAAAAATCGAAAATTTATTTCTCCCACGTGTACCATTCGCTTTATGCGAACTCTACACGCCATTAAGTTCCACTGAATTTATACTTACTTTCCTACTTAATGTTTTACTGGGCAGTTGCGCAAATCTCCAGTGCAGGGAGTCGCTGTAATGGTCTCGACACTTTGTTGATTGGCCTTGTCAAGAGCTTATCACATCACCCGTGTAAGTATTGAGTATCTACAGCCTATTGTAATAATCCATATGTCAATAAATAATGTGTCCAGAATTGTCAATCACTGGACGACTCGCTGCAACCTGCCAGATCTGTGGCGCAACCAACTAGGAGTCTGCGTCACCCACATCAACACCTATTTGTGGAAATAAACAAGTTCGCGCTATTATCGATGTTATTATTCCCCTCAAGTACACATGCCTATGATAATCATGGTGGGTAGGAGTTTGTAACTGCGAAGAATGTTAAGTTGACCACATATCTACACATGAAGCAGTGGGCCACAGTCTCATTTGGTTATTTGCACTCGTTGGTGGGGTTAGAATAAAGCAAGAATTTGTGATTTTTGGAAAAATTCATTTAGAAAATGTTTTTTTTTTTTTTCAATATGAGTTTCTAATCCAGGTCCTGGATATAATGGTTAGCTATGGGATGGATGATAAAAGATTTTATCTATTTTTTCTTTGAAAAAAAAAAAAAAAACGGAACACCTATTTGGAAAATTCCATGAATTCCTTGTGGAGCTCATGAGAACCAATGAACTGAAGAGCCTGAAACCATTGTCCAGGTGGGCGTTCTCAATTTACCAAAGCTGGTGTTGTGGCTTTGTTACCGACCCTAATCTGCTATATTCCAGAGACTGCCAATAGACTGCGTATAATTTGTGTCCATTTTGTGTTTACATTTTAAAGATAAATATATAATACTAGACGGGTGACCCGGGCTTCGCCCCGGGATTGACCCGTGTGCATATCTACCCGAGTGATATATATTTAGATAATATTTTTTTAAATAATTGTTTGTTATTAGCATTATCTATTTGTTTGCATCAGCATAATTTAATCTAATCTTTGATAGAGGGCGCTGTTCGTGAGCTAAGTAGAATAATTTGAATATATAGTTTTAATAATTGATTTATATATATTTTTAAATAGCCGATCGTCTTCCCCGTATTTTTTTTACCTATGTATGAATATTTTGGTTTGAATTAGTGAACTACTGCGAATTTGTATACCGGACATATACAAACAAACAAACTTGTATGTTGGCTTCTAATGTTATTGTAACGCTCGCCATTTCTACCTGGCACAATCGAGAGATATAATAGGGGATCTTTATGCTGTAAGTTCTTATAAAAGAGTAAAGAAAATTGTAAAGTTGCTAGGTTCATCACTCATGAACCAAATTCCCACTCACATCAGTAGTGATTATAAATGGAATAGCGTTATAAAACGTGTGTCACTAATTACAATACTGTAAAATATTTTCATCTGAAAAAGTATAGTTTGAATATGAGTGCTGAGTTTTGTGGATTTTTCATGGTGTTTAGAAAAGGATTGTGCAACTGAAAGTTGCTGATGGCTTGGGTCATCTATTGGAATAAATTTGTCCAATTCTGGAATAAATAAAAATCAACGATTAGTTGATATTCCGATAGATGGCACAAGCCATCAGCAACTTTCAGTTGCACAATCAGGAAATGTCTTTTTTTAATTTATCCACCTGATCCATGTACAATTCACTTTTGTACTATTTTTCGGATTGTCTAAAGTTTATTCAGTCCGTGTTCTAAGAGAGGTAGAGGAGTTTTCAACTGTGGACTCAACATGTTCCTCTATGGTTGTTCTGACTTGACATCACTAGGACAGGTTGACCAAGCTACAGCGACACTGTCCAGACAATATGAGGTGGAGTCATTCCTGAACTTCAGCTACGTCATGGAAACTGCAGATGGCGACACCTTGGCGGTGCGGAAGTTGACTAAAGTCAAGAAATCTGATTTCCTGGCGTGGAAATAATTTTCTTTGTCGATAATGGAAACTGTGGTAGCAAGTCTTGCAGCTCACTACTGCACGTCTTGTTTATCAGCCGATCTGTCAGCTATGTATTAAGTAAATGCTTTCGAAATTCTTAGACTTAATGCTCAGACACTTCCTTGACACGACCTTGATTCTCTTGCTATTTAGCAGTCTTGCAGCTCAGAACTCCTCTTCTAGTTTCTAACCAACTTGTCATCCTATATCAGAGGAAGCATTCAGCTTGTCAAATCTTTCAAATTTATAGAAAAACGATCGTATTTGAAACTAGTTGATCAAAATTATATTCAAATCTCACTACAATTCATATTATTAATTCCAATTTGGCTTAATAAGTTGATGTGAGAAAAATAGAATATTTAAGAGAAATATAAAACAAGCTATCGAATTATCAAATTCGGTTAAACAAAAAGCAATGGGTTTATCAGTTTGTAGAAATGTGACAATCAGAACCAGATAGCAAATACCCGCATAAAGGCAACATTGTTCTAATGATTCACCAAGTTTTTTTGCCTAACCAGTAAATAAACAAACAACATATTTCGCAAGTGCAAAGTTCCACAAGTGTAATTCGCTTACAGTACAAACAGTCTATCATAGTTAGCATTGACTTCCAGAGGTGAATATATAGAGAGTCAAACAAGTAATTCTTGTGTAGGTAGTTGGCGTCTCTCCAGAAAGTCAATGAACGGCTCAGTAAATTTGATTGCAGTTTTTTTTGGCAGTTGGTAAATTTTATGGTAGATAAGCAAGGAATGCTGCGTTGTGTCAACAAGGAAAACCTGCAGAGGTGTGTTTTCACAAAACATTGCTTTGAAGTGATGGATGATTTAGGGTGAAATTGAGATGTTAAAGGCAAAAAGAAAATAGAAGAACTATTCACATTTGCCCATCGAGGCATGTTCTACATGGCTGTGAGCATCCAGCATCTAGAAATGACAAATAAATCTGCGCTGCATTATAACAATTTCTTTATCACTGCCATATATATTTTTGGAAAGTCTTGGCTCACCGGTGGGGAATTCTCCCAATAGCTTCTTAAATTTAATATCTAGACTTCTATTAACCTAAATGTTGCTTACGTTGGAGGCGACTTCATAGAAAAAGTCACACCGCGCGTGTAAAAGACACAAAATTTCAAAATTCCTTAACAATTAGTAGCATTTTCCGAAAGCAAAAGTTGTTTATATATATACTCAAATAATTACTTGTTTAAAATTTATAAACGAACTGATATATAAAATGGTGTGTTCGCGTGCAAAGTTTTAAAAAAAAACTTTCTATCGAAAACGGCGAGATTAATTATTTGTTTTCTATAAATGTTCTTCCTCCTCTCTTTTTACTTTTTATCAATAGTACCAATATTTACATTCCACAAATCTTTGTATTTATCAAACCTTAATCTACTTTTCACATGTGTAGACATGTGGTGCACGTACAGTATAAGCATTCGCCAACTTCTACCCACCATGATAATCATGTCCTGTACCACGTGTACTAGGGATAATAATAATAATAATAAACCCTTAACAACGTGCATTTATCTTATCTCGTGGGTAGTTAGTGACTGCTTTTACTGTAAGTACACCACATGTCTACACATGTGAAAAGCAGTTCGACTTTGCACTTACAAATGTGCCAGAGCCCCGTTTGGTTACTTGCACTCGCTGGTGGGGTTGGACTTTTGCAAGAATTCGGGGGCCATTGGAGCATTTTTTTTTAATCAGAAAAAAGTGCCCAATGCGGGAATCGAACCCGGTCGTAGTGGTCGAAAACCAAACGGTTTAACCAGCCTTCCACCGACCCCCTGTGCATTTATCTATAGAAGCATATAGGGCGCCTCTCCCGTGAAATTGTGTTTTTATGTTTCACAAAGTCTTTTGTACATTGAAGAAGTCATTGAGAGATGCACGCAGAAGAAAATTTAGTGAAATTATTTATTTGCATTGAACAACAACAACAAAAAATTCACAAAAACCTGATACTTTTAAAGATATACATATAACCATACATACTAATTATAGAACCAAGAATAATATATAACTAAATAAACATATAACAATATAAAATAAAGAACATATCCCTATTTATTTGATTATATCAATCTACATTTCTGCTTGAAGAATCTGTATAAGACTAAAAGGTCTTAATAAAGCTTTTTGTTGCTGTTGTATTTGATTATATCGTTTGGGACTCATGCTTAAATTCGTCATTGAATAATATTTGATTGATGTTAATTATCATTATATATAAAGTATATTAGAAATCAGATTAAACCATCCAGGGATATAAGATTTTTTTTAAAAATATTATTTAATTTAAACAGATTTTTTTTCTCTCTCTCTCGGGCTAGAAGGCTCTTCTGTCTACAGGGGAGAATTATATAAAATTTGAATTTAAAAAATCCTTTAACTTTAAAATAAATTCATCTATGGATGGTTTAAATTTATTTTTAATTATATACAAGGAATTAATTATTGAATAAGGTACATTATATTATCATACTCTCAAACGGGGGGGGGGGGGGAGGTTGATTGTATATAGCTCTCCATTTTATTTTTTAAAAATCATTGGTTTATACTATATTGGTTTATTATATTTTGGTTAAATGATTGTTGCTAAATATCAATTATCTCCTTACTAGTTCTGATACATCCTGCTCAGCCTTAAACAATTTAAGTGAATTTGATATCTTCATTTACCGTGGTTGGTTTTTATGACACGTTGAAGGATGTTACATGCCTTAGTACCTAAGATTGTGTATGTGTTTACCATTGAGTTTAATCTAAGAATTGTTTTATTATATATTTTTTGATGCTAATTATTTTCTAGAATTATGCTAGATTAATTATTTACTGTAGATGTGTTTGAATGTTATTTAAATTTTCTCTTTAGTTTGTGATTTCCATTTTTTTTTTCAATTTGTTCTCACTAAATTGCAAGACAATCTATATATTATCAATTAAATCAATAAATGATTCTCATATCGAGAATCAAAGTTAATAATCTAGAAAAGTCGATAAAATATTTATTAGAAATAAAAAAAAAAAAAAGGTCAAAAGACAAAGGCGCTTGGCCTTATCAACGAAGAAGGTTGTCAATTGATTTATTCACGACACAAAAGTGGCTGAACGGCTTGATCGATTTTTCTATTTAGGCTCTGGCAAAATAATAATGATTTTTACTCCTTTCTCTTTTCCAGAAATATTAAAAATATTTTGGTACAAATATATATTTTTTATATATCGAATCGCTATATATATAGCTAAGTTCACATATTTTTCGAAAATTATCAATATATTGGTTGTTTAGCTTACTAAAATATTACATAGGTATTTAAAGAGGTATTTTTTAGTGTTGTTCCACTAGATGAGGTGAAGTAAGATGGAATGTTGGGTTGTACAGAGAAATTGCCGATAGAAAAAA
>CP092864.1:59894094-59923194 GCA_030710605.1 Cordylochernes scorpioides
ACAATTCAACCATTAAAGTTCCTGATCACGATTCGACCATGATAGGGCCAAATCATGCTTCGATAAACGGAGGGCAGAGTCCCGAATACGTTTCGATGATCATGTTTCGACCTACACAGGCTTGGATCATGCTTCATCCATCAAAAGGATCAGTTCACTTTTCGACCACACAAGGTCCTGTCCTCGGTTCAACCATAACAGGGCTCAGATCACGCTCTTTAACATAAATTGGCTCGATTCATGTTCAATTATCAAATAATAGATTCCACTTCAGGCTTCGACCTGGATCGGTTCAAACTCACGGTTCATCATCACACGATTCATTTCAAGCTTCGACCATCAAAGAGTCCAGATCACGTTTTGAAGATCTAAGGTTCCAGATCACGGTTAGACTTCACAGGGCTTCGGTTTCTTTTCGACCACAACAGTGCTCATCTCACGTTACGACCATCACAGTACCCAGATGACGTTTCGACTACCAAATGTTCAGTTGGCGATTCTATCAGTAGTTTCATTTCGATGTTTCGACCATTTTACAGGCTCCTGTTACCATTTCGTCAAGAACAGATTTCAGCTTAGGGTCTGATAAAGTCAGTTCTCATTCACAGGGTCACCATTCACCAATTCACGTTTCATCCATCACAGGGTTCTGAACATGCTTCGACCATTACTGGGCCCAGATCATGCCTCGAATATCACTGGGATAGATCACGCGCTTAGGTCATTAGAGGGTCCTGATCACTCTTTGACGATAAAAAGGTCCAGATCACGCATGTTTCGATCTACACAGGGTCTGGATTACGTTTCATTAATCAAAGGGATCAGTTCACTCTTCGACCATTACAGGACCCAGATGATTTATTCTTTCCCCATCCAAGGATCGGATGTTGATCAGAAAAGTATAACTGCTGTCATTTTGAGCAGGGTAGGTTCTCTTTCCCGAAGTCACCATAACAGCCCCATTTCATGTTTCAACCATCAAAAGGCCCATTTCATGCTCCGACATCACAGACCCTGGACTCCGACCTTCATTGGGCCCTTAGATGCCTTGAACATCACAGGGGCAGATCATGCCTCGGCCATTAGAGAGTCCTGATTAGGCTTCATCCATCAAGGGGTCATTTTGCTTTTCGATCATGCGGGTCATTTTTTGCTTCGACCATCACAGGACCCAGATGACATTTGGACTATCAAAGGTTGGTGATTTGACCAGGGTAGTTTCATATCGATATTTCAACCATCATAGGTTTCTGTTAACGTTTGACCAGGGTAGGTTCCATTTCAGGTTTTGACAAAGTCATTTCTCATTCAAGGAGTCTTCATCACAGGGCGTTTTTATAGCTTCGTCCACCACAAGGCTCAAATAATGAACTTCAGAGGTTCAGATAACTATTTGAAAAGCACATGATATAGATCATATTTCGAATATTACAAGGATTAAGATCACACTTCGACCATCAAAGGCCCAGAATATTAATAGATCAGTAGTTTCCGTTACATGCTTCAACTTTCAAAAATTTCTGTCAACGTTTCGACCAGAACAGTTTCCAGTTCAGGTTTTGACTAGGATCGAATCTCATTGATGAAGTCACCATTAGAGGCTCGAAGGACATAGGACCAGTACATGCTTCGATCATTAGAGAGTTCCGATCACGCTTTGACTATCAAAGGGTCCAGATCTTGCATGCTTCGATCTACACAGGGTCTGGATCAGGTTTCATCCATAAAAGGGATCAGTTCAATCTTCGACCACAAAAGATATCTGCTCAAGTTACGACCATCAAAGTGTCCATATATGACACGTTCTGACTATCGATGATTCAATTGGTGATTCATTCAGTATAGTTTTACGCCGACGTTTATACCAGAACAGGCCCCAGTTCAGACTTCAACAAAGTTCTCATTCAAGGAATCACCATTACAGGGCCCCTATAGTGCTTCGTACACCTAAAGACTCAAATTTTGCTTCAAACGTCAGAGGGCCAGATCAACTCTCACAAAAATCAAATCCAGAATATTACATGGGCTTGATCTTGATTTGTTCATCAAAGGACCAGATATGAATAGATCAGTACACGCTCCAATTTTTAAAGGTTTCTGTCAATGTTTCAACCCAAACAGGTTCCAGTTCAGGCTTTGGTTCTCATTCAAGAAGTCACCATCACAGAGCCCAATTTACTTTTCATTCATCATAGGACTTGGAACATGCTTCGACCATCACTTGGCTTAGATCATGCCTCAAATATCACAGGGCCAGTACACACTTCGATCATTAGAGTCTCAATCAAGCATGCTTTGACTTACACAAGGTTTGGATCACGCTTCATCCATCAAAGAGATCAGTTCAATCCTCGACCAGACAGGTCTAAGATTTCGACCATCACAAGACCCAGCTGATTACCGCATCAAATGCTGTTTTGAGAAGCATAGTTTCTTGTCAAGGCCTTGACCATCAAAAGTTCCTATTAACATTTGACTATAACAGGTTTCAGTTCAGGTTGTGACCAAGATGGGTTCTCATTTGTGGTATCACCATTACAGCATCATTTCATACTCTGAATATCATGGGACATAGATCATGCTTCGACCAACTTTGGGCCCAGATCATGCCTCAAACATAACATAAGGCCAGATCATGCTTTGACCACTAGAAGGTCCCAATCACGCTTTGATGATCAAAGGGTTCAGATCATGCAGGCTTTGACCTACATAGGGTCTAGATCACATTTCACCCATCAAAGTCGACTACTTCGCGATTCAACCATAACAGATCACACTCAATAAGCCCAGATCATGCTCAATCATCAGAGAATTCAGATAAAAGTTTTAAGCATCAAGGATCCAGGCCATGCTCTGAACATTACAGAACTCGAATGACAATTCAACCATCAAATGTCTAGATTCAAATTCAGCCATAACAAATTTCACTTCAGGCTTCCCTCAGAATTTGCTAAAATTCACCGTTTCATCATCACAGGGCACATTTCAGGCTTCAGCCTTCAAAGGGCTAGATCACACATCAGCCATCAGATGATTCTGATCATGCTTCGACCCTCACAGAGTCCAGAACATGTTTCATCCATCAAAAGGATCAATTCACAACAGGTCTCAGTTCACATTGTGATCATCATAGGGCCAGGTGATGTTTTGACTGCCAACAGTTCAGTTGAGGATGTGACCAGTATAGTTTTATATCAATGCTTTGAATCTTCAGCATGAAGAGGACATAGCCCAAGTTTGAATAGCACAAGAACAAGTCAGAGCTTCAACCAGCACTGGAGCTTTGAATCTTCAAAATGAACGGGACATAGCCCAAGTTTGAATTGCACAAGAACAAGTCAGAGCTTCAACCAGCACTGGAGCTTTGAATCTTCAAAAAGAACTGGACATAGCCCAAGTTTGAATAGCACAAGAACAAGTTAGAGCTTCAACCAGCACTGGAGCTTTGAATCTTCAAAAAGAACGGGACATAGCCCAAGTTTGAATAGCACAAGAACAAGTCAGAGCTTCAGCCAGCACTGGAGCTTTGAATCTTCAAAAAGAACGGGACATAGCCCAAGTTTGAATAGCACAAGAACAAGTCAGAGCTTCAGCCAGCACTGGAGCTTTGAATCTTCAAAAAGAACGGGACATAGCCCAAGTTTGAATAGCACAAGAACAACTCAGAGCTTCAGCCAGCACTGGAGCTTTGAATCTTCAAAAAGAACGGGACATAGCCCAAGTTTGAATAGCACAAGAACAAGTCAGAGCTTCAACCAGCACTGGAGCTCCAAAGAAACGATTGTCTTTTGTCCAACCTGACCAAGGTAATTAGAGCAGCTTGCTCATTGTTAATACCAAGGAGAATTGCCTTTCGCCATAGAAGGTGATCATATGGTTTGTTCATGATTGATACTTCACTTTTGCTCTCTGGGAATAAATAAAGTTGCTATAAAACCATGTTTATTTTTTTCTCTCTTCTTTACTATTTTTAATTTATTAAATAAATAATTTGTATTCTCTCTATATCATAACTTTGCTCTTAAATATTGGAAACATTAGGTGTGTGACTATATTAAATAAAGTGATATTTTAAAATATAATTCTTATCAGTGTACACAATTGCAATGATGTCAACTATCTACTCCCCAAACTTCACCTCTCAATGACAATATATGCTGTTATCCATTTTTGATGTCCTAGGTTAACCAGGACCAGACTCATCCTTTACCTCTTCCTTCTAAAAAAAAAAAAAAACACTTGAAATTTCTAGAACTAAATCTTCTTCTTTCTTATCTCCACACTGGGTGAAGTAGAATGCGTCTGCCTATGTCATTAAGACTGGGAGCACTACTCAGTGGCAGGCCGACTTAGCTCCAAAAGAAATGACCGCCTCTGACATGAGGAACAGACGCCATGTGCAGCCGCTCCTAACATGGAGTACAAACGCTTCCTGGATTAGGAGCCCTTACAGGGTACTATCAGCTGGGCCAGCTGAGCCCAGGTTTTTTAGTGAGCTTGTTACTGCTCCCCCTCCTCCTTTTTCATCCGGGCTTGGGACCGGCAAAGGCGGAGTTCTAGAACTAAATAACTACTGACAATCATAAACAATACAGTGGCAGTTTTACTAGGCTTCACTTCGAGTTGACTTGCTGTTCCATGTTTAGAAACTTCCACAGATGCAGTTGACTAGGAATGGTTCCCTCATAACCCTTCAAATTCTGGTTTATAAGAAATTTGAACCATGTTTCTCTTTTAGTTTCTACCGCAATGATAAAATAATGGGAGGACCTGGCTCATCAGTGGTGAACCCTTTCAGAAGTTTTAATCTACCATACCGCTGTAATATTATATTTTGCTGTTTTCCTTTCTACTGATACTAAGGCTAAACTCTTGGAAAAGACATTTTAAATGAACTATGGCCATAAGCTTCAAGAGAGGACATTAGAAATACATATAATTATAAATATATAAAAATCTTCGAGCATTGCTTTTCTAAAAATCATTTTATTTCAAAAGGAAACGTGTATGTCAAAAATATTTCAAATTTCTTATAACAGATTGTGCATCATAATAAAACTCTGGTTTGTTGGATGCCCTGGGAGATCACTACAGACCACTTTGCTGCCCTATACAGGCCTTATATTATTTGATATGATACAAAAATGTTATTTTTAATGCCACTTTAAATGAACCCACCAACAAACAATACCAAAATCTAGAATATACTTAAAAAATTATTATTATAAATAATTAATAACATTCCTAAAAAATATATAATAACTATCTATACCGATGGTAGCAGAGACGAGTTGGGACACACTGGCAGTGGCTGTCTCATTAAAACCACAAATGGCATTGAGAAAATAAATAGAAGAAACCCAGATTTTTGCTCAGTCTTCAGATCAGAACTTATAGCCATCTATGAAGCTTTAAAAAATCCATCAGAAATACTAATTATCAAGATATCTGGATTCTTACTGATAGTAGAAGTGCCATACAACACTTGACTCACACAGGGGAACTTAGAGACAAAGTAAGCAGAAACATAATTGGTTATCTCCAAAAACTCTCAAAAATTTACCTTCAATGGATATCCTTACACATTGGCATTGAAGCTGCTGATGCGCTAGCAAAAAAGGCACAAAAGAACTTTTAAAGAAATAGAGACAGTAGCCAAAATAAAAAAAAAACAAGAACTGGAGGATCCCACCTAAGCACAGTTGATACAGTGGAGTGGACCCAAGAGGAGCTCTGAAGATCAGAAATAGACAGCATCAAACAACACTAACAAGATTTAGAACAGGCCAAAATAGAAACAATAGCCAAAACAAAAATAAACAAGAACTGGAGGATCCCACCTAAGCACAGTTGGTACAGTGGAGTGAACCCAGGAGGAGCTCTGAACATCAGAAATAGACAGCATCAAACAACACTAACAAGATTTAGAACAGGCCATCTCAAGCCATTGAAGATAGAAAACAACAAAATCTACTCTACTTGCCCAAAATGTAGCTTGGTACCTGCAGCTCCAGAACACATTTTGGCTTGCATTAGATGCACTAAACAGGACCTTTGGGAGAGGCAGCAGCTTATCGTAAAACAGCTCGAGGAGCACAAATTTATGGAATTTGTGTAATATTTACACAAGGGGATAAATAAGAAACAATAACATATTATTTGGTAGTCACTCTTTCTCTAGTGACTATCTTTCTATGACTTCCAAAGGCAGAAGTTAGCAGTTCCTTTCAAGACTTATGTTCCAACATTTCAGCACAACTCTCCCTGTCACCTTCCTCACAGAGGACACCCAAGAATGGTTGATGTTGTGTGTGTAGCTATATTCTTTTTAAACAAACTTCCAATCAGGATTTTTACAGAAATACACTCATGGACAAAACTAAAGGAAGTAGAAAGTCTTTGATGTCGCCCCAGTATCTTTTTTTTTTTGAAGGAGACGGAGGCAATTTTGTTCACAATTGGTTATCTTGTGTCTTCACTAAAGGTGACTGTGTATAAAATATCTTTCACAGTTTTTGTTTTAATCCTGATATACATGCTAAATAAAACAGCTCGAGGAGCATGAACTCATGGAATTTGTGTAATCTTTACACAAGGGGATAAGAAACAACAACAACAACAACATACATGCTAAAAGGTACAACTTCCTTGAGTTTTGTCCATGAATGTATTATATTGCCATATTATAGGTGTGGAAATTGTAGCAATTCACTTGCTAAAGACGAGTTGCTATCATTGGGAGAAAAATGGTTCAGTAAAATAATCTGAGTAAGTAAATCCTCTGAGAGGATGACAACTGAAGTGCTGCAATAAGGAGCAAGGAATATTGCAAGAAGTTTTATTTTTATCTCTTTATTATCATACAATATAAATAAATAATCTCAAGTAAAAATCAATATTACAAAAGGACATTGTTTTATTTTTGGTATATATATATATATAAAAGAATCACAGAATGGTGTCTTCAGTTCCAAAGTAGCGGTCCCCAAAGTTGCCTGAAACCCCCAGGTTGGTAAGCTGACAGTGAAGGCAGGTAGGTATGTGGACTTACCAATGCCGGGGATAATGTGGAACTTGTCGTTCATCTCGTGGTCAACGTGGGTGGTGACTATGTTGACTCGGGGGAAGGCATATGCGATGGTGTGGACCCCTGCACAGCAATACCTTACCATAACATCTATATGGATATTTATAGCTTGCTTATTGACTAAATAAAAAAACTGTCCTTTTTGGCACCTGATCTTGGCATGCAAAGTAACAATTATAGTGGTTCTGGCATCTTTATAAGTTCAAAGTTAAAACTGCTTCTAAACAGATATTTTTGAGTCTGTCAAACCTATCTCTTCATTGTTGACTCAATGGAGTGTTGTTTGCTCTATGGTTAGTTCAACATATTCTTTTCCTAGCTGGCTCTCACTATACTGCACTTTAGAATTTGTTCATATATCTTCAATGTCTAGTATTTAAGATATCTTGCTTAATCATGTTAATAAAGAGCCCCTTCTTGGCAGTCCAAAAGCCTCTTGCTTGTACATGACTCACAGTCACCAGTATGTCATTTTGGTGGTACTTACAAAACCCTATCCATCATGATTATCAGGATCTATTTGGGATCAAACTACAGAAACACAGACTTGAAATTTTCCAAATGTTGACAGTTCTACAGGACCTGCAGTGGTATATCTACAAATCTGAGCCCAAATATCAATCAAACCTATTCACTACTATTTAAGATTTTGATGTTATGGCTACTTATGACCAGTAGGTAGGTCCCACACCCACCTTTCATGCTGTGACTTTAAATTACATAGAGTGGAATAATCTCCACTATCCTGCCAACACTCTGGCTTGCAGGTAGTCAATGTATACGCTATTGGAGCTAGAGTTACTGCGGCTGCTGGCACTAGACTTGCCCTTCAATATATCCTCGTTAAAAGGTTTAGAGTGTACTCATTCCAATTACGGAGCCTCGTTAGAGTCTCGTATTGTTATTTTTCGTCACTACCTCCCCGTGCCGGGAGTGGGTAATTTGCACGCCTGCTGCCTGTACTGTCAATGTATAGCAATGATATATAATAGATTCCAAGTACACATTTCTTCAGAAACTCATGACCACCCTGACTCACCAGCATCAGCCATGAGGAGAGAGCAGAGTGTGATGTTCTCTTCTGGGACATCGTGGTCTAGCAGGATTCTGATAGCCATCATGGCGGCAGCCCCAGTGGCGACTGTGGCATCCATGACAATCACAGTGTACTCCTTGATGTCCTTGGGTAGCCGGAGGTAGTAGAGCTCTGCCTCGTCTGTCTCTGGGTTGGTCTGAATCAGGATCTTGCCTAGCCTGACATCCTTCAGGACATCACAGAGGGCTTGTTCCATGGTCTCCCCAGCTCGCAGGATGGAAACCCCACAGATCTACCACACCATTGTCAGTCACCATTGTCAAATCACACCTTTGGAAACATTGGATTTAAACATGCAAGCACAACAGTACCATCTCTTGAATTTGGATTTCAGAGGACCACCTAAAATTAGGCATTAATAAATATAGGAATTTTAAAAATTCTGTATTTTATTAGTAAGGTAAGATGAGAAAAAACATTTGAACTGAAAACTTTTCAATTTTCAAATCAAAATTTGTACTTATATTTTGAATGATTTTAGTTCAGATGGCAGAAATCATTATTGACAAAATTATTAAGGTAGGAATTAAAGAGGTAAAACTATTTAAACAAATTATTTTGGGATCTATTTTTAGCATTGAGAGTGCCATGATTTTAAATATCACAACTGAATAAAAAATATCAGAACTGAACCCTCTCTTAGTGGTGTTTAATCTCCAGAGTTCACCATTGGACTTAGGATAATAGAAAATAATTTCCCTGATATTGTATTAGGGCCTTTTGGCTTGAAAGATGGCCCAGTTTTATCAAACTAAAGGAACAGATCATATAGTTCTTGTGTTTTAAGTACAATAGAACCTCCCTGTAAAGGACACCTAATTGCAGAGCCAAAGTATCCTTTAGGGAGGTGTCATCTTATAGAGAAGAGTAATGAAAAACTGTCCCTTCATAGAGAAGTGTCCTCTCATGGAGGTTCTACTGTAAAAAAAAATATAGGACTTTTCTGAATGCGTCTTGTATTCAAGTCCAATGGAAGAATTGATCAACAGATGATGTACCCACATTAGGATAAATCCATCTGGTTTAATGTAGCATACACTATATCAAACCCCAATGACCTTTTGATTCACTATATTGCCATGTATGAAATTTAGGAAAGAAAAACTTCAGGATATTATGATGCATTAGCAAGCCATCTGTTATGAAATTTCGAAACTATTATAGATGCATATGATTCTTGTAAAATGACATGGCAATTTATTTAAGGCAATAACAACTCAAAATTTTTATAAAATACCAGATAGGCAATTAGGGATTTTAGAGTAGCAAAATATAAAAATTAATAATTGGTTCTTAAAATAAATATTTTGTTACAATATTATAAAATAAAAATGGGGATCATTTTAGGTTCATTATAAGGGAAAGTTGGCTTATACCCCTGGTTTATTTTATTGAGGCTTTACTGTATTTAAATATTTCAGGTCACCTCTCCTAGTTTAATTCCATATTTGATGAACAATGGGCAGACAGGATATGGTTACCTTTTTGGTGAGGATCTGCTTGCCGTGGTAGGGGATACCCTGGAAGGTCTCCACCTCTACGTCCTGGAAGGACAGGAGGGTGAGAACATGTTCCAGGAGCAGCCGCATTAGCCGCTTCGAGTAGAAGATGAACTCGTCCCGCGGAGTGGTGCGGTTGCGGATGAGGGTGTGCAGGCCGGTGACCTGGGAGGTGGGGGGCAGGATGTGGAGGGAGTTGGGGTAGGGCTGGTCAATGTGGCCTTGTTGGGCCAGCTGGCTGCGGAGCTTTAGTCCCCGCTGTCACACACCCACTGACTCAGCAACATGGAGTCAACACCTACACTCATGGACAGAACTTAAGTCTTATAATTTAAGATACTATGATCACATATCATAGAGAAAGGAAAGGCCTAGAGCCATTGTTGAGGGGAAAGATGGACAAATCCTGGATGAAACAAGAAAGTGGGCTAGAGACAGAACAAGAGATAGACCCCAAACTGACAGTTTGCACATGGTAGGCATGTACTCACCAACTGGAGCTGGGTGTGGACATGTTGGACTATGAGGTTGACTGCTATCAGGTTGTGGCCACCTTCAACAACACACAGCCACTCAAACATATGTGGAGCGCACTCGGAACAGCCATCCCACCATTCGCAGGGGAATTCACAAGCTAAGGATAGCCTTGCCCTCCTGATCAATGTACATAGTTTGCCCTTTTGACTCCTCGTGAGTAATTGTTGACCAGCGGTCAATAAAAATTATTTAATTGTCACTCAAACATATGTGGGACACACTTTGAATCATTTAAATATCAAGCCTTTCAAAATGTTGTCCCTCCTCTCACCCCAAAACCCTACTTTTTTACCACTTTTAAACATGTTTTAGCATATAGACACATCTATGTGTGACCTGAAATACCCTTTTCTTGAATTAAAGAAGTGGTAATGATTGCCTTGTGGGTTATTAATGTACCCCAGGCTGACATGGGTCACTATCTAAAAATGCTCACATGGTTGGCGGCCTTTCTTGTCAATTCAAGAAAGAGCTTGGGGTAAATCCTAATAGATCACCAACATCCAGTTGGACACTGAGATGTTCTCTTATAACATCATTCAATATGAAGGTTAAACTAGGTTCCTGGCGGAGGTAGTAGTGGGTGAGTTTGGCTTAGCTTGTTTGCCAATGGAACAACAAAAGTTACACAAGGCTTACATCACATATTACACTGAAACCTGTTGTACAGACTATTGTTAGCTAAAGTACATAGTCACCTGAGGTAATGATACAACTCAAGATTGCATAATGGACCTCTCAAGCTTAAGTGTATAATGGGATGATACAAACTGTTGACAGCCACAAACCAGATCAAATCTCGCATTTGTCACTTTTTATGAAGAAAAATATTGTTTCAAAGGCCTCCAATTCTTGCAAAAGCCCAAATTCACTATTTAATGCAAGTAACCAAAGAGAGATTTGGCGCCTTATTGGTGTAAATGTTGACTGCTTTCTGGAAGTGTAGACATGTGGTGCACTTACAATTGAAGCAGTCACAACTAGCCACTATGATTACAATGGCTTGTACTTAAGTAAAAAGAAAGTTATGAACATGCAAGAGGGACCTACCCCTGGGAACAATGAGGTCAGCATGCACCACTGTGGGGGCTATGTAGTAGTCAAACGCAGGCTTCACAAAGGTTTCGTACTGCTTCAAGACACCTCGGAGTTCCCGACCCCTCTCTGAGATGTCCCGCTTGAGGCGGCGGGCAAGGCGGATGTCAGAGTCTGTGTCAATGAAAACTTTCATGTCCAGCAACTTGAGGAGGTCCGGGTTACTGAATAGAAGGATGCCCTCGGCAATGATGACGTTGGCTCCGTACATGGTCTTCTGCTCACACCACCTTCTTGGTGAGGTAATTGAGACTCGCACTACGCTGGAAAACATTAATTGATAGACAAGTGTAGTTCTAGTATACTCTCACAAATTGGCTTCATGGATTAGGGACAATTTCTCAGGGAGTAGTCCAATGAATACTCACGCCATTTAATTAGTTGGAAAGAACACAAATCTAGTAACATACAGTAACAAGACCAAATTCAAATAGATAAACTGTATGACATTTTGGTAACAGCCCTGTTACTATCTGGACTCCCAGCCTAAGCTGAAGGCCAGGAGTTTGAGAACCTCCCAGGCATCAAGGAGTATCTCCAAAGTCCCAAGTACATGAAGTGGCCGCTCAATGAAGCCACGTTGCCATGGATCACGCCACCAGGAGTGTCCCATCTAACTGTCACTTTCAGTAGAGGTTTTGTCACTCACTCTGTTGGAACAATAAAACACTTCTCTCTCACTGTTACTATCTTCAGACAGATGCATTCGGTAGTTTGACCTGAAGATGGTAACAATGCTGTCACTGAAATGTCACAACAGTTATCTATGTCTTGTTACCTTAGGTTTCTTATCAATAAAACAAATTGCACATTAGCAACACAATCCAGTGTTTGTACATCAGGAGCTCTTGGCAAATTCTGGCTGCTTTTAAATGCTAACAATCAAGTGGTGCAATGACAGGAAATAATCTGGAGTCAGGGGTGATAAGTCTCCTTTTACAGTGGATACCTCTCTATATATTGTGGATTGTAAAAATCTATGTCAGTGAATATGGGCATTAAAAATATTTAAATAGAGATAGGTTAAATTTTGACAATTTATGAGTTGAATCACATTTTTACTGAAATAATAATAAATTTAAAAAAAATGTGTGTTGAAAGAGATGTAAAATAGAAAGGAAAGAGTAAATTACTTTTACAAAAGTTTAAATGTTATGATGGTGGTGGGACTATATTTTCACCATCAACATGCACCTGGTAGAACTATAAAAGAAACCTTGATTGCACCAGGATAAATACGAACCATTCTCTTCTCCCTGGAGTGGGTGACAAAGTTGTAGATGGGGACATCCACCCTCTTGCCCTCCTTTAACTTGCGGACCGTCTCAATGAGCAGGTTGAAGTCAAAGGCATCGGGGTGGTCAAAGTTGTACTTGTTGTTGTGGGCCAGCTCGTGCTCCTCCTGGTCCAACACCTGCCACCACCCACACATTGATTTGTACTTTTTTTATGAAGGAAATACACCTATCCCCCGATTTACACGGTACTTTTTTTACACGTTTTCGCTTTTACGTGGTTTTCCAAATAAGTTTTTTTTTTTTTTGTTTTTACGCACTATACTAAATGCTACTGTGATTGAACACATGCACTGTGTACACATCTCACGAGGAATCCCGAGCTTATGTGCTGACTACATATTTTAACCTGTCAATGCATTTCATTTTTATTTCTGTGTACACCTATCCCCCAATTTACACGTTTTTCTCAGGAACGTATCTACCGTGTAAATTGGGGGATAGGTGTATTGCTTCAATGGCCCCTGCTGCTTCTTGCAAAAGCCCACCTGTGAGTACAAGTAACCAAACAAGACTCTGATATCGTTTAGGGGCTAAAGTTAAACTGATTTCAAACACAAGGCAATAAGACCAAATCCAAATGAATAAATAGTGTGACATTTCGGTAACAGCGTTGTTACCATCTTCAGACAAAAGTACTGAATGGTGACAATGGTAACAACGCTGTTACCGAAACATCACACACTTTATTTATTTGGATTTGGTCTTATTACCTTGTGTTTATAATCTATAATCCAAATTGTGCCTTATCATTAAACTGATTTCTACATTGTGTAGACATGGGGTGCACTTAAGAGTAAAAGCAGCCGTTAGTTACCCGCCATGATTATCATGGCCTGTACCATGTGTGTGTACTTGGGTAAACTAAACAAAAATTAGGATAAACTTTAGGGATACTTTTTAAAAATTTCAACAGATTAGTTTTTGAAAAAAAAAAAAAAGGATTGGTTGAATTAAAGGAAGTGTTGAATTAAAGTTAGATGATTAGCTAATCATCTAACTCATTAAAATAATATTTTTAAAAAATAGCTTTGTAATATAAATTAGTGATATTAATTTAAACCATTGTGTATGTACTTTTTATGGTTAACTTTTAGTATCTGTGACAAAATGGCATTAATACATATTTTGAAACATAAATACAAATAATATTTTACTCTTATTGAAGAATATAGCAGTTGAAAGGAAATAAATATGGAAAATAAAAATTGAAAATATTATTTAAAAAGAATCATGAAGATCTTTTTTAAAAATCCTTTATAGATGTCTGTTTTTTCACTGAAATCCCATTCATATAATATATAAACAAAGAGCTTTTATTGTATTAAAGCCATCCACTGCTGCTGCAGGTGTTATTGATTTTGTGTTTAAATCTTTTATAATAACATGGAAAAGGAATATTGAAATAAAATGTTATCATAATCATTGTGGCTACATTTTATAAAATTATTTGAAAGGAAATTATTTGTAAATTTTAAAATAATAAAAATATTTCAATGCTGAAATTTAAAAAGAAATAATATAATTAATTAGTGCATGAGGCCTAAATTCCTGCGTAAAAAAGCAATAACACTCGCGATATTGCGCAACGGCACTGCAAAGTGAAACTTAAACTAACAAAAGTGCATAGACACGATCCTATCGGCACCCGCCACCACCACTGTACTACCTTTTTAGCGTAAACTTGTATGTAAAAAACATTCAACTGTCGAAATTCAAATTTTAAAATGGTCGAACTATCGGAAGTGTTGTATTATCGATAGTATTGAATTACGGTTTGTTATTTGATAGGCCGGTGGTCGGGACATCAGAACATGGTCGAATTATCGTAGAGTGTCGAATTAACAAGGTTATAATGTATATATATATATAGATATATAAAAAGCGCGAAACGCGTTGGTGGATGGCTTTTCTTGATTTATCAAGAAATCGGGTTGGCCAAATATCAGGGAACAGGCTAAATCAATGTTTAGTTGATTTCTGTTCCACCAGATGGCGCTCTGCCTTCTGTAAAGCACATGTGCTCCTGGTCAGGATATGCCATTTTTAATATTGATTTCAACACCTGATCTTTTTATCTTTTATTTTTTCTTTCGTTTTTTAATATATAAATATATGTGAAAAAATAGTACAAATGTAACATTGTACTGGGATAAGGTGCATAAATTAAGAAAAAGGCATCTCCTTATCGTGCAACTGAAAGTTGCTGATGGCTGGCGCCAGCCCGAAACGCGTCCGTGGTTAGCTTTTCTTGATTAATCAAGAATGGGTATTTGGCCAATTCTGGAATAATTAAAAATCAACGAGAATAGTTGATATTTATTCCGATAGATGGCGCCAGCCATCAGCAACTTTCAGTTGCACGATAAGGAGATGCCTTTTTCTTAATATAAATATATATATATATATATATATTTATATTTGTAAATAGAACAATCAATAATTAAATCTAATTTAAAAAGGCATATATTGGTTCAAAATATCATTTATTTTACCAATATTTCAGTTGGCCAACCTTTATAAAGGTATTATAACATTTTAACATATGTACAGTCTACTCTCGTTATAACGCCACTCGATATAACGCCACCCTCGCCTTACGCCGCTTTTTCGTTTTGTCCCAATCGACATCAATGTATTTTTCTCGATATAACGCCACTCCCTCGCTGTTCGCCTTCCGCCGCTGATTTTTCGTATCCCAATTAGCAAAAACCACTCGTTATAGCGCCGCTCACAACGTACCCCCCGCTCCCCCTTTCCTGTCTGCATTTTTTACGTCAACGGCGCCGGACTTTGTTTGCTGTTGACACAACAGATAACAGATTGTGTGAACAGCCAGCAGACCCTTTTCCTGATTGTTCCTGGGACATACACAGTCGCTTCATCCTTTGCTAACGTCAACACAACAACTTTATTGTCGTATCATGAGTTCCCAAAAGCGTAAACGTGAGTCGATCACCATTGAAAAGAAGAAGGAGATATGCCAGTTGGCAAGAAATAACCCTACGATGTCAAAGAATGAGATTGGAAAGCGTTTCTCACTTCCACAAACAACTGTCCGTGATATTCTCACTCTGGCTGAGAAGTGGGAAAATTATACTGTTGGTTCTTCAAAGAGACAAAGAGTCGGAAAATTTAGTGACTTGGAAGACGCTCTCTTCAACTGGTTTACCCAAAAGCGTGCCAATAATATTATTATTACTGATGATCTCTTAAGAGAGAAAAGGCAAAAAAACTTGGCGAGCAGTTGGACGTACCAGAAAATTTCGCGTACAGCAGTGGGTGGCTGCGGCGATTTAAAGGGAGATTCCATATTTCGCAACGACGACTCTGTGGGGAAGGCGCATCGATTTCTCCAGCTATCATTGATGAACATCTTACAAATTTGAACAGTATTCTGGCGAACTCCGGATATGATCCAGCTAACATATACAATGCAGACGAAACAGGATTATTTTTTCAGCTCATTCTTGACAGAACACTTGCTCACAAAGATGAAAACTGCCGTGGTGTCAAAAGGATGAAGCAACGAATCACTGTTCTACTGTGCTGCAACTCTACTGGAACAGACAAGCGGCGATTGCTGATTATTGGAAAATCGGCAAAGCCTCGATGCTTCAGAAACTTTAGTCCACACTTCTACTGCACTTACACATCTAACAGCAAGGCATGGATGACCTCTAGCATCTTTCAAGAATGGCTACTGCAGTTCAACAAGCAGCTTGTCTCTGAAGGACGTCATCCTACTGTTGTTAGATAACGCTACGTCTCACTGATGGTCTCAGCAACATAAAGATACACTTCCTTCCACCAAATATGACTGCCAGTCTGCAACCACTGGATAGTGGCATCATCAAAAGTTTCAAGGCTCAATATCGCAAGCTTCAACTCCAGAAAATGGTGGAATTGGCGGATGCCCATCTACCCACAGAATTACGTCTGGATTACGCTGTGCGCTATTGTAAAATGGCTTGGGATTCTGTGAGCCCTGATTCTATCAGCAACTGCTGGAATCACACAGGCATTATTCGCTTCACTTCTACTGCTGCAGTTGAGCCTCTTAATTATGGAAATCTGCTCGATCGCATTCGCGATATCTTCGCAGATAACACTGGTCAACAACATTTTTGCACAAGAGAACCTGATTATGTTTCTAGTGTAACTTTTCATGCTGAACTCAAAAATCTAATCAGAAATTTCCCATCACCTATGGTTTTTGCGTGACGGTCTTTTTTTAGTATTGGGATAAATACAGTAAAAAATGCAAACAATGTCACGTAACTGATTTATCAAAAAATATTTTTCTTTGTCCACAAAGAAATATCATCTTATCTACATGTCCTGAATCCAAATATACCATTAGTTTTTTTCTATTACGCAATATTTCTGAGATACACCTACTTGAAATTTGGAAATATTGTTAATATATAGGCATATATGAACGAAACATATTTATTATTGAAAATCAGTGACAGTGGATTTTCTTCTATACTTTGCTGGTGGTAGATCCCTCTTGAGTGTCCAGCAGTCCGGCAAGCATAGCGGGACTCCATTTACCTTGGTACCGCTTCTCCATGCTTGATATATCTTGATGAAACCTCTCACCATGCTCATCGCTAACTGCGCCAAGATTGTCTGGAAAGAAATCTAGATGTGAATGCAGGAAATGGATCTTGAGGGACATGTTACATCCCAGTGCCTTGTAGGAAAGCAACAGATCATTAACTATGTCTCGGTAATTTTCAACCTTGACACTTCCTTAGAAGTTTTTGCAAACGTTTCTAAAGAAATTCCATGCTGCTGCTTCAACTTCATTCAAACTATTTTGAAAATTTCCATCCTGCTGCAATTCTCGAATCTGAGGTCCAACGAAAATGCCTTCTTTAATCTTCGCTTCACTTATACTAGAAAACTTTTGTTTTAGGTAGGCAAATCCACTGGCATTTCGATCCATTGTTTTGACAAAGTTCTTCATTAATCCCAGTTTAATATGTAATGGTGGTAAGTAAATATTTTCTGAATCGATCAGGGGTAGATTTGCAATATTTTTATATCCTGGAGTAAAGATTTTACGGTTTGGCCAGATTTTTTTAATGTAATGCCTTTCCCTATCTCTGCTATCCCACTCACACAGAAAACAACAAAATTTTGTATATCCAAGCTGTAATCCACGCAAGAGAGCAACGACTTTCAAATCGCTGCATATTTTGCAACCGTATCTTTCATATTCTATCTTTTTCAAAAGCAGTTTCATGTTTTCCTAAGTCTCTTTCATGTTGGATGCATGTATTTATCCCAATACTAAAAAAAGACCGTCAGGCAAAAACCATGGGTGATGGGAAATTTCTGATTAGATTTTTGAGTTCGGCATGAAAAGTTACACTAGAAACACCATCAGGTTCTCTTGTGCAAAAAAAAAAAGTTTTTTTTGTAGACCTGTGTAATTTGATGACTGAAAGGGAGTTTCAACTGGTTGATGATTCCCAGGAAGCGGAAATGAAGCTAACAGATGACAATTTTCTGGTGTCCACTGTTACAGCGAAAGAAGAACTTGGCGAGGATGATGATGCAACAGTGACCCAGCGCCTACCATCGTTAAGGGAAGCCAGAACAGCTGCTGAGACAGTTTTGTTGTTTCTTGAGCACTCCAAGAGAGCAACATCTGACGACGTCAATCTATCTGCGGATTTGTTACGCCGTGTCTATGCCATAAGTGAGGGAGAGAAAACACAAGTTGTGATCACAGACTTCTTCAAGAAAATATAATTACTTTTTATGAATAAATTATAAATTAATTATTCCTATTTGTCATATTAATTAATTAATGCCGGCATTCTATATATTGACTTAGGGTATAAGTTGTCTTTAGAATTGTTATAAATAATTTATTGTATCTTTAAATTTCACATTTTGTTCGATACAACGCCACCCTCGCCTTACGCCGCTTTTTTGCAAAATCCGGATGGTGGCGTTATAACGAGAGTAGACTGTATATAACAGCAGTTTCTTTTAAAATAAAATACATTTTCCACTGGCCTTACTGCAAAGATATTGGGAGGGCCTGGCTCTCATATGTAAAGGCAGTGGAAAATTATTTGATTTCGAAGAGTTATAAAAAGTTTATATTTACCAATACAGATGGTGTGCTACTGTGGGATAGTTATTCTAAATTAACCCAAAGCAATAATGCGCCATCTATATATATATTCGTTTTATGTATAAAAGAAACATTCGCGCTTTTAAATCCTTTTATTTTATAGTTATTCTAAATGCCATATTGGCCATAGAGAACAAATTCTAAGCACCAGCATGTCATGACAGATCAACCAACCTTGTAGAAGGAATCCATGCTGAGAAGGGTGACCCAGGGTACGTTCAGTTCTTCAATGATCTTCTCAGCCAGGGTGGTCTTGCCAGAGGCACTGCCTCCACAGAGCCCTGCAGCAGTGAAGCTTCTAGTGTCAGTTTCAGATGGTTTCTAAAGATATTGAGGAACATATTTTTTCCAACTAGTCACAGGCCTCTCTTTTGATTCAATACTGAGAGAATGTTCTAAACATAAGGTAGACAATTTGGTTGGGGGGATTTGAATTATGGCGGATTGAACTAAGGAGGTTGTTGTTGTTTCTTATCCCCTTGTGTAAAGATTACACGAATTCCATGAGGGAATGGGGTGTAGCTTTCGTTGATCATGGCACCATGATCCAGGCACACTTTGGTGAAAGTCTGACTTTGCCTGTAGTTTGAGGCCGTCCCTAACATGAAAGCAGACGCCTTTGCTGCCGACTCTTAACATGAGTACAGACACAGCTCCTTCGTATCCCTGTAGTGGGACCTTTGCTGAGGTCTATCAACCGGGTCAGTTGAAGTCAGGATTTTTAAAGAGGTCTACTCCTCTTCTAACAATGCTGCTGTTGGTCCGTGACTGCTTATTCGTCAGTTATTCTACTTGTTACACAGCTGGCCTTCATATCTGAAGGTCGTTCCCCTATCTGCCACCTGGGGACGCGCCCTATAGCAGTCAGCTCTGCCAAGGGACTAAGAAGGTTGTATGCTGAAGTTGTGTGCTCTCTTTTTAATTATGGAGAGGATGTATTTTTACAGCTTTTTTTTTTTAATGTAGAAAAAATGTACAAAGGGAAAATTATCAAGTAGAACATTTTCCACTTTCAAACAATAAAAAGGACAAGATTAATCCAACCTCCTCCAGAGATGACAAAATTTAACATGTGCTGTTCAACATTTCCTTTTACTATGATAAGGCACAATTTGGATTATAGATTAGAACTACGAAAAAATAAAGACCTAATCAAAATAAATTAATGTGTGATATTTCGGTAACAATGCTGTTACCAAAACAATACACACTATCAATTTATTTGGATTAGATCCTATTTCTTGTACTTCCATTTACTAATTATTGCTGTGACAATAGAGGGTCATTGCAGATAAATGAGAGTGGTACCAATGCTGCTGTAAATATAGGGCCGCTGTTAGGTCAGGTGTACCAATCTAGCCAAGGATGTGCTCACCAATGACAAAGGGCTCCACAAGCTGGCCCTGTGTGTTGTACCACGGGGGTCTACCAGCTGTATAGATAGCTCTCTGCTTGGTCTGCAGCACTGTAGACTGCTTCAGGCCGCTGGAGGGTTGCTTCCAGAGCCGATCCCTCTTCTCTCGGGGCCTTGGGGACCCTGGCAAGACCTCAGGGGTCTCCACCATGTCCAGTTCATCTGTGCTCCCGCTGTGAACACAACCAGCTGTCAGTTCATCCAGCAGTGGTCATCTCTAGGGTGTGTCCATTTACAGGGTAGTTTTTCTCAAGATAATTAATGATACAGCAAGGCTACCTGACATTTACAAAATGGCCCCCACATGGGGTTGGTGTGTTATATAAAGAGGATATAGGGGCACTTTTGTAAATACAAATTATTCAAATGCGGGGTTGGACTTGTCCATAAGAAGCAATTGATTCCCTTTGCATGACCTCATTTGTAATAGAAGCTACCTGTGATTATCAACACTCTGCTCACACTATGCAAAAATCCATTTTTCCAATCATGTTTTTATATATGAACTGTATACATGTAATCCTATATACCACCTATAAGCTCACGATGATCATAAAACTTGACTGTAAATACTATGGGAGTTCTCCGAACAGATACCACTTTGTCCATTACACTTTTACATTGAGGCCTTTGTACAGTTCACATGTTGTACAATAATTTTTATTTTTGTGAATGATGTTTTTTAATTAGTGTTTTAAATAAGGACCTGAAGGTCACCTTTTATAGAAATATGGTGCTGCCACCTGAGATAACACGGGGGGATATCCAGCGTACATTGTTCTTTGGAAGGATTTAAATGTGTCACACTCTCTAGGACACTCCTTTGTCTAAATTTCACAGAGTTGATCATTAATTATAAAATTGTGGCAGCACGTGGAATATCAACCCCCACTAACATTTTCATTCAATGTATTATCTTTAAATAATATTGTAACATTTATCACTGAATTATTTATAATCTGTTGCTGAATCAAGATTCAAAAACTTGTCACCTCTATTGTGTAAAATTAATATTATTATCTTTTGAGATTTTATCTCTGAAGTAAATTAAATATTTTATCTTATCGATAAGTGTTACAGTAGAATCTCCCTGTAAAGGACACCTAATTGCAAAGCCAAAGTGTCCTTTAGGGAGAGGTGTCCTCTTACCGGAGAGTTGCTAAATAGTAAAGATGATAATTTTGCAAATGAAAAACTCCTTTATAGAGTGTGAGTGAGTGTTAGTGTCCTCTCATGGAGGTTATCTACTGTAATTGCTTAATTATATTACATTACACTATACATGGATTGATTGCCCCATGGGTTTATGAAAATACATCATCGTGCCGCATTTCCCCCCACCATTACATCACTAGTCAGATGGTGACAGTAAGCTGGACCACCAATCCATTGAAAAACATATTTAAAAATCACATCTTTTTTACCATTAAATGATCAATATTATGCAGGATACTCCTCATATTTAGGCTTTGAAATTAAAAAACATTGTTGTTGTCTAGTAATTTGTTGTTATAAACCCATGTCATCTCTTGAAGTCAGAGTTACTTTTAAGTTTCTTATTAGGCAATTCTCAGTGACCTTAGCACACCTACAAAATAAAAATTATATATTTAAATAAATTGAAATATTTGAATAAAAATGAGAATCATCAACTTAATCCCTAAAAATAAGTTACAGTAGAACTTCCCTTTAGTAGACACTTCTCTACAAAGGACAGTTTTCATTTGCAAAATTACCATTTTTACAATTTAGTAACTCTCCGGTAAATGGACATCTCTCTCTCTAAAGGACACTTTGGCTCTGCAATTAGGTGTCCTTTACAGGGAGGTTTTACTGTATTAAAATCACAATTCCTGTGAGAATACATTTTTACATTACAGTAAAACCCCTCTCTAGCAAACCCAAATGGGGACTGAACCTTTGGTTCACTATAGCCATGGTTTATTTCAGGTTCGTTATAAGGGAAGGTTCACTATATCCCAGGTTCATTTTAGCGGGATTATACTGTATTATAGTTTAAGCCTGTCTCAAATGCATCTTAATTTCAATGGTGCTATGTAGGTTTTAAAGAAGAATTCACAAATGGCTTAGGAAAGGGTAATCCTACGGTCTATTACCTTTTAAGAATTATAGTCAGGCAAATAACATCTCACTGCTTCTATTATTGAAAGGCCTTGAATGTATAAATAGAGTGAGAGGGAACCAAAGCCTTCTTTTCAAACCTATTACAACTTGTCAGCCTTGCTGCAATTTCTGGGAGATATCATTCCAATGATCACTGGACTAGGCAACAATGTGGACTTCCAATAACCACCTTACAACGGCCTTGTTTTAAAAGCCTTATCTCAAGATAAACCCACCTAGTGGTTGGTGCTGATTATATCCCAGTGTGGAAAGTTACATGTTAGTGGAAGCAATGGCATCCAGCCATGATTACACCAATCTATTTAACCTGATGATGACTACTATCAATGCATAAGTTAAACACGTGTTTTTTTCTTATCCCAAGTACAGGCCATGATAATCATGGTGGGTAGAAGTAGGCGACTGCTTTTACTGTAAGTGCACCACGTGTCTACACATATGAAAAACAGTTAGACTTTGCACTTACAAATGTGCAAGAGCCCCCTTTGGTTACTTTTAATCAGAAAAAAGTGCTAAATGCAGGATTTAATCCCCGGTCGTAGCGGTTGAAAACCAATGGTTAAGACCATCCTTCCACCGACCCCCAAACACAAGGTAACAAGCCCAAACAATGACATTGGGGGGGGAGTGGTATAAGCTGTCATCAACTGTGTTATTGACAGCCAAGACCTTTGACTGAATCCAAGGCCCTTTTTTTTCCCTGAAGAAAGTGCTTCAAAGGGCCCCCGATTCTTGCAGAAGTTTAACCCCACCAGTAAGTGCCAAGTAACCAAAAGGGATTCAGGCATCTTAATCAGTAAAATCAGCCCCCCCCGAAGTTGATCCACTTTGCCGTAGTGTGGGGGGCCCGAGTCCGACTTCCAAGTCGTTCCGCCAAGAGATCAACACCACAGAGGTCCGTACGTCTCTTGACCTCACGGAAAATACAGCAGCTGTACCAAATCTCCATTCTGTCACCCCGGAAGCCCTGAACTGGCTGAAGGCCTTGCCTCTCAGACTTTAATGACCGATATGTCCTCACTTCTTTTTTCTAGATTTAATTCATTTTGTCTCCTCTCTAATTGTAAATACGCTGCTGTATCACCTCATAAGCATAAAAAGTCATACATCATGATTATCATGGCTGCACTTGAGATATTTGATAAAATATTGATGACTTAAATTGATCACTCAGCAGCATGTCACCAACAGCTGTATCACCAACTATTGTTAGAACTAGGAACCAATTTGATTTTATAAAAGAGGCTGTTGTTGTATCAACTGTATTTGGATCATGGTTCCACTGTATTTAGATTGGATCAAGGTTTCATTGTGTTTAGATTGGTCTTATTTTAATGTAAAAGCTTGTTCTAAAAAAAAAAACAGGAACCTATGGAAGGCTCACGGAAGTATGTATTTACTGAGATGCTTTCTTTAGTAAGTTTGTTTTCATGGAATATATGAAAATCAACATAAAGTAGAATGATCTAAGAAAATAATTTGATGAAACAACTAACAGGGTTTACTACTGGAGAATAATTTATAAAAATCACATACATGTATTCTTCTTTCTTATCTCCACTCAATCAAATTAGGGTATCAAGCTTGTAGTTTGTTGATGGTGTCTTCTGGGGATGAGTAGAGCTCATCAATGGATGAGTCAATACAGTCAATAATGTGTCCACATACATGTAAAATCTAATGATAATGTCAATTAAATTTAAATTGTAATTTGCCAATAATAGTAAAAGTATTTCAAATAAAAAGCATATAATTGTCCCTTTTGTAAATCTTACTTGGACATCATTTATTTAAAAAAAATAAAATTTGTGAACAATGATGACCTTTTAAAGATTACTGTTGATAACTTATATATACCTCTTATTGTAGTAGCCTTTCACATAAATCCATTCTTTGAGGGCAATATTTAGAACCCAGTTATTTTTATAATTATACTACCCAAATCCCATTAAATATTTTTTGAATACCTCACTTTTTAAAAATTTAAATGCCAAAAAAAAAGATCTTGACGAAATTTGAAAAAAAGGGTTAATAATAATAATAATTTAAAATATCTAAGATAGAATGTATTAATTTGTGCTCACTAATGTGTGCTTTTATATCAAAATTTTTCATACGTCTATTTAGGTGTAAAGTTCGCTTGGCTATAAAGTTAGATAGCAATGCGACAATATATTTTTTATTAAAGTGTAAAAACAAAATGTTGAAGCTACTTGAAAATATATTAAATCATTTTGAATATAATAAAACATGTGGGAATCACGTTATAATAATTTTTGAAAAAATTAGACGGGATAAAAGAATTAACAAACGATAACGAAATAATGAGCTAGATTAGGATGTACAATGACCGGCGCAAGGTAATGTTAGGCTTAAGTACAATATGACAAGTCTGAACGTGGTCGAAGGACAAATTCGAAACTACTGTAGAGAGATAATTTTAAATTTACCCCTCTGAGCTTGCAGAGCTGGGGATGCCATAGTGATAATCGTCCTCTTCTTCCATCATCTTGATGTAAACCTAGCGCCAGGACCAAATAAACACAAACATGCGACTGTACCGTTACGCATGCGCTTATCTCTGTGACGTCATTCAATTTAGAACAGATTAAAAATAGAGAAAAAGGTCATTGAGTTTAGTAAATAACTAAAAATTATTATTTTTCTTTTAGAAATATAAATTATTAAAAAATATATAATTCACACTACTTCATTACAAAGTTTAAGGTCAGGAAGGTCAAGGAAATATTTGACTTATGGTTATATATAGGTGTGTTTTTAACATTTAATTAGACAATTTTAATTTAAATTTAGACATTTTTCATTTTAATTTAGACATTTTTCATTTTAATAATAAGTCCATGTTAGATTGTGAAATAGTTGCAAAGGATTTATACGATATACATCAATCAAATAATTGCAAAAAGTCCATGTACCTAAATTAGAAAGAAAAATGTCTAAATTAAAATGAAAAATGTCTAGATATAAATTAAAATTGTCTAATTAAAAGTTTTATAAGTTGAAAAATACCAATTAAATGAAGTAATAAAAAAGATCAATCGCACAAACTATTATGTTAAAATGTCATGTTTTAAGAACAATTTGCAAGTATTTACTATCAAAAGAAACTTTGAGTACTCTATTTTCAATGTTTATTTACTGAGTATATGCTCAGGACGCAATAATTTAGTTAAGAACATTTAGTTGCAATAGGATGATATCTAAAATTTTATCAAGGCTTAAAAATTAGATTGAAAATAGTATATTTTAATTGCACTCCAAAAGAGCTAGCTTTCGAGCTAAAAGTTCTTCAACTTTACTTATAAAAATCTAGCTTTTTCATATGCAATTAAAAAATATATATGCCCTTTAATAGTAAAGTTCAAATTTTAAAGTAATAAAATTATAAAGTACGCAAATAAAATGAGATTTTCTAACTTTTAGCTGTGTGTATCCCAGACTCCTGGGTACCAGTTTCACTAAACATTTTACAGTAAACAATCAAAGTAGGAGGTATAAATGGATAGTGTAATAACACTCTTTGTAACGTCCTTGTATTTGTTGACGTTAATAAGCAAGAAGTATTTGGAAGTTTAAAAAGAAATACTTTATTTCTTTTAGGCCAACATCAGATATAGCATATTAATTCTAAGACATATGTTTACAAGTCGTAGATATTACAAACAGTCCAAAGGCAACTGCACAGAGTATCATCAGTGATAAATATGTGTTCACTGATAATTTACTATATAGGCATGCCAGCTGCCGTTACATCTCCCCCTTTGAAGAAATTCATTCTTCAAATCGTTTGGGTGGCTTGATGATCCGCCCGGACCTTGTTGTAATGGGCAGGGTGCCGTTCTTGTGCTCCGCGTTCTGGTGATCACTCCTGGGTTCCTGGCCTGTGAATGCTCTTGGAGAAGTATTGAGTTCTTCAGGAACTTGAGCCTGTTCCTTATCACCGCTCGGGCCAGGTCCTTCCGGTAGAGTTGACTTGGGGATCTCCGGGATTCTCCTTCGCTGTTGCTTTGGACTCTCCAGATTCGTATGTCGCATGAAGGAGCTGTTGCGGCGGTACTCACCAGTAGGTGTTTGCACTTTATATGATCTTGGAGCTACTTCTTGGGTAACTCTGGCAGGGATCCATTCACGGTGATGCTGTTTCAGCATTATCTTTTCACCTTCCTTGAAGCTTCGGGTTGTCTTTGCTGTCTTATCGTGGTGTGTTTTCTGCCTCTCCCGCTTATTTCTTAGGTTTTGTGTATGTCCCTTTTGGATTTCTGGTTCCAACTGATGAGTGCTAGTGGGAAGGAGGGTTCTGGTCCTGCGACTGAACAGACACTGAGCTGGTGAAGGAAGACCATCTCTAGGAGTGTTGTAAAAGTTCAAAAGTGCTAGTTCCACTTCTTGTCCTGAATCCAAACACTTCCTGATGAGGATCTTGGCTGTCTGTACCGCTCTCTCTGCTAATCCGTTTGATTTAGGATATAGAGGACTTGATGTCTGGTGGTCGAACAACCACTTCTTTTGAAAGTCTTTAAAGTCCCTGGACGTAAAGTTTGGTCCATTGTCAGTTTCCAGGAGTCTGGGAATTCCATGTACGCTAAACCATTTTTTAAGAGATCCAATAGTTTCTGCAGAGTTCATTGTCTTCATTTCTTTGAAATCAATGAATCCAGAGTAGTTATCTGTTATTAACAGGTAATTTTTTCCTTTTATTGAGAAAATGTCAGCTGCGACTATCTCCCAAGGAAGACTCGGTATCTCTTTTATGATCATTGGTTCTTTTGTCTTGTTCCTCTGATTCGCTTGGCAAGTCCTACAATTTTCTACTGTGTTGATGATGTCTTGGGACATGCCATGCCAGTATATTGAGTCTCGGGGCCCTTCTCAAGCAGCTGTTTGTTCCTTGGTGTCCTTCGTGGATTAACTTGAGTATCTTTGCTTTCCACCTTAGCGGAATGAAGACTCTGCTACCTTTGAAGATTAGGTCTTCGTTTGTCGAGAGTTCATCTCTATATGGCCAGTATTTCTTGCAGCTTTCAGGGACTGCTGATTTGTAGTTTGGCCAGCCATATAAGATTAGGTTTTTTAGTTCTTGTAGTTCTTGGTCCTCTTTTGTAAGAGCTTGCAGTTCCTCATAGCTTGACTTATTTGTCGGGGTGGTCATCAGTACTTCAAAGTTCTCTTCCAAGTAGGTGTCTTCATATGAGCAGTCTCTACTTAGTAGATCAGCTGTTAGCAGTTCTTTTCCTTTCTTGTATTTAATCCTGAGATCGTATTGTTGTATCTGTAGAAAAATTCTCTGGAGCCTCGGGGGTGCTTTGCTTAACGGCTTCTTGAATATGGTTTCTAAAGGACGGTGGTCCGTCTCGACGTCAACAGTTTTGCCATAAATGAGTTGATGGAATTTGTCGCATCCAAATTTGATGGCAAGTGCTTCCTTTTCTATCTGAGCGTAGTTCTGCTGAGTGGAGTTGAGAGCTGATGAAGCATAGGCTATGGGCTTTCCGTTTTGTAATAGAACCGCTCCAAGGGCATACGAACTGGCGTCTACTGAAAGTGTCAGATTTCCGTTGGGATTGAAGAATTTCAGAGTTGGTGCAGTTCTGAGCAAAGTCTTGATCTCTAAGAGATCACAATCGAGGGATTCGTCCCATAGCCAAGGTGTATCTTTTTTCAAAAGCAACCTCATGTTTTTGGTTTTCTCCTGCAAGGTTAGGGATGAACCTGCTCAGGTATTGTACCATTCCTAAGAGACGTTGTAGTTCTTGCTTGTTGCTTGGCGACTTAATTTCTCCTATTGCACGCACTTTCTCAGGGTCAATTTTAATGCCTTCTGTCGTGACAATATGACCTAAAAATTGGACTTCTTGAAGTTGAAATTTGCATTTATCTCTATTCAGTTTGATTCCATTTTCTTTAAGCCTCTGTAGTACAGCTCTTGTCCTTATTTCCAGGGTCTGTGGATCCGGAGCATGAATCAGGATATCGTCCATTGAATTTTCTGTACCCTCAAGGTCTTGGAGTAAGTCTGCCATGATTTTCTGGAATATTTCTGGAGCAGTTTTAATTCCAAAGGGTACTCTCAAGAACATATATCTTCCCCACGGAGTGCTGAAGGTAAAGTAGCGTTGTGAGTTGGGGGCTACTTTGATCTGCCAGTATCCTTTCTTCAGATCCAACTTTGTGAAGTATTTTGAACCATGCAGGTTTACTGCAATCTGATCAAAAGTCCGTAATGGGAAATGGCTTCTTAGAATTACTTTATTGATATCCGATGGGTCAATGCATATACGTATTTTTCCTTTCTGTTTTGCTATAACCATCTGACTGGAGATGGGGGTAGGGTAATTTACTTTCTTTATAATCCCATTGTCTTCCATTTCCTCAAGTTCTTTCTTTACTCTTTCTTTAATAGATAGAGGAATAGGTCTGGGTGGTCTCACTTGCATGTTCATGTCAGAAGTCTGAAACTTTGCCTCGTATTCATATCCTTTCAAACATCCTATCCCTTCGAATAATTCTTGGTATTCCTGTGTAATTGCTTGACAGGTGTTTACTCGCTTGACAAGACCTAAATTGGAACAGGTTTGTCTGCCTAGGATGGGACATGTGTTATCTCTGGATATGATGAAACGTATGTAGGCAGTCATGTTTTTCACTGTGCACATTGCTAGACTTTGTCCTTCGACAGGAATTCGATGTCCTGAAAAGGAAATTAAACTTTTAACTGGAGACCTTTGGATTTCCAGATTTAATCTCCCTGCCAGGC